>OX454267.1:36726060-37396973 GCA_949715065.1 Periphyllus acericola | reverse complement strand
TGTCTATTGTTCTATAATGCGGTTTAACCAAAGTATAATGATCCCAAGCCTCCGTCAAATTGCTAATTGTGAATTCCTGTAGCAGGTATACAGGTTAATCTAATAAGTTCCTGTGTGCGATCTTCAGAACTGTATGGAATTGATATATCTACTCCAAAGATATAACAGGATGCCGCGAAAGAATTCACGTAAATATAATGGAGTACTCGGGGTACATAATGATTTAAGGCTTCACCCTGTACGTATCTTATTTAAACGAGTTTTTTTTTTTATGGATGTACACGAGTTATTATTGTATGACTGTATATATTTATGAATGTAAATTTAATTTAAAAATTATAATTAACTGAAGTACTACCCTAAGCTTAATATTGTTTGAACTAAATTCGTTATTGAGTTATCTTCGGTTTTTTCGGTAAAGTGGGTTCTTTTTGTGTACCTCGAGCAAACAAACACAAACTGCATTCGAATAAATGAAAAATTCAAATTTAAATTGTTTACAGAAACAAAGAACTTAATAATGTTAAAAAAAATAATAAAATACTTTCACCAAACACGCATAACATTATTTTCCTCGCTGGAACGACGAAAAACACTTTTTCTGTGTATTACAATAAACGCCCGAATCGTGTTTGAAATTTAAATGCAATGTGAGCTTACAATATATCATAATATATTTGTGTCGATACAAAGTTAACTTGTGCTCGGGTCGATATTACAAACACTTACTTAAAACGATATATTCATATTCCATTATTTCTTTACAAGTAAAAATAATGATCGACGCCACCGGACGAACCGTACAGGAGTGCATAATTTATTAAGGACACTTTTTTTTTTTTTGGTCGAGATAAATAAGGAGATACCGTTCGTGGGCAATGCACACTTGTATGCATAGTTATTCGTATTCGGATGTAGAGACATTCGTGTCTGTCAAGTATAAATAAAAATGAAGTGAAAACGCAGTGAAAGTTTTAAAAATAAATTCACGTTTAAGTTAACAACCACAATCAAGACTGTATATAATGTATACATAGCTAGTAGTCACCCCCAACCACTACGGAGCAGGGTGTGTTAGACATTCAGAGTGGTAAAAAGTTAAGTAAAAAATAGATTCAACTCGACGGTTAGATGTAATTCGAATCGTTACATGTACAACTGTGTGCCCCGTGAAAATACCGTGTTGAAATAATAACGAAACGGTGTTTTTTTCAATGAATGTCCGTATATAAATCGTGAAAATTATATTATAATCTTTATAGTCATTTTTTTTCACGTTTTTCCCCCTTTTCTCTCTACAATTTACAAAAACACAAGTTCCGGTGATTCGGCGAGTGTGCACGGTTTTCAAGAGCGAGACTCGTATTTTGAATTAAAACACGAGAGATTATTAATTTAGCCCGGTTTTTACGATCTCCAACCGCATATTGCTCCGACTCGCACCGTCCTCCTTTCCGTCCCGTGTACCTACCGCGGTAACCCGGTAGAATTCATAATTCTCAAAACTCCGGCGGTATTAACCACTCCGCCGGATTTCCGCGTCTCGCCGTTATTTTCTCCACGCGCTTTCGTTTTGTTTTGCGTGCGCGACGAGAGCTGGTTACGGACCGGCGGCGACGGCAACGCCGTGGAGCTTTACTTCGCGTATTATTATTATTATTATTATTAGTATTCATGTCCGGTGCCGGCGTCGTGGGATTTCAATAATAATAATAATAATAATAATAAAAATATCCAAATCGGTATTATTCCTCTTATATTTTTCTTGTCCCGAACACACGAAGCGGCGGAAGAGCCAATATAATATGAAAAACCCGGTGCGCTCACACACGCACGTCCACACGCGTTCGCAGCGGAAATATATAATACGTATTATATGTGAAGCGAATACCGCGCGGTGGTTTTAATATACGAGTAATATCTCAGCGAGCGGTTCATTGTTACGAGAACCGTGCCTACGTCTTTATATTATAATATGTTCACATATATGCGTAGAGTCCGCCGTTGTGTACTTTTACGCAATATTAATATCGCAGAGAAGGATTTGTCACGGGTTTGTGGTCTCGCGCTGCGTATACATATAGCTGGACCACTGCGAGCAGACGATGACGACGTATTGAACTGCGATGCCGAAGGCAGATTTTAATAAAAAAAAAAAATAACAATAAAAGAAATATTGCACATGAAAGTACATATTGCGTTCGAATATAACCATAACACATGGGAAAGGGAGAAAATATTTTGAATCTAGTAAAACCGATTTCCATCGTACTCACGGATAACGGTTCATAATGGTATTGCAATGTTTGTGTTACGCGCGTATCATGAAAAAATCTATCAGATCGGGAAACCACCGGTTTAGGTATAAATAATTGCCTGTGGGATAGCGCATTTTTTCAACTTCCAATGTAATGCGTATGTTCTACGCGAGAAATGTAAACGCGTTTAAAACCCATAAAGTATTTAGTGGCTCATCTTCTCGCGTATCTATACAAAGCGAACTACAAAGTTATTTTATTCACGAACTATCGGTACAGTAGTTTTCGACCAATCGCATGTATTCGTTACTACGTGTCAATGTACAATTTTTATGTTCCGTGAATTATATGTATGGGGCCTTAGGAGAGTCTCGTAATAATATGTGTGTTGCATATCGGCCACAAAAATTTATCGTTAAGTAATGACAAAAAAATTATATGCAAACGCGTTGATGCTCATAATTAAGATGCATCCAAGAATAATATAATGAGCATGTACTCGTATACTGTAATGCTTACGCATAGGATTTGGTTACTAATTTTTTCCATCACGTATATTGATTTTTGTAGTATTAAGTTTTCAAATACTTAGATCCCACAATCCCAAGCTGAAATAATGCACGCATTAACGTCACACAAAAACAAAATAAATAATAAAGGTACGGTAATTCTCCGATTTTTATATTTTTCTGTACCTATATAATTGTTTCTTTTAAGTTTAATGAGTATAAACTACAACACATAGAAAGAATCATATCCTATATCCATTACTTACTTTATGATTATGTTAGAAACGACTAAGCAAAGTTGGTTTTATAATTTCTTTTTAAATCGTAAAATCTTTGTTCAATCAATTTATTGAGACGTACAATGGAATAATTGGTTTTCGATTTGGTTCAACAATGAATATCTGTTTTGACTTAGACGCATGATTCTTTAAATAAATTGATGAATGTTCAAATTAGTTTTTTAAACTTTCATATCAATTTTATAAATACAAAGACCTATATACTTGAAAATACTGTCAAATAATTTAAAGATATTTAGAGCGCTTATATCCGAAAATGTACACTAAACTCAATGTCTAACAAAAAAATGTACAAAATATCGATATATTTTTCAAGTGGTTTAATCGTAATGATTTTTTTTAAAACATATTGTAAAATAATTACTTTAACTATTTTCAAGCCTTCTGGAATTGCCACTTATGATTGAAGAGGGTTTTTGTTTATTCGTATTAAAATGACCACAGTTAAATTTTTATTTGTTTAAATAATTGATATTTTTTTACGGAGGCAGTAGTGACGCTATTTCCCATGAAATACAAAATAAACTCATATAATAACCACGATAAAATCAATAACAAAAACAGGGGCCTTCGATTAAAAAAAACAAAACATACATTTATACGGGTAGAATTAAAATGAATTATATGGTATACTGATATAAAGTCACTCTAGCGTACCATTTATGACGCCAACAACTGCAATTATTAAGCTCAGAGAATAATTATTTTATTTCAGGGAAATTTTCTAAATTTTCTTTTAACAAATTAATTAAATTGTGTGAACTATACCCTACATGATATAATATAATATGTAATTTAATTAATAATTAATTTGATCATAACGGACTATAGATAAATTGAAATCGATAATATTTGATTTGTAGAAAATCCGCAATGGAATATTATGAGATTCAATCATATCTTTTTCAAAATATAAACAACGTATAACTTACTCTATAGCATCACTGTAGTTCACCCGCATGAAGAGATGATGTAAAAGTGAATGGTTTCTAATTTCAAGTTGCGACCACTGTTTTCGATAACAAACGACAGACTGTTTTTTACCATCAATACTCTACCTTTATGCGAGTATTCTTTTGGGTGAATATAATTGTGAGTGAAACGATTTATTTGAAAAAAAAAAAAGGTTTTTTCCAAAAGTTATCAGCAAATTAAAGTACGTTATAATTTAGTGTAAAACGTAGTAGCAGGATGATTTGTATTATCATTATAACGACAAGAACGGCTAACACATATCCATATAATGAAATGTTGATAATTTACCACAATTTATAAATTTTTACATTTTATAATTTTACACAACATACAAATATTTTTTCAGATTATTTTATGACTCGAAAACGCACTCATCAAAACACGTATTGTCTCAACTTTAATGTTTCGGTTCGACCTTTTCCCCGATAAAGTGATTATTTCTTTGTCCGAAACAGTATAAACTTTCTTACAGACACATGTTCTTCAACCTACAACAATACTTTGTTCGACGTCTTTGACTGGTCTAAGGACGATTTTTTTGATATTTAAGCCGAGTGAGTGCCAATCATCGGTACAATCGGCGTGTTTTGAATCATAAGCATTTTGTTGGTCACTTATTAATAAATTGTGCGTTTCTAAAACTTATGTGACATACATCGTAATGGACGACTTGGCAGATCACTGAATTGTCTAAGAACTATTTTTGGAATGTTAGTGGAACGCGGTCGTGTGTACCCATCGGTTTGTAACGTGTACCGTAAAGCGTCGATATAACATGACGTCGTATTCAAAAATGCGTTTGAAATGATGGGACATTTCTGGAAAATAAGTTTGGCGGAAAAAGATCACAGTCAAGCGTAAAACGTTATACACCGGTGAAGCAGTAATTGAAAGAAGAAAATGAAAAATAAGACTTTGTCCACGGCGTTAATTTCAAACCACGAGGTAACTACGCTCGATATATTCTCCTGGAAAACGGACTGGAACGTGTGCATCACGAATTAGAGTAGTTCAAACGGAAACGCGTGCTTATTGAGAAATGTATCAAATTTTGCAAAGCTCGTCGCAGAAAAAATCGTATAAATAGTACGTGCCCGCTAGGTACATTTATTCATTCTATTGTTTCGTCGAAACTGCAGTTACTGAAACCTAACCGATCCGCAGCCTGTTGATGTGGTTTCAATTTTTTTTTCCTTTGCTGTACTCGAAGGAAATTAGATTTTTCAATACGTGAACGTACAATTGACCAATACTGACAGGTAGTTGAATAAGCGGGAAAATATATATCGTATTACCATCATCGACAGCAGCAAAGAAGTAAAACGAAACAAGGTAAATAAAAATTGCTTTTGATACACATGCGTCTACACACCTCACGTCTCCAGATGAAATTTATGGTTCTTCTGTCATCAGAAATACTCCGGGAAAATGTTCTTATTGAAGAGAATATCCTTGCGTTTCTGAATACGTCTTGGCGAAATACTCAGCTAGTTTGGAATCACTATAAATGTCAGATACCCCCGTTCGCCATGTTTATAATACATTTTAATATACAACGCGTGGCTGCGGCAATGTTTGTTTATGGCGAAACTATAGTGATAGTCACTCTATAGAGTTTGAAATACAATATAATATATTGTTCCTACGATACATTATATACGACATATACCCATCGCATAATATGATTATACTCCGGTTATAACGGTATTAAATTAACCGATAGTATTATTGATTAATGGTATCGTTGCTAATCATTTCCGGTCCTAGGATGTTCAAAATCATTATATACGCATGTGTATTGCGAACCATGCAGGTTCACATGTTTAGTTTTGATGATACGGAGCTGTATTATCGTAACGTTATACGTAAATATCTTTGCAAATCAAGTGAAATTTATTATTCAAACTCGTACCTATGCTGCTATTATTATTCAACTGCGTGCGGGAAAGTCGCGCAATAACGATAGCGTCGAACGCACAGCTATTAATTACTACGATCCGACGGTCCTGGATGTATAAATATTAGAATAAATCAACACACATGCCGCGAGAGATAAATAAGAATGCTCGCGGATTTCGGATAAATTTTATTATAAAAAAAAAAAAAAACGTCACGACCTGTAGAGTGGTACGCCTATAAGTGGTGGGTCGATACGATTTTTTACTAAACGATTCAAGTCGATCGATGATTATTATATACATTTATACTTGTGCCGTGTGTGAACGTATACATTTTGTGAGATAATATTTATATCATCCATCACGATCAAATATTATTTATAGGTTATGGAACGTTTTTTTTTTTTCGGCACGTATACATAGGAAGGCGCACACAGTTCGTTTTATTTCCGTCGAAAAATATTTGTATTGCAGCGGCGGCCACGGGTGGGTTCGTCGGGTTCTGATGGCGAATTTTTCGATCTAACAAACACAACACATAACAATAATACAAACGGAAATGGATCTGTCACGTGGTGGTTTTTTCAACAGTTGCACTTTCCAATTTATTTTTATTTTATAGAGACTTCCCTAGCCAATTCTAATACACTACGCGCGCGCGCACGCGTGAGCATACATATATATATATATATGGTTTATAAGTGAATTTCTCCGTAAGCATAGAGAGCACAACGCGTTCCCGCGGTGCACCCGAGTGACGGTTATGTGTACGATAAAATAACCGAACGGAATCAATCGATCCGCATACCGAGAACGGCGGACGCGTATTGTTTGTTCAATAATAAATTGCGAACCGACGTCTTCTGTCCAGCACGCGCTGCTTTGGTGAAACTATTGTAGGTACAACTGCGTTGCAGCACATTTTGCCGCGGCCGATGCCACTACCCCGTCTCCGCGTTATTATCCCCGACCCCTCCGATATTATCATCCCCACGATCGTACTCGGCGCGGCGCACGCGCCGAGTACGAGGGGAGCGCAGGCACTGTGCCGCAGAGCTCGCCTAATGGAATTGTGGGAATTCAGTTGCCATAATCATATTTTGTAATTACGCATTTGTTTGCAAATGAATTTGTTACGGTGAACCTGTACAGTATATACTGTATACATCTATACCGCGGTTTGGCCTATCCATCTGTACCGGGCGACCGCATCATCATATTTTGTTCAAGCGATATTATTCTTGAAATTTCAATGTTTCATTTTAAAATTATTTTTCTAGATCCGCACATGATGCGCAATTTTTATAATAATTACATTATTAATTCTGTCGTATTTAGCATACACATGTTGTCTTATAATGGAATCAATTTAGACTGTATAAAAATTTCGCGAGCCTGATTATATTATGTGTACTCGTAGGTTTTACGACGGACGTATTATTCGCTCAGAGTGAATCGATGTATATACACTATACATAGTATGAAACTGTAACTTTCGGCTTTCAAACGGTATACATTTGGCTTTTTTCATTTCGGTTTTCGAACTCTCGAAATCGAAATTGTTCGCTAGTGTATGAATATATTGAACCAAAAGTTCTATACATTTAAAAGCGTTTAAAGTTTAAAGTAGCTTGGAGTGATGGGGAAAAGTCATATAAAAATAAACGAGATATTTACAACCGACTTTTTTTTACCTTAACATAAAAATAAACATTATAGCTAATAAACTTCGATATTTGCACGTTGATATTTTCTGAAAATCTTTTTTAATGAAACGTAGCAGTATTATTGCTTCTGGCAGTATTGAAAGTCGTTATAATTTTCACAATAAAAACGAAGAAAATAAAACACTCTGAATATTACACACTATAAAATGTAAAGCATTTACAACTATATGTCTGAATTACTATTTTAACCATGAAACCATGGTCTATTAATGACGAAATCGAAAATATAATACAAGTATAAGACATGCTTACAAAATATTCGAATATGCATGAGTAAAAGTTTTCGGCGGATCAATAATCATGCTCAAAGTAAGATAAACATTATTGGGAAAAAAAATGTGTTAGTTTCAGTATATCATTAAGATTTAATTACAACTCTATATTTTGATCTCTTTTTAAAACAATTGGAGAAAAGAAAAAATGATCAGCCTTATTTTCCCTTATTTACAATACTGGGTGTCCCACCGAGATTTACATAAAGCAATATCTTCTGTGGTAATAGAGATAACCAAATTCTGTTTTTTTATGAGCATCCCTGAGCAAAGGAAATGTTGTTAAAAAATAGTTTGGTAAAAATAAGTTTACTAAAAAAAAGTTAAAAAATTAAGTTTTTATATTATATAATTTATTTGTTCAATGCTTGCCATTTTATATGGTTTTTATTCCGAAAGTTTTGACGGTTCAACTTTCAATTTTCATTATTTTTTTGATTTGTAATTACTTTTCTAGCTTACAAAAAAAAAATACTCTTTACATAATTTTAAATAATAACATTATCAACGAACCTTGTCGGTAAAATGACGAGGTGGAAATTTACATTATGTGTTTCTTTGTAAACTAAAAAATATTAAAAATCATAAACTCAATGAAAGCTTAAAGTTGAACCGACGAACTTTTCAAAAAATGAAGCCCAATAAAATGACCATCTTCAAATTTCACAAAAATTATAAAATACAAAGTTATTTTTTAACTTCTATAATAATATTCTTATATTTATCAAACTATTGTCAACATAATTGCCCAGGGATGCTCATAAAAACAGAATTTGACTATGTCTATATTAAGATGAAAGATATCAATGTATATAAATTCCGGTATAACACCCTGTATATCATCTATATATCTTGTTAAATCTAAGTTATTGTCACGCAAAGGATAAGCTGAAAGTATCCAAGATTGTTTTGGATATGTGTTGGATAGTAGAAAATACTAAAAAAAATATGCCACTCGATAAATAGAGAAAGAAAGCAGGGTGGGTAGAGAGAGAAAAACAGAGAGTGTGTGTTTGAGAGGGAGAGAGAGAGAGAGAGAGAGAGAGAGAGAGAGAGAGAGAGAGATAGAGAGAGAGTTAGAAAACATAATAAAATCAAATTGTATAAAGAGTCCAGTCGTCTGTCGAAAAGGGTCGTGGCAAATTTAAGTGACAGCTCTATTGTATGCACAAAATATGACATCCCTTCGCTATGGTCGGAATCTTAGAAATATGGAATTCGTGGGTATTTATGGTCTGTTGCCGATTCGACAACGAATATTATCGTTATTATAACTTCTCTGGAAGCCATTGTTTTCTGCTATATTTGTGTGATACGAGTGTTTGAACGCGACTAAAACCTTCGGGAAACGTCAACACTCTTCGGAGTAGTGGTGCTCTGGAGAGTAAGTAACGCGTAGAGCGAGCGAACGGAAAAAAGGCACTTTTGTTATTACAATCAAATTACTAATACATAATAATAATATACATGCACGTGGAGGCGAGACAGGAAATAATATTTAAGACGTCGACCTACTTAATGCGTTTATTGTGTTTGCAGCAGTGTTATGCGTAATGGTTAAGACACACGGAACAAGTACAGCAAATATAATGCAGTGGAGCAATGTTGTGTACAACAAATGTTCAAAGAAATAAGGGGAGGGATTAATACGGGGGAGAGAAAATACGAAAAGTATAATAACAAATTATTAACTGTTGGTGTACCCGATGTTTAAATATTTAATAACAATTAGAGTACCTACGCTAACTACCGCCGCCGCGTCGGTTATAGACTTCGATCGACCGCACGTATCGCGATAAAATAATCATAAAGCCGATCAACCGTCTGCGATTACTACAACGTATATTATAGCTTACGGGTTATTGTAATTTGTATTATTGTTTTACTGTTTCCTCCCCGTGCGCGTACATTTTACCCGATTAAATACGGAATAACTTTAATATAACTTTCGAAAATGCCGTAAAATATACGTTATTTACATTGCATCGATAAAAACTGAAATCGGAAAAAAACTATCTAACTTGACTTTTACATTCCTGCGTATTTTCATTGCTTGTTATAATGATAATACCTAGTGTGGTAAATACTACGTCTACGCGTATTACTATAGTAATGTTCTAATTATTATTCTAATCGTATGAACAACTTTTATTCAATTACCATGATGCACTCTCTACTATTGCAAAAATTTTAATTTGACTTGTTTCCACGGCAACATGGTTTACACACACATACACACATTTATGTAGGCAATCATCGTTGACATAATATTATACACGTTCAAATTCAACGAGACTGTTTCGCGATGTTTTATTATACTTATATTGGCTTTTGATATCATTTTCGTTAGGTTTGTACGATTTGTTTATTCTCCAGCGCGTTTTATTAAATTTAGATTATAATCGCTTACGAGTATATCACAAAACCGTTTAGTCGTCATGTTTTCCTAACATTACGTTTTACATAAAAATAACGACGATTATGTATTTTAAGACCTTGATAAGTACAAACAAATGAAAAAAATTCAAACTGCACCGCATGGGCTCATATCTGACTCGTGGAGTAACACGTTTTACTTTTATTAAACTTTTGCGCTCAACGTCTAAGCATTTTCCACGCCCGGTTGAACACAACGTCACAACAGGCGGTATCGTGTGGTCCGGGTTAACTCGTTGATATTAATTTAAAATATATATATAAATCGTATAAAAGAAAAAAGGATAATAAATGCTTAAAAAAAAGATAATATTTACATTAACTTTGCATAAAATACTCTTAATCCTTTTATCCGAGGCGTGACAATACACGGCCGGTCTCTTTACATTTTAGATCTAATGAAAACGGGTATTAAAATCCTTATAGCACACATAATATTATACGCGTATACGGAAAAGCTCGTCGGTGCGGCATTATCCATATTATGTTTATTTAATATAACAACGTCTAGCGATATGACGGCAAGCGGAGAGCGCTTTTGGGGAAGTCGACTCTACGACTATTTATGACAGATAATTTAAAATAATTTTCGTAAAACACAATAATAATAAGACTTTTTGACTAGGTATTAGCACAACCATGGTAGCTCAACAATTAAAGTGAATAACAATGAAAACAAAATTAGAATGAATGGTAAAAAGTACAAAAATGTTTAACAGTTATTAAATGGGGAAACCAGACTCAAATATGAAGTTACCTGTAGCGTTTATGAATGATTCGAAGTTTGTGTTTAGACTGCTACAATAGAGATTGAGGGGAATACTTGGTGAATTAGGAGAATTAAACGTAACACGCGTATAGGAGTAAGAGAAAGACATCCGAAAAGGATGTGGAAGAGGTGGCAAGAATTTTCGGAAAGATGTTGGGTGCAGTGTGAAAAATCAATAAGCCCCAATTCGTAGGGGGAGACTGGTAATAATCTATTATTATTACGTACCGAAGTAAAATTCTTTTGGCATAAGACTTTATAGAATATGTAAGCATTTATATTGTTCATAAATATGTATATGTATAATATGCACTGTATGTGCACTCGCTGTATATTGTAGTATACTACATGTATAGCGCGTAATATTATAGGTTTTCTCGGTGCAACGCCAGCGCTTAATCATAAAAGGAACAATGCCCGTTGTTCGGGAAGCCGGTGAGCCTAAATCATCTCCCGGGAATATTCTCGAGGGTGCTTTTACCGTGAATGCATTATACATGTATAGAAAACTTAGAGTAAAAAAAAAAAAGAAAAAGAACAACTACTGCCGGCCTGAAACTTTCCACAGCCTTCAGTCCTGATGCAGCAGTGTGCAGTCTTACGATCGTCGTGCTGGGGTTTTTTTCCCGCCTCATAGTGGCTTCGTAAATATTTATCAAGGAACTCGTCGAGGTAATATATTCGAACAGTTTTTTTTTCTCTCTCTCTCTCTCAAATCCCCCACCCCCAATACACCCCTTGGCGTTTGTTGTTGTTGTTGTTGTTGTTATTATTATATAAACCCCCAACGGCGGATGACACGACAGGCAAGGCGTCGTTTTGATCGGTAAGACTGATATTGGACCCTGAGGAGGATTTAGGTTTTTTTTCCTTTTTAACGTTCATAAATTAAACAAATGTGTCTCCGCGGGATAATAATTATAATATTGTGCAACTATATACACCCCTCTCCAACACACCTTGCACAAAGAGGAGATTGTGTAAATTAACGATTTTAATTCGTTATTAAAGAGTAACATTTTGTAATAGTTGTACACTTGTATCAATTAAAATGAAAAATGTATTCAAAGGAACAAATGATAGGTTCTCTAATACGTCATGTCTACTAATCTTTGTTCGTCTTGTGTAGATTTTCAAGTTACCGTCTTGTAAGAAGTACATCGCGTCATCGTTATAAAATAAATTCAAATATCTTCTTTTTTTTTAAACAATTCGCCAAAATGACGTCTCTACATTTTACATGATTGAATAATAATACGTAGAACGAGAGTAATATTTTAGTGCAACGTTTACTGCTAATTAAGTTAGTTTAATTTGTTTAATTTCTAATTCATTGTCAACTCAGATTATTTAATAAACGTAGTTAATTAAAATTTAATTTATTCTTTCGTTAATAAATGGTGACTGATTATTGTAAATACATTTCAGTTATTATCTGTTATATCGTTTCTACTTTGTACGAATACTAGATATTTCTTTGAATTACTATAAATACTGTGTCAGATTTTGGTTTTGTAGCTCTAATACAAAAGTACTAACTGTTACTCGGTGTTTGTCTAAAAAAATTAAAATTTAATAACAATTCGGTACTGTTAAAGCTCTTATGGGACTACATTTGATGCCATTTAGTAGATTAGTTTCAATTTTTCTTAGTTACTCATTAGTTGATAAGCATAATATAATCACCACGAATTATTTATCCCAATACCATTACAAAATAATGTCATCGATCGACTATTAACAACAATTTTGTTTGCATGTCACGTTACATAACTATCAATAGATATTCTGAAACTTTATACTGAAGATTAACAAAGTTTAAGCATTAATTATGCCAGGGCGCATTTTCATATTTTGAATAAGTATAAGTTTTAATTTTATTAAATACTTTAACGTAATTATAATGAGTTTATCGATAAACTGCAGTATGACAGATAAAATCATGCGTTTATTGTTATAAATTATGAACTAACAATTTATTTATATTCATGAGAATAAGTTGATTCTCAGTTCAACATTTTCCCTGAAGTTAGCATTATTGATTTCTGAAATCTGTACTCCAAAGGTAAATATTCACCGTAAATAATTAATATCATCGTTAAACAACCGAGAATTATTTTCTTCTTCTTAAAATAAAAATGTTCATAATTATTGTGTATATTATAACTAACATAGTTACATACTAAACAATCTGAACATATTTCAAGCTAATGTTTCTTGCTCATGGGGTAAACTTTTATGTATTTGTAAATTATGTGAATTGTAGTGTTTCTTGGCCGAACTTACACTTATGAGGAAATGTAAGAGGTTTTATCATGTCATAAAAAACGTAGACAGTTGCGTTATATTGCACCGTTAGTCTGCATGAGTATAAGCACTGCCATGTCCATAAAAAAGTTTCTTTATTAAATTAAAACACGTAAAATACTGTACCATGAAATTCACCCGACGATCACGCTATAGTGTTATAACGGAACAAACTTGCTGAGCATATACACACTAACCGATTATGTTCGTAAATACTGTATGTAATGTCGAAATGTACACGAACAACGCAAAATTGCAATTTTTTTTTAAATATTTACCAGTCATGAAATTATCGAGTACTTTTCCGGGAAAGAAATAAGTGCAACATATGTGACGCGTGATCACAATTTAATGTACTCTCTATAGTCTATATGATCAACATCGAAAAAGTCACGTAAGTCTTATTAAAGTCAAAAAATATATTCCAGCCCGTATTAAAATGCTAATTTTCTAATTGTTTTCGACTGAATTTCGATTATTCGATTATACCTGTTCGCTCTTTGGTGAAATGGTCTCGATAGACAGGAAATGGTAACACGAAGAATATAATTGTAGTAATCGAATTCATACGGACCATTTTCGACCAGGTAAATAATGTTATGTTAATTTATTCAGACGAGATGCATCAGCGCTTTGCATTTATTAGGCGACTTTATTTACTCGCGAGTTGACGTTAAATGCAACTGCTCGACTATTCGTTTATAAATGTCTGACTAACACGTGAAATATTCCAAAGCTGTTATCATATGGACACCCTGGTTTGAGATAAGAAAAACTTTCCATTCAACCTAATAATCTAGACAAACTTTTTTTTGTTTTGGAAACAGTAGATTGGGTTAAGACGTCGAGGTCTAAGAAAAATAAAAGTCGATGCGCCCACAGTTCTTTATAATTACTCAGGCAAAAAATTCACACGGATCAAATCGAACTCTAAGCCGATTGTATCGTTGTTAGAACTGATATTTTCCATTTAGGCACAGTCCAAAAATGAAAAAAAGGATTGTGTTATGAACTAACGTTTTTCGCGTAAGACATGTATTTTCGTTAACGTTAGATTGCTTTTTTTTCGGTTACTCTGTTATTATGAGGAATAACATTGCGGTCCATCGAATAATGAGTTATGGTGTTGCGATGAGATGCATTCGAGACAAAGTTCAACGCACTTATTATAATCATAATTTTAGTCAAGTATAGTAGAAGTATAGTATAGTATAGTATAGTAGTAGTATAGACGTGTACGTATTACGCGGACCATGTAGTGCTGCGCCACAAACAGTATTTACAAGCAAATCATTCGAACATTTGCATCACCGTTACAATCGTTCACCAAAGTTATCAAACTTTTCGCTTCCACTGGGCTGTAATAATAATAATAATGTTTACATGTAAACGATGTGACATGAGATTTGACTGCCAAATATGCCTTATGCGAGACGCCAATTATCGTTTATGTCTAGTTTTCAAACACCTACAACATCTCCGCAAACAATAACCAACAAGCAAAAAAATAATCGAAAAAAATACAAATAGCATTTGTATCCTTTTGTTAAACCTGCCTCACATTAATACCTCCCTATTCAAATAATATAAATAATGGGCAAACCAATTCATAGGCCAGAAACTCAAATAAAAACCCTACCCACAAAAACAGGATACACCAAAACCAGCAAAATGAAAGTTAAACAACTCAATTTAACTTCTTCCAAAACGAACTCAAAAATCTTTATAATCCACTCATCTTACTCATAACTATAGTAATCTATAAAACATTACTAAAACTCAATAAAGTGCCACATTGTAGTTGTTGATAAAATACTTACATGGAAAGATCATACCTAAACTCAAAATAAAACAATGCAACTTTCGCCTTTACATTCTACGCCCAATTTAAAAATCAAAACTTAGCCTTTAAAACAAAACACTCGCATATATAAAACCATTTTAACCTATGTTAATGTATATAGCATCCAAATATGAGGTCAAGCCAAACCATCCAACATTTGCACACTGGAAGCATCTCAGGCAATTAGTTTACCCAATCTTATGGTATATCTCGAAACTTAATCTACACAATGACCTACGACCCTATCACTCAAAATCCTAGCCCATCAAAACTTCAACAACAAACTTACAATAGACAAAAATCACTTTTTTTCCAAAATTTCCTCTTTAACTATTTCAGGAAATCCAATTCGAAGGGTTATAATCAATTGGTCAAGAAATACCTTAAGGTAAAAATTAATTTTAAAAAAAATAATACATATATGTCAGAGGTGCTAGTAATGAGAGGCTTCATCCCTCACGTTCTTCACGTAATTTATATTATTTTTTCTTTTGTAAATATCAAATTTACTTATTGTGCTCGTACAAGTATATATTGTAAATATCTTTTAAAGAAAAAATATAATCAGAGGTTCACTTATCGTGTGCGCAAAACATAATAATATCCACTATGGTCTCCATTCGTTTTCCATCAACAAGCGCTATCAGAAAAGATTTTGAACACATTTTTCATCTCAAATCGAATACTGTTGAACCACGCGCGGTTCATGAATCACATAATATTATGTTCTGCAATTACGCATGGTAAATAAAGCCAAACACGCGATTTTAGGATGATTGCACGAACATTTTTCTATTGATTTGAAAAGGTTTAAGAACACTTGCATCCTCATTAAAGTATAATTCAAGCATGTTGCAGCGTATTGGTTTTGCCGTGTATGTAATTTTTTTAATTATTTGTGTCTGTTGAATGATTTCAATCAGAAGGCTAGATGCTAGAAAGCTTGATGATTCGATCGTCTATGGGATGACTTTTAATAGAAAATATTGTCTAGTCAGTACATTCAGACGGTGATTTTTTTAATATTTCAACCGTTTTCTCCATTGTAACTCAAAAAACAACAAACGTATAGACTTAACATTTTCACTGAATGATATAGTATCACTATTTGCACATGTTCATTGGAATTTTAAACATTTCTTTAGTAATAAGTACTTATATTATTATAGCATTTCATAGTTACATTATAATCTTCAAATATATTTTAATGAAATCTATACCCTGACATTTTTGTTTTCTTACCCGAAATCGGATATTTTGATTATTTTAATATTCTATAAAAATTTGATATTTCGATAATCAATTTAAATCTTCATATTACATTAATAAATCCAATGTCTAAAGGTTTTACTTACATTTTTTTAAATTTTTTTTTTTATAAAAGTTGATTCAATCTTTTTGATTAGGAAATAATAAGATAAGTATACTTATACAATAATATTAACTATCTTAATATTGACTGACTCTTCCTTTTCCTCCTTTCACTCATAATTGTTTTTCGAAACGTCGTAAGCTACATTGGTTTCAAGTGTATAGAAACAATTCACACTTATATCAATCACTCGTCCCTTTAAATCACCATTTAAAAAAATTATTTTGTTTATTAATTAATTTGGTACTATATCATATAAGTAGTATCATGATTATAGAACGAATTTAGCTGTTCCGAATATCGCATTTTTTTCTGACCTTTAATACATTTTATTTTAAAACGCCATAGCGGTAAAGTATATGGTTTAACGTTCTGACTCTTGGCTAAGTTTTCAACAGATGGATTATAAAACTTGCACCATTTTTATTTTGTTTTATAACAAAAAATTCCATCTTCGTTTCAAAGTTTTAATGAAGAGTTAAATTTAATCAAGAAATTATATCCTTTAAGACAAGTCTGCATGTTTAAAACGTATTTGATTTCAACGGTTGCGATTAGTTCAAAAATTGCGTGAAAATTGCGTGATAATAATTTTCAGAAGTAGGTAGTACAATATTCAATATTTAATATGATCCGAATTAAAGGGATGCGTTAAAAGTTTAAATAACCATTATTCATACATTTATTTAAAATCAAACTGATTCCCATGGAAAAACCTAATGTGTCAAATAAAAGTATCGCAAAAACTATATAACTAATTAACTATCAATATTGTGGATGGTACAAGTTAGAAGGACGAAAATGCGTAATGTATATAATTTTAATTTTTTTTCTCTTTTTTACGACAAAGAGACTTCGATTATTATAACTATATATAAAAAATAAAATAAGACTGTTTTAAGTTTACATTTTTAAAATAATAACTAAAATAATAACCATGCTAATGTAAATAATCAGTCAATATATCAAGTTGCTGCGATTAGGTTATATGTAATTTAGATAAAAACAAAAAAAACTTCTATAGATTATCCGAGTATTTGATATTTTTTAAATATCCGATTTCAAAGTTTAATTTTCTAACGCTAACAAAATTTTTCGGGAATTGCTGTTTCATATTTTTTAAGTTAGCTACAAAGAAATACTCGTGGAGGATCTTGTATATTCATGTGTGTCTCAAGTTTCAAAATTATAAGTTTTATGCATTTTGGCTATTTTATCAAGTCTTGTTATCATCTAAAACTATAACGCTTGTAAAAAAATGTGTGGCAACATATTTGGTGTTAAATTTTTAATCATGTTGATCATTAGCAAAATTAAACCATCAATATTTTACGAATTAAAACTATAAACATGAAGAAAATGACAAGTGTCTTAAGTACCAAAAAATAAATCAAAATATTTTTTTCCTGATACAGTTTTTTCAAAACAGTGGTGTTCGTTTTCTGTGAACATTTGAAGTATCTACGAGTTCCGAAGAAAAAAAATTTGATATTAATCAAGAAACAGTATCCCATAAATATTTTGTAATTTTTCCTCAATTATTTGGAAAACTGTTGAAAAATTCAAAAAATTACCTCCTTATTACCCCAACTAAACAGCATTTCAAATGAGAAAAAATATAAGAAAATGTTCACGTTCAAATCGAGTAGACAAATGGAAAAAATCAATACGGTCTTCGCTTTGCTCGGAATCTAAGACACATACCAATCGAGCTGTTATCCAAAACACACTTAACGTGAAAGTATACTTCTATATCGGAACGGACACGAGCACTAACATGATTGAAATACACAGTGACGGTAGCGAGTCCATCACCAAAATAATAATAGGTATGCTATCATATTTTGTTCGGTCCTGTTTGTCGAAACCTGTGGAATCGAACGACGAGATTGTTTTCTCTTAAGGACGAGTTTTCCATACTGATATTATATTATATTGTACGTAGTAGTGATTCGTCTCTACGGTAACGTTTTTTTTTTTTTTCTCTTTGTTCAATGGAGTATGACTTATTTCACTATATTCCAAAACACACAACATCATTACAATATAAACATACAACATGCACAAGTGCACCACAAAGTTTTTACTATTCACGCATAAACGTTTGTAACTCGCCCAGTTGTAAATCTTAATCCATTTTCTGCTCTCCGAAACAGTTTGAATAAACTTATGCGGTTTACGCCTGATATCGCGCAATGTCGGAATATTTTCACCGAATGTTTGACAGAAGCCCTAGTGTGAAACGATGAGCAATATTGTAACCACTCGATCACACTGATAATTAATAAATCGTCCACATCAAACTGTCATTTTTATTTCAGTAAACAGCTAGATTATGAAATTACTATTTCATTGTAATAAAATTATCAAGATACAATTTTATTTTATTTCCATTATTCGTTGTCTTATATTTGAAATATAATGATATTTTTTAGTAATATTTTAATTATTTGAGTAGTATAATGTTTTTGATGCTTATTAACGAATTCTTGTATGTTAAAAATTGACAATTCGTTAAACGCAAAATACGTATTAATAACCTGGATTACGAACATATCAGGATCGCAGGATACATCTACCAAAAAAATAAGGTCAACTATATTTATTTGTAAATACAATTCTACAATATAGGTACCTTATTGCGTGTTTTTTTATATATCAAAGTTTTAAGTTTTACTTTACAGGAAAACATAACGTGTAATTTTGATTTGACAGAAAATGCACGCATGTGTCATGAGCTACTTATATTTTATACTATTATTGGTATCGACGCTGTAAACATAATAATATATTATTCTGTTTCTTTTCGAAATTATTATTGTTATTTAGAACAGTACATTTGATTGGTTTAGTTATACCTTAACTGTATTGAAAATTGTATACTAATTGCGAAAATTTTAAATAATAAGAAAGTTTTATCCTCTTCGTATACAACAAAAGCATGATAATATGCTGTTTTGTACAATATTAGGTAATCAGGAAGAATGGATTACGTCACAAAAAATGCAATCATTTTCCAGATGAATGTAACATTTGACATTTATACTTCGATTTATATTGTTTTTTTTTTTATATTTATACTTTTTATATCGATTTATTGTTACGACATACAATTTGGTTATTTAAAAAGTTATCATGACTATACCTACTGTTTTTTAAACAGGGAATAATTTTGATTTATCATATGTATTTAATTAAATTATAAAAATGTTCTTAGCAAATCTGAACGAAAAATACAAGAATATTAAGATAAAAAAATACAAAACATAAGTAAAAATAATAATAAAAGAGGTTTTAAATTTTTAAAAAATAATATGATATTAAATGTGTAAGAAACTTGATCAACACTATTCGAGTCGTTATTGTTTAGTAAAACCAACTCGAAAAAAATTAGTGCAGTACATATATAATTCTACGAGACTTCAACACTACGCGTAAGCCTTCAATTTTCTTTTTCATTTAGTCGCGTCAAATAAATAGTTTTTGAGATTTCCCTCTTCTCTTTTTATAATAAATGTCGTGGCTTCGAGGAAAATTTAGTGTCTGGGTCCAAGATTTATGTCACCCAAGGGTTCAGTCATCACGACAAATAGCTTGATCCAATCCCTCTCGTCCCCTTTACCCTCGACGAACTAAGTTCGTTCTTCGTTTCACGTTTATTAAACCATTTTGTGGCCGCCGGGAACGTAGTGTCACGATCCTAACAAAGTTCTATAAATTGTGTTGTTATTACTATTATTACTTTCATCATTATTATCCTAGGCATTATGCAATATTGGTCCATGGATAAAATTAGATTCGATAATATGGCAATCGTAA
The DNA here is from genome assembly GCA_949715065.1 of Periphyllus acericola. Taxonomy (NCBI): domain Eukaryota; kingdom Metazoa; phylum Arthropoda; class Insecta; order Hemiptera; family Aphididae; genus Periphyllus; species Periphyllus acericola. The sequence continues at coordinate 37,376,489 of OX454267.1, read as the reverse complement.
CATTTATAGATTGAAATTAGATAAGCATTATATAAGAATAACGAAACTTCATTTCTACGGAAAATTAAATCTTTTTTATTCATCTCCGGTGCAAAAATTTGATAAAATGTATCTACAAAAAAATATATAAAAATAAGAAAGTCTACCGTAGAACAGTACTTAATGTTCTCATGAATTAAAATTACTTTAATGAGAGTTTTTTTTTTTTTATGTAAGAAGACATTCCTAGCCCATTAGGCTATCTGCATCTACGGATATTTACAGAATAGTGTTACTTTAATGAGAGTAAAAATGTACTAAATGTATTTTTTTTCATTATTAACTGACAAATTAACGACTAGTCTTACTTAAAAATTTAGACCTGTTTAGAAAGTAATATAGCATACTTCTCAAATATTTACAGCAACATTAAAACGGGAATATCATTATTTATATTTAACCATTCTCTATTTAAAATCATAACAAAAACCAAATAAACATTTAATTATGATTTACCTATATAGTAAATTATTTTTTTTATTATTATTAAATTAGCCATTTGTGTAACTATTTGGCTCATAATAAATTATTAATTCAATAAGTTTATTTAAGAAATACGGAATAATATGATACCTACGCATAAGTGTACTGAAATTGCCTATTCATTACGCCGTGTCAAAATGTCATAATCTGAAATGGTGAAATGCTTCTAAATAAAAATAGGCAGCCCTAACTAGAAATATCAATAATAATATTCAAGCACATTGATTTCAAAAAACAAGTTTTTTAAGTTAATGTTTTAAAATTAAAATTTGTTTTTTTCGAAAAAATATAATATTATTTTATGTACTCATGAATTTAAATAATTTTAAAAATGATTTAAAAATAATTTTGAATTTCAAATACTTGTATAAATGTTATGATGCATTTTACATTTGAATAATAATGTTTGACGACATTTTTAGATGCAGTAATAATAATCTGAGTATGACTATATAAGTAGTCAGTTCTCATGAATATGACTTGACATAATGTTACTCATTCTTTATTTATAATATTTCTATTCGAGCGACGTAACACATGAGAAACGCTACTCACTATTTATGCAACGCAATAACAAAATGATAAATCGTAATTAATGTAAAAGTATGAATTACTTGAGCTGTTATTTAAAATTTTAAAAACGAAAAAAATTTTAAATTTTGAGGTTTTATTATAAATTTACACAGTAAATACCCTTCGATGTTAACAACATTTTGTTTTTGTTGCAAGTGAATGTTTCATAAAAAAAAAACAATTAAATGTTTGATAATTTTTAGTTTTGATATATAACATTAATATTTAAATACACCATTTAACAAAATATTAACTCTTTCTATTATAATATATGTGCTAGAATTTTCCTTAAACTTAATATACACTGAGATGGTAAATTTTTTATTTTTAAGCCTTGATTTTCACAAAAACAATAATATAACCTTCAGAATTATCAAAACATTCACAATTTTTAAAAATACAAGTCTTACGTTAAGTTTGAATGTATTTATTTATAATTAAATCAATCTGAACTTTTTTTTTTTGCTGAAAACATAGCATTTTTCGGTGGAAATCAGTAGATTTTTTCAGGTGGTAATTTAGAATCATATGTTTCACTTAATTTAAAGATAATTTTTTCATAACGATTATTTAGAATGGTCGTATATAAATTTTTATACTAGCTGATTTTTAACCACGCTCACCCTCTTTTTTGGTCGTAGAAATATTTGAATTTGGATTTATTTGTATTAAATATTCAAGTTACCATGGAAGCTATGTTCCACTAACTTTTTTTTCGTGTCACATAAAGGGTTAAAGGGTGTCATATGTAGGTGGTACAAACTTTTTATTGAAATTAAAACACCCAGATTTCTCTGAGGTATTTTATGAAGTAAGTTTTTCTGTGATTTTAGAAGTATCAAAATCAAAGTTCGAACGAGTAGTAGTTTTTGAATTATTCTAATTTAAGTAAAAGGAAAAAAATATTATACTGTATACCTAATATAATAATTTAATTTTTAATAATATGTTACCACTAATTGCTATTTATTGAGATAACGCCTATTTTACACTTTTCATAGGAATGTTTAAATTTGAATAACTCTGAAAGTCTTTATCCTAATTTTAACTATGTCACATCAAATATTCCAGGAAAATTACCTGAATAGTAATTTTGCATTAAAAATATGGTATGTATTCAATTAAAAAAATTAATAATTTTTTGTAGCCACACTTATTCAGCATGCACAAAAAGTTATTGAAAACATTGGTTTTATGGTTATTTTAACATTAAAAAGAAACTAACTTAAATCATTTTTACGGCCAGAAAGGTGGTGAACATGGCTTAAAAACCATCTTATATAAAACCATCTTGGTGTTGATAAATATTGAATTGATAAGGATCAAATAATTCTACTTTTTGACTATCTGTGATCCCTAATATATTACCATTACTTTTCGATGGAGATGAGAATGCTTTAGAATATTTTCTTCCACAGACGGAAGTGAAAGAAATTCATTATACTGGTTATATTAGTATATTATCTCATTTAATAAGATTTTAGTTTTAGTGTGAGCTATTTTTATAAAAGAAAAATAGTTGCATGCTCAATGCTCATACCCCACCCGTTAGAGTTGTATAATGTTAAATTGATTGCACAGGTATAAAAGAAAACGTTTTATATAATATAGTTGCGCGTTCAGGCATCATTCAAACTTAATCAAGTGCGTTTCAAGCTAAATAAAGTTTGAACAATAATAAAACCAACATAACAGTTCCCAAAGAATACTATAGGATCAAATTGAATTGTATTGATAAGCTAAATTTCTTGTTGTCTCCATGTTTATTGAAAAAATTCACTCAAACCACAGTGACTTGATTTAAATGTTCGGTGCGATAAAAAAGTATTCAGATTTTACGACGATATCGTAAACTTTATTTAAGAAAATGAATAGTTTCAAATAAATAGTCCTTTTATAAAACTTTTATATTGTATACGTTACGCAGACAGCCCACACGGTTGGAGTAGTATTATATTTTGAGTATTTTTTACGTTATAATAAGCAAATCCAAGGTGATTTTTTATCGTAATATACTAATTATACTACTATATACGATTTTTGTTTTTAAAAAAAATTGACTCATTTCTACGTTTTATTTTTCTTTTATATACACACTATTTTTACAATTTATTAACGTACCAAATCATTTTGTATGATTTTTTTTTAAACTTTTATCTCTTATTTAATGTTCTGAAAAAAAATATTTTTCCAAATTTGTTGATATATGCGTGTACCTGTATACAAATTTAATACCGAATCAGTTATTAATGTGTGCTTATATTGCACTTCAAATTATGAAACTGACCAAAATATTAGTGTTGATGGTCTTTTAATAATTTTGATTCATAAACACGTTGTGAGCTGTTCGAGAAAACAAATGCGTCTAACGGTCTATAAAAATGTTTTAATATTACCCCTTACAACGTTTATTTATGGTATAAGACAACCGTTGCAGTTTGAACGCTATGTAGACGTATAATGTTTTAAAATATTTAATGATTGAATACTATAACGAACAAACTTCTCCCTCAAACGCTATGCACAACTGACCGAATATGACAATTTGCATGAAACTTCGAGTGCTCCGAAATATTCCCGTTAAATATTTATAAGTAAATACACCTATCTTATACATTTTTTGCCCGGGTTTGATCAAAACAACGTGTTATCATGTATAATCACATGTATTCTAGCACGGTATGCAACTAAAAAAACATCCGAGGAGAACTCGCGATGACGTATTGTGCGTATAAACGACGAGCCATGTTGTTTTCCTACTGGGTTAGGTTTTAACATCATGGTTTGGAATCGATTGTGGACCGCAATAATAGTTCAAATAAAACATTAAAAGTGTGTTTTTAAACGTATTGTTCTTACTGCGCGATGTATCACTTTAATTGAACTAAATTTTTAGTTGACCATTCGAAAAAGTGTAGGTATACATCGGTCGTTTCTCATTGTTCAATGGTTCTTCGATTACAATTTGAAATATTACGAGTGAAGAACAATCAGTTCATTCTAAGAGAATAACGCTTGTTATTTCAGTGGGCACTAAATTCACAAAATAAAATAAGTCGGAAAGCATTACTAGAAATATCTGTAGACAAATTAACCCAATAAACGTATCAACATCGCAACGAAACAATATGACGTATTCGACTCACAGTTGTGCCATTAATTATAGAATAATTCTGTTGCAACAATAGTTTATTATAAAATCAATGTTTACACATTTTAATATTATAGGTAGGCACACTGTACGCTCTATGAAATAATTCAGTTCATCATTGCAATACCATTGCGTACGACACTTTGTCCGAAAACGTTGACGGTGAATATTCTTATCTTCGAGAACCCTTGCACGAACACACGGCAAATCCTTCATCCTGGAGGATTTTCCATGTTTCCGGCGCGCAGTCAGAAATAGTTCGTCGGGATATAGCGAATAACCCCGTTTTCTCGTGGACGGCCTGACGCGTAACAGACATTACACAAAATTAGCATTATCCCGCGAGGCGTGTTCAACGTTATGCACACACATATGTCCGAATTTGATATTATTAGAACCCGCGTGGGCTGCTGGCGGTCGGAGAAGAAAAACGTTACGTACGCTATGCACGTGTCCGCTTTTGGATTTCGCGGCTGAATACTTATCGAGATTAGATCACAATCACGGAATATCGCATGGCTATAAATTGCACACGAATCAGAGTTATTATTAGCCTGAATAATAGAGTGTGGCAAGCCGACAAGACACGTAGGTACCGCGTTATCTGCCAAGCGTGCCGACCAATCATCGTATTCCGATGCGCAGTGGTGGGAGGCGGACCGGAGGTCCTATGGTATCCCGACGATAATTTTTCAAAAATCGAACCTTACCCGGTAAATACAACGGGTTATGACCTCACGGTTTATTTCTTCGGGTAAAAAAATGCCAGGGTACACTCGTTTTTTATTAAGCGCAAAATAATGTGGCTACTTTTATTTTTCCAATTCGAGCACTGCGTGTACGTGCGGATCGGGTTGGCGCACATAAACATTGATCAACGGCGGCAAAACGCATAAATAGCGGTGGTGCGACCGTGGACGGTGTGCCCGGGAACTCGGCGGACAGTACGGCGGCGGTGCAGAGGTACGTTGATCAAACTTTAATGGCGCGCTGCCATAGTCAATAGTACGTATTATATTAGTATTATGATTCTTTATTAGCGCTGCAAACATCAATATATTCGAAAACTCGGAGCACTGTTGCTACGAGAATAGTCCCCCCGAACAACCGCGTTAACGCGGCATGTGCAGCTGTGCGTTGTTCTGGTCGACGAAGCCGACGTTTTTCTTTTTTCCACGGTTCAAACAGTGAGTAGTATAGGTACTTTTAAAGCGTAAACAATAATATGAACAAATGTTCAAGTCGTCGGAAAACAAGCTTGCACCCACGCGCTACGAAAGTATTGTATTCGGAAAGTCGGTTTCGATAGTTCATTGCGTAATATAACTAGGTGTCTAATTTAAAATTGACGTTTAAGGATGAAAATGATTTTCGAGACGAAACATCGATGCTATAAGTTTCTGTTATTTACAAATAAAATTATTATAAATTAAATTTGTATCAAATACGATAAATGTGATGAACGATTATTATTATTCTTTGGTGGTGCGTACAAAATAACGTAAAATACAGTATTATTTAATGTTATTTATTATGCTATTAAAGCTATGAATTTACAATCATGAATTTGGATTTTCAAGTTAAGCGATAAAATGAAAAGCGAAGAATGCGAAAAACACAATGAATATAAGCACAATTATATGTGTAGAAATTTTATGAATTGTGATATTTTTTATATCATTTGGTATAATTTGGAAATTATTGTTGGATTTTTATAAGAAAACAATAATTATTCAAATTTAAAAAATTTACCATTTTTGAAACTCGATATCATTATGTGTTATAATCATGAAAAAGTCTCTTGTATATAATTATATTTCACTATGTCACAACAGAATAATAATTTTTTGTTGCGTTAAAACTTTAAGATACTCGTATTTTGTCATTTTTAAACAAATTAAACTATTTTATTTTAACCATAATAAAACGTTCTTCATAATAAGCTGTCTTGGATTTGACATCAAATTTTAATTTAAATATTACTTTTTGTACTGGAACTTAAAATTAAATTAAAATACATGAATACTGGCTTAAAATGATAAAAAAAAAAAAATCGATTAAAAATTTATAACATTTCAAAAATTATTGACACTGATATCCCCTATAAATTCCGCACTGCATCAACATTGTACCGTATTATTAATTTTAATCGAATATGAAGGTGTGTATAATTGCGGTTTCACGAGAACCTGTTCAAGAAACTCGCGATAACCAAATTTAGATTTAGGACTCGAAATAGGTTCACCGCCGTTGGTGGCTCGGTCATTGTATTATATTATAATATTTAATACAATAATGTCCTCGCGCGGTACGTCTTTGGTCGTCTACAGCGGCGGTCGCCCGTAGCATCGCGGTGAAATTCGAGAAATTAGAGCTTATAATATTATTGTGTTTGTTCCAATAAACCTTCACGTTCATATATAAATATAAGCTTCAGTGCACTATACCCACGTGTTAACCACACGTTTTGAACTTTTCACAATATCTGTATATACATGTTATGAGCATTGGTACCCGGAGGGGTGCAAGACGGGGCATTTCCCCCCCTGCCTTTTTAAAATCAAACATACGACATAATGACAATATGTTAAGCTTAATAACTTATTCATTTTTGTTTAGTCATTATTTAATATTTCACGAATCTTGCCACCCCCTAAAAAAATTCTGCGGACGCCTATGGTTATGAGTCATGTGAACTTTATCATAAAAGTGTACTATTAAGCGCTTTATTCGTTACAATATTCGCTAAACAATAATAACTATATAATCGGAAGTAATAAAAAAAAAAAAGGAATAGTCCATTTTTTCCTTCTTCCCACCATCCCGAAATCAAATAATTACGCGGGCTCGCTCCATACCCGCGTATACGGAATGCAATACGCCTCATCGTTGCGAGTCTCCGGGACTTTGGGCTTATACATATTGTACGCCCACACGGTCCAACGACCCTGCGGCACGATAAATTCGCATCACGTCGCGGTCGAGTGCGGGACGTCGCGCACCCCGCAAGGGAGCCGGCCGTGCGCGCGTCGGGATAGACTAATAACGAACGCGCGTGCCGGACGAAAACAATATTAACGAGTCGCCCCGCCGACCGGGCCCGACCGGCACCGGCCCGACGGAACTGTCCGATCCTAGACCGGATCCTTTCGCCCCGAGCCCCCACCACCACCGCCGCGAACAAAAGTCCGGAAACGAGAGTTCCGGTGAACCGCTCTCGCCCCAGACCGTCGACGGGGTTCGGGGCGAATGTGACCGGTCGCGCGACTTCGGTATTGAACCGAAAACGAGTTTCAAATAAATTATTCGACGGCTTATTCATTTTTAACCAAGCCGCCGCACATGTATATTATATAAACACGCACACGTGACTTAACTTATTGTGTACACGACGAGGACGGGAAAAAAAATTTCTTTCGTTTTCGTCTCCTCGCCGCGCGCAGCACCTATACGCAAACACTACGCCGGTTAATCAATAGTGGATCCACGGGGGTGAGAGTGGTGGCCTCCTCCAACCACAGAACAAATTATAGCATAGGTGTTAATTAATTATCGGGTGCTAATAAAATATGCATACATTCACTGCGACCACGCGGGTCTTGATCTTCCGTACGCAACAGCCTTTATAGTGCGGCAAAGCGTAGAAAGTTTGAAAATAATGCCTGATGTATACACCTACGATATAAAATTCTGGTTTTTTTAATCAAGAAAAACGTCAGATAGATGCTTAAAATATAAATCATGCACAATACCGGAGTTCTAACTTAAAATTTTATAAACGGATTTGTCCAGAGTTAAAACGTATTCGTTTTATTCTCTGGCCCGCTGTGTGTTCATTATCACCACCTTCACATGCTTACGAATTGTACTTAAACCAGAAGCAGACTGAACCATTTCATTTTCATTTCCATTTAATCACCTTAGTTCTGTTGTTTCTCTCTTTCTGTTTCAATACTTTGAAAATCCACACCACATAGAACTATTACACTTGAAATCAAATAGTAACGACTAGAAAACATGGTAAAAATTTTAAAAAAAAAATGAGAAACTGAAAGAAGACCAGAGAAACAGTTCCCAGAGAAACAGATTCCGGATTCAGATGTCAATATCCAAATTGTTGTATTTCAAACAGTCTTTAAAAAGTACATAACAAATAATAATACGCCTTTCTTATAAGTGATGCTACAAAACCAGGCGCAGCACGATATCAAAGACCTTTTATCCGTCGCGGAAGCTTACCCTGTCGGGACTACTCGGTGTATTTTATTTAATCTTAAAACGTAATAAACACGTGTTTCCGAGTACTCTTGAATCGTACATTGTTATGTGGATTCGTTCAGCCGTTCTTGTCGACAAAATCTCAACTTAGACGGACGATAGTTTATTACAATTTTATAACCATGTAAAAAAACGCATTGCACATCGTAATGATTAAATATTAAATCTACTTACCTACATGATATTCTATATATTATGTATTGCAAACAAAACACAAAACAAATTTATAATACACCCACATATAGTGGCACGATTACGTTTTATTCGGTGTACCTATGCGGGTTGGCTTCATTAATCACGCGTCGAAAAATAAATAGATTAGAAAATAAATTATGCTCCGCTGGTATAAAACATGTTGAGTTAAGTTAGGTTATAATAAAAACAGTCAAAAACGAGATAATCATTGAGTCCAATGTTTTATCTTCATTTTCTCGATACAATTGGTTGTCTGTAACCGAGTATTCGCTCGTCCATCACTTAGATCTATTTGAATATAAGTAAATGAACACGAGGGCAACCACAGGTTTGCGGTGTCAGAGGTCAAAGGATTTTCAATTCAATCAATAGTAAGTTTATCTGTTTAATTTTGGTCCGTTAGAACTTAGTCGAACTTCGATCCCATTTCATGGTTCGATTAATCTTTGAAATTTAAGATCAAGTTTGATATTTTTTTTTATTCAAAGACTCCCCAGTAAAATAATGATTAAGTGACAAGTATTATAATAAACTTCAAGCATATATCAAATAAGAACTATTATATTTATCTGAAACTGCTGAATTTATAGTGTTATAGTGTTATCCAAAATTTAAAATCACACACGAATTCAGTTAATTTTGGTTTCACTATTTTTACGGAACCTCCGAACTACGCTTCTCCTAACTCTCTATAACAGTGCACCAATGTTCTTACAAAATCGTAGGCTTACTTTAGTTTTTTAAGTATGTTATTACGTATTCCATTTATTTCACGTACATTGAATAACGGCAGTTAACTTTGACTTCAACTTGACATTTAAATAACATAATTATTCACAATTTGAACTCGGTTCGACATTTAAATAATACTTTGGTTCGGATTCGGATTCCCATCTCAATTATTTAGTTCCATTCGGTACTATATAAATATAAAAGTTGAGCTTGACCCACCTCTAATATATAACATAATTTGTATCTTTTCTATTGGGATCTGTCAAACCCAAGCTTAAGCAGAAAATAACTCTCTCCCGTTATAATGCAGCAATGATACACTTTCATACCCTACAAATCTTTTTCTTTGCATGCGTACATCAAAATACTCTGTACATTAAAAACCAAGAAGTAAGTACAATAATATTTTTATTATGTGAGAGATATATTTTTCAACAGCACAAAAGTAAACAAAAAGCTATATAAATAAAATGTGTTATTTATTTTTACATTAAAATAATTTACTTGTTTCTGTATAACGTTTACAACTTGGAAAAGTATTTTAGTAAAATACAGTAGCAGTAGGTGTGATTATTGTCTTGAATAGTTTCTTTGAACCTCTCGAAAAGGTAAGGGTGAAAATAATTTTTTTACTGTTTGGCGTTGAAACCTTTCAGTAATTTACATTTTACAGAAGTATGGTTGACATATCTATATTTTATTCATTGAAAAAACCTAAATGTCGACGACAATTTTCCCCTTGGATTTGCACGTAATTTTCCCCGTAAAATCTAAAATCCTCCGTGTTAAAAAAAAATATATATAAAATATTTAAACAGTTGAGGGGAAAGAAAAAATTAGGACAATTAAAAATTCAAATCGCCAGGATTCATTAATATATTCAAATAATTTACCTAACTATTTTTTACATAAAACGCAGTACGCACCTATATAAACTTTTTGATTTCACCATTGGATATTTTTTTCATTTTTTTTTTTTTTTGTCCGTATAAAACCAAATAATCATTGATTAAAATAATTAGTACCTACACGGAAGTACATGTTACAAATGCAGATAAACGCCCGTCGATTTGATTAAAAGCATTATATATACATTTACTACAGTTGCGTTATGGTAAAGGGGTGAGGTTAGCCGCAGTCGCTGATCAGTGACCATCCGGGACACTCAGAGACGAAGCAAACACTACGTGTTTCAAAAAATAAAAAACCTACCGTCACTACCCTACAGCTAACGGCCAATAGCTGACGATGCTTGAGATCGAAAAAAAAAAAACTACTGTAAAGGAACAATAATGATAATATAATAATGTGGAACAGTCATGATCACGTAGAGTTAAAATATTCAAAAGTCTAAAACGCCGTGTGAAATCATCGTTTGCGTTTATTGCTATTCTTTCTAGGTAGTAGGTAGTGAAAAAAAAAATAATACGGTGTACGCCGCATGCACACGCGAGTACTGACGATAAGAACCGTCGGGCTCTCGGAACGTATGATAGGGTTAGGTTAGGTGAAAGGTAATTTAATGAACAGGGAAACGTGTCGAAGAGATTCCGACATGTAACGTAATGTATCGTTTACAAGTACAGTGTACGCGTACACAAGTGTTAGGCGAATGACGTGCAGAACTTACCGCGGAAGTACGATGTACGTAACAGGTACGCTGTAGACCGGATGGCGGCGGCGGAGGACTCGAGTCGTCTGTGGTCGGCGTACGCGGTCGGGCCCGTCACTGCTGTTGCTGTTCCCGAAACGTACTAGACGCCGTGTGCCGGCGGGACGGCCCCGGTGCCGGCGACTCGCGGCGGGGGCGAGGGGTGGGGATGGGGTTGGTGCGCGTGCGCTCGGGACGTACTCGTCCCCGGTGCGTGTGCGTGCTCCGGTGCGTCGCAGGCCCTCCTGTTGCGCTACCCGGGACGGTTTTGAAACGCGCGTGCCTTCGGCGGCCGCGTCGCGACGCCGGGCTACGCGCTACGCTCGCGTCGCGGCCGGTGCGCGTGCGCGGCAGTCGCGCGGACGCGTTCAATACATGGCAAGGTACGCGCCGGAGCAGGATGCGGGGGCGGAACACGGTTTTCCGAAACCAGCGGACGACGAGGCGCGGAGCAGGAAGCGTTGCACGCGGCGGCGGCGGCGGCGGCGGCGCGCGCGTGTGTGCTTTTCTAATTTACGGTGGCACGCACGCATACACGCGCAAGAACGCTGTTTCGTGCACTGCGAGATGACGCGTGCAGCAAGTGGCAGACGACCGTGCGTGTGAGCCGACCGGGGTGGGTGAGTCGTGTCCGTACGTGAAATACGCGTGCGTGTGAGTTCAGTGCGGAGGGGGGGGGGTGTGGTTTTTCATCGCGATTTGCACTTTTCCGGTGCATCGAGACGGTGTTCTGCGTTCCCCTGCCGGCCGCCAGTAAGAACAGTTATACGGGACGAGCCCCGAAGAGCCGATACATGTCAAATACGATTTATCCGACGGTAGCAGTCGATCCCATTTGCGATTACACGAAATAACCAGTTTTATCCTGGAGGCGCTGCAGTGTTACAATACACGTGCGCAGACTTTTCGTCCTGGATATACAAATAACCCCTTTACTCTCACCGTCCGTTGTGCCATATTGCGTACCAAACATTTCACGCGTACCGTATATTCGTTTGATTTTTTCAAACATTTTATGAGAAATCGGTAATTGGAATGCTATGCTGCAACGCTTTAAAATAACATTTCACAACCCCTTTACTACTCATTTGCAATGATATTTTTTATGATTACAGAGGTTTTTATATAACTATCAGATAGTGTGTAGGACGTGAATATTACTTTTAATGACAACCGAAAACCTTGTTGATTCAACATTGCGTTTATTAATAAAAATATAAATAGGGTTACTATGGTGATTTTATAGTGCTTATTTTTGTCACAGCCATTATATTAGGAATTGGAAACATGCGTTATTTGCATGTAAAAAAAAAAACTTTCTGTTCCGTGTATAATGTATAGAGTATGTTCCATACTTGTTTTCGACTGTAATTTAATTAACTGCGTTGCTAGGCAAACTTAAATCGAGATTTTTAACGGGTGATCAATAATTTTAATTATTTTATTGAAATGGCAGGTATCTCTGAAAACGATTTAGATAACGTTCTATTTATATTTCAATATATTATATTGTACTAAAATGTTTACAAATTTTTACGTTTAGTTAGATAACGAAAAATCAAGTTTTTTTTAAAGTTGATAGCTTGATAGTACCAATGAAAGAAACTGGATAATTTTTCAACTTTAAATTTAATAATAAATGTGCTTTACAAGTTATCATGAGATATTTTATAAAAAATACTGCAAACGAACTTTTTTAATATTTTATATAAAATCACGAAAGCTAAATCCACGACAAGTGGTTTGGTAACTGCTCTTAATCAAGTATAATTGTATATGAAATATCGTCAAAAGATTCATCATCTGTAATGATTAAGACTTTTGAACAAATTCAAAAGTCAACCTATAATTCCATCATCAGTTCGATCTCCTTTAAACCAATTATAAATAATTATGTAACAACTAAAATTCACCTTCAATAATCTTTGAAATTTAATTATATTAATTATCTCTCTTCGTGAAATGTACTTGAAGAAATAGTTCCTGAAACAATAGCTTACAAATGCATAATCTAATATAATATAATTAAATGTATCGAACATTTATCTTGATAATTTTTCAAGGATCGACTTCTTATTATCAATATTACTTAAGGTTAGTGGCATATTGAATAAATAACACACCCGAAATTCGAATTACGACCCGTTTCTATTCCTAACTCGTCTGTTTATTAAATAAAGTTAAAGTAATAAATTGATTCGATTTTTAGCTCACCGCTAAAAAACGAAAAAAATTTTACACTCAACATAAATGAAAATATATACGAGAACTTTAATATTGTACATTTTTAAAATGTTTCGAAAAGAGAGCCCTTCGAATGCTAAAAGTACATACTAAATAACAATAATTTGAAAAAAAAACCAAATATTCATTATGTAGAATACGTTGTACGTTCGAACATCAAATCACAAAAATAACCGACTTTTCACCGAAATCCTTTCATCAAGAATAATATTGAAAATTCAAAAAACCATTAACATTTTACATGAATTCATTCTAATATCGGACCAATAATGATTTTGGCTTCTATATATCACTATATAACCATAGATATGATTAAATATTCAGAAGAAATGGATAAATTAAAAAAATTGAAAATACAATAACTTAGCTGAAATATTGAATACGAGTACATGCAAAGATAAAACGAATACAATGCAAACATTAAAAATTATTCTATGTAAATTGATTATTTTACCATAAGAAGCTTAATGATACATTGATTGATTGAAAAAATTAATAACATTATTCGTTTTTAAAATATAAAGTCCAAGATTTTTATTGACGTGAGAATTTTCAAAAATATATATTTTAAACTATAATTTAATATTTATAATTTATATTGTTTTATTCTATATTTATTCATCTGACAGTTTCACTTCAATAATAGTTAAAAATATCTATTTTTAAATACCACATACATTTTCATTTATCTACCTTTACGTATTTATTGTTTTTGTATATGTTCATCGTAACAATTCCATTTTTGTAGTACATGACTAAAATCAATTTCTGCTATGTGTATAGTTTTAAAACAATTCTAGTTTCATAATTATCACAGTTTAAGTACCAAAAAGTCGTATAATCATCAGGCCTAATGTAATTCTATACATTTTCTTAATTTTTTATTTTAAGCATTAATTAAATATTTTCGATTTATTGGAAAATACTCAATCCCCAATTACAAACTTTCGGCACCTAAATAATTTTCTTAGGGAAGCATATGTTTTAATGCAAATTTAAGGTCATCGTAGTATATAGGTTTTTTTATATTGGCAACAAGCGATTGTGTGGATGGAATATATTATTTTTCATAATTATGAGGGCTTGGTCGGAAAATCATAATTCTTTGATCGGCCCTTACATCAATATTTCACAAAGGTCGAAAACATATTTTAATGGGGTTTGTTACAATTTCTTTAGTCGGTAAAATATTTATTTGTTTTTTAGTGAATTGACAAGATTTAATACATTTCGGAAATATAATGTTGTTGGATTTTTCGCCATACAATATTGATACATTATTTAAAATGTACAAGAGATCTGCGCGGGGTATGAACGAGTAAATATTATAATAATATTACATTTGGGAAGTTTGTACAAGATATAATTTCAAAACAGAAATAGCAAACAATTAATAAAACATCTAAAATAGCTCACTTCTGTTAGTTCTATAAAATCAATAAGAACTAATTTTATCGTTATTTAAGCCAATATTTTGTCATGGACTCGAAATTCCATTTCAATATCCGACGCCTTGGCGTTATCGGATATAATAAATAGGTTATATTGTTGACCGTTTACATGAAAATAAAAATGGAACAAATCCAGTCGCCCCATGTGACACATAAAATCGCATACGATAAGATGATACTTTACATTTCACAAAATCGACATCCTTGTCCTTCGCGATAAATGTCCAAGAACAAAGCACAATTCCTGCTGTATCGGGATGAGGGCCGCAATTCGATTCGCGACCAAACGACCGCGCCACGGACGGACAAAGCGGCTTCTCGATACGGAAAGCACATTTAAACCCGCAGATTTCCCGTAATATATAACAGTAAGTAGCCACCTCTACGTCAGTCACTGTCAATCCCCGCACAATCACACGCGCTATAGCGGCCTCGTTATCGCCGTAGACTGATTGGATGCGGTCAAGACCGTGCTTGGGATTCGCGTGCAACGACAGTGACGTGAACACCGCTATACCGTCTGCAAAGGCAATCGAATTCAGCGATGTTCACTGCGGCTACCGCAAAGGTCACGCATTCCGTCCAAAAACCCCGCGTAGACTTCTCGCGAACGTTTGGTCAACGCTAAAAACTAACGATCCCGACACACGTGAGTGCAGCAGCATTTAAAGTATTTACAGCCGTTAATATATCTGGTCGAGTCGTCGTAACAATTGGTACCCCGTGTTCATCGAGATAGTCTACATGTAGACTGCGTAGTAGGAAAATTAAGGGCAATTTGATGTCAATTCTCATGAAAGTGTACCCGATCTATTCAATGTCTCTAAGCGTTCTAATCAAATTCCATTTAATATTAAGTTCCGATCGGGAATAATAGAAACCATTTCCGCTAGTTTTTCTGCTATCGGTGTTCTTTTTCTCATGCGTCAACGAGAATATTAAAAAATTGTACTTTCGTTTTGTTATGCTTTCTGTTTCCCATCGAGACCGAGATTCAACGTACATTTATAAATATATCATGAATTCATGAGCAATATATCCGCACGCCTAACGAGAAATCGTCGGGGGGGGGGGGATGTATCGTTTCTCTACGTGTATTATGTTTAGCCAAGGGCCGCTTGTCAGCCTACTACTCGTACCATCACGACCAATCATAACGCGCAAAATATCTCGGAACTACGTTTAATCTCCTTATTATTTCCACCAGTAATCTCTTTCGTATCAATATTCATATCAATATTCATCGTTTCTCATACGATTTATCTGTTTTTGTGTAGGCACATTATTATGTAGGTATATAATTATAATGTATAATATTAAAATACGATTGATTTGCCGTTTCTCCGTTGCTACCCCGTTCGTTATTAATTATTCTTAGTAATAAGTTGACAGTTGAAATAATTCATTGAATATTACATTACCGGCAAGTTGTGTTTTATTCGTGTTAATTAACATCATAAAAAACTTCTATTTAAATAATTCAAGTAACAAAAAGTAATTAAAACGAGTTATTGAAAATATTTTAAAACTAAAGTTTGTACAATCAATTTTATACCCGAATACTATGCGGAATTTAAATTGCTCGCGTAATGAAGAATATTTTATACTGTTCACAGTTAAAGATTTATTAATGAAATTTTCAACTCGAAAGAAATACATTTCACTTGTTTTTGAAATTAATATACCAAATTAAATTGAATTGCTCATAGTCTACTATAGTCTATAGTAATAATATATATTTAATAAAACCGTCCGTAGACAAAATTGTGGTTTTAATATTTAATGCTTAAAACAGACACACACACTAACCACAATGTAATTTATTTTCAATAGCAAATTATAGTGTCTGTAAAAGTATTTTTATTATAATTTTATTTTTTAATTTAGTGTATATACCAGTGTATAAATTCATTTTGGATAAGTTAATCCTTTCATTATTTGAAATGTGTAGTTTAGTGTATGATAAAATAGTTGAACACGTATGTATTATTACTAAATAAATTTAATATAAATCAAAATAAGATAATAAATAATAATTATAACAAAAATAATATACCTAAGTTTAATTTTAGTTTATACATTTTTTCCATAAGCTAGGATTATGGAAGTAGTTTCTTGATAAAAAATGTTGACCTATAGGCTATAATATATAATACATGTTCTTGTACGACCGAATTTAATATACGCGGATCAATAAAGCAACATAGATTTCATATTTATTTTAGAACAAATATTAAAAACTTGTTTAAAACTCAAGTTGTCAAAGTTTAATTTTATTTTAGTAGTATAATTGATGGCTTAGTTATATCAATTTTTATACGATTTTTATTTTTGTATTGATTAAATAAACATAGTCTGTTTCATTATGCATAATTCCCATCGTTTTATCGCAGGTAAGACATCTGCGGATTCTTGACCTTAAACAAAATACGATGTCTACTCGTACCTGCAGCTTTTTCGTGGTCGTAGTCACAGAACACACCGGTCTCTGAAATTGTTTATCATGGTTATCACCAAATACTTCCTCTTAAGTGGCACGCAATCGCCATCAGGTGACAATCCCCATATTGTCCTTCCTGTAGTGCAAGATCTACCCAAATTGACTTACGATCTAGACCAGTGGTCCCCAACCTTTTTTATTCTACGCACCCCTTGTAAATTTTCAAAAATCCCATGCCCCCCTTTAAATTAGAATTAAAAAGACCTTTTTTTTGTTTTAATGATACGAAATAATTATTTTTTATTAACTAATGACATATATTTTTTCATCGTTCTAAAAATAAAATATAAATCAACTTAATCTTAATAATATTTTATTTTAATGATACGAAATAATTATTTTTTATTAAATAATGACATATATTTTTTCATCATTCTAAAAATAAAATATAAATCAACTTAATCTTAATGTCTTAATAATATTATTTTTAAATTTTTGATTACAATTTTGGAGAAAGCTAGAAAAAATTTAATGAGAAATTTGAGATTGTTTTTTCCTCACCAAGTCCATAATCCTTGGAGATATTTTTGACAACGCGCAACGCATATCATTTTCCACATCCAATCGATTTCTTTGTTTGCTTTTTATTTGCAAAAGTGTGGAGAAACGAGATTCACAAAGATACGTAGATACAAATGGGATTAATGCACGGAGAGCTTTTTCTGTCACTTTTGGATAAGAGTTGATCATTAATGGCCAAAATTCCATTAAAGATTTTTCATCAAATATGTCTTTTGCACTTGAATCCGTCTTAAGCTCCAAAAATGGATCCTGATATTCATCAGGAATTTTTTCAACTTGCAGTCTGAATGGATTTCTCATAAGTCCAAATCATCTCCGTTGATTTCTGAAAAGTATCGTTCAAATTCGTCCTCTATGGCAGTTAAATGTTGAACAATTTCAGTCCTAATTGATTCAGGCAATGTTTCATCGTCATTATCGGTGGTAAAAAGTGAAGAAAGTTTCAATCTTTAATGGAATTTTGGCCATTAATGATCAACTCTTATCCAAAAGTGACAGAAAAAGCTCTCCGTGCATTAATCCCATTTGTAATGTTGTATATACCTTTTAATATTACATTACCTGCATAGGTCAATCATTATAAAATACTCGTAAAATTGTTATCAATAGGCTACCGTCCGAAAACTAATTTATTGTTTTCAATTTTATAAATAAAATATTTCTTGAAATATCATCACTAAATTCCCCCCAAGCAACACATACATTCCCCCCTAGGGGGGAATTCCCCCCCGGTTGGGAACCACTGATCTAGACGATGATAGACTACCGGCCATCTGATACGTGTGTGGACTCAGGCTTGTACTTGTCACCGAAGGTTGGTATACCAAGTCTTCAATCATACAACCCATTATGTCAAAAGCCATAGTGATATTCGACGTACATATCGTTAACATTGTTTTTAACGATTACAAGAATTAAAACCGTAACGTACGTTTTTATCACTCGAGATAATTTATTTCGCAGTCCATACTATGTTTAATGCAGTAAACAAGTATAGTAGGTAGTAAGATAGGTAAGCCACACAAAATGTTGTCGCAATTCTAACACTAGACAAAGATTCTAACACTAATCCGTTTTGTACTATATATTAACGGTAAGTTATAAATTTCCATATTACTATCATGTAGTTTTTGCGCAGACTTAAGCTCGTGCATTGTACTAGGCCATGGGTGGATGACCTAGTTGACCCGGGTCGTAGCTTCGGCATTAATTAAACGTATACCTAAACGTAATTTGGTCACGCTTTTAGATCCAAATTGACCGAAACGTACAACTTCGGCCACCTTAAATTATAATCAATAAAAATAAAAATAACGCATAGGTATATAACGAACAAATGACTAGCGGCAAATGAGGGCCGATGGTGCGGGCAATTTTAAAATACGAGGCTCGGTGCAGTCGCACCCTTCGCACACCCCTTCAACCGGCGCTGGCAATGGTTAACAAACTTATGCATTTTTTTTATTTTTCATACGCCGCGTCATACTTTTTCGTTACACTGCTATTGTCTTTGGGGTAAAATTCTGAACATTTATTACTGTTATTATTTTGAAATTCATCGCATGACTTATAACTACTGCTTTTATAATGTAACATGTTGATTTCACGTGTGATAAAAATGTTATTTATTATGATTTTCAGTGACTGCGAAATAATATTAGTCTTTCACTTTCCTATGATATTATGATAATTAATTAATACATTTCATTAAAAAACATGCATTTATATTCGTATAGTTAAGTGCAGCTGTTTTCTGTGTTTCCACCTTACCTTAATAATACTCTACCGTCGTTCATATGAGTATCAAGAAACACAAACTATTTTAAAATCTATATTATATTTGCGTCCCTAAAGCATCTTTAAAAATGTAAATATATACGGAAAAAAAAATTCTATTACCGACCATAAAGTGTGGGATGTTGTTGTAAACAACATTTCTCTCGCTACAGAAATAGCGTGAATAACATATTATTACTTTACTGCAAATTGTAATTTTTGTTCTCAGTTTTTTCGTACAAACGCATTATTTATACATCTATTATATAATATTATAATCATAACGAAAAATTTCACTTTGAAACACATTGTAACAATAAAACTTACACTCGATACAAATAATATTTTACGCGCCATTTGTTATACAGCTGAAGTGATATTATGCAGTATGAAAACCATCGAAATACTCTTCTTCGGTGATTTTATAGCAAATTTTATTTTATTATTATTATTATTATTATTATTATTAATTTACTCTATCGCGATTATTTTATACTTACATTTTTGTTTACTCACAAAAGCAGACACACACTTATCTATAGAAAGAAAAAAAACACGAATTCGGTTATCGATGGGAGTATGTAATGGCTATCAGAGATTTGTTGGTAGGTGTAACATTGTAACAAATAGGGATTTACAGCTCGTACACATATAAAACAACGCCGATCTATATAGTGCGACGAACGCCTACAACGGTTTGGTTGAGGGTTATTTTAACCTGGCATAGTTTCGGATAATGACGTGTACTTATACTTTATACGCGCTTTACTTTTTTTTTTTTTTGGAAGGCTGGGAGAAAGAAACAGAGGGAGAAAGTTTCAGTGGAGTAAAAGAGATATTGGTTTTACAGCGACGTTTCTTTATTTTACTATCGAAAACATTTTTCAGAGCAATAAAATAATTCCAAAAGTTTCTATGTATCCTTATTTATGGATTAGAAATTAAATACAAGTTGAACTTTTGATAAGTAATTTTTCCAAAGCAGTCTTATACATGGGTTACAAAACTACCAAAAACCACGAGATTAACGTCATCTAACATTAACAGTGAAAGTAGAGTATTTTTACAACTTTATGATGATCATTGAAATTCAACATTTCCGTTTTGTGGTTCCTAAGTATAATTGAAAAGATTTAACTAATTTAATGAACTACGACCATATTATCATATGGTGTTTTTTTGATATAACGTCTGCTTTAAAATTTGATCGTACAATGGGTATATTCAAAAAATATATAGAAAAAAAAAGTGGTGGTCTATAAACACTTTTTCATAATTATACCACTGAGCTTCATAAAAGTTTTTTTTTAATGTGCAGTTAAATAATTGTGAAATTCAAAATAATTGTTGGAAAACAACTTTTTTTTCCTTCATGGTGGAGAAGTGAGATAGTTTGAGTCTAATACAGTAACCTAACCGCGTCTGGTCAGCGCAGTCCGTAAAATTAATAAATTATAACAATCCATCATTTTTATTATTTTTTTCAGTTCATTAATTTTAATAATATTTTTATCATTCATAAAACAAGCATATTGATGACTTCAAATCCCCTGTGAATTAAAATCTAGGTCATCTCCCATGAAAGTCTCAATTTTATTTAGAAAAATAAATGAATAAAGTCTAAAACCATTTAACAATTTACCATTTACCTGCAGAAACTTTAAAACGAATTCAACGGTACATTAAATATAGTATTTAAAGCTATGGAAAACGTTTAAAATTAGTCTACGTTTGAAGTAAATTCAATTTATATTTTCGTAATGCTCAAAAAATTTAAAAGCCATACTGATGCCCTTTGGATAACGAATTAATTTGTAACCATAATTATAACTCGTGAATTTTTTAATCCTCGTGTTAAATAATTTTTACTAAATTAGTATTATCAGTTGTAATTACGAATTATACCATAATATTAGGTATTATATAAAACTATATTCCTTAAATGCAAACAATTCAAAAACTTTTAGTACAAATTTTGATGTCGATACATCAAAATGCACAGAAAAATAACCTAAAATAAATACCGTAGTACAAAAGGGTGTTTTATAATGAAAAAAAAGTTTTTATCGCCACATTTTACCCGTATGGCATATGAAAAAAGTTCTGGAAAACATAGCTTTTTTGGTAGGTAACTTTAACATCTGAAAAAAAATCCAAATTAAAGCGATTTTAAGGCCAAAAAAAGAGGTGAACGTCATTAAAGAGTCACCCTGCATACACTTTTTGGATGAATAAGGGTGACATTTGTGTTACTTCAGTTAAACAACAAAAAAAAATGGTCACATTTATGTATAAATCACAGGGTATTTTATCGTGTTTATTATCTATGTCGAACACTTTTTTCTGAGTATTATTTATTGAAATCTAATTTTTAATTTTGGATGTATATCAAATTCTAATTTTTGATAAACACAAAATAAAATTATTATTTCAAATTTTTAACAACCATTTAGAATTTTCGGTAAACTTGTACTCAAATATTTAACATCTACTCCATAATTAAGAGTTCAAATATGTTTTAAATTTCCAAATACATCAAGTTAGATAAACTTTAACATGATAGCCATCGGTCTGCATCAACTGCAGAGAAGTGTATATAACCTTACAATTACATAATATTGCAGTCATTTTAAAAATGTTTCATTTTTCGTTACGTTTTTTGTTTTTGCCGCATAAATATTATTATACTTTTTTATTTTTACTGTAATATCCATTAGTACGAATTGTTCTATGAGTTTTGCTGGTATTCTTATTTTTATCTTATTAATAGCGATTATTCCGCTTTTTTCTTTCATTTTCTGAATTCACATTATTTTTTTATTATTTATATTTTGTTATATAAACTAATTAGTTGTTTTACTAACCAGTATTTAAATTGTTTATTCAATATACATTAAACATCAATAATCCAAAACTCAGCAAATTTATCTTAACTTATACTAGTTATAATTGTACTTTTAGGTAGTTAAGCATCAAATGAAAAGTAATAACCCAAAATAATCAAAACATCATTAGAGGAAATAATGCACAACTTTAAATTATCATTTTATGCGTGATAACGTCTTAACGGTATTGAGAATAAATAAAGAAATCGATTCAATAGATATAACTTAAAAATCAACTGATAGCCGACATATTTTATGTTAAAATAATTTTAGTTTTGGATTTAGGAAGGATATAATAATAATATTTGCATAAAATAGTGAAAGAAATAAAAATTATTGTTAAAAAAATTACTAATGAAACAAGGACAAAATAATAACAAATCATAATAAATAATACATTGTTATTACTGATTACCTATATTTTAAAAGTAATCCAAAATATTTCGTCCTAATTATAAATATAATATAACGGGGTACAAAATTATACATCTTGTAAAATGTTTAAATCGTGCGCCTTTTTGGCATAATACAGTTTTTTTTCTAAGATTAAACCAATTTTAAGCCACTAAATTCGAATTAACTAATTTTTTAAAATTGTTTTAACCAACGTACAATTATGGGGTCTTAACACAAAATTGACTGAATAACAATCATATCGATAAAATAACATTTTGTATAACATTTTTAAACTATTTGTATAAAAAATTATCTTTTCTAATTTCTAAGTAACTTAACACAAAACATTATTACAGACATTTTGTTACGTATAAATATCCACTTTTAAATGATTTTTTTTTAACCCAGGACAACACGGTTTTTTGTAATCATCAAAGAAAGAATAAAACTATTTTAAAACAAACATGAAAAAGTAATTATTGATATGAATAGATACACTATTTTAATATCTTATTTGTTTCTATTTTTAAATCTGGAATAAGGTGTTGCTAGTAATCAGTGTATTATATCTTGAGGGTTGAATTTATAACTTGTGTGTCTTGGCACTGCGATAGACACGATACTACAACGAATTGAATAATATTACATTTACTGTGAGATATATAATATATTCACGAAACTTTGGCACGTGTAGACAATAATATGTTCTTTAGCCGTTATCCTTGGTGATATCTACAACTCGGCGGTTGTAACTATTCCAAGATTCAGCGACGAATACCTATTATTAATTGTTATCGCTGTCGTCTTGGATAGTAATTATTTCAAAATAACTAATTTGAAGTCAATGGACTCGACACGAAATCATCTCATGCTTATATGCGTACAATGATAGCTGTGTTGAATATGATCATATAATATGAATAATGTATAATATACTCGTATATTAAATTGAATTGCAATAATTGTTTGTTCAGTGGCTAACATTGAGTTGTAACTGTTGTAACTTTATAAGTATAATAAAATAGCCAAAAATAAGAACCTACATGTTGATATAGAGTCGAAGGACGAGGAGAGAGGATATTTTAGTAGACGATATAATATGCAGTGATTAATAATTATAAACAATGGGATAAAAAATATTCATGTATTAGATGTAAAGTTTAGATGTGGTCTCAAAAGTGAAATAAATAATAATGAATAATAAATAATGCAGTCGAATGTACAAAAGGAACAAACGTATATTCAAAAAGGGTTGGAAAGAGGCCAAACAGTGATGTTGGGTGGTAATTGAGATTTATATGAGGACGTTCGGTTGAACTAAATAAGATATGGAGGAGAGATAAAAGAAATGGAATTTAAGAATTTGGTAGCTGATGAAATGGTATGGTTGAAAAGGAGAATAATACATTTTGTATCGTTAAGGATAACCGCATAAATATATTCACTCAATGATATAATCGTAGGTAAGTATAATGACAATAAAACAATTCTTGAAGTGACAGTATAAAATTATTATATACGGGACTTAATGATTATGAATATACGGCAGAAAATAAATTACGAATTCGTGTAAATAGGAATTCTTATGGTATTCTACACGAATTGTTCAATTTCAACGTATAATACGATTTTTAAGTTTGAATGAGTATTATGGAACTGGCGGTGAAGGTACTACGTAGGTACTCTATATCTGAGCATTAACAATAATAAATACGTAGTATGCTTGTACAATAGGTTCTAGTTGCTTTAGATGGAAACGTATATTTATTTATGAACAGTATCCCAGCATTTTGGTTTTAGTATTATATTTAAATTAACATTTCTCTATACACTGTGCGCGTTACACATATATTTTTGTTGTAACTGATAGAGAATTACGCACGTACCAATTATATTTTGTGTTTATTTATGCGCATGTATACGTGGCTGAGAAAAAATACAGTTATAGCTTATTAGTAATTACAATACATCCAAAACAGTTATTATAAATAAGTATAGATTTTTGAAAAAAAATAAAACAAAAAAAATTTTAAAAAAATTAACAAATAAAAATATTCAACAAAGAATAACAAAATATTATATACATTAATAATACGATCATCATTCTCTTCTATTTTCAGCAGATCACTCCGTGTGTCATACCAATAGATAGTCGTATCGATTTTGATAGTATATTACTTTGGGCCTCATCTCTGTGTTCAGTAATAATTATTAACAAATAAATAATAGATGCCATTGAATCTTTATAATTATTATAAATGTCACTTTTATCTGTCGCTGAAAATCCGATATTAATATCAATCGGTACAATTAAATCTTACACGCGTTATTCGCATTTCTCGTTGAAGCATGATGATATTTTTACACCGACTCTGATCCGAACTACATGAACATAATACTAATAAATACAAGGATGCTTAATGTAATTGCTGTAATAATCCTATATAGTACGTTCACTATTCGATAGTTATCCGTCTTATATACACATGATGTGGGAAAAGTCGCACGATGAATAGACCGTGTCGCAAAACATTTAACGAAATGCATGATTGTATCCTAATATTCTCACGTAGATCAGGTACGCGTGTATAATTGTACATCGCGTGACACGGGTGGGAAGAGAGCAATTTCGGTCGCGAGCGACAATTGGCGAAAGACTGAGATTGCCTTCCCACGTGAGCCACACCATACTGTTTTTTTGTCACGCATCTAATCTTTACCACTGCGACGATGGTGGTTAGAATTTTTTCGCCAAACGCGGCGGGCGGGAGAGTAGTCTTTCCATCGCGTCTGCTCGCGTCGAAAATGAAACTTTCGGTGTGCACGCGCGACCAAAAAACTATATTGCCTATAAATATCGATTGACGGGTCGAAAAGAGCACCGTCAAGACGCGGCCGCGACGAACGGGTTTTTTCGTTTTCGTATCCACATATAGCGGTGCGCGTGGAGGGGTGTGGTATAAACTTTGTGAATAACTTGGATTTTAATCTGCATTCGATGTTTTACCTTCTAGAAAACGCAAGAAAAACTCGCAAGCCTATTGCTATTATTGGTATTAGAAAGATATGAACCGTAGATTAAAAAAAAAAAAAAACAACCTATTATGTGTTTTGATGAATACCGTATTCTTGGAAAAAATAATATTGCATTTCAAAAATGTCTCTAATACTTAAACACATATACATATATACGTTCGGCTTACGGCGGGACAATAGATATTTTTCCACGAACCAATAACATGTCCGAAGAATAGCGTATAATAAATTGTACCATAATCGAATTTGATATATGAACAACAATATGCTTTCACAAAAAAATAATAAATATTCAAAGTAGGAAACCTATTACGAAACTGAAGTTAAATTTTATAGAAACAATAATGCTAACATGATATGAGCGCAAACAACGTTGACATTTCTAACCTTAAAATGGATACGAAAACGGATAAAGGTACCCGATTACGCACGAGACGTAAAAAAAACTGACGTCAAATAGATAAACACAATTATAATACGTTTACGTATAAAGTACACATTATTATTATAGCTGCTTTATAAATGATTAATGTCACCATAATAGTTGCAATTCGTCATTTTTTATGAGTCATGTTATGTTTAAAAAAACTTTGTGGAACTACATTAAAACTTGAATAATTGCACGCACTACATAAAGTATAAATAAAACACGTGTTACAAGACTCATTATACTTATATCGTACAGACTTTCTGTGTACAATGTAGTATATAAAGTGGCACCAAATGCACTAAATCACACTATAGTAAACTATAGTAGTCACACATTTTTAAAGGTACCTGTTATGGGAAAAATGTTATATTTTCAAATGAATTATGTATAATAATTGATTCATATCAAGTTAAGTATTTGTTTTTTTTATTTTTATGCTTAGAGAATAGAATAGTTTCTAATGTTATTTTTAAATAAGTTATTAACAAATTTCAATTTTTTACAAAGTTAAAAAAAAGGTTTGTCTCCAAACACCAATGCTTTTAGAGGAGACGAGAGTCCATATTCTTAGAATCTTAAATCTGTATTTTATTTTTAATTGTTCTTAAAGTACACACAAAGCAAAATACCAATGGATATAAGAAAAAAGTTTAATCGACAAGAAGAACATTTTTAACAGTCAGTAAATAAATTTATTTTTATATTTTATTTAGATATTTTTAAAGAAATCTTTAGACTTTTCAGTATAAAATTCATTCAAATTTAATATATTCCTCACTTGGTACGCCACTCGAAGAATAAAATATTTTAATAAAAAGTGACAAAATTAGTTTTGAATTACAAATATTTATGTTAAAATACTCAACTGACTGCGTTTAATTTTTAAATGTATCATTATTTTTGTGAGATCCAAAATCTAAAGTCCAAACAAAATAATTCAAATAGTTTTCAATATCTAGTGTATGATTACTGAAGCATCTACGAGTATAGCTAGTCCATTCAACAAAATACAAATAAAACGACAGTGTATAATTTACATCGTGTAATTGTACGATTATATTTACGAGTATATTATATTTTCCATTATATTTTACGGACCACCCGTTAATTATAACTGCAAATCAACCTTAATAGTTCTGAGTAAATTTGAGTCCTAAAAACAATTTCTTATCTTTTTAATTATGCACCTGGAGTAGTTTAAAAGATCGAAATTGTCGTTTCTAAGAATATTCCCGCAAAAGATTATTACCGTAATTTAAAAACACTATGTAGGTAAATCGTTCACAACGATAACAAGTTGCTTATTATATTGTAAAAACGTTATTCCATGATATCACGTGCATATATTTTCAATATTTGAAATTGAATATTGAATATTGAAACGTATCGTGCAATACAATGGCGCAATAGGTTTTCCATAAATCGCACTACAAGCTACACTAGCTATGATAGCAACTTCATGAGGCACTGCCATTTATATAGGTTAAAATTGTCACTGCCTTCACGTCTGCCACCTTGGACAGCGATTTAAATCAAGCTAGGGCCGGCGCTACAAATATTGGGGCCCTGCCGTCCTGGGCGAAACCATCTTTTCCTATTCCAATAGTTAATTACAACTTTTTTTTTTCATTTAAAATTGTCGAAAGATAAAATAAAAATCACAAGGACACTAATTATACAAAAACACCACGACAAGACCATAGAGTTAATAATTTATTAATAATTAGTAAATAATAAAAACTACGTTTTAAATAAATACTTATTTTATCAAATTATAGATACTTGTTCATTTTTAAAATACTTTAATGGCATTTGTGAATGATATTTGTAAGTGCGTGAAATGTTCTATTTTTTAAATTTTTAATCGATTATAGATTTGGATTGAAAACATTTATAATTTTTGGTTTTCATATTTGGAAAATATGTAATATACAAGACTCTTCATTAAATTATATCCTGAAGATTTGATATGAAGGATTATTGTAAGCATTTGAACTTTGAATATAACATTTTAACAAAATGACAAAAATACTGAAAATCCGCAACATTTTTATAGTTAAAAATTAATACAATTTTCAATTTGTATAGTGTAGACTTCAAAATTTGTTAAAAGATTTTCTTTGTAGCCATTAAAAATCAATTTACCCTTTAGTCACGAACAATTTTTATACGAATGTTGACCATATTCTTTCATTGACCCCTCAGCAATCACCTAGATTGCCCCTCTCCTCTCTTGCGCTTAACCGCTGCAAAACTTGTACGTACACCTGAACGTTCATATGGTCTTGAATATGGCTCCCCGATATCCCGGTAAAGTGTTTCGGGACGGTTAATGTCCCGGAATCAAACTTAAAAAATGTATGTTAAGATGTTGTGTTTTATTAAACACTTAGTTGAAAAACAGTTGAGGCTTTAGTGATACTTAACACAAGTTTTGACAACATGTTTTGTTGCCAATTTTATGAGACAATACTGACCAACAAAACATGCTTCGAAAAATGCATAGTTAAGCCAAGTAGGTACAGAAAAAATGTGACTTATCGTCCGATGAAAAACTTTAAGAACTCATAGGACATAAATTAAGTATTTTGTATTTGATTATGTATACAGGCATATATTTTAGAATAATAAAATATGTATAGTTGTCTTCATTTTTTGGTTATCGCATTCATTTACGATTTTCGGTACCCAATTTTCATTTTATTAATTAATACACAATTTTTTATTTCCAAGTGCTGCAATACAAAGAGGAGTGTGGTAGGATTATTTTACATAGGTACGCGATTATTTAAAAACAATTTCCGTCCTGATTTTTGTCAAATAAACTGTGGCAATCCTGACGCGTGCGTGTGTGTATTATAATATATCTAATACTATAGTATAGCATGTACGAGTTACCGCGGAAAGTTCAAGACGACGGTTTCGTGCTAAATGCCGGTTCTCCCTATCCCCGTGTGCCCCCGCCCTGCGAGTTCCCGTTGGATATTATTGCTGTCTCGACGATATAATGGGTAGACGCATATATTGTTATAATACCTACGCGTATTATAATCCTGTCGATTATTCCAAAAGCGTATCGCTCTGTACGTCACGTGCGCGCTATCGTTCCAACGACTTTATTCCCGCGCCCTTGTCGGCAAATAATTATAATATTCGTCCGCGTTTTAGTATTCTATTGCACCGGCGGCCGTTGATTTAGATAAACTTTTGCTCGCTGCTGTACTCGTCCCGGGCGGGATTAACGGGGATTGCTTGATGGATTTTTAAAAGAAAAAAAGAAAAATAATGTTCCATCTTCAATAGAGTTATACCGACCGTACAATAGCTACACCCTCGGTACTCGAAAAATAACGTTTTTAACAATTAATAATAATTTATCAATATTATCTCCGCCGACATGAAAATTCAACGCTCGCGACACGTATGTGTTATACTAATGGATAATATTATAATGTCTTATCGTATATGGCCGAAATAGGGTTACATATTCTTGTTTTTGAAAACTCGTTTTCCTTTAATCGCGTTTTTTTTTTCATTACCAGCTTTTATCCCTTCGTACACACCTACACCGTCAACGTAATTTGTAATATTTTTGACATCATAATATGGTAACATAATTAAATTTTTAATTATTTACTAAAACAAGTTTACTTTACAACCGGCCTTTACTTTTTTATCCTACCCAACGTATTATTTTCTCTTATTTTTTCTACTAACTACACATGCGCAATATCTTTTTCGGAACGCTAAATTACATAAATTAAAAAATTAATAATTTTAAAATACCTAGATAATTAATAAGTGTATTGTTTAAATAATAATTTATAAAGACCTTTTTCATCGAATAAACTGCAATCGTATCAATTTTTTATCATCTAATACTTAAGTAAGCACGCTATTTATTTTGTGTAAGTACAATGGTTGATGATTTATTGATTATTCCAATCCTGATTTTCGCGAACCTATCAAAAAACACGTGACATTTGTCTTTCTGTTCACAATGCGGTACGGTTTCTTCGCAAAACGTAAAATCCAAAACTTTATCAAACCAATACTGTTCTATCATTAAATATATATTTGTACAAGAAATGGTCTTGCAACATTTACAATGTTGACTTTGTCTGACACTTGTGTGTTGTTAACCTTTTCATTGCGGGTAGTACTATTATTTATCCAAGCGTATTATAATAGCTCACCAGGATACCGAGGGTTCCCCGGTGGGTCTTACTTACACTCTGTAGACTGTAGAGGATTTCATTCCTAAGTTTAGCACAAAATATCAATAAAGGTGTACATTTCCTTGATTTTATAAGATATATAATATATAGATACAATATAAATAGTAGTACCTATAATGTAATCAATTCGGACGTAGTTCTGTTATGTATCCATAGAAATGTTTGTTTGATAGAAAAAATAGCGTTCCCTAACGAACGAAGAATAAATAACTAATATTGATTTTCAAAGCAAAAACTAAAAAAACGCAAACAATCTGTGTATTTTTCATCAAAGTGTAACTCCCGAGTGTTGCATGACACATTACGTTGTAATGTATTATAATAATATTAATTTCTGTTTCCACTTATTGTGAGGTCTACCGACATTTCTTTCTCAAATTATTAAAAAGTCTAATTATATTGCATTGTGATCTAGCTGGATGGTTTTAAATTTCATATCATCGCGAACGACGGTCGAAAATATAAATACATTTAATATTATTTTATGAATCGAATACATATTATATTCGTTGCGTAGTAACGCAGTAGGTCACTTATGCAACACAATGTAGCTTACAAAAATGTGGTTTTCCATATACGTTTGGACACAATTTTACCTTGTGTTTTGGTGCACAAGTGTTGGCCGATTATTTTTCACAAACTCCAATACGGTATTACGGACCAAATCAATTAAGCCATTTGTGAACAGCTTTTTCGCTCTTATTCTTTCGAGTGAGATAATGGTTATTGATTTACTATAATAATTAAAGTTTTCAAAAAGTTCGAAAGTTAGAGTTTTCATCAGCTTTCTCGCCATTTTACCAAGGGGTGGTGTGTGCAGTTTGTGTTGTAAGTTCAGTTATACGCAGCAGCGTGCAGTTGAATTAGTGTCCGTAATCGACTTAACATTTTTAACGAGCAGTATAGTTTGCATGTTATTTTTCTTTTCAATTAAAACACCACCATATTATGCCGTTGTAAAAATACAACTGACAGCTGTTGGAGGACTTTAATTTTTTATAGTCCAACTACGTCTGTACCCTCATGTACATTGTAACGTCCTTCTTGTGATTCGTGTACAAAGCACGTGTAATGTTATTATATTATGTGTATCTACTTGTTGAGTGTAAATGCTAAAAGTTTTTTAGACCAATGACGCGTGCCAATAGAAACAAATATATTGTGTTTGACGTGCGTGAATCTGTGAACCATGTGTTAAATCCTTATTGCAAGTCATAGTGGCCGTTTTTTGTTTTGTTCAAAATAGATTGCCTTTGGCTGTCACATTGATCCAATTCAACGGAACCAGGCAAAAACGTAAACCGATTTTCACGTTAAGTCTCGTGTGATTTGAGACATTAATTTCACAGTTCGAATACGTGAATTGAAATATTGAATATTGTTCGTGGCAAAACGCTTTAAAATAATAATAATAATAATCATTAATTGATGCGAGTGCTGGTCAAAATATAAAACGTGGCGATCACTTAAAATAAACATACATAACATTTAGTACTAAGGAACTTATATTCCATTTGTACAATATATTTTTTACTGGAGCATTCATCACGTTTTCATCTATTAATATATCCATCTAATTATGTACATTTCTCATTAAGCTGTTATCTTATCGGCGGTCAGTTATTTTGCGGCTTTGGTCCACAACGAAACGCAAAGCCGATTTTTGCGTTATCTTTCACAGAACACTGAAATGTGTCTTCTTAAAATTCTGTTTGTGAAACACCTGGTGATCACCATCGCGAATGTCAGTGTCTTTTTCGTCTCTAAAGTGATAATACTCACCTAAGGCTGCCTAATGCTCTAGAACAGGGGTGGCCAACCTTTTTCTATATTGCACTAAATAAATGAAAAAAGTTGAGACGTGCCATAGATAAATTAACACTTAAGGCGTGTCTACGTACCTACTTGTTTGGTATAAAATAAAAACGAACGATACGATTAAATACTTATCTAAATATATAGGTAATATGTTCTAATATATTACCTAACAATAAACATTAATAGTGTTATTTTGACACAATTATTGTGTAATAAAAAATATTAAAATTTTTATGAGATAATTTAGTAATATTGAAAAATATAATTTTAAAATTAATCTCAAAAATTGAGTACTCCCTCTGAAATCGTATTATGTTATTTAATCTGACTTTTAGTGTGCCTGTGCCATTCAATAACATCAAATGTACTATAAAAAAAAACGCGTGCCGCAGGTTGGCCGCCCTTGCTCAAGAGTCTAGACTTTTAGAGTGTCTAGATGACGAAAGAGACCATATACTAGGCACCTGATGGTGGGTGAACTCGGACTACGACCAGTTACCGTAAGTTGGAGTAACGAGGCTTCGATCAACCTGTCCGCATCAGAGTCAGAGGCTATGGTGACACTCAACAATAATAAAATATGCATTACACTGTTCAAGGATTTTATGACCTGACCATGAACAACAATTGTAAACACATCAATTGAACTTTGATGATGTAATTGTTAAGTATATTTTAAGTCTGGAATTACGTAATTTTATGTTCAAGATAGGGATGATATTATTATTATGATGATGATTTTAACAACGCGTGACTTAGTCACGACTGTAAATTATTTGTTTCAAATCTTACAAAAATAATCAATATCTGTTAACAAAAAAGTCTATTAATATCCCAAAGTAGTTTTGGTTCGATTGGAATTATAACGTAATTTTCTTCAGAGATGTAGTAACTGGAAAATGAACCACGCGCTCTCTCTCACACACACACACACACACACACACACACACACACACGATCATTTCGTATCTACTTCGTTGTAAATTATATATTATTCATTAGGTGCGTCTATTATTCATGATTCATCGTGTGCCAAACTATATGGAAAAAACATGCTGTCAAGCATCGCGTGTTGAGATTTAAGAAGATGTAGGGCGTATGACGCACGTGGAATAATATAAGTACGCCGGTGATACATACAGGGGGTGATCAAAGTTTTGTATTACATCAGTTATCTCGTATGATTATGAAAAATAGAAAATTATGTTTTCGTATAATACAATTAATTGTTAGAGTTAAGTCTTATGAACTAATAATAATATAGAATTTGAGATTTCAATTTATATGGATGTCCTGTCAAGGAGAGGCTCGGTGGTCAACCTTTAAAAATCAAATGAGAACCCCTATTTTTCGTGTAAAGATATGTCTTAACGTATTTTAGTGATGAAAAACATGGAACTGCCTAGAGCGAATAAAAGATTTTTTTTTAATTGTACCGAGCACGCGTTCATCAATAATGTGTTACTCGATGCACTCTCCGACCCGTATTGTTCACATCGATAACAATAGGTACACAAAAGTATGTACCTGATCATAATTCATAAACAGAAAAAGTTTGAACTTTACAAATCACTAATTATTTTTAAAAAATCATCGTGTCGCGGAACATGGTAGGATCTATTTTTGATTTATAAATTATATATTCTACAAGAAAAATCAATTTTGATCATTTCGCATCATTTCAACAAAACAATTGCAGCTGTCCGCTTTTATCGTTATCCTTATATATCATTTAAAATATATATATATATATATATATATAATATGGCTATTATTGATGCACACATTCTACAGATACGGTCTGTTAAGCTTTTTTTTCGTATTAAATTCACAACGAAACGATGTATTGGCGCACGTATTCTGATCCACACGTATAATATTATATGTTATATATTTTATAGTTTACGTTATTGGCCTGCGAGTACAACTTTCTATTAATACGATCGGGTCGAAAATCGTTTTTATCGGTTCATCTTCCGTACTCGGTTATTCCTCTATTCCGTGAATGTGCGGTACTCATACGAGTATATTGTAAAGTGTAAATTGTGTATATAATATATGCACTTCAACGTGTATACGTTTTATTAAATCATCATGAATATCACATTATATCGTTAAAGAAGAGGTTTATTAAGTTTTATTTATTTATATTTTTTTTTTTTTTACAATTTCATAAATTAATACCACGGCGGGCGTGGCGATACATAAATGTCTATTTAACACCGTCTTGTATAGAGAATACCGAGGGGAACATATTATTTTCTCGGTTTTATTATTATTTTTTTAATGCGAATATACATTAAAGTATAGTTCAACGGATTTTACTTTCTTTTTTTTTCATTAACGTAAAATTATTTAATTAAATATTTTTCATTTATCGATCATAGACACCTCAAGAGTCCCCGAACGACCGTAATTATTATTATTATTATTATTATAACGCGTCGCTGACCCGAGCTCGTACGCTGCAGACGCCTTAACGAGCGCCGCGTGATTTATCGTATTATCCCCAGAGCATATAATTCCTTTGACATATTTTAATAGCATTTCATTTAAATTTTGTTGTTTTTTTTGTTATTATTATTATTATTAATTTTATGTTATATATTTTTCGATTACGCAAAATTGTCGATCGATATTTAGTAATTTAGTAATATCCATTTTATTACGCGTGTACTGCAGTAGTTTCGAAATGTTATTAATTACTCGATTGCAGGGGTTGAAATTTACATTTAGACATTTAGTTAAATTAACGTACCGAACTTGTGTACGGACATTTTCATAAGTTAACTGTTACGAATTTCACGATGCGTTTGATGTTTTTCAGTACCGCGAATCTGTTTGCATAGGCAAAATTGTGTATAATCTTCGTCATACACCGATCAGAGTGGTGAGATCAAAGGGTATCAGAAACCCAAAGTCGATAAGGCGAAGAAAAAACCGTATTACGAGTTTCGGCATTATGCGCCTTTTTCAAACAATTCGTTTACGCGTGCGTAAAATATTTATTTCATAAAATGTTTATGGGAAGTCTAAAACTGTTCGCATCTCATCGAATAAGGGGTCAAACGCTGAATGGATAACTTCACCTCGGGCGCAAGACACAAGTATATACAGCTCGACATGGGTCTATAACAAGAACGATTATAATATTATCTAGCCGTATCCACACGGTCACACGGGTGGTATTGATGTTGATCTTATTATAATTAGTATTATTATTATGTTGGATTGAAATCCGTTCAAAACGGTACGCAACGTCAAACAAACAAATATTACCTATATACATAATATGTAGAAGATTGGTAGGTATTGTTATACACATCGTAAATAAGTTTCGTTTTGATTTTTAACCAAATTCTTTGTGTAGAAAAAAATTAATTCACGCAGCTAGACGAGTAGATTTTTTTTTTTTTTACTTTAAATTTTTGCTACTTAACATCTAATTTAACGTATAATTATTTTTATATTTTTGCCCCGTCTTTCATGTTAATAATGTTCACAAATTTGCTTTGCCCAATATCCCGGTTTGCGGTGTAGATCATTATAATGCTTTTCGGGTGGCGTCGGCCAATTTCTATTGGTTTTAGCTATTATGTATTTAGTATTATGATCTTGGGTACCGCGGTAATTGCGTTAAATTGTGTATATAATGGTTGGGCTATGCAAATCAAGCCGCAATTATTTCACGCAGAAATGCCCTGCACTGTATTTTAATGATACTGTGAGGTCTATTAAAAATACTCTGTTGCTGACTAAAATAAATATGTATTATTTTATATTCATAAATATTATATTATATACACGACGAACAGAATTTAAATTGTAGATCATTTATTTTCGTCTCGATACACGCATATCTATACCGTTGTAATTATTCGCTAAATATTATTACATCGGTTCTGAAATTACTTTTACATCTTTACACACACACACATGTTCAGTTGTTTACTCAAATTATGTGGTTTGAGACAGTATTGACATACACGAATTTCCGTAAGGACCTCATAGTCAAATACTCGCAAGTCGCAATACACCAACTTAAGTGTGTATTTGCTTTTTTCCTCGCCTTATATTGTATTTTTTTTTTTTAACTTGAAGCTGGAATTAACGATTATAGGATTCCCGTGATTTATGTATTAGCTCAATAAACTGAATCAAATTGTATGGAAAATGAAAAAACTATAATATTTATTTACAACGCGAATCGCAGCTATTTTGAGCTTGCCATTATACTCACGTATATACGTCATGTGCCGAACACTGAAACTAAAACGGAATAGTTTGAAAGCTGAGTATTTAAATATTGTTATTACAAGACGTATGCGTGATGGAGTACCTACTCGTAAACTACAATCGTTAAACCGGACAAAAAAAGCCTTTTTTTCTGTTACAAATGCATCCCGTACGACTGGGTGATACACCTTACAAGTGCATGTAAACTGCGACAGTTGAAACCACAGCAATTAATTCATAAGTGTTGTGGATGGCATACATTTTCTTTCCAGTCGAGTACCGTTGCCGAACGTTCTCCTAACATTAAAACCCCTCTTAAAGTCACGCGATTCGTTTCATTTTTTTCTCGCATTAATTAATTCGAATACTTAACCTTTTCATAAAATGTATTCCGAGAGCCAGCCGACTCTTTTATCTATTTGACCTGAACAAACTGAAATCATTTGTCATTCTCCAGTGATGCGGACGGATATTAGACACCCGACAATAAGTATTAACATTAATGGCCCCTGGTCTAGGGAAACGAAAATCGCGGTTGTATCGAATAACGGTGCAGACGTAACATATTGGATGCGGGGAACTCAAGAAGATTTTCAATTAACAACGTAAATAATTTATTACTCTAAAAAAAGAAAAACATGAGCAATAACTCTTGCATCATAATTTGATACATTTTCCTGACCGCACAAACGCGTACTACAAACAATTTTCGAAACATTTTCCGCACACCATTCACGCCTTTCATAATATTATAATTTATGTAGTTTTTTTTTTAATGTATTATTCATTAATATTCTATTAAAATATGCGTGTGCTCAGCAGTTGATTTCATTCACTCGCGCGCATTGTCGGCTGTCTCGTTGATTTCTACTCATATTATTAAAATTGCTTATTAACCGTGTAAAATCGTACTCGTAAATGTAAACCATAATTAAAATGTCTTTAGTTAATTAAACGCTGTGCGCTGCGCAGGAACAATCAACAATACCGGAGGGTAAAAGTAAAATGCATGGAATAACTCAATAACATAACTAATTTTTATGATTATTCTCGGTTCTTATTGTTTTTGAAAATTTTAAAGCGAAAAAATAAATCGCATTATTTTCACTGTAATGATTTAGTGTCGAAATCAGTTGTCAGCTAATAATAATGCTATAACCATTCAATATTTTTAGCTGTCGGTAAATATCGATAAATGGAAGTATAAAGTCAAACTACAAAGTTTCAATAAAAAAAAGTCAAGTTTAACAATTTTTTTTTTAGTTTTATATATAGGTATTATTAGTATAATCTATGAATATTTTGATTGCATAGTTCTAGATTAACTGCCATCTTGATTAAGATCTCTAAATATAATTTTACCCACTCGTCGTACGCAGAAACATGCGCATGAAGCCTTACGTAATGACAGCAACCTTTTGCAATTAGGCTAGTGATGCACGATATTACATTATTATAAAGGGGACACCGTGTTATATAGTTGTATAATAGGATCTGGTCGACAAATCATATTCTCCTGATTCAATTATTATTTGTACACGCCGAAGTCAAGGTTCAACGACACCACAATTTGTTTACATGGAATATCTGAGGTTTAAGGTTACCTAGCCTTTACCTGTTTCAAATATCCATCATAGTATGTACCGACGATGTCGACTCGTTCTTTGCAGTCTTCGCGCTGAATTCATACGTACTTTTCACATAGTGAGGACGGACGGATTATTGCGTTTTTTTCGTATAACTATTCGCACAGTTTAGTTTAGTATAATAACTACTAATAACTAATACGATTGCCGTATCACTAATTATTTTTAATGAAAACGAATGGTAAATATATTTTAAGATTTCGGACGCAATATACTATTATTTTAATACGTCGTAGTCGTTATCGAAATGTTTTTTTTTTTTTGCTGATTTAACTATATCTTAATTTTATACTATGTTCACCGTAATAACATGTAAGAATAATGCCGAATATACAACGTCCGCGGTGTTGTCTAATGTCTTTTAATCTCATGTTTTACGAGTAACGGAGCATTATTCATATTTTATTTTACGTAATTTGCACGTATTGTCCGTCGAGTATTATTATACACACCACGACAGAGGACGAGACGAAATAATTATTAAAATTGTAGTGTGTAGTCACACCGGAGGACGTTTCAGTGCGGGATTTCAATTTATACCCTAAAAAGGACACCCGGCGTATTTACTCATAAAATATTCAGATCAAGAAACGAGTCGAGTTCGGTTATTATAATATATTATGTTTACCCTTCCGCGCGGTATTCATTTTTTAACCCTGGCGAGTGAATAATACACATCAGACTCATGGTCACCCATTAGTAGGGAGGGGGACAAGTCCCCTCCCCCCGGTAAAATATAAAAGCTACTAAAAATTGTTTTTCTCGACTTCTCGAGACATGACGCACGCTTTTTATAACAAATTAAATTAATTTGATAACAAATAAGTAATTACAATGATAAGAGAAAACATTAAACCCTGGTGTAGATTCTTCTCTACACTAAATAAATAAAAGCCATTAACACAATTGCCCTGGAAAAAAACGAAATTTACAATTTTTATTTTCAGACTCGTATACGATTATTAAAATAATATATTAAAGTTAAATAAATAGGTATTCTGGATACTTGCTGATCCGCCCTCACGTATTGTGGATCTACCACAATTCAATAACAGTTTTTACAGATCTTCTTTAATCCATCTACTCACAGGGTCTTTAAATGCGTGTGGACACTTGGTTCCGGTTGGTTCCATTTGGCCTCCCCGCCCCTGTAAATTAACTTACGGACGCCGCCCGTAGCTCTGCGTTGCCGACAAAGGTGATGTACGCGACTAAAGTTCACTTCCGTACGTGTGTTGTAAGCCCGCGTGCTAAACACCTGTATGCAATGTGCTCGTGTACGATTTTCGAACTTATGAATAATGCAAACGTGTGAATGTCATTATATTATGAAATAATAATAAACAGATATACTCGTATAGGGTTGTTGTTGTTGTTGCTGTTGTCGGTGATAAAACTCGCAACTTTCGTCCCATGCCGATACACCGACGGGCTACGCCGCACCGCAGGCTTGCGAAATGTCATCTCGTCTCGCTGACAAACGTATTGAAACCATACCGCCCAAGCCGTCACGAGATCCGATGTACGCGCATGCACATGCACATGCACTCGGGCGCACGGTGAATTGCAGTCGTCGTCGTCGTCGTCATGATGTAACGGAGCATCGGACTTTTGAAATGAAACGCTCGCCGCCGTACTCGCGCATGCTATCACGGTCGAATATTTTTACCAATTTTCCCGCCGTCACTGTGTTGAGCGGAATCGATGTTTTCGCCTTTTGGAGAGGTTATAAACACTATAATATTATGTTAACCTGTCGTTAGCCAGATAATCCTTCAGATGTCTGATCGTGCCATCATACTGCCTGCAGCCGTAATAGTTTGGTAGAATTTTCGTGGTAAGCTTATATCTCGTTTTCCCACGTCGGCCGCACAGCAGCGGCGTGCCCAGAGTTCAGCACCACCACCCTCTGCCGTACGAAAAAGCGTTCAACGCGTTGCAGAAAATCCGATTACGCAGACGACTAATTACTATAACAGTTTTAAAGGTAAGTATTTTACCTACCTATACTCGCTTTTGTCAGAAACCCGAACTTTACCGGTAGAAAATTTAGTAAATTTAAAGAAGAGAAAACGCATTGATCGACTCGAGGATGTCACAAATATGTGTTCGGCTATCACGAATTAAAATTAAAATTAAATGTTTCTCTTATATTTATTTATTTCGTTTGTTTGTAATGTTTATTTCTCTTGTTGGTATTTCAAATCGGTCGACTCATATTATATTCTTATTATTTTTTTTTAATTATTATTTTGAAATTCATGATTCAACAACAATGGTTATTAGCATGACATATGGTTTTACATTGTACTAAATAGTTTTTTAGAGTTTATATAATATAAGATTTTACGTTTAGAAATTACAATGCATTCATAATATTAGTGTTTGTTATATTATATATATATATATTTTTTTTTACAGGATTTGAATCGATTTTTCGCGTGAAACGGATGACCCGACAGCGATATGTAGATGTACTCGAATCAATAAACAACGTATAATTTACTAATTGTCACTAATTGGTCCACCCCTCGTACACGTTTTCGTTATTCTTTAATGAACATCGTCAAATTAATAGAGTTTCGCTAACGATAAAACTGCGAATAAATGAACCAGTACGCTGAATAAACTCATTGGACCGTATGCGACAATTATTGTCCTCGTTCCGGCCGCGTACGGTTGCTGCATATGTTGACGAACGAATTAAATGTTGGTACTTGGTAACCCATATATCCTTCTAAACAACTGGAATGAAAAGCACACTATCGCCATAACTCATATCTACGGGGGGAGAAAAAAAATACAATATGCGCGAACCGACCGAATAAAACTAGATGCCCCCTCGCGTAGCAATACATCTCATAAGAACTTTGGTGAACCGTTTACTTTTTAATTCCTTCGATTTCCGTCGTCCAACGTAATATATTATCATCGTGTAGTGTGTACCCTCGTGTCGACGCGATTGATACGTTGATCGTAATCGTTTATCAATCCAATACCATGTATGTCATATGCAATATCGCGGACGAGACGAGTTGATAACGGATTGTTCTGCGATGATATCGCGACGTCTAGATTGCGATGAGACCCCAAGGGATTGCTGCAAGCCTACACAGTTCCGGGCACGTATTCGTCGCGGTAATGTTAATAATATGTCATCTTCAAATTGTTCGCCATGAACCACCGGCCCACGGGGTCTACATGTGCTCGTGCGGCGTTGATGCTAACGGTTAACTCTCTGATTATGATAATAATAATATAATGTGTAATAATACGCCTAACAGCGTAATAATGAACGCATATTGTTGTGCATATAATAGTCATATCAGTCCGCCTAAGTGTAATAATAATAATAATAATAAAAATAATCATAATAGTAATAAAAATAATCATTATCATCATCATTCATCAACTAAATTAATATTGACAATCGCTAAATTATTTATGCGCGTTCAATTAATCACGAACACAATCAGTGGCGTATACGCGAGGTATATGAGGTAGTTGGTGGGTGCCGGGTGGATCCATCC
The DNA here is from genome assembly GCA_949715065.1 of Periphyllus acericola. NCBI lineage: Eukaryota > Metazoa > Arthropoda > Insecta > Hemiptera > Aphididae > Periphyllus > Periphyllus acericola. The sequence continues at coordinate 37,334,679 of OX454267.1, read as the reverse complement.
CCCCTCCTTAGATTTTAGCAGAAATGTTTTCTATGGTTTCATGGATTATTTATTATCCAAGAGCATATTGATAATTTGTTGTTTCTTCTTCTGAACAGCAGTTCAATCGATTCACAACTGTATAGGTAGTAGGTACACAATACGCACTTACATACAACTTTTTGGGTTATTTAATTGATTTATTATTAATGTTTAATTATAAATTAGTGTCTGCTAAAACTCGATTATGCTATTACTTCGCGTTGCTTATTGTTTTGTTAGATTCAAAACTTGGAGAAGATCCAAAATGGAGTGAACAAAGATTAACTGGCTTGGTCTTATTTAAAATATACACCAAAAAGGAAGTTCAAGCATTCACAGATGGATTTGCAAATGAAAAAAATTATGAATTTTACTTGAATAAATGTTTTTTAAATTAATTTTTTTCTTTATCAATGTCATTACTCATTAAAAAATAAAATAATACAATGTGTTAAAATATAAGTAGGTATGTTATTTATACAAGTACTAAAATATTATCGTATTCTGATATACATTTCAATTTTTTAAATCGCCCTTCCTCCCCCTTCCTGGATCGAGCTATATATACACCGCTAAATACAATACAAGGTTATTTAGTACAATAGTACTCACGTAAACGAGCACGTAAGGATTTGGTATTTTCACCACCGGGGTAAAATCTCAAAACGTATGCTACGGACTATGATGAACTTTCCAACGGTTGTTTGCGTGTATAAGGATTACGGAATGAGTTGTGGGGTGTAACGGTATAAGCCGCAGTGTACAGATTATCGGTTTTATTATCCATTTAAGGCTTAATCTTTTTGTGTCTGTAAATAAATACTTTATGAGGTTCTATCGTTTTAAAATCCATCCTTGGACATGCTCCACATTGCATACGCTCTAATGAGAGACTGTAATACCTACCTATTATGAAGCGACGGGACACGTACAAAAGTTCTAAGGTAGATACGTGTCTCAAACTTTCCACGATCATAATTGACCGAACGTAACCGAGATAATCTCTCGGATGCTATATATATATATAAGGAAAATGGCACTGGCTGGCTTCTAAGAATATTATACATTATTTTTATTTCTAGGGATACGGCTTGTACATTTTATAATTTACTTTTACAATTTTAAAAACATCGCCGAACAATAATTTCATGTTATTATTATATTTTTTCGTTATAATTTTATTTTTACTTCACTGAATAATCGCGCGAAATCGCCTTGGGTTATATAGTTCAAACTGAAATATGAACTATTATGCGTACAACACTGCAGTTGAATTGTTTTACGGTTTGACAAAGTAATATGTTAAGATACCTTACTATTTCTTTGTGAAATTTGGTATATCAAATAAGAGAAATAAATTTGAACACAACGGCAAACGTATAGGATAACGTATATGGATAAAGATTAAACAGCAAATTATTCCGTTCTTAAATGGCATTCCAGAATTTTAAATTTATTTATTCATAATGTGATCAATGATACAAAATTCATATGACGTGAACATATATTTTATGCGTATACAGAACTTGAATGTTTTCATGATTACCTTCACGGATAAAATACTGTTATTGCAAAGCAAAAATAAAAAAGCAGAAGTGAAACACTAATTGTTGTATAAAACACAATTAAGTATATGTTAATAATGAGGTTTCTTCATTCAGTACCTATAAAATTGTATTAATTTATATCCAGGGGTATTATCTATCTCATGACATATTTTATAATATAGTGACGATATTAATAGTTAATTTGTAAGTACTACCGTGGGGAATTGTCAATTTAGACATTTTTTGGCAATTTGTTTCAAAGTTTGTTTTTCATTCAACAGACACGGAAAACAAACTTTAAAGTCAGACAGTTTGACGGCTTGGCAAAGAACCGAACTTCATACCTATACAGTATACACTGAACAGTGAAAACATTGTACCGAACATCCGATTTTCTCAATGGGGGACATGAGGGTTGGACTGGGCTATCGGGCGAAACCAAGGGGCTAGGTAATACCAACAATACGCTAATAATAACTGTTTTGTATCGATTTTATTCGCTTGAGGCATGAGCGCTATTTAACCATGATTGGCAGCAATTATAATATTCTGCAATTGAAAATTAATTGAATAGAGCTAGTGCAGATTTATGATAAAACTTCATGAGGAATAGAGTTTAACGTATATTCAAATGTATCGTTAATGGTGCAGTCGCAAGTAATTTATAATAAATCTCTTTATATATTATTCTTATGATGTATTATAGGTCCATTTCAATTTTATGATTTTTAAAAGAAGACTTTTAATAAAAATGTATGTTGGTAATAAAAACATTGACGCAGATGTTTTTTTTATATAGGAGCTCCACGTTCAGATTTAGCAAGTTTTAATGTTTAATACCGCTGATTCACGTGGTAGGATTTTATATTTATACCCCCTCCCGCCAAAATGCCTTCATCATCCCAAAGTTTCAGTGTCGTTATTTTTTTCGGCTGATTTTTGAGTGTCAGTCTATACAGTGAGAACACTAACCGAACTAAAATACTGCGTACGCTATACTGGTCGCAAGATTATGGCCAAAGTAACACAAGGACACGTGTCCCCGGGGTATACAGGGCATTACGGCGTTCGCAGGGTAATACTCTCGTCGGTTGATTTTATTGTCCCCTTTGGCCTTGTGTGCACACACTTAACCGCGAGTAATAATCTATTAATCGACGAGTTATTATTTTCGCCGCGCGTAATCGTCTCGCGGGAAATAAAACGTAAAAGTTTGGTAATTAATCCCTCACGGCTCACCGCAGCAGCGTCGCAGGCTGTCGCGAGATCGATGGGAACTGTTGGGGTTTTCAGTTCTGTTGACTTTCGTGCTGCGCCGTTACGCGCATATTAACACTATTAACACGCGACTCGACCCGTAACCGGATTTTCGGTTGTAAGCCCCCTCCTGAAGCTGATCACTGTCCGACATTCTAAGATTGAAAATATGGAAGAGATCAACAGTTTTGCAGGAACGGTTTAGTTGTTTAGTAGCTTATACGAGTATAGCTTAGAGTTAGTTAATATTGAAAGGGATAATAATATTAACACGCTCTCAGAATTATAAGTAGAATGATTTTTCAAACTCCAGCAGAAGAATCAATCTAATATGTCTGTAGTAACTTATTACTTATTAGTTATAAATATATAGGTATGCATATGTATTAATTTTGTAAACAAATTATGTGGAATAATAGTAACATTTCGAGTTGATTGTGCAAGGGGGACCAATTTTTTGTTAAAAGATAGAAGAACTTGTTAATCCCTATTCGAGCCTATAATTTTCACATTTCATCATGGACACAAATTGAGATTTGGGGACTGAAGCTCTAACTAGTTAATAAAGCAATACTGTGGAAGTAATAAATACCTAAAAAATGTTCTTTGCTGCGCTAGGGTTCCAATAATTCATATACGTATACCTTCAAAAGATATTAGTGATATGTCGACAAAATAATTTATTGAAAATTTTATGAGTGTCTAAAATGTTGATAATACGACTAAAATCACGAACATTTGCCACACTTTGGTAGTTGAGAATTCATAAAACTTTCAATTGTAATACTTAAGACTTGAAAATTTGTTATAAGATTTTTCATAAAATTTTCTTTATAGCCATTACAAAAAATAATTTTCCTGAAAGTTAAAAAAAAATATTTATAAGCGTTAGAATTTTTAGACGAAATTCGTGTCTTACAGACTAACCGATCCAAAAGTAATTCGGGCGGTCCGCTGCAGCGTTCCATAAATATTTCGGTCACAAATACCGATATCATTATTCGAGTACCTACCTACGCCAGGTGTCCGTTTGTTCGATTTTTTCAGTTTTCGCACTCTCAAAAGGCATACGGTCTGACCATGGATAAAATATTTGCGCACTCGGGCATACGCCGTGTACTGCGCCGCTGCATGTTGGTTTAGTCGCCGCAGCGCAGAATCGAATACACAATAGGTATTACAACAGCTCTATAATAATATAGTCGCAACAGCCAGGGTACACGTTTACGCTTTTGTTGCGCGATTAATGGACGCGCGCGCCTAGCCGTGAGACGCAAAGTTAAAGATCTGCAAAGCCGCAGCGGATGGGATTTTATGGGGTTCAAAGGCAAATCGCTTACACGCGTGGCTTATATTATATATGTATTATAAATATTTGTAGGTAGGTACCGCGGGCAACGTTTTACAGACGGTTCTGTTCGGTTTTCGGTCACCACATCCGGCGGCGGCGAACAACAACAACAACGCGTTTGTATTGAACAACTTTTCAAACTATACGATTATACATTTTACAATAAACATTATTACAATATCATGCCGCGGTGCAGGGGCATAACCGAGGGGGATGTTGAGAAAGATAGATCACCCCACTTCATTTTACTAATATTTTATTTTTTCAATGTATACTCGTACGCTATAATTATTACGCCGATGACTATCCACACGTTTAATACGTATAAGACCAAACGTAATGGTTCACAATTTATTATTGTCATAGTTTTATCACTAAATACGAATCACGCGTCTTTCGTAGTCATCAACCAAAATTCCATATATTTTTAATTCGTCAATTTTTCTTTACATAATATTAGATTAAAAAACAAATAATCATTTTCATAATCGATTAAACGGGTTACCTAACAATGTTGGCTGCACGTGTAGCTGGCCATCAAAGTTAACACTGAAGATGTGACAAACGTCATTTCCAAAAAACCTAGGAAACTAGATTTAATTTTATAAGACCCGATTATGTAAATTTGGTGATAACAATGATAAGCACTTGTCTTATTAGTTATTACTAAAGTATCAAATAGAAATTATCAGTACATTTATTTATAAGTTACTTTACACTAAAAACAAATTTTAAAATATGTAACTTAAGGAGTAAAGAGTTGAACCGCATAAACATTTTCAAAAATATATGTTTTATTAAATTTGATACCTTCAAATTGAATACAAATTATAGTTTAATAATTTAATAATTTCTAATGAAACATTAATTATATTTATTTTAAAACAACTAAATTTAGTTGTGCAAGTTGTTAAAAAAACAAAATTACAATGAAAATAAAACAGCTTTTTCAATTTATAAAATAAAATACTAAGTACTTAATACGTATTATAAAGTAATCATAAACTATCATGTATAGAACTAAGCACACAAACCATAATAAGTTGCAATATTATGTAACAAAAACATAATTTTTGGCAAAAAAAATAGTTCAAAGTTATATAGTATGTATATTATAATAAAAAAATTAATGAACAAATTCACTGAACAAAAAAAAGTCAATAGAATTATAATAACAAATTGTATTAAAAAAAAATCAACTGTATCGATAAATATGAACAATAAAATGTTAAATTATAACAAAAAAAATAGTAAAATATATCAAAATATATAAAAAAAATTAATATTTATAACATGAACAAAATATAGTAAAAGTAATAATATTCAAAAAAACTCATCGATAGTGATTTGTATAAAAAAAAACTGTTGGGTAAGACAAAACAATCAAAAATTACATAGTAAATAATTGATAATATCTATGGTAAGTAAAAAATCTATACAAATTTGGAAAAATCCATAAACAGTGGTAACAAACTAAAAAAAAAAGCTCCTTAAGGGAGAATAGCAAAACTTTTTACAAAAATCATTAAGGGAAAAAAACTTCATACAGAGAAAAACTAACAGTAAGAATAAAAAAAATTAACTTACTTTCAGGATAACTCTTAAGATTTTAGTAAAACAGTAAAATCAAGAGGCAAACTCAAAGCAACCCTTTAGCTATTGCAAATACATAATATATTGATACCCTATGATTTGATATGCTTTGACTCGTCGCTTAACAAGTCAGGTGATATCGTCGTAGTCGGTGGATTTGCAATAGTTGAATGTTGTTCTAATGATGCCCAACCAGTCACTAAGGTAATATATCTTGGTGCTTGGGATTGTTTTTTAACAAAACTGGAACTGCCAGGTACGTCTCTGACAAAACAAGGATGTTTAATACATCGCTTCCGGCGTCCTGCAACATCCTCCAGTAAAACCCATGATTTGAACTTAATTGTCTCCAGGAACTTTGCGAATCACTGTCGGGGCTACTCAGTCGGTTTTTGATCACTTAAAACTTGCCGTGAATATTTAGTTCGTGCAGGCAAGTCAAGGTGATCCTGATAATCTATAATTATAAAATTCTTCGGTCACAGTGTTTGTCCTTGAATTCCTCCGCAGCTACTTGACCGATTTTCATGAAATTTTTTGTATATATTTTGTAAGTCCCTAGGCGTTATGGGTGGCCCATCCTTAACAAAACTTAACCCTTAATAGTCAAAATGTATAACCTAAGTATTAAATCTCAAGATACAAGAGTTGCTGCCATGGAGACTTGGTGTCATACAAATCAATCGATACAATTTGCGATGCCAACGAAGCTGTAAATTATGCAACAGAGTTATTGAAATCATTGGATTTGCCAGGCATGCTACCGCACCATCTACAACTGAAAGTTTTTCATAATTAATTACCTACTTCAATTTGTTCTATTTGTGTGTGTGTGTGTGATGACAGCAGGACGCAAAGAGGTCAATTTGAACCGTCGAATAAATGCAGCTACAAACAAGAGAAATAGGAGAGCGTAAAGAAAAGACGAACAAATTCAATCCAATGATACGAATGTGCGTGGGAGTATTTCAAGTATTTTAGCGTGAATTTCAATCACAAGAGGCTCGAGCTGAACACAATGAACGACGATTGGAGCAAAAACGCTTAGCGCGCCGGTTCGTAGTGAACACACGCAGAGCAAGTTACCGACTACGGCGGAAACTAGAGACTAGAGAAAATTATTTTCTAAAAAAGTGTACTAAAAAATAAATTGATGTAAATAAATGCAGTTATCAGTGGTTGTTATTCTAATAAAATATTTTATCTGGAGAGGGCACATTATCGACGATTTGTCAGAGGTGCCATTCACCTTAATACGGGTATGCCTCTACACCAACGTTCCACCTTTATTATAGTTATGAACATTTTAACATTACAAACACAAAATTATTATTTTCTTATAAAATAATGTAAATTTAAAAATGACAATTTTCTAAGATATTCTTTAATAATTTTAATGTTGAATATACAGAGCTTAAATTTCCTATTTACTTATTTCTTTAGTAATAAATATTAAGTACAAGAAACTTCATCATTTGTTCACATTTGAATAAACAAATTGTATTTAAACAAATGAACAAATAATTTTTTTTTATGTTGTTTTGATGTCATCGATATTTTTTACATTAATATTTTTAAGCATTATAAAATCTTTATCAAATCAAAATAATTTAATATTGTTGCTTTGTTTTAACATTCAAGCCAATTAAACTATTGGCAATTATTTATTACATCAAATTCTGTAAGTATAAAGGTTGTACAACTTTAAATTCATTATAAATAATAGATAGTTTGATATTTGACGTATATATGTAGTTAACGTATAAACCCGTTTATTTTCTGTCCGACATCCATACAACATAAAAAAATATTATTTTGCATAAGTAATACCATTAGGGGTAACTGTAGTAAAGTCAATTGTTTGACATGCATGACTTGTGATTAAATGATTCTTACAACTGATTATTACTATGAAAAATGTTGTATTGTTCGATTTAATAAAATTTATTATATTCAAATAGATTCATCAAAAATGTCATATCATATTAAAAATACAAGTTCTTTTTAAAGACAAGTATAAAATAGTTTTCAATAGCCATAATATTAATGTTTAATAATTTATTAATATTGCATCAAATTCATGTTTAGTTGCATGTATGTCGATCAAAGAATAAATTAAATATGTTGTTCTCGTAATGAATTTAAGATTGATTTTGAGTACTACATAAATACTACACTTATACCTTAGCACTAATTTTCTTTCACTTCAGAAAATAATAGGTGTTGATTTTATATCAAATACATTTTTGTATTAATTAAGAAAAAATATTTATTAATGATACAGAAAAAATCTTTATATTAGTTATTATAGGTACATCGTTTGAATTTAAATTCTACAAAGATTTTTTAGGTTTTATAAAAACTTTTTTTCGTTTTAGTTTCTTGCGCATAACTTCAACTTCATGTAGTTCTGAATAAACTTCAGAAAATATTTCTTTCTGTTCTTCCTCTGGGATAGTTCTCCTATAAGCAAATATATTAACATATAAGTAATAAATTAATTGATAATAATGACAGAAAACTAATTTACCTATATTGTTTCATTAAATCATATTTCTCCCACGGTGTTGCTAATTCCTCGGCTCTTTTATAAAATCGCTCTTCTAGTCCTAAATCAGCTAGCCCTTTCATATTTTTTCTTTCCCACCTAGCACGCCAAGGCCTTGGTTTTAATTTCACCTGGTTCAAACATGATAAAATAAATATCAAATAAATATTGAAAAACTCATTAATTATTTAATGAATATTATGGATTTTACTATTGTAGTGTTAACTGGTACTGGTGTGTCTTCAGGTAAATACTCAGCTTCCATATTTTCATCAAATGTGCTGTACTCGTTTGGAGCATCTCTAAGGTATAATAATTCATCATCAAGACGTTTTTCTAAACGTAAAACTTCAATCTTTTGTATTGTAGGATCATAAAGTTGATACTTTACTTCAGTACCTGTTAATCAAATAATTTAACTTTGCTTTAGCATACTAAAAAAAACTGTAAATAACTGAAAATGAATATTCACTTACCAACATGCTTAATAACATTCCGTAGGGTTATATTAGCTCTAAGACCACAACCTAATCGTTGAATACATATTCCAACAAACCGAGTAGCTTTATTTGGAGCATGTTGATTAGATGATGTAACAGCCATAATGCTACCTAATGAAAAAAGATTAACAGCACATTAATAATTATACAATTTTTTATTTTCGTGCATTACAAAATGCAAATTAACTTCAAAAGAATATGAAGTTTTGTTAAGTAAATTTATGTAGAACAGTAAAACATTTTTCATGAGATCAAGCTAATTGAATTTGGAAAAAATTAAAAGGTAATTTATCTAACAGCAACACTTATTAATTATTATTAAATTTAATTTATGAGATTTGGATAAATATAAATTTTTTTCAAATTTGAGCTGCTTGTTTAAAAAAATCATGTGAAATTCATAACGTGGTTTCATTCTTTAATACATACCAACATAAAATTCAGGTATATCTATGTGTTTTCTTCTTTGAATCATATCTAAGCGTTCTAGTTTTTCTCGTAAAGAGTTTCGCCATTCCATTTTAGGATCGGGCAGAAATTCTGGATAAATATATCTGCAGTTAGAGGGAATGACTGATTTCCTTTCTGATTTTACTTGTTTTCCAGATACAGCATCATCCGAAGACTGGTTATCATCAGACAGCGGAGCATTGCTACACAATCTGGACACCTGAAGAACTGCTGGGAGGAATATAAAAAAATTAATTTCAAGCATTCTACACACACAGCAAAATATTACCCGGTGTGAGTCCACACTGATGAAATCTATATAGTTTCAAACTTCTTAGCAACATGTCGAACAACTTTTTCAACACACTTCAGGTATACTCGTGCACTTAACGTCTAGATTAAGATTGTTTACCGATTCATTCCCGGTGATGAGCAAAGACCAACGGATCCGGATTGAAAATAATATTTTATACTCCTAACCCGATAATGTTGTAATAATACCTGACACACGACAGTAATAGGCCCGTAATAGTCCTGCCTTCGAAAATATCATTGCTCACCGCACAGTAGAAGTTATCACAGCGCACACGCATTACTCGTACAGTCGTACATCGTTATCAGTCAAAACGCGGTGTGATAAAACATTCGTAACATTAACCTAAAAGTGGCAACCGTAGATAAGCGTATACTGGCCACTGACGTCACATCGCTATGTGACCCGATATTATGGTATAGGCGTAGGGCAATAGGGCCGGCCGCCGGGTCGTTGTCAATTTCAGTCTGCGGCGGAGTAACGCACTTACGACTTACTACTTCGTAGGTAAGTTACGTATTGTAGATCAGTAACTCTGATGTCACAACTTACAAGTCGCGCCGTACAGAATTAGGAAATTCTTTGAAAAATTTTTTTTCATTGGCTAAAAGAAACATTTTAAGTTTTTAGTATTATACTTACCACCTATACGGCTATACCGTTATTATTGCATATTACTAAAAAGCTTAATGACATATTGACATTTAATTCAAAAAATCAATAACTTTAAGAATCAAAATGTACCTAATACAATATATACAAGGTATACAAGATACTTGAGAACAATACTCGCACACATATATATAAAATATATTATAAGTTATAACTATTTTTCTCACCAAGATCATTTTTTTTTTATTGCAGTATTATTTATAAATTATTTTTTTATTGCTTTATTAGGTATTATCTTTTCTAAAAAAGAATAATTTATCCAAGATAAAATGAAAATCTCTTTAAAAAAAAATACTTCGCTTTAATTTTGTTCTCACTGTTTAAGTTGTATATTTGGAATATACCTTCTTCAGAAGGTATTTGATAAAGGTATAAAATATTTTTCCATAGTATTTTTCACGTATTACATAATACACACTGTAACTGTGTTCTGTGTCATACAAATAACATATTTTCAACCCCTAACACATTTTATATTGTATATCTTGAGTGTGTATGCGTACATATTTATGATTTTAACGTATAAAAGACAACCCCGTGGTAATAATTAATATAACCATAAAAGAAAGTTACAAGAAAAAAAAGAAAAGTTGCGATATGAAGTATAATTGTTCGTCCCATTAAGTTTTAAACTATAAATTTAACTATTTTTTTTTATAGTTGGTCATTTATAAGTTTATAACAATTAAAGACCGATGAACAATTATATCATTGATAAAATATTAAATCAATGATGAAATTAATAAAATCAGTATCCCATACTTCCATCTATTCCGGAATATACTATCACGGATTAAATGAAACCTTTTATTGAATTACAAGTTTATGGGTCCACAATTATAAGCAGTAAGCACAAATTACAATAAATGATTACTTAGGTACGTAGTACCAACATGTAATATTCATTTAAAAGTATGAAGGAAGGTTCTCCACCGTATGTTTTATTGATTATATAGTCAACATATTATGTTTTTTATTTAACACCTGAGTGTTGATTTTTTTGGAAAATGGATGGTGAAATTTAAGCCGGTCGCAACAGATACTTGTGAGTTGTGTGGGCACTTAAAAATACAAGTAGACAATATAATGCTGTTTTCGCAATTTGTATGTTGAAATTTGGAATTAGATCACGTCAACTTCCAAAAGCAGTTTTAGGTTTAGGTATTGAATATTAATCTACTTAGAAATAGCACTTATGAAACATTTTAAGTTCGAAGAAAATTTAGATATTGATATAATACAATTAGTGTTGTTTGACAAGTTAATAGTGTTCATGGGGGGAAAATTGAACCTTTGTCCATAGACTATAGTTAATAAATTTACTTAAGTTCATATTATAACGTGATTAATGAGGTAGCAGTTGACGTTTTTAATGGAAATGCAAGCCGATAAAACTAATCTAAAAACATGTTTATAAAATTGTTATTACATTACACGATTCATTTTCAATATAAATAGTTAAAAAATCATAAATATCTCTAAATTACCAAAATTAGTCCAAAAATATAACTAAATTTATTATTTATAGATCTATCTCAACTTCTTCCTATACTGTTAGTTGGATCACGATAACCATATGAGTATAAATCGTAAAGAAAGCACTTTATATTCTTTTACTTTTGCTATTTAATGTTCTTTAATTTTCCAATAATCCATTTAATTCTAATACTTCAAGAAAAACAAATAGAAATCATGTTAACTAGATTCAAAAACGTGCGTTTACGCCTTGGAGGCTTAGTAATTAATATCTAAATTCTTGGTTCCGAGTTTTGGACATACGAGTATCACATATTAAAATAGTAAAAATACACCATTAAAACGTGAAGTAGAAAATCTCGAATTACAAGGTTCACTATTTTTTCTCCGTGAGATGTTGAGATATCGAAAGAGCCGCGGACTATGTTTATCCTCGTCGGAGCATATTATCACAGAATAGATATTATTATATTATCTACATCGTGTTTCCGCCAAACACAATAGGTATGTAATATGTATTAACCTGGAACAGTGTTCCAATCCATTCTGTGGTACCAACGTGATGAAGATGATAACACCCGAATCGACATCTGTCATTCGGCGTTTAAGAAAAAAATAAAATAAAATAAAACCAGCGCTAGTTGTGCCTGGTGCAGTGAGTTGCGCGTGCCGTGCTATTATTCCGTTTAGACGTTGTGTTGTTTTCGCGGTCGTCGTCGCGAATCGTAAATCGTTCTTCCTTCATCCCGTGTTTTCGCGCTCTCCCATCACCACTCTCGACCACTGTTGCCGCCACCGCAGCCATAGCTCGACTCCGCGGTTTGAAATACTCGCCTTTTTCATGTGCACGGCGCTGATAACGATGTCGGTCTACCGTGCTCGACAATCGTCGTAAAAACGCTGTGATCAGTGTTTTGCCACTAGTGTGTAGGTACTGTTGTTGTTATTCTTCTTCTTCTTCTTCTTCAATATTCGCGGTACCCATAGCTGTATTGCATTGGACTGAAATCGGTTTTGTGATTTTTCCCCAGACTATGTACAACGGAATCGGTTTGGCCACGGCCCGTGGGTCGGGCACCAATGGCTATGTGCAGCGCAACTGGGCTGTCATTAGGAAAGTCAAGGACCAGACGTCGTTCAAGACCGAAGAGGAACTAGCCAAAATAGATTCGGCCGTTAACCGTCAGCCCAACCAAGAGCTGTTAGACCACGATCGCAAGCGAAAAGTCGAGTTGAAATGCATTGAACTCGAACAGTCGTTGGAAGACCAAGGGTATTGGCTTGTTATTAATTATAGTGAACACTTATTTAGCATGTATTTACTTATCAATTGTTTGTATTTTATTTTCATAGTTATTCCCAAGATGAAATTATCAAAAAAATCAATAATTTTAGACTTACATTACTAGGCAAACAAAAGTCTGGTACTGAATATGATGAATGTGGTAGACCAATGTAAGTACACAAAATAAATATTTAAGTGTTGTAAATTGTTGAAAATAGTTAGTTGCAATGTTATCAAAGTACCTATATCACCTTATTGTTCAGTAAATGTTTAAAAATATATTTATTCTTTTAATTTCTTAAAATTGTATTTTTTAATAAACATAAATAAGTACATTGCCTTAACTATATTTATTTTAAATATAAATTCATATGAAAATACCATATTTCTATAATTTAATTCAAAATGTATGGCTTAACTTTTAAGAAGTCTTGAATGTTATTTTATTCTAGATAATTCAGATAATTTTTTTTTATTCACTATTAAAATATGTTGCGCATTTTATTCAATAACATTGCAAAACTTAAAATTACATCTTTATAATTTAATACATTATTACAAATTGATATTTTAAATGTAAACATGTAGGTGTTTATATAATTTATTATCACAATATTCTTCTATTTTTAATTTTTATTATTTAGGTAGTTGTCTAAAATATTGTTAATTCATTTAAAATTTAAATGTACTTATTCATATATAAAAGAATAATATGTAATCACTGTATAAAGTTCCACCAACATTACATCCCTGTTTGGATCAATACTTGAACCCACCCTTTCCCTGCCATCAGTTCATTGGCACCACCCACTAGTAAACAGTACTGGTGGTGGTGGAGATGAGTCACTATAGATATAGATATTTTATTTTCAGATGTATAAATTTTTTAAAACTTACAATGTGTACAATTTGCGTTTCAATATTAATTTAAAGTAATCATGTAAATCATGAAGAAACCACAGTATAAACCACCATGATTTAAATCAATTTATGTACACATTATCTATGTCTTCCAAAATATATTATAATATGTGATATTAATATTTTAATTAGTAACTTGAGTCTTCCATTAATTAAATAATTTAATTAAATATTTAAACAAGTCTTCCAAATACATATTTTATATTGTAACTAGACTTAACTTAGTATATTGTATAACTTAATTTTAGTCTACATTAATATGTCAAATTCAAATAATGTCGAACAACAATGTTTTAAACGTGTATGGAAAAAAACCTTAAAATCTGTATTAAAAAATCCATCAAATGCCATGATAATGGCTGAAACAAAATCTTTTCAACAAGTCAATGTTAATTTAAAAAAAAAAAGATCTAGACGTCGTCGGAAAAAAAAAAACAAACGGAATATTTGTGAATGTTGTACAGATGGAATAAATAATATCACTGGTTCAGTATCAAATTTAAATTCTAATGGTGCATTATTTCTTCATCAATTGCCTTGGAGTGGTCTGAACACTGTTTGCCTTAATGGAATGCAGTTTGCTAATATTAATAGCTTAAAATCATTTTTAAGGTATCTTCAATAGATTTTTAACTAATGTGTATTGGTCCCTTAGATTGTTATATTAAGTAATTTAATACATGTTCTAAATCAATATATCAGATGTTTAAGTTGTTAAACTTAAGGATTATACTATATTATTTGTTTATTAAATAATTTTAATAATATAAAAAGTGTATACATATTTTTCTGTTTACCAATATATTATTTCAAATAAATAATTATTGTCGATTTATGATTTTTTTGTTCTCAGTTTAAAGGATACTCATCAATTTGCCGATGAACAGTTAAAAAAAAATGCAAGACTTAGAGATGCCTTTGGTATATCAGAGTTTTTTATTGAAGGTTCTAGTTTAGATCCAGAAAGAAAAACAAAAGAAGCAGCACTGGCCCAGTTAAAGGCATTACAGGTATTACAGGTGAACCAGACAGTTGCGCAAACACAAATGAATGATGACACCTCAACAAATAAAGACAGCAGTGTAACAAATGAACTACGGTAAGAATTATTATTTTCTTACATTAAATATTTCATACAATTTGGAACAATTGTATCATAAGTATATAATAATTTATTAATTCTTTTAATTTAAGGTCTAAAAGTCCTAAACACAAAAAACGAAAGAAAAAAAAATCAAAATCTCATAAAACTGACAAGTATGTACCTATGTGATTACATTTTTCTAGTTAATAATTAGTATTTTTTGATGGATTTTTGGAAAAGTGAAAATGTTTACCACTAAGCTGATGATCAAAGATTAATTTTGATCTTTATGTAATAGTCTATTTTTCATTTTAGTTTTGAAGAACTACAATTATCTAAGTATAACTTTGATCATCATTTTATAGAAAGTAGCTTTATGAATTTTTTTCATACACTTAGATACCCAATGAAAACTATTTGTTTAATTAGGCAATTTGTTGATTACTGTTTAGTTAAACTGATTAAAGGATATTAAACTAAATAGTGGTAAGTTACTATGTTTTCCATTCAGTAATTTTTGTTTTGGTGTGATTTTCCATAAAGTCGTATTCTGCTATACTCACATATAATATAAAACTTAAATAATAATTATCATAATAATATTATTATTATTTTTTTAAAATACCAATAAAATCCATAGTTCTTTTGCTCAAAATGTATTACATTTATTTATTTAATTTAAAAATTGCGATAAGAAAATGATAATATTTAACTATATCAGTGAAATATAATTTCATTGTTTTTATGTACTTATAAATTGTTATTTATTTTATTAAACTTGTGTAATATATATTAAATTTATAAAAACTTGAATATGAGTAAACTTTCAGATTTTTGTTGTAAATATTTATAATTTTGTTTCTTTTTTTAAAAAGTATATAGTTGCTATCAAATTATTTTGTCTTAGTTTCAATAATCATACTATAACACATAACAATCCATGGCTATTATATAGTTGAAATGAGAAAATATCTTTATTTTAAACTTATTAATCAAATTGTTTTTAGTATGCAAATATTCACTTAATTGTTTTTTTTAAAAAATATCTAGAATATTTTTCAAACCTAGATTTTCTTTAAAATTATTTTTGATATATTGATTTTCAGAAGAAAATGGTAGGATAATTTTTTCCTGAATATTTCCCCTGTTTATTTTATAATTTTTTGCATAGAAATTTACTGTTAATATTAAAATAATTTATACATTTATCATTTTTACAGAGAAAAGGGAAGTGATAAAAAGAAATCAAAAAAACATAAAAGAAAACACAATTCGTCATCTGAAGATAGTCCAAATAGGTTAGTTTAAGAGCAATTACTATGTAAAAATTACTTTAATTATTCTTATGTACATCAAATTTAAATACCATTCACTCACTAACTGCTCTGCTGACAGTCATAATCATGCAGATTAATTTGAAATGTTGAGGAAATGTACCTACTTATACGAATAGGCACATTAAAAAAGGAATTTTTCAAATATCACATTTTTAAGGGTCGATAAACAGTGATGGGCTATGGGTCGAATATATACATTTTTTCACTTTTGGTTATGTAGGAAATAATTTATTTTGTTCAATATGTTGATTTTATTAGGATTACCAATTGAGGTATATATATCAATATAGTATAAATAAATATAAAATTAGAGTAAACAAATTATTTTTAATCTTATTTTTTTTCATTTAAATGGTATTTGCTCTAACCTAAATTAGTAAAATATCTCCTGAGTGAGGCCGGGTAATTCAGCTTACTTTTTAAAAAATTTAAGAAGTGTGAAATATGAAAAAAGTTTAGTTTATTGTAAAACAGGGCCCAGTAAAAAAAATCCAGTAAATAACCCAGAAAAAAAACCAGTAAAAAAAACCAACAAACGAAAAAATAACAAACTTCAAACTGCATATTTATTTTTTATTACTTTTTAGTACCAATAAAAATTAAAATATTTAAATATGTAAGCAAAAACATTAAATATTATAATTTTAAGATGGGAATATATTATATAATAATACATTATTATATTATTATAATATTTACACTTGTCAAAACCACGATTAAAGATATACGATTATGTATATCTTGTTCAAAACTATTTAAAATGGTACATTTATGTTTTATAGGTTAGGTTTGTAGGGAACTTCCCTAATAAAAAAGTGTCAGGAAACAGCATTCATTTGAACATTTATAAAACCCATTAAAACCCAATCGGGTTGGGTTTTTTAAACCCTGTTGTAAAACTAGTTTTGTTTGTTTATTTTTTAAGTTATTAACCATTTTTATTGAACTATTGAGTTAATTATGATTTTTTTATTTTAGAAATGAATCAAAATTGAATAAAAATTCTTCTCAAGTAAAATCTAAGTATGATGATGACAGGTCTAATAAAGTGACTGCTGAAAAAAATAAAAAAAAATATGAGTCTGAAAATAACCATAAAAAGCACTCAAGAAATTACGATAAATCATATAAGAATGATAAAAAAGAAGTAGAAAATAAATATAAAAGTAATCGTGACGAATATCATAAAAAAGAATCTAAATCAGATAATTCTAAAAACTCTAAAAAAGATAAAATAACTGAAGAATCTCATAAATCAAAATCTAATAAGGACATTTATGAATCTAAAAAACAAGATAATTCACCTAGGCATAAAACTCCTGTAAAAGAACGAGCTAGGGATAAAGAAAGAGGTAAATATTCATATAGACAAAGAAAACGTGATAATAGTAAATCAAATAAAGAAAAATCTGAAAAATCATCAGATCGAGCTGATTTAAAATACAGCTTTAAGAAAAAGAATCAAAGTCCTGTTAAAGAATTAAAAAAACCAATTATTCAATTTGAGAAATTAACTTGCATATCTTCTGATAGTGAAAAATCATGTTATACACCGCCTTTCAAGGATATGAATGTTAAATACTCTAAATCTGGTCAATCAAAAAGTAATGAAGAAAAAAATGTTAAGAGTACAAAATATACATTTTCATTGCGTGAAGACAGTGAAGATCGCTTAGTAGTGACCAAAACAAATGGTCGAACTGATCCTAATCTAAAACAGAAACCTACATTACAAAATAGTGAAAATCCACTTAAAAAACACGAGTCTCGAAAATCTGATGTTCGAGTAGATAAAGTATTGTTAGATTCTAGTTCAAGTGAAGTAGGTGATTTAGAAGAAGATATTGATCTAAATATCATAAAAGAAATCACTACAGAGAAAATTAAAAAAGTATTTGAGTTGCATGAAAAACAAGAACAAGCGTTGCTTCATCTTAAAAAAAAACTAATGGAGAAAAAACGCAAAGTAAGAACATCTTCCAGTTCAAGTGAAAGTTCAAACGCAGAACCTGTCAAAAAGAAAAGTATAAAGCGGAGACATGTTAGAGATTCTTCATCCAGTAACAGGTAAATTAAATATTACTTTAACATTTTTTTTTATTTATAAACATATGCAAAGAGATTTATTTTATTAAAATTGAAGCGTATCTAGTGTATGAATTAAAATTTGTCCTGAATTATATTTAATAACTAAAATAACCATGTATTTACTTACAGTGATAAGTATTCAAGAAAAAAATCCAAGCGCTCACATTCTAGCAGCAGTAGTAGTAGTGCAAGTGACACAAGTGTTGACCATCATAAGGCATCATCAAAACCACGCTCTAATGACAAGTATTCTAAAAAAAAGTCACCCAAAACAAGTCGTCGCACTAAAGGTAGTACATCCCGATCTCGATCACGATCTGTGTCATTGAGCTCTAATGAACGTTCACGTAAGAAACGGGTTTCTTCAAGTGAAGAATCAAGTCCTAGGCATAAGCACAAATCCTCCAAACGCAAACGTTCATCTAGGAGAGAAAGGAGCAGTGGCAGTAGTAGCAGCAGTAGATCATCATCATCTTATAAAAAAAAAAGACGTTATAGCTCAAGTCGTTCACGTTCTACTAGTAGTTCATCCAGCAGTCATTACTCTCGCAGTTCTAGTTCTAGCCATGACTCTAGCAGTTCTGTATTTAGCCGTAGTTCGAAGTCTCGATCTGCATCTATACCTAGGCGACGGGGGTCGCCTAGCTTTTTGGATCGAAGACGAATTACAAGGTAAATTTTAATGTCACTGTGTGTTTTATACTTCCGATTTAAATTTTAATTAAATATATCTTAGTTAAACAATTCCATAAAATGTTTAAACTATATAAAAGATAATATGTTCAATATTTTAATTACTCAAATCCTCAAACAAAATAGTAAAATTATGTTCCTATCTCATTTTAAATTATGCTTGAATCACGATTTGGATGATGAGACTGGAACACAGGTATCAGGCTATCAATCAGTTTATGTATTTTGTATAAATATTGTCCAGTGTGTGTAAAATACAACCTTTTTGTAAATTTATGGCAAATCTTAATGTTTTACAGTGTATTGGAAAATTAATTATTTAAATTTATCATGGTCAGCTATAAGAAACTTAATTTCTTGTGTTTATTATATTTGATCATATATAATATATGATGAGCTGTTAATTTATGAAAAGGTCTAAATTATTTTTGCTAATTCAATATTATATCAGCAAAAACTAAAGATTATTTTGATTATTATTATTTTTATTTTGCCACCCTTATGTGCTTAAGTTGGTTTTTATTATAACTATTATTTTTTTTCTTGGTAGATTATATTTAATTTATGCATGACCATGTAGATATAAAATACTTTTACTTTATCATTACAATAAAAAAAAAAAATTGTACGATTTGGATTTCTCAAATAATTTTTACTGTGTTTTTATTTCTTCGCCATTCAACAATGTTAATAAAAATGAATATTTGAATGCAAAATCGTACAAATTAAAAAATATGTATAACATATTTTGTATGTTTTTTTTTCCTTGTGATTCAAACAACATATTATTGTACATCCTCACATATCACTCGGAACAGTAGACCACGTACACCTATTTGAAAAATTGCTTATAGGAAAAGAAAATATACGAAACTATTTAATATCATGTGCACTTTGGTTTTTATTTCCAAAAATATTAGAACCATAATAGCTGATTTTTTGCTTTCAGACAAATTATGCATCATGGCTAAATTATAATTTGTGTGTTTTTATTTTCATTTTGTTTTTTTGTTTTTTTTATTTAGATTTGTAAAATTTTGATTTTTGGCAGTTTTTTTTTGTTAACAAGCTGGTAAATATTGAAATTTCATTTTCATCACATTCTTTAAATTCTGCAATGAAATGTCCAATAACGGTTAAAAATTATTTTGTAGTGCGAGAAAAAGACCCATCCCATATACAAGACTAACGCCGTTTTCCACCAATTCCGATACGGATAGTGTCATCAGCGTGCACGACTCGCCATTTGCTGAGCCACTAACTCGGAACTAATATTATGTATACTAACATGATTTGTTATAGTGCAATAACCATTAGGCTAACAATTAACATTTAAGTTTCTAACTCCTAGTCAAATGTTTTTGGAGTGTAAACTAATCAGTTTTCATCGTTTTATTATTATTATTATTATTATTATTATTATTATTATTTTGATCTTCCTAGCAAATATATAAGCGATTATTTTGCTAACATTCCACATAGAATAATTTCATGAATTACGTGAACAGTATCTAGTCAAGATTCTAAGTCATTTTTCGCGCCTCATATGTGTTTTAAATAAATTATTGTGATATTTAATTTTTTCCGGGAATATTACATTATTTTTCATGTTATCGATATTGTTGTATTTTATCATTTATTATATAATTTTTTTTTTTATGTATTATATATTTAAAACATATATAAAGAATTTTTATGTTTAAAATAATATTGTTCTGGTAATTTTCAATAACAAATCTTAAGTACCAACGGCATTTAACGTTACTTGGCATAATGTATAATATCAAACTTGCGAGTAAATATTTCAATTCACATTTTTAATATGATAAATTCAATGGGTGTTTGATGGAAATGATGTCTGTTTGTTTTTCAAATGTATGTTTAATGACTAACAAGCGTATTAATAACAAACACCTAACTATTGCTTTATTAAAATTAAACATTTAAGACAGTTATACAATTCTCAATTTATCAATATTTGTAATATTATACCATTGTGGTTTTATTGTTGTCATTAATTTTAAGTGAGTACAATAAAAACAGTCTTTACAAAACTACAATAACCCCTCCCAATTTTATAATTTATACAAAGCATAATTAACAGATCTAATTGCTCAGTCGTTTTAAGTACAAATTATGCTTCCAGAAAAGAAAAAAATAATTTCTAATAAGCAGAAACTAAGGAAAATATTATATGTACAACTGTAATACAAATTAGTTAACAGTAACAATTTTTGATGTGTGCAAATTATGTTTGTTTTACAATAATAATATTAATAAAATATAAAAAAAAATACTGAACAATCAATTTTAGTTTTGTTATTTAAAAAAATAAAAATTAAGAAGAAAATAAAGAATAAAAAATTATATTTATATGCAAGACTCTTCAGAGTCTACAAAGTAGAAGAAGTGCTCCAAAAAAAGCAATTAGAGCTCCAAATATTGGCATTAATTTCATGGAGTTAACATCTTGTGGATCAGGTGCTCTAGGACCACTTGGATTTCTAGTATGTTGAGCCATCTTTGCAGAGTCTTTACTGTCGCTAATAGGATCTTCTACTTCGATTTCATCATGTTGTTGGGGTTCAATATCGGAGTATAAATCTGGCAACCTAGGTATATCTAAGACAATACGGTAAATAAATAATTATATACAACATGATATAAACTAAACTGATATTTACTTGATATCCTGCCTTTGGCTACAAGTACTGCATTTACCTTAGGATTATCACGGTCACCCTAAAAATATATATTAATATTAAAGTAAAAGCAAAATATAAAAATATATTTTTATCTATTATTAAATGACTGGTTCTGTATGAATTGAAATGATGCCACCGAGGTGAAGCAAACCGCTTACTCTCACGTTTGTTTCCTATCCATATAGAAGGGTTTAAAAGAAATGTTGATGGAAAAAAAATAACAACCTCTATTTCAAAACTAGCGTTTAGTCATTAAATTTGCATACCTTTATAAAATCAACTCGGACAAGATTTCCTTTAATTTCGGAAATCTCTCCTCTCCAATACAATGATGTGCCGTCTACTGTAAATTCAATATACTCATCATGAGCGGAACTAAATCCAACTTTATCATAAATATCCAAATGTGGGATCACAACATGTTGACCATTCAATAGGACATCGAATACCTGGAAGCAATAAAACACAGTCATGAATGAAACGCAACACGCACATAGGTACTGTAATAACTGTAGCTACCTTAAGGCCGCTGTTTGTGAAGTACACTTCGCTGAACTTCAAGACCATAACATAATCGCCATCTTGCATGATGGGTATATCGTAGCCGAACGTGGTGTGCGAATACCTTTCGGTCTGGTACAGGATCTGATCGTGGGGCTTCACGCGCTGTATGGACAACTTCTTGCCGTAGTCCGACTCGGTGCCGATCCTGTTGAAATCCCTCTGGTACAGTATACCGTAGCTGTCCACATGAGCGTCACCGCCGGCGTTCACCGCGAATATCACATCCTCCTTGTCCAGGCACCGGCACAGCGACGTGGCCATGCACAGCGTCCAGATCAGCAGCGCCCACGTCATGCTGCCGGCCATCGGCATTCGGCAGGGCACTCGGCGATATCGGGGGGAGGGCCCAGATCGTTTCAGGCGAACGCAGCTGCACGCATACCGGACGCGGGTGCCGACGGTTCTCTGTCAGTCGGTGTCTTCGGCCCGTTCTCGTGTGCGCAACGTCATGCGGACCTTCGCTGACGCGTTTTCCGTTTCAGGTCCATCCTCGCCGGCATAACGTACAGCAGACCGCCACCAAGTCGGCGACATCCGGGATCCCGTCAACGACGTGAACTCGTGATGATACCAGCAGAATCAGATAATAATAATAATATCGATACGTGTTGGCCGTTAACACATTGCTTAACCGCCGCTCACGTTGGTCACACTGCCACGTGATAAGTGGACGACCCGGTGACGTCCGGTAATGACCTCTGAGTTCCTGACCGTCGGACAACTTGAGTACTTGACCGTCTTGAACGGTGTTCTGTAGAAATTCGTAGCTCACACAATATGTGACTGCATCATACACTCTGTAATGTCTGTACGCGCCCGCTATTCTGACGTCCGGTGAATCCCATAGACGCATATTCAGGCTAGAATGATTTATCCCCTCGGGTAACCCTTAAGGGGCCTCACCACTAGGTCTAGGCAAGGGCGTAGGTATAGATTATTAATGGAGGGGGTTTCAACATAAAATTATTTGCAATAGGCTGACGTGAAAAAAAAAAACAAATACAGTTACTAATAAAAAACTTTGAATATTATTTTTAAAAATTTAATTCTATAAATGTAAATTTAAACGTTGCCTACTTTGTATTAATTTGTTAAGTATTTGTAAAGGATAAACAATGACGTCCCTTAGTCCCTATAAATATTTAAAAGAGCTAGGCCAGTTAGTCTCTCTTGACCAATGGTGTTTCGTAAATACGTATTTAAACGATTCAATGTAGAATAGGAACGTTCCGCACTCGCAGTAGACACAAGAAGAGAGGCCAACATTTTAAGAAAAATATAAATGAGAGGAAAAAACATTTATCACACTTTTCCAATGTTTTAATTGCATTTAACTCATTTAAGTCATCACTTCTTTCTTCCCACTTCTTGGTCCATAATTGATACTCGCACGACAGATTTTCATCATGCAGATATATCTTATGTATTTCTTTCAATTTTTTTTTCAGCATCATTCTTATTTTTCACATACTTTGACAGTAAGATCTGGAGGTTTCCAAGATCTTTTCGTGATGGTTGGAAAATCTGGCTGTTAGTTCACTCAGCACATGATCAAGAAATGGATAGTAAACATTTATTTCATAGTATTTTTCGGCTGTCTCTACAGGAATATTGCTTCGTCCTTTTTGTCGGTTTGTAATTCTGGGCACTGCAAGTGACTCAATACCTAAAAGTTGGATTTTAAAATGGGGGGGTTTGAACCCCCAACCCCCCCCCCTTACCTACGCCCCTGGGTCTAGGTTAGCAGTGGTTAATAATAATACTAATAATAATACTTCCAGATTTTTCACTGCAATGTTTTCGATAGATCTATATAATGCGCATTATACTCTTTTATTAATTATAGCAGCAGTAGTCACTACGAACACACTTTATCAGGCCCGCAGACAAGGAAAAAAAAGTAAAAACCGATAATAAAATACGAATAAACTTCGATAGCAAACTTACTTGCCATTTTTCCCACTAATTTATATTATAATATTGCTGTTAATTTGTGTTTTATTTTATTTTATTTTTTTCAATTTATTATTTTTTATTTGTGTTATACTTTTGCTTCATTACATAATATGTTAAAAATATTTATTTGGCTATTTTGACGGCCGACGAAAATTTTCAAAATTCCCGATTCGGCCCTCCAAAAATATTAATTGGTGACCCCTGAATTATAGTATACCTAGTATAATATCTATTACTTAATATTAAATTAATAATACATAAAATGTATTATTATTAATATTACGTATTATAATATTTATTTATTTTTGCCCATTACAACCCTTTAAAATCAGATTTTTTCAAAATACTTTCTTATTGCACGCCTAGACCGCATGATACTAACACATCATGAAAATTTCAAGTTACTAGCTATCATGGTTTAGGTTGTGCGTCGATAATGAATCGGTATGAATCAGTATAAATATATATCATCTACGGGACAGTTGTATAAATATATTAATTGTAAAATGTTGTTTCTGTAACATGTGAAAGGTCATTTCTGCCATAAGTAGTGTTAAAAATAGCGACTTGAAATTTTCAAAAAATGTTTGCATCATGGTATAGGTATGCAATAAGATTTTGAAAAATTTTGATTTTAAAAGGTGTAAATGGGCAAATAACAGAAAAAATATCCATGATTTTGGAAAAAATAATAAAATGTATTCGTTGATTTGTGGGTTACCTTGGTAACATGGATATAAATAAGAGAACGCAATGCACAATTTATTGTAATATAATAGAATAAAATAAAATGTGACGTTTCTACAACAACAATAAACTCATTAATATTTTGGTCGCGAATCAATTGAAAACATTGTATATTTCCATATATTTTAATGAGAATTTAGACAGAACGGCAATGTAAGAATACGAGCAAAACGACTGCCTCGAACCTTAATAGTTTTGCGAAATAATTATGAGCTCTTTGGAGTTATTCTGCTGGCTGGTAAAACCCCCTCGGTTCACTTTAGTGGATAAGAATTTGAACCCTCTCAAAAATGTCATGCACACTAGTTGCGTCCACCTTCACCTACTTTACATCAAATATTTTAATTTAAAAATAATATTATACATGACACCATTGTGTTGAATGTAATGAACCATGTTCGAGATACCATAAAAACTATGTTTCAACTTTTTTTTCATGCCACCTCAAGTTAGTCCTATGGCAATACAAACGTTTGATATTCAAACGGAACACCATATTTTTTAGGCAAAATATTGCTCAATTTTTGATGTAACGTAAACAAAATGTGGACCAATACTTTCGGAGTTATTCAAATTTAAGATTGCGTATGAAAAGTGTAAAATTTGCGTTATCTCGAATTAGTGGCAATTAGCAATAACATGAAATTTCAAATTATATCATATTATTATGTATTATAATGCTATTTTTCTAAATACTTAAATTAGAATAATCCATAAACTAATCGTTTAAATTTTGATTTCGGTATATCAATATGTACAGAAAATGACCCCAATGAAATGCCGCAGTGAAAATAGAGTGTTCCCATTTGAAGAACAAAACTTTAATATCCACAGTAGATATTTTAAGTGGCATGAAAAAAACATCGTGGAAAACATAGTTTTTATGATAACTTAAACAATGAAAATAAAAAAATTCAAATTAAAGCATTTTTACAGCAAATACATGGGGTGAGCACGTAAAAAAATCACCCTGTATATTATAATATTCAAAATTATCTATATACTCAACAGTGAAGTCACGGAAATTATGCAGTGTAAAAGACAACATTTAACAGTTATTTTTCATAAATTATTATTTCAGTTGAAATAAGTGAACTGTACAGTTTTATTCTTCAGCTATAAAAAATTGTATTTCACCAAAACCAAATAAAAAATATGGTTACGCTTTTTTCTTCTTCAACATATATGATTATATGAGTAATTATAATAAAGTATTGTATGTTCAAAATGTTCAAAAGTATGCATGTAAGTAAACACAAAAACTACTAACAAAACATGTGTACATTTGAGTAAGATATTAATTCATGTCGATAAATCAACTGTGCGCCTATACGTTAGCCAAGACAAGTTGAAATGTTAAAACAATAAAATAGGTACCTATAATATATAATCAGATGTAATGTTACAAAATTAAATATGTAAGTAATTATTTATAATTTTCACCCAAGCACCACTGCACGAGGATTTAAAAATTATAAGTATCTATTATAATTTATAGGTACATGGTCGTATGTCCGTACCTATGTACTATAATATATTAATATGTATTATATCGTATATGCAGATATTGAGATATGTATATGGTTTTGTGAACAAATAATGTAATGTATATTTTTTATACATACGTCTTCACGTGCCAATTCTCCAAACCTGAACTGGATCGATGAACTTATTTGTAAATCACGTTTAATCGATTAAAAATAATTAACTTCTTATAACCTATAAGTATTGGCTCGTCGATTCCGACACATTGATATTTGATGGGTGTGTCGGGTGATTAAATGTTTTAAAAATCAACGTCTAAACAAAATGTATTTTATGAGTAATATTCGCATAACATTTTAATATTTAGTTACTGGACATCATTGTTTTTTTAATTGTTTGCCATTACGCCAGTGTTCGTTACTAGTAAATTATTTAGTATTCTTTTTAAAAATATTTCATCTATACCGTATATAACATAATATAGAATATAGATCAATGTTTTTCAATAGTTCTACTTGTTGATATGTATTTAGGTATTTTTGTTTACGACTTTTAACACTACATGTAGTAAGGTATATTCAATAGTTGTATTAAACCGAATATTTTTTTAAGGTACAAGTTTTAAAACGGATTTGGAATCAACCCGAATGATAACTGCTGTGCTATTTTTTACTTCTCTGTTCTTGTTCACTTCGTATTCGGCAAGTATTTCTGCATTAATTCAGTCGAACAGTAACTCGATTAAGTCTATTCGAGACATAGTGGAATCGCCGATGACATTTAGTGCCCAGCTGAGTCCATACGGAAAGTATTATTTTGAAGTAGGTAACCCAATTATTATACTGGCAATCTTGTTATTTGTACACAAACTCAAGCTTTAAAAAAAAAAATATATATAGGCATAATCATTAAGATGTTTGCTAGAACTTTTTATATCGCATAGAATTTGTTCTTAAACTGTTCAATTGCACTCAAAATACTTTTGAACATATATTATAAAAGTTGTGTAAACAAACAACAATTTTCATAATAAATTATTAAATTATTTCGTATACAACCGTTAGCCGATTTACATTTTAAGATTTTAAGGTATTTTTTAGGAAACGAATGAACCAATAATACGTACGCTTTATAAAAAAAATGATACCAAACGGAAACAAAGCATTCACAAGAGCGACTGAAGGCATTGAAAAAATTCGAACAGAATTCCACGGATTTATGGTTTTGAAATCTTTGTCTAAAATCTTTTCCCTTTTTTTTTAAGAAAAAAAAATCAAATTTGATGTTTCTATACAGGTAGAAATAATAGCTGCGTACAGAATAATTGGTGAAGAATGGCGAGAAAAAGAAAAATGTGGATTGGCTGACATACAGTTGTTCCAATTACCACCTTTATCGATACCGTTAGTCAAGAAATCCGGACACAGGGACTTATTTAAACAGAAGTGAGTATCCCAAAATTGAATGTTGCACTAGAGCGATTGTAAATTGTCCAGATTTTAATGACCTGTAAACTCTCCATTGTTTTTTTCGGTACTATTTGAAGGTTAGATTATTATTTTTTATAGATTAGGTAATATTATTTGTACACGATTGTCGTACATTTTAGCGGGCACAAGTCGCACGAAATTTTATAATACATCGAAAAAAACCGCATTCGACGTAGCGCTTACAGTTTTTACGATAAACGTTATTATCACGGGCTCTGAACTTTATGTGCTAAAAAACAGTGAAATATGTGCGCGCGAACGCGATTGTAAAAAAAAAACCGAAAACTATACGATTTAGTATGCCATTCAAGTTAGAATATAGTATGTAAAAATATGCAATTTTTCCCTTTATAATCTTAAAATATAACCGATTAAAGGAGAACTGTAACTGCTTACATCTATGTTACAATATTATAGTTTTAACAAATAAAAACACGAAATAAACCCTCAACAATAATTCAACAATAAATAATGTCCGACATGCTCGATACGTGTTTAAGAGACTCGTGATCGTATAATCTTATATGATTTAGACTTTAGTCAGTCGTGTCTATCCGCACCGCCGATGACATTACATAAAGATTAAAAAACGTTTATACTCTAATGCAGAGGTTTTAAAATGGTTCGTAAAATATAGTTTTCTATTATTAATTTTTTGAACGGGTCGCGCATTACAAAAAAATAAAAATAAAAAATTGGTGGTCGCGATTCGAAAAAGGTTGAAAACCGCTGATCCAATGATTTAATTTTTTGCGTAAATAATCTTTAATCGCGTATATTTAAAAATATCAACGAATCCCTGAGACGTGCATCCACAGGAAATAACTCGAAAACATGCAAAAATACGCAAAAACGCTTCAAGTCCCGAGCTCCGGTTATTATTATTATTGTTGTTGTTATTAATAGCGTTAATACGGTACTTTGAACTGATATCAGGTTGACGCAACAGCTGGAGGTGGGCCTGGTGAGGCGAATCGCGAGCAAGTGGATAACCCCGTAACCGTCGTGCAGGGCCAAACTGTACGACGGCGTGTCCATCAGGGACGTGCACATCGCGCTCAAAGTGTTCGGCTACGGAGTGTGCGCTTCGTTGGCCGTGCTGACCGTAGAAGTGGCGTGCCATCACTGGACGAATCGCAAACGGCAACACGCAGCCGGAGCGGTGGACTGCCTCCCGCGGAACGTTTTCGTCTAACTACTTTGTCTATATTATATAATATGTATACGTGTTTTCGGACAGACTTATCGGCACCCGCTATTCACACGTATTTCAATATTTTTGACGACAGTCTTCTGTGACGGACGGTAGTCGACGGTCCTTGTAGTAGGATAAAAAGCGTTTTCGTATCGTTTCGTACTACGCGTACCGTGTAATGATGCAACTTCTGTACCCTTACGAACTCAACAGCACAACTTTAGCAGTCAATATTTTAACCAATCTAATACGTTTGCTTGTTGGTTGTTAGACATTGTTGGACAACTTTCAAAGAGGGTTTTTTTTTAGATTTTTTGCTGCTATGCAAATTTTAGTTTGGCGCTGCTTTAACTTCACGCTTGCGGCACCAAAGTTTGTTAGAACTTTTTGCTTTGCTTTAACCGTTCTCCACCACTCGTTACACATTGTTAGAAAACTTTCAAAATAAGAAATTACTTCAGCATAAAGTTAGTAGGTAGCGCGAAAATAAATTTGCATTACCGCAAAAATAAAGCCACCAAAATATGGTAAACCTACCACCTTACCCCGAGAATAAATTCTGGTTGTGCCTTCAAGTGCCGCGTTAGGCCTGTTTTAAAATAAAAACACAAATTATATAACATCAAACAATGTGACTTTGTTATTGTGATTTTTAGTTTACAGTTCAACAGCTACTATAGCATTCCCCTAGCCTGGTCATTTGGAATTTTCGAATTTTTTTACATTAATTTGTGTTACGTTTGTGCAGTTTGTATTACTTAAGTTATTTCGATTTTGCCTCTGATGAGCTGACGTATAAATTACACCATAAGAACATTTTTACAAAGTGTAATATACTTGTCGAGCTTTATGTTTAATAGCCTATTCTTGCAACTGCGTATATTTTTACGATTTTGAATCCACTTTTGTTAGATTACGAATAGGCAATACGTTTAATATTTTCATACTTTGTTTAAATATAATATTGTGTAAATATTAGTTCAGTTTTTAAGTGTAAGATAAATAAGGTATAATTTGGTTTATTCAACGCGTGGTATTGTCGTTGGTGAAAATGATCAATTCAAGTATAATCTAAGCAAATTAAAAATATAAGTAATATGTATTATTCATTTCTTGTTTATAGCAATCTCAAATTTTAATTTGCATTACAAACAATCACTTCTTATCATAAGAATTGTTATAATGGTTCAATTATATGTATTTCGTTTTGCGCACTTATAACGTATACAGTGGTTCCTCAAACTAATTTTTATTATTTTTACTTGCTTACTCTACCTTTTAAAGACACCGATAAATATTTTTATTTAGATATTTAGATACTTTTATTTTACTTTTCAACTCAACAGTGAGTAAAATGTATCGTTTTCAAAACTCGACATGAGTTCCATGCATCCAAACAATATATTATGATCTAGATCTTGAAACACATCTTATAAACTATTAATAAACTACACCCTCCCCCCATCTGGTATTGCTTTTTCATGAGATGTTAAAATTAATAAAAACCTCACAAAACCTATCTTTATTTTAAAAACCATACGTAAAAAGAAAAAAAAATGAAGTGTATCAAAAATCGGTAAGCCACCGATTTTAATGGAAATACAATAAGCAAAACATAATATTAGGTTTTTACATAATGTCAATAAATAAATGTGTGTAGAAAAATAAACATGTAGAACGAGTTTGGATTTTTAGGTAAATTTAACACTAGAGTCTAGAATATTGTGATGGGTATTTTTGAAAAATGATTAAAATTATTGAATCACGTTCAATAATTATGTGCAAAACAATAATGTCCGGTACGCCGCCGGAGGTTAAATGAGTTAACCTAATGGTTCAATCTTCACTTCATTCCAGAGACAAAAATATAGAACGCTCATGGTTAGTATATTCTAAAAACGGACGTAGATTAAACTTGGTTTCGGTTCGAAAAAAACGGATGTTGTTTTTTGCTTAAGTATAAAAGTATAGAAGATGAAGAATCAAGTTCAAAAAACGATTCTGAACCGAGGTTGATGAATTCAAAAATAAAAACACCATCTTCTGGTTATGTAACGCATTTGTATCCACACCTATGACCCAAATTAGACAAATACGTATAACAATATATTATTTTTTTGGAGAAATTACTTTTTCGGATGGATAACAATTAAAAGTCTTTATACATTATAATTATAAAATTTAACATTTAATAGTTTTATCATTATAATATGCGTACATTGTATATGTATAACTGCCTAAATTTTCTCATCACCTCAGCTTTGTTAAACAACGACAAAATGTAAATAATATTGTTTCAAAGCATAAGGTATTTCAAGTGGAGCATTTTTTTTTATCGTTATTTCTCCGTTAAGGCCTATTCTACGAGGATATTATGTCGTTGTCTTTTAAAATTATCAGTAGCATCGGTCGATCGCAATATTTGGGTGTGGCAGCCGCTATAAATTGTTTCAAACTATGGGTGATTATCCCCTATAACAGGAGTGGGAGAATAACATTGTTATCCAAAAATCATTGAGCTAAAAATAGTTAAAATTGTTAAAACCCTAAGTTCATTACTTGTACTTTATTCATTTTTAGGGAAGGGTGATAAGGGAAAAGGTAATGACGAGAGAAGTGATTGAATTATGATGGAGGTTCTGTCAATTGCACCGGAGACTCCTCTCCTTGTGGAAGCTTTATTTGTGGTGCTAGAGACACTGGAGATTCTCTACATCAGCGGTTCTCAAGCTTTTTTGTTCGCGGAGCCCGTATGTTCCTAAAAAAAATTACGGAGCCCCAAAATTCATAAATGTCTATTTGAAACAAGAATGCATTATGACTGAAGAAATTATTATATTATTAGAACTTCGAAGATTGTAGATGAGTAAACAAAATTATCGTAAAAAGAACGAAAAACCAGACTTTTATCCAATCTAATTTTGACTATGACACAAAATATTATGCGGATTTATAAATAGTTAAATGTTTTAAATGTTTAAAATAATACATTGGGTACAAATAATATTGAATCTTATATATAAATATGTAGCTAAGAAATATAATAATTATTTGAATTTAATCAATACAGATATGCCCAAGGCCTATGTATTATTTTAAATATTTAAAACCTTTCACTATTTATAAATCCGCATAATATTTTGTGTCATAGTCAAAATTAGATTGGATAAAAGTCTGGTTTTTCGTTCTTTTTACGATAATTTTGTTTACTCAACTACAATCTTCGAAGTTCTAATAATATAATAATTTCTTCAGTCATAATGCATTCTTGTTTCAAATAGACATTTATGAATTTTGGGGCCCCGTAATTTTTTTTAGGAACATATGGGCTCCGGCCCAGGGGCGTAGGTAAGGGGGGTGGGTCAACCCCCCCATTCGAAAATCCAACTTTTAGGTATTGAGTCACTTACAGTACCTAGAATTACAAACCAACAAAAAAGACGAAGCAATATTCCTATAGAGACAGCCGAAATCTATACTTATAAAATCCAAATACCACTCACTCACTGATCGTTGTATCTCAAAAACTACGCAACGTTCGGACTTGAAATTTGGAATAGAGCTTCTTCTCATATTTTCACCGTGCAATAAGAAAGGATTTTCAAAAATGTTGCGTTTTAGTGGAGTAATTAACAATTATAATTATTCACCGCCAATACGTATTGTGTGGCACGGCGGCCCGCGGGTTTCCAGCTACCTGCGACCTATCATTTTTGTCCGTCGTCGTCGTGTAGATAAAGTCGGTCTCACACGACTCGTGTATTCGGCGAATAATCGTCAATCGTGCCGCTTGATGAGTCGTGTGGGAAAGAATTACTTCTAAAGTACGACGATTATTTTGACTCGTGCTGATAGCGAAATTTAATCTTGAAGAATAAATTGTTTATCGATAAAAATAACCTCATGCATCGCGCGTACACCAATGTCCAATACTCCTATTATACGAGTATAATCGAACGATAAAATGCACACCTATAACATAAACCAGTACACATACAAATTCTATTTATTAGTTATCTCTCTATAGTCTATTGCCTTGCCACGGTTAGCTTTTTAAATTTTCACCCAGTGATTTAGCTACGCCTTGATTAACATATGAAACTTTGAACCTCTTTTTCACCCCTTTAAAATCAAAATTTCGAAAATTCCTTTCTTAGCGGATGGCTACGCCATAATAGCTATCTGTATGCCAAATTTCAGTCCAATGATTTGAGCTGTGCGTTGATAGATCAGTCAATCAGCTTACAGTTTTATAATTTATATATACAGATATATAATATATATAATTGAATTTTATAACAGGTAGGCCGTCTACACACGGAGCTACTCATTAAAAACTGATTAGTGACGCGAATCACTAACTATAAAAAATATATACTATTATACTTAATTAATTAATTAATTATACTATTATAGTCCACGTTGGTCGTTGATTCACTACCAATGTTAATCAATGGAACACAACAGACGGCGCCCACGGCGCAACTGGTTACTAACAAGTTACTAACGCGTTAGTGGTAAGTTCCAAGTGATTCACTATCGAGTCACCTTTGAGTTGCGTTTACAAATTTTCTTCAATATTTCGCTGCCCAACGAAGCTTTTTTTGTTTTGTACGAACGTTTGTAAAAATGAACGAACAAAAAATTAATTTAAAATTGGTGGAAGAAGTGGAGAAACATCCCATTTTCACTCTTCCTGGCTATTCTAGGAAGGATGAGACGGAAATAGCATGGAACGAAGTTGGAAAAATATCTTTACACATGCGATAAAAGCATAAACATTTTGCGTCTGAAAGATTCAATTCTCGCGCGGCAACAAATAGTCGATGGTGAAAATTTCTTTCAATATAGGGTTGCCATTCGTCCCGATTTCGCCGGGACACTACCGGTTTTCACTATACAGTCCCGATATTTTTCAACTCCCGGCCGGGACATGGAAATGTACCGGTTTCTTAAAATTAGTCCCGAATTATTGTTGTCATGCGTTAATAACTAAAAATAAACAACTGTCGGAAATTTCGGAGATGGCCGAGGACCGATAATTTAATATTTCATCGCGTGTGCAATTTATAGAATTGACGATTAACAGTCTTCGCTCTTTAATCTTACGTCAAACGTTCTATGTATTGTGAATTTGTGTTGTTTCCCCATTTTAATTTAATAACTTATTGTGACTATTGTCAGGGCCGCATTATACTAGGTGCAAATGGAGCATTTGCTCCAGGTGGCAAATTTTGAGGGGCGGCAAATTTTTCAATTCCAGTCTAATAAATAATAAATTACAATATGTTAAAATATTTTTTTACTATGGACATTTTTAAAAATAATTTGTAAATTGAATTTGAAGTTCAATAGAACCCAAAAACTTCTTCGTTTTCTATTTCTTTTGGTATAGTAATAGTAATAATAATCAATAATCATTTCTTCGTCATTAGAATCACCCATAGTATTAAAAATTCGTGATACAGGTCCTCCTTCCATAACCTAACAGTATAAATCACTAGTGATTTCGATCACTTTACAGTATGATCGTGTGCGGATCCGAGTCACTAATGCGTTAGTAATCGATAAGTAATTTAAGTTACCAACCCGTTTAGTTTCTAATGAGTAGCTCCGTGTGTAGAGAGTAGACGGCTGTAGTGTATCACTTAGTTCACTTAATCGCAGACAAGTAGACGGACGACGATAATTAATATCGTGATATACATGGTTTATTGTGAAATAACGAAATAACGAAATCAGAAATAGTGTTGGTCTTTTTTAATTCATGGAATAGCCGTCATCATCAAAAACGTATGGCAGCGCATGTCGATGTGCAACTACAGAGAAAACTAAATATTTCCAAAAACTATTATTATAAATTTAATAATACATTTTTCAATTTTTTACTTTTAAATACTTTTAAAATTTTAAGTAAAATTATGAATTAAAACTAAAAAAAATGTGTATATTAATATAATATTTCGGTAAAATATAAGACCTAATTGCTTTGGCTGGGCCCCTATTTGAGTACTGGGCCCCAGGGCCCAAGCCCTGGCTTCCCCCCCTCTCGTCGGGCCTGGGTACTTCACCGTGCTCTGCATGTGGAGGGAGACGGTTCATGTTTTTTTTATTCACTTTCATATCATATGTATAGCATCGTCTCACATGCGCCTCATTTACGGGCAAGTGTCGTACAAATGTACAATACGTTTGTAACAACTGGCAACGGTTTGAACTGTACAGCATGATACCGTGTGGTAATATTTACAGAATTTTGTCTTTTTGACAACGCTTCCACAGCGTTTTACACCTAAAAGGAGTTTTTCCGGGCAAAGCCGGGTAATTCAGCTAGTATACTATAACATAAATGTTTACTATCCATTTCTTAATCATATGCTGAGCGAACAAGCAGCCAGATTTTCCAACCATCACGAAAAGATCTTGGAAACCTCCAGATCTTACTGTCAAAGTATGTGAATAATAAAAATGATGCTGAAAAAAAATTGACAGAAATACATAAGATATATCTGCATGATGAAAAACTTGGAAATCTGTTGTGCGAGTATCAATTATGGACCAAGAAGTGGGAAGAAAGAAGTGATGACTTAAATGAGTTAAATGCAATTAAAACATTGGAAAAGTGTGATAAATGTTTTTTCCTCTCATTTATATTCTTCTTAAAATGTTGGCCTCTCTTCCTGTGTCTACTGTGAGTGCACGACGTTCCTTTTCTACATTGAAGTGTTTAAAGACGTATTTACGAAACACCATTGGTCAAGAGAGACTAACTGGCCTAGCTCTTTAAAGTATTTATAGGGACGTCATTGTTGATCCTTTACAAATACTTAACAAATTAATACAAAGTAGGCAACGTTTAAATTTACATTTATAGAATTAAATTTTTAAAAATAATATTCAAAGTTTTTTATTAGTATTTGTATTTGTTTTTTTTTCACGTCAGCCTATTACAAATAATTTTATGTTGAAACCCCCTCCATTAATAATCTATACCTACGCCCTTGGGCTCCGCGAACAAAAAAGCTTGAGAACCGCTGCCCTAGACTAACCTTGCGGAGCCCTAGGGCTCCGCGGAGCATAGTTTGAGAACCGCTGCTCTACATTTCATCGGATCCTCAACTGGCGGACTTGCTTCAGGTTTTACTGGAGATAATGGAAGTTCTATCGATTTTATCCGAGACTTTACTGGTGAACACTCTACAGGAAGTGCTTGGGATACTAGAGGCTCTATTGATTGTACCAGAGACTCAACTGGCGAACACGCTTCAGGTTGTACTTGAGATACTGGAGGTGGTATCGTTTGGACCGGAGACTCTTCTGATGGACACGCTTCATGTTGTACTGGAGATACTGGAGGTGGTATCGATTGGACCGGAGACTCTACTGGTGGAAGCGTTACAAGTTTTTCTGGGTATACTGGAGGTTCTAATGGTGGTAGAGGTTCGGCTGCTTGATCAGAAGTTATTTTAACTTTCCTAGGGATCTTCATGTCTGCACGCATTGGTATTTTTCTAACTTCATCACTGCCAGTTTTCCTTAGTTCCTTGGACATGGCTTGCAATTGATCAGAACTTATTGAATATCTCGGATATTGTGGTTCTGAAGGTACTAGAAGTCCTTTCGGAGGCGGTGGAGGCGCTGGAATTGGTGCCGCGGGAGCTTCTGAATATGCGGCTTGTGGTGTAGGTGAATAATATGCTTGTTGGCAATCACCCCCATAATGACCTTTTGATACTGGCACTTGAACTTCTTTTTTTATATTCATTATTGACATAATCATCATGTTCTGAGTCGTTTGTTCTGAATATTTTGTCAAGTCTCCTACGAATTTCAAATTGAAGTCATAAAATAATTACATTTAATGTACAATATACATATTATAGGTGATTAAAATAACGCATAAAGTCTTACTTTCAACTATATGTAGTTTCATTTTCAGCTGGTTGTATTGACGAATGAGTTTTCCGGTGTAACTGCCGTTATTTTGATTTGTGTATGCACTACTTTTTAAACGTGCTGTGAACAGTGTATGTACACGTTTAGTATACAGGGTGATTCTATAGGGTAGACATGCTCACCCAATTAATGGCTATAAAAATTCATTCATTTGAATTTTTTTTGTTTCAATATTAAAGTTACCAAAATCAAAATTCAAACGAATATTTTTGAAATTTTTCTTATTGAAGTATTAAAAAAATAAAATTTAATTACCAAATACTATAATATAATTTGCAATTAAATGTTCGAGATATCGCAAATTTTACACCTTACGTACACAATTTTAAATTTGAGTTACTCCAAAAGTATTGGTTCAAAATTTTACTACGATACATCATTTAATCCACCAAAATTAATCGAACAATATTTTGCGTAAAAAATATGGTTTTCCCCTTTGAAAAACGAAAGTTCTTATCGCCACAGGACATACAAAGTGGCATTAAAAAAATGTAGAACATCATTTTTATGGTAACTTAAACATTAAACAAGTTTCAAAAAGTTTAAAAAAGTTTCAAATTAAATCATTTTTACGGCAGCCAAAAGAGCTGTATTAATAGCTGTACAAATTATCAAAAAAATTACATTGTATAAAATATAGATTCCGGTACAAAAAATATTTTTATATAAACGCCATATATAATATTATTACCTTCTATAGTTTGTACACGACTTCTTAAGTCTTTCACATTTTTCTTCGTATGGTTTTTGAAATTTTTCATCTTAATCTCTATCGCGTTTAAATCACTTTTCTGCACCCAATATTTACAACTTTTACCTTTAAATCGGTTGTTTATTTAGTTTTTTTTATTCAATTTGAATAAAATGAGAAAATAAGAATACCAATATAGAGTTTGTCCCATCGGGATTCACACAGAGCGATGTAAATAGAGATAATCAAATTCTGTTTTTTTGGTTTATGAGCATCCCTGAGCAAAGGCAACTTTATTGACAATAGTTTAGTAAATATAAGTGTATTATTAAAGAAGTAAAAAAATTAACTTTATAAAAATTTATAATTTTTGGGAGTTTCGAAGATAACCAGTTTTAACGCTTTTTTTACGGAAAATGTCGACAATTCAACTTTAAATTTTTATTGGATTCATGATTTTTAATAATTTTTTGAGTTTATAAAGAAATAATGTAAATTATTATCACCTTATTTTTTTCCGATGAGGTTCACTAATAATATGTATTATTATTTAAAATTGCGTAAATAGTATACTATATATTCTTGTAACAGAAAAATAATGAAAATTGAAAGTTGAGCCACCAACATTTTCAGAAAAATAAGCACTATAAAATGGCTATCTTCGAAATGTATAAAAGTTATAAAATAAAAAGTCAATTATTAATATCTTTAGTTATACATTTATATTTACCAAACTCTTGTCAACAAAATTGCCTTTGTCCAGGGATGCTCATAAGAAAAAAGAATTAGATTATATCTGTTAACACGATAGATATTACTCTGTGTAAATCCCAATGGGACACCCTGCATAATATTTGAATGAAGATGTGTTTACGTTCATATGTGGATAATATCGATTTTAAAGTGCTAATTTCTTTTTTCATATTATTATTTGAATGAACTAATAACACTTTTTCGGACACTAAAGTGTCTATGGTCTTTTGGATCATGTCCATCTTGTCACTAAATTCCGCGTAAATGGCTTGCTGATAAGCTGGAAGTTAAACAGCATTTATTATATATAGTATATGACCATTTAATTTACATAGAGTTATCAATCTAATTACTCGTAGAGTTCCTTGTCAAATTTTTCATTACAACTTTTGTCTTATTGCATGAAAAGTTGTCCTTGGTGATTATTTTCGGCAACGGTTCTAAGCACAAATCTATATAATATATGAACGGAAGACATATTTTTACAATTTATTTCTTTTTTAATTTATCGTAGTTCCTGTAGTACATATTATCATAGTATTTTACCGTTCAGCTCTTTAATTCTCCGTCCCAAGGTACATTGATCATCTTGCATAGAAGCCATTTCTTTGGACATAACTATATTGAACTGTTTCAGATTAATAAAAATTAATTCGTACGCTTAAAAAAATTCGAATAAAAATTCCGCAGAATTATAATGTGAAATTAATAGAAAAGCGTTCAACAAGAGTTACGTTTTAAGTATAAAACTTTATCATAAAAGATTATTTATTAAGTATAATAATATTTATTTACTCAACAAAGCTGAATAGAAAAATAAACAAACCGATTTCTTTAATTTGTCAACAAATTGAATAGTAATTCGATTTCAAGTCGATTGTGTTTCATAAGAACCAGCTAGTAAATTTTGATTTAAAAATACGTTTGTCCGATGAACGTGTCTAGTGTCTACGTTAAATTTTAATACTACAGCAGCAGTCATTCTCGTAACAACGGATGATTATTTAAAAATAAATCTACCATAGCTGTTGCGCGTCTTGAAATCGCTTTACACAATAGAAGAAAATACACGATAACGCAGGACCAAATAATAAATAGTTTGATTCGGTTCGGCGGGCTAATGATCTGATATTTAACAATTGGTTTTTCCTCGGCATGGGAAATGTACCCGAGGTCCGAGGCTCATATAAAGCTTAAATTGTTGCACATGTGGTTCCTCGTTTGCTGCTATTTTCCTGTCATTTCCGTGCGTTATCTTTCGCAACCAGAAGACTGACTTTTGTCATTTGGTCGGTACACGTAGTGAGTAGAAACATGGATTCGTGGTTAAAGCGGTCACCCATCCAGGAACTCGTTACGCCGACGACTCAACTTAATTGCGGTATTGAAAACCCCATTTTTAACCTTACAAAGTACTACACCTGTGCGGGACTTTTAGCGCGAAGTTATCATTCGAAAGTTTGATCAGAGTAAAAACATACATAAAACATAAATACATAGATAGCGCATACCGTGTTAAAATATGGCAACCAAAATACGGGCATTTTGGACCCCGGCGGGTTAGTACAAAAGGACCCCGACAGGGTCGGTAGTAGTACTGAAATCTGCGCATGCGTATATTATACCTATTGGACTCCGCGCGCACGATATTTTTATCACTCGTCACATTTTATCATTTTACTAATCAATAATCATTAATCTACTGTATACTTGTAGTTGTCCATGATAGCGACTCGTATCGCGTTTATTTATTGATTATGATTTTATATAGTTGCCGTGTAATATTGAACGTTTATTAAAGGCACGATTTAAGATTCCCAAATTATTGTTATTGATTAATAA
This sequence comes from Periphyllus acericola, assembly GCA_949715065.1. Classification (NCBI taxonomy): domain Eukaryota; kingdom Metazoa; phylum Arthropoda; class Insecta; order Hemiptera; family Aphididae; genus Periphyllus; species Periphyllus acericola. Next base: position 37,294,159 of record OX454267.1, on the reverse strand, counting down.
TTAATATAGTGATTAGTGATTAGTATTAATGCCCAAAAAAATTTCCTGGTTGATGGAAAACACAAAATATCTTCAGTGTAATAATACACATTTTTCTAGAGTTTTTTTTAGTATATTCCTAAATTCTACTGGTAAAAGATTTAATGCATATTTTACGATTATAAAGTCATAGTTTTGTCTTCTCAAGGCTTTTTTTGTTATTTTGAAATTACGAATTATACACTTACGTTAATATTTTTAGGAGGAATGTCTGTTTTTCACTTTTAAAATTTTAAAATAAATTAATCTAAATTTAGTAATTTGAAAATTGTAATTTTTCAATAGTTATATGTATCATCATTTTAACAATATTCCAAACATTTTTTTGGCAGTAGGTAATATTTTTTTTTTTTTTTTTTATTTTTATAAGAAATACACAATCTGTACCCTTGGACACAATAAGAGTATGTGATATAGGTATTAATTTGACATGAAAACGTGATGGAAGAAGCCAACCAGTGAAGGCACTACCTACTTGTTTTTTTTTTTTTTTAAACTATAATGATTAATAATAATAATTTTACATAAACTAATAATGATAAAGTATAATAATAATATAATAATCATATGATAATGATTATAATTATATTAGTAATTTAAGTTAATTTTTTTTTTTTTTTGTTTTTATTATTTGTCTAGTAAATCGCGACACCAATTTCGTTTAAGTCGTCTTGAGGGATTGCCCGGAATTGTAAGAGAAGCTAAATTTGATATAAGGGCATTAGGATGATGTGGAAGTCTTTTATGGAATTTTTTGTAATAGGTAATTGCTTCAGCGTGGACTGTTTTAATTTTTAGATCTGAATGTAGGGTGTAGTTGGAGACATATGGCGGAGCGTTAGTGATTAATCTTAATATTTTGTTTTGACTGGTCTGAATTTTATTTGTATTGGTTATTTTTGCATTGCCCCACAGTTGTAGACCATAAGTCCACATGGGTTTGATTAATGATTTATAAATAAGGAGTTTAGTGCTTAATTTAGTGTGATTATTTGATATTAGTGTTTTAATTGAGCGTAGTCGTTCATTTAGGGCGAGTTTTTTAGTTCTGATGTGTAGTCCCCATGTTAGGCGACGGTCAAAGGTTAGACCTAAGTATTTAACCGATTGGGATGATGGAATTGGTATGTTACTAAGAGAGACTTCTGGGCAGGGAGGGAGACGAAGAGTGAACGTAGTGTGAATGGATTTTGATTGGTTGACTTGAACTCGCCATTTTTTATACCAGACAGACATTAGGTCAAGGTGGTTTTGGAGGTTTAAAGAAGCAGTGTGTGGGTCTTCATGAACTGATATAATTGCCTAATCATCAGCAAATTCAGCTACAGATGTTGTTGGAGAGGTAGGTTGATCTGCTGCATATACATTATATAGTATTGGCGAAAGAATACCACCTTGGGGGACTCCTGCGCTAATTTTTTCAATATTAGAAAAGGATGAGCCAAACTTGACTTGGAAATTACGATCAGTAAGGTAAGATTTAATGAGTAAGAAATATGTTGGGGGAAGAAAAGCTTTTAATTTATAGAGTAGCTCTTCATGCCACACCCTATCAAAGGCTTGCGAGACATCAAGGAACACGCACGAGCAGTATTTTTTCGTTTCTAGAGAGAACGAGATAGAATCGACTAGTCTATGTAATTGATGAGTTGTGGAATGGGAGGCACGAAAGCCAAATTGAGTGTTCGGAAGTATGTTACTTGACAATATGTATGGCAGTATTCTTTTGAGAATAAGCCTTTCAAAAATTTTAGCAAAAAAAGGCAATAGACTTATAGGTCGATATGAGGAGAGAATGTCAGGTGGTTTTTTAGGTTTTGGGAATACAATTATTGTTGAAAATTTCCAAAGTTGTGGAAAGTAAGCTAATCTTAGAGAGGCGTTTATCAAAGCCGTCAGGAGGACAATTGCTCTTTTTGGGAGGCATTTGGCTACTTCCGCAGTTATTAGATCATAACCAGGAGATTTCTTGCGACTATATTTTTGAATTGTATTTCTAATATCGTTGGGAGTAAAATATTTTATTGGAAGAGTAGTTGGATGTGGGCTATCGAGAAATCTGTTGACTAAAGCTGTGTGTTGAGGAATTTCTATATCAGAATGTGGCGTGAAAATTTTTGCAAGATGATTTTTTAACAGTTCTGCTTTGTCAGCGTCTGAAGATGCTAATCCACCTGATGGGTTTATTAGCGGAGTATTTGGAGCTTGATGTTGAAGGGCCTTTTTTGTGGCTAACCAAAGGCTACCGTCTTCCGATGACAAATTTTCGAGGTAGTTGGCTTGTGTTTGATTTTTGTGACTAGAAAGAATTTTTTTTAGAGAGTTTGCCAGATTGTTAAAGTTACGCTTGAGGGATGGGAGGCGATATCGTTGATATATGGCCCTTGCTCTACGTTTGTTTGCTATTAGTATACGAATATGTTCAGGAATTGAGGGGGAGTTGTACACGTGCTGCCTGTGTGTAGTGCTAGCATCCCATGCTGCAATTTGAATAACATTCGTAAAATTATTAACGGCATCATCGATTTCTTGGGAGGTTTTAAGACTAATTTTAAGGCTAATGTTTTGATTAACTAAGTCATGGAATTTTTGCTTATCAGTGGACGAGTGGAAAAGCTTTGGTGGACAAGAACGAATTGGAGGAGCAGCACTAGCGGTTAGGAGGACAGCTGTATGGTCCGAGCTAGGTTCAAGTAGATTACTGGTCGAGAAGTAAATATTGCTCGGTGTGTTGGAAACGAAAATGTCCAGTATATCGGGTTTTTTACGAAGTGAGGTTGGCCAATAGGTTGGGCCAGGGGGAGCAAGAACCTTGAAGCCTTTCTGAGTTGTAAAATTGTGAAGTACCTTACCTCTAGGGTTGTTTGTGTGGCAGCCCCAGCTGTGATGCTTAGCGTTGTAGTCACCGCCTACAATAAAGTTATGGCTAAGTGTGCTGAAGTAATCAACATAGTTTTGAAAGTTCATATTATGTCGCGGTGGCGAGTAGATTGCAGATATTGTGGTCGGTATGTTATTGAGGTGCATTAATATGGCACAAGACTGTAAATTTGGTTGACAAAAGTTAGGAAGAGTTTGGTATACCAGAGAGGCTTTAATATAAATAGCAGCACCTCCATGCGCAGTGTTATCTGGGTGGTTTGATTTTAGGAGAGTATACCCAGTTATGGGAATATGGGAATATTTAGTAAAATGTGTTTCTGATATTAGAGCAATATCGATACGTTTTTCATGTAGTACTACCTGTAATTCATTTTGGTGATTTTTGAGGCCGTTAGCATTAAATTGTAGGATCAGTAGTGAGTTGCTTGTAAGAGAAGACATTATTTTTAATCAATAAGTTTTGATATTACTTTGGTTAGTAGGGCGATTAAAGGATTAATTAATTGTTTAAATTCATCAATGAGTAGGTAATATAAAATCAAAATCAAATAACTATAATTATTTTGTATAAAATATAATGAATTAATTGTTATACTATGATGTGTTTTTTTACAAAATTCAGCTAAGGCCTAAGAGTAAGGAGCTAACCAAGCTAGGAATAACTAATAAAAACTAAACTAATTACCAGTAAAGACAAGGTGTAAATAAAGAAACATAAAAACATAATGTAAAGTATCAAATTTATTGTTGAAAATTAAAAATAAAAAGTAATTAAATTAAATAAGAAGTATTTTTACTATAAACTCTTAAATATAAATACATTTAGTTATTATTATTACTTTACTGGATAGTTTAAACATAAAACCCTATACATTTTTTAAAATTTTTAATTTATTTTGGGTAGATGTATTGGAATGGCCTTTAAAATGTTTAGATGTCCAATTAAAATGTCTTAATAATTTGCAATAAATTAGTTTTTGAACAATAAAATCAAAATGTTGTTCACAGTTTTTATCAAAGTTTAAAGAAGAAAATCATTTATTTTTAATTTTTAATTGAATTGTGGAGTATAATTTTTTGTAATGAGGGTTATGTTCTATGTAATCTTTTAAATATATTTGAGCTGCGGTAACAAACTTTGTAAAAATATCTGAGGGCTTTTGTAAACTAGATTTTTCAGGGTCAATACTTTCAAATTGTTTATAAAAAATTAAATATTCTCTATCCTCTAAAAAAAAAATCATTATTTTTAAGTATAATCAATTTAAATTTGGGACATTTTAACTGATCAAAACACTTTTTAGCCAAATATCCTGCAAAATATGTATTTGAACAATATTCTAAAGTTATTTTTTGTTCATTATCATCAAATAAATATTGGACATTAGAATCTTTGGAAGATGATATAAATGAGTCCGAACACTCTGAATCTGAATTGATTAAATTATTAAAAGTGGTAGGATGTGTACTATTTTTTCAACTTAGATCCAATAAATTAAAGTCATAATCAGTTTCACAATTTGATAAATCAGTTGCTTTCATGATGTTATGTGTAGCTTGAAATTTAAATGATGTTCTGAAAGTACGAGCATTCGGATTTCTATTAAACCCACCACGTTGACGAAAAATTGAAAAGGTATTTTTGAATTATGTTTACGAAATATTTGCATTTCCGCAATTATTTTAGAGTCTAAACTAGAAAATTCTATGTTACTTTTTAATTTAGGATTAATTCGTGAACTGAACTTTATATAATTGAAATCGAAAAAAATGAATGTATATGGAATGTAACAAGCAAGTGTTTTATGGATCGACTTAAAAAAAATTTAATTATACAATAATTTGATAATGCAATAATAGAAAAAATGAAAAGCACGTAAATCACCCGAAATAACGCTCTTGTATGGCGCAAACAATTTTATGGTGTAGATAGTAAAAACCGGTTTGGACGAACGGCGTAATAACCCCAGTGTGGCAAGGCCCTAGGTAAAGTAATTTTATTATAAATATTTTTCAAATAATCGATTGACGAAACGAGTAGCACTATCTGTTGAGACATCGTTAAACTAAATAAATTGGTTGCCATTTTCCCTATACCAATGGTCTATCTAATATCTATACTCTATAGTATATTAATCTATGTTTAAGTTAACTGAATAAAAATAAAATATCTAATAGGTTTATACGTATTTAATCAATAATTACCTAGTTTTATCTAACATTTTAATATATATATATTGGTACGTACAGGTTAAAATAGCCGGATTACTGGATGTGCCGGATTATCGAACGGCCGGATTACCGAGATTGTACTGTATTTTGAATAACATGTTTGACTCAGCGAATAGTAAGAACTAAGAATCTGTATGATTCAAACCCTAATAGAAGACCAATGTGAGTCCGAAATCCGCAAGTAATGTATTTGGACATCGCTCATACTTAACGTGACCATATTTTTTTTTCTTCAAAGCGGGACACATGTACATTTTAATAAGGAAACCACATAATTTTGCAAAAAATAACAATTTTTTTATTGGAAAAAAAACAAACTATTTGTATAAAAATGGCAACAGAAAAACGGAACTAATATATTAATAAGTATAATAATAATAATAATATGTGATCAATAAATACTTACCACAAGTCGACTTTTCTTAAAGCGGGACATTTTTAGGTTCTTTGGGGACAGCGGGACACTTAGCTCGAAAGCGGGACTGTCCCGCCCAAAGCGGGACGTATGGTCACGTTACTCATACTATGTTTAAAAATGCTCGGAAAATATGTCATAAGACAAAAAAAATTAGCACTCCACCATGTTTTGTAGGAGTTCTGTGGACAACTACTGCTATTCGTCAGATGTACGAGTCCGAAAAATTGGAATTTATGAACTTAAACCCAAATCAAGAATATTTCCTCATGACTAACCGACTAACACAAGATGCACTAGAAAATTTATTTTCGATAATGCGTCAAAAAAATGGGTAAGCATAGTTACTTTTGTTACAATAAGTTGGTAATTTATTTTATTTTACTTAAAAAAAGACTATTTAACTTAAAAATTATAAAGTTTATTATTATTATTATTGATTATAAATTAAATTAACCTCCTACTAGACGGTTTTATCGACGGACGATAATAATTGTAATGAAACAAATTCCGATTCAAGCAGTTCGTCGACTTCAAATAGTAGCCCATTGACCAAAACGAATAAATTATCACTAGAAACATGTTCAGTAGCTTATTTTTCTGGATATCTAGCAAAAAAATGTTTGGATAAATTTGTTTGTAGTGATTGCGAATTAAATTTGACATTAAGCAAAACAAATTTAAATGATGAGTCACTTCTGTTATTAATGTATAAAACATTTGATCACGTTGACCCTATTCAAGGACTTAAGGTTCCGTCAAATCAGCTTCTAGAAATAGTAAAAATTTGTTTAGACGTTTTTGAAAAAAAGTTTCCAAAAATCAAAAGCACTAAAGCAATTATATCTCAATTGAAGGAAAAGGCCAATGAAAAAATTGATAAAGAATTTCCTAGCATTCGAAATTCAGAATGTCACTACACCTATGTCATCGAATTATTATTTGGAACAAAATTATTCAAGGAATGTAAGTGGGAGAACACGAAACTTGGAAGAAGAAATTTCCAAAATGCAGCCAAGTTACGTGTTCTACAAAATAAATGAATAGTTTTATAATATTATAAAAATGTACAATTCATTTTTGTAATAAATGTGCATAAAATTAATTTTTGTATTTAATATAATAATAAAAAACCGCCCAGTGAGCAATCTATAGTATTTATAATCAATGGTATTATCAATGGCACATTTTTCATCGGAATTATTAGTACTAGTAGTACCACAGACTTCAACAGATTTTTCAATTTTAGTAATTTAATTTTCGTTGGTATATTTTTCAGTAACGTCCGTTTCTTAAAATAATAATTTTTGATAAATTATAAAAATAATAGTTAATATAAGAGTATGACTTCATATTATTGTTAAAAAATGTATTACCTGGCGACTGTGCGCTAGTAGATAAATTAGTACTAAATGTAAATTTATCCAAACTACCATGTATTTTTTTTGTTTCTTGATCTCTTTTATCTTTCAATTTTCTTTTCAATGAAACATATTTTTTTGACATTTTAAATTATAAATATACAATAATGTGTCAAACATGTGGAGAACCCCTCACAGTCAAGCACCTCCTTGTTCACCGTCGTATCCACTCGGATACCAGAAAAGTATTAAAAATACCCGACAACCTCTTCGAATCCCTCAGCCCAACTCATGAAAACACCAACAGAATAATCACATTCCTAAAACAAATAGACATGTACAACCTAATTTAATAAAAACAATATTTATGTAATTTTTATATAACTCAATTTAAGGAACATTTTATATTTTTATTTTTGTATTATATCTATGTAATAAATATTCTTTGTTGCAAGCTACTAACCTTAGCAGTTAAAGCTGTACCACGAATAAAAAAAAAATATACAAAAACACGGTTGACGTAAATCGCGGGACTAAATGCACCACACAACTACGCAAGACAACGTCAATAGTATTATATTACGATTATTAGTTATACATATATTATTACATAATATTACGTCGATAATAACGACAATTAGATTTTGTTATCGTCAATGTTGATTAAAGCCATCGTTTTCGCGAAATCCCCATTATACTTTATATCCACAAAAATATCCAAGCAAAATTGTGTTTTCCCAAAATATGATAAAAATGGTATATAATTAGTTTTATAAGGCTAAAGTCAGTGGGCCCAGTTCAAATGTCCCATTTGTGATTTGTCCTTGCATAAATATGGCCCTGGGGCCCACACAGCCCTGTAAAAATCTTTATGATCTCACGTCCTGCCACATTTTCAACCCAGGGCCTCGTGGTGCCCTCGTACACGGGGAAATCGTCGCTGGTAGCCCCGGCCCCTGGACGGGAACCTCTGAACAACTCGTATACGCAACAGCCGACGGGCATTTCAATTTCCGAGCGTAAACAGTAAACACGGATGACGTCACCGGTAAGGTCGTCGTGACGCGCGATCGCCTTCGGCCCGTCCATATGTGGCGCGGAGGCTGAGGAGAACAACAACGACCGCAACTGGCACACTGGCGCGCGCGCAATAGTACGTGTGATAATAGAAATCGGTCGGCACGCACGCAAACGCGCTATCAAAACGACCGAAGTAAATATTGTGTTGTTTTCTGCGAAGGGTCGTCCGCCGTGTCAATTCCGCGGTCCCGCTCTCGGCGCCCGGTGATCATCGCGATTAGGTCGTGTCCTACGATTATTTTGTTGTTTTTCACCCCCCGCGTGACGACGCGTCATCGTAACTCTCACATTACCCGCGCTACAGATCTCTAGAGAAGTCGAGAGTGCACCGCACGCGGTTGACGTTCACATCTCGACCAGGTTGGCCGAATAGCGAGTTGCAGCTGATCGATTGCAGTTACCCGAGGCGGCCGCGACATGACGTCTTCCAAGTATTGTTTGAAAACGCGCAACCGGATAAAACTTCCCAGCGCCAAGGTGAGTGGGCAACCCGCCGTGTAAACTATCATTGACCGTTGCTCGCCGTTTCAGAAGTTGGACAACGAACAGGACCACGATTTGTTTCTGTCCAAGTTGACATCAGCTTTGTGCAGCGAGAATTTCAACAGGCTGCCGCTGAACTCGAGTTTGGGACGTCTGCCACTATCTGGTATGTGCTGTGGCCGGTGAACTGCACTGTGCGTTTTGAGGTTGAATGTAGTTTTTTTCTCATTATCCAAGAGTGTAAACCAGTAGGAAGAATTTGCCCTTGGCATTATCCTGTTTTAAGTTATAACACGTTGAAAAATTGTTTTTTTTTTATTATTATTCAATTCATAACTTTTACATCTATCGATTAATCAAGCTCTGCCATATTTTAGCATTTCATTAATATTACAAATGAGGTATCCTTTGCAGGTTCAAAATATATATTATGTAGTGCAATAGTTTTCCTTTTGCATGATAAAAGTAGTATTACCATTGATAAATATACATGTAATGGTATTACTTAAATTGAACTAATTGTTGATAATATGGAATAATGTATTGGTTGACTATGACGTAACTTTTGTTCTAATTTTGTTATTGTCTAATATTCTTTTTTTTAATTTCAAATTTTGAAATAATGGTTATTTTTTTCATATTAAGAATTGCAAGTAGGTACACTCAAAAATTAAAAGAAAAAAATGGTTGATTATGTTGATACTTCTTTCTTACAGAAAATGAATAGAATAATGTTTTAATTACATTTTCGACCAATAAAATAAAGTGGTTAATTTAATTTATACTTAGTGTTCTAATCTACCATTTAAATATTCTGCAAACAAATAAAGGGGTATACATGGTTGTAATTATTTTTATATTTGACTTTGTTTAATTACAGAATTAGCTCAAGAACTCAAAACTGGAAAATTAATATCAACATTTGAAGATTTTGATTATTATAGCGAAGGTGAAGATGAATCTCCATATGTCTATACATGTTCATTTGTACTGGCCATAATGTATTTTGAACGGCTCAAAGCATCAAACCCTAGTTATTTGAAGTCAATTAACTCATCTGAATTATTTCTTATATCTTTGGTAAACTTCATAAATCATAACATACTGATAATACAAAGTAAAATAAATAAAAAATAATGAATTTTTGTAGTTAGTTGCCAGTAAATATCTTCATGATGATGGTGAATTGGATTCAGCAATTAATAGTGAATGGGCTGCTGCTTATGGTATCAGTATTAAAACTATCAATCAAATGGAAAAAGATTATTTATCTGCGATGGTATAACTTATTTACTAAATAAAACTTAATTTAATATCAAATTTTTTATCATTAATTTTACCAAAATGTAAAAGATGATGTAAAATAACTTTATAGTATTAATTATTTGACTCTAGCAAATATTTTCAGTACTTGTTGCAAAATATTTGAAAACATGAATTGTTTAACGTTAATTATTTCTAATAAATACAGCTTGCCACTTTAAAATATTTATGAGAAGTCTTATTTAACCAAATATTGAAATTGAATAACATTTTATATTATATAAACTAATTATTTTTAATTTTATTTTTGAATTACATGTAGAACTGGGAGTTTTTTATAAGTGATGAAGAATTTACTGTTAGACATAAGCAAATAGTTAATCAACTATATGTTGATATGAAAAAATCCAATTCCGTCCTATTAAAAATATTCATTTTGATCTCATCTGTTGTACAAAAAATTAGAAAGGTTAGCTACATTTTTTTAAATTTATTTCTTTTAGTTATTTGTCATAGAAGTTTACATTGTTTTTTGTGTTTTTTAGTTGTACCGAAAAAAGGTTTTACATCAGAAACTAAAACAAATGATCGCCATGTCCACTGTTATCACTGTGGTAACTGCAACTGCTATGCAACTCAAAATCAACTCTGGAAATCAAAAGTTGGTCCAAGAACTGTATGAACAAATAGAGTCAGATCCAAATTATCCAACGATTCCATCTACTCATACAAATGATATAGACAATTCTGAACATGCTAAAGACATCTCTAAAGAGTGGCATCCATCTAAATTAGTGCAATTACTAGATCAATTGTTACTGATGAATACATGTGTATCTGATCCTCAATTACCTGACCAAACCAACCTTAGTAAACCAAACGAAAATCAACTTCGAAATATTACACATTTCAAAAGTATTATCTTTTTTAATTACCTAACATATTTAAATCATACATCTTGAAAATAAGACAGGAATTTAAGATGTACTCTAATATATTTTAACTAATATTTTATATTGTTTTTTCTTTCAATACTTTTTCCTTGGAAATATTGTCAAATTGTTATTTATTATAATTTAATATTATGATTTGTTATTTAGAGAAAAAAAATCGTCCAATTTCATACATAAGTTAAGATTTAATAAAATTATAAGCATTAAAAAAAAAAATGGATTTATTTTATCATAAAATATTCATATAATCCAGTAATTCTAGTAGGATCCTACACTCTTTATCTACTTTGAATGCTTTTTCTGAAAACAAATTCTCATTGTGTTATAATTAGGAAGAATGTTACTAAAAATTAGAAGTAAAGAGATTATTGTTGTTTCATAAATCACAATAATTGAAAAAAAGTGATAGATCATAAGTATTATATCATCTTTTACAATATTTTGATAAATTGACTTTTTTATAAAATAAATCTTAAAATATTCATTATTTAAGAGAAAATATTTTGGCAGAATAATCTTAAATAGTTATATTTAAAAAAATTTTAGATAAATATTGTATAATATACATAAACAAAAGGTTGGTAATCAATATTTCATTTGTGGCTAGTAAAAGATTATAAATATTAGTTAGATATTTGATTGGATCAATAAATGCAATTACTATTTTTGATAGTTATACAATTATTAATAATATCATTGATTATAGAATACATTTATTCATAATCATTGGTATTAAATGTAAAAATTGTACTTATATTTTTCTGTTTATTTGTACATTAGGAAAAAAGTACAATATTAGTTCTTATAGTTTAAAAATAATATAAATAGTTTTAAAATGTAATACAATTATTTTTCTGTTATTGCCGATAGTTTGCACAGCTTAGCCAGTAATGCAGATAATTGAAGAAGTGAGTTCAACCCTCCAACAATCCTTATGTGAACCTGGCCAATTTCCTGAAAATTTTAGTTGATTAATAAATGGTGGTACACAGTATGACACCAAAGGTCAACTATTAGAACTAATCGGGGTTTATTGTTTATATAACCATTAACCAAAATTTTTGGTTATGTGATCATAAATAAAAACTAAAAGATTATACACAAATATATCGCACAGGAATATATTATAAATCAAATGGCCTAACATTTTTAGTTAAAGATAGATTGAGAAAATGACAAGTATGGCGATTGAGATAACAATTATTGGCAAATGGCAAATACAAATTCTAACGAATGACTGAAGATAATATGCAGTAGGACTGGTGGATTGTTATCTATTGTTAGGCCACTATAGTATAAATTTAGTTGATTAATTATTTACCAGTGTAAATTTTAATTTTAAGGATTCTTTAATATCTAGATGTTTAGCCACTCTAAATATGTTTACTATGATATCTTCAGGAGCATAACCAAGTTTCCATAAATGAGCCATTATCTATATAGAACAAAAAAAAAATAATAATAAAACAATTAGATGTTTGAAATTTTAAAATCACATAATATTAATAATGTTTTTCTGACTTTGTACGCCTTGGAGATATTTTGATCTACACATTCTAATAACATTTCTTTGATAAGTAAGGGATGTGGTTCATCACAAACTTTAAAGACATTAGTGCTATTAACATGCTTAAAGCCATTCCACGTGGACTGTAAATTGTTTAATGCTTGTCGCATGTCTCCCTGAGAAGTAAATACAACAGCTTCTAAACCATCAGCACTATATGACACCTAAAAATGTAAACATTGATCACCACAGTTGAATAAAAATAATAATAATATTAAAATAATACCCCTTCGATTTCGCAGACTTTTAGCATCTGCGTCATGATTTCTTGATCAGAGAGTTTTCCATATCGCAACATAGCACAACGTGACTGAATTGCTTCAATGATTTTATCACTATTATTGCAGGCGAGAGCAAATCTTGTTGTGTTACTCCATAATTCCATTGTACGCCTAAGTGCTTGTTGAGCTCCATCAGTCATACTAAAGAGCAAAGATGAAAAATGTTTCAACTTCAATTAATTTTTCTGAATAATTAATTGATTAATTACCTGTCTGCTTCGTCCAAAATAATAATTTTATGTCTACCAGGAGGTAATGTGACTTTCTGTTGGGCAAACATTTTGATTTTATTCCGAACAGTTTCAATGCCACGGTCACTGGATGCATTTAGTTCTAGTACGGCTTCTTTGAACGCACTACCTAAAAGTATTCTAGCGAGTGCCAATATCGTTGTGGTTTTACCAACACCAGGAGGACCCTAACAACCATAATTCATCATACATTATTTACAGTCGGAATTAATAAATAAAACATCACGTTATGTTTCGTTTTACAAACTCACGGCGATAATAATATTCGGCACGTTTCCACAAGTAGAGAACTTTTCAAGACGCAAGACGGTTTCTTCGTTGCCAACAATGTCCGAAAACGTTTTGGGGCGATACTTTTCGATCCTGAAATTCAAACGAAGAATAAGAGCACGTCGTGCAACGTCGAGAGTCGCGAGGAAACTCGCAAATGTACAAACCATGGTGAGTTTAAATCTCTTTTCACCGTGGTCGTAGTCTGAGAACTGGCGGATTGTTCCGCAGGGCCAGCAGGACCCGTTACTGCCTTCGAAGTGGAAGGGCCGGCTTCGGCGTCATCGACATCCATAATTTCCATCTTGTATAGTATACGAGCACGGCTTACTCGTCGGCGCCTATGACCGTTTGGACGACAATCGGCAGCAGACGGACGTGTGTCTTACGCAAAAATGGATTTCAGCACAATTGACAATATCGACTGACGGTTGTTCCGTTTCTTTCTAGCTATCAGCGGTCCGCAACCGATCGGAGTGCGCGAACTGCGAGCTACGACGTCAACATTGTCATGAACGTGTTTTACTGTTTTGTGATGAAGCAAAACATAATTCGATATCTCATCGAAAACAGCGGGAAAAGGCCATCGGACGTTCGTTACGTTTTTCACGATAATTTATTTTAGGTTATTGTCATGTATCATCGCGAGCTGATTACCGTTGACTGATAAGTACTCGTTCGCGCCGCCAGCAACAACGACCGACGACCGCTTCGGACTTCGGACGCCCGCCGAGCTGCTGACCCGATGCAAAAGACTCGTTGACGTTTTACTCTATCGCACGGGGTACATATCTTTTTAATATATTTTTTTTTACCACCGCATTTACGTGGACATCACCCCCCGGTCCACGGTCTCAGGGTTTTGTCCCGTCGTTGTTGTTCAATTGCTGACGAGCGATGGGAACGAATCACTGCGGCTACTACGTGAAGTACTTTTGAACGTTTCTCGATTCAACAACAACAACAATATTATGCGGTGTGGTGTCACGCATGTATCACGGCGTATGGTCCGTCTCGTTCACCCGTAGCGTCTGGTACGAGACGTCTGTAGATTGATGTTCGATGATTCGTTCGACCGTGATAAAGAAATGGAAATACCATCGGAGGAACTGCTTAGCAGAAAAGACACGTTAAAAAGGTTCGAAGGCTATATTCATAACGCGACGAAAACACTTGAAAATTTAACCAAAAAAATAGGATGGTCCCTGGACAAAACACCGACCGATGTAACTATGCAATATTTCATTGTTTTCTAAAAATTAAATAACAAACTTTTACGGTATTATTTTCCAAATTTTCCGTTGTTCTTTCCCCAATACTCTAAACCCATGTAACTTTAAACAAGTTGTTAAATTCAAATTTATATTTTATTGTTTTATTTCTCTCAATAACCTAATATAAATTAGTTTTAAAAAGTGTTTCATCAAATCAATTATTGATTTTTGAACATATTATTTTATAACTGATTTTTTATTATAATATTTTTAAAATGTTGTATTTATATAATACATTTAAACGTGTTAAATGTCTAGGATTCATTGGTAAAGTGTACACTTAAAAGCAAACAAAATATGCCGCCATTCAATTTTGATGGTCGTCATCCAAAAATATCGGAATGGAATGGATATGAATCATTGTACTCAACATATTGTAGTTCATCATCATCTGTAAAAAATGGTAATCTATTTAATATTATATATTTTTTTGAATACCTGAACTGAAGTATTAAATTAATTTGGTAACTTGTTAGTTATTACTATTTTGTTAATATACATTTTATATGTGTTAATGGTGTACTTACACTTTAAACTAATTAGTGGTAGTAAGCTAAATAACTTATTACCCGGCATCCATAAATTCATCTTAACACTATCAACTGTGTATGATTACTACCTCTTTGGGTAGCAAACCATTAAATATATTCATCTTTTTTTATTTAAATTATTGAACAAGTTCGGAGTTTAATTTATTTATAATGAATAATCGAGTATATTTATTTATTCAATTTGTTGATGAGAACAGTTACTATCTTTACATAATGTTTAGGTTGTAAAATACTATATAATTGTATGTTAAATTATCTGTATGATTCAAAACTTTTTCTTTTCTTTCAAGTTTGAGTTACTTAAACTTGACTTTTACTGTATATTATTATTAATTGTTTATCTTTTAATATTTATATACTTGAATTAATTTAATATTTATTACTTAAATCATGTTAACTAAAAGATTCATCATATTGTTAAAAAAAATTTTATTTTTATTATAGATATGAAATACGAGCCACAAAACAATTCACAGAGCACTGTAGATTATACTAAAGATTTCTTACACTTAACTGCTGATGAAAAAAAAGAATTATATGACAGTGCTGTAGGAAAAAATGCAGATCCTGATCCTGATAATGCCAGTAAAAATTTAGTAGTGTAATGTTTACAGACATTTATTATTTTGTAAAAATTAATTAATAAAAATTAATTATGTATTTATATATTTTTAGATTGGATTTATTTAATGAAATTAAAGAAAAGCCTAAGACTGAGCTTGAACTTATGCAAGAGCAAAGAGACTTAAAACGTAGAAGAGCAACTTATCGTGGAAAAAGAATTCACACTGATAGGAAATCTTATGTTGAAGTATGTTTTATGTACCCATATTAATAGTATTTCTAATAATTATTGATTTGATCATTTAGGTTTTGAGAGAAGTGGTTGAAGAACTAACAAAAAGTGTGTCCCACCAAGATGATAAATCTGTATGTGTTGAAACTGCAAATAACAATACTAACAGTGTGTCGGATTACCGTTGTGTTTATAAGTATGAAGGTAATCATAATTTTGATGGCCATCCATATACTCGTTGGATTGATGTCAAAACAGAAGAATATAACTTATTGAAGTATTATGAAGAGAAAAATGATGATAGTTCACATGTAGAAGCTAATACTTCCCAAATTCAATATTCAGATGATAATGTTGATACTAAAATATCAAGAAGAAGTCGATCAGAATCAAGAGGTAGGAGGAGGTCCAGTAATGGATTTAAATTAAAAAAGTCCAAGAGATCTAGATCTCGGTCAAAATATAAGGAAATTAAATATAAAAAATCCAAGAGGTCTAAAACCCCATCAAAATCCATAGAAACTATGTCAAGAAAGTCTAGAAGTCGGTCTATATCTACTGAAAAAAAACATAAAAAATTTAAAAGGCACAAGACCCGGTCCAATTCTAATGAATGTAGTTCGAGTAAAAAAAATAAACATTCTAATAGTCCTTTAAATTCTTCGTCATCACTCTCAAATGATAAAATAACTGATAAATTAAAGTCAAGCGGTGATTATAAAAAGAAGAAAAAGCATAAAAATAAAAAAAAACGTTCCAAAAGTCCTAAAAGATCTAAGGAGTCTAAAAAATAATAGTATTTACAAAAATTGTGAAAATTACTATGATAAAAGATCAAAGGACCTTTTCATTCCTATTTACTTATTACACATCTTAATTTTGTCTAATTGGTATAGTTGTACATCTTGGAAGACCTTCATGTTAAATTTAAGCAGAAATGTGACAATTTAGTGATTTGAAATTAAATAAACTGTATATAATAAAATAAATGGACTGTTTATATAACAAAATAATAATTTTTCTTGTATAAACAATATTGATGCATATAAAATATTCAGTTTTTTGATTTATTTAAAGTATGAATTAAATAGTTAAGTTTAATAGTTTTGTTTGTCATATCACATTGTAAGTTCATATGTTGCTTTGGTTTCACGCTTTATAAACTTGTAGTCTACAATTTTGAAAAATAATCCTCTTGCAGGTCGGAAGTTTTTAATTAATTTCTCTTTGGTTAAGTTTAAACAATTTAGGTGGTTAAAATCTGTAACTGGTTGTTAATATACAAGTAGAAAAATATATTATTTTTAAATTTAAAATTTGTTTGAGTCATCAAACCGTACTAACAAGGCTAATAAAAAAGATTTAAACTATTAGGAAGTAAAATATAATCCTCCCGTTCAAAATTTTATTGATCGTTAAATAAAATAAAATTATAATTTGATTTTAAAAGTCTTGGGAAATTTTAGGTTTTATATTGAAATAAGTTAAAATTCTCTATGGATATAGAGGATTAAAGTTTGTCTTGTTACTAATTTTGTAAATCGATATAATATTTACACTATTATTAATCTTATATGATAATTAAAATGTGTTGTGCCATCAATAGGTGAATTAGTAAGAAGGCTAATGTACAGAGGTTATATTGTGGTATGTATTGTTCAATGGTTTTTATACACTTGCTAACATCGGTTTGGAAAATGTTTCTGGGCGAATGATGGATCAGTCTCTTTATCTTAATATCTTTCATAATTTATTACTAATGTAAGTTTATGAGAGACAGGAGAGTGTAACCGTATCCAGTACCTTTATTGGTTTATCAATGATCATAAATAAATTTAAATTAGATAACCTTTTCAACAATAATAAGTAGTATCATTACAGTCGTTATTCATCACTATAATATTATATTTAAGTGCAGACGTATAAACATCTCTGTTTTAGATAAAAGTTTAAACTAATTTATGATTAACCAATGAAGCTACTGGATAATCAACCTTCTTCAATGAAGTTACATATTAACTATGAAAAAAATTATTTAATAACAATTTAAAATTGTCATAACTACTTGTAAGAATGGCTATTGTATAGAAATCAACATTTTTCCGCCCAATTAAGGGATCAAAATACAAATTTGACTATAAGTGTTTATAGTGACTCTTCAATTAAACGGTACTTAAACATAAAAATTCTATTTACAAGAATATTTTCATCGGTTTATTACTGTAGAATGTAGATTGTAAGGTATTAGGTTAACGTATAACACGTTTTTCAGTCTTACGTATTACGTACCAATAGTTTTTCTAATAATCCGGATTTAAAAATCAGTGGCTGTAACAAATTAAAAATAGGTTTACTATTGAAGTGCCCATGTGAAATGCAAAATTTGGAGGCTTATATAGTAGTGTAATTCACCTTGGATTATGAGTAGGGCTAGGATTTTGTAGCATTTGCATTTTCTTTCTTAGTACTCCAGGACATAGCTAATCAAAAACAAAATTCGATTCATACATCACAGAGTTCAAATTTACAATTTTGATTTTGCTTTTATTGCATTTTCTTATGATATTCGTAAATAAATGCTTTTTTGGTACTTTAGTATAAGTTTATTAGCTTTTTATTTAGTTTTTGTTAATTATACGCATATTTAACATATTATTTAGAACATTTACGTACTTAGTTATCTAAATTATTCTTTATCAATTTATTTTCATTACTATATATTTCGTGGCTTCACCTTATCGGAAAATATTTCTGAAAATAAATTATTTTTTTATTCTTTTTTTAAATTTTGTCAAAGTGATTACCGAGTGGGGAGTTGTGGTTACGTTGACTATCTGGACTTCAGACGCAATGAGAACGATATTTATTGACTTGTTTACTATGTCTAAAATTACAATAATATTATTTAGCATTCACTAATTATAGGAATTTTCATGGGGGTTTATATTCGCGTGCTAACGTACGGAGTATTGTTATTTATCGTGGAGCTATGGCCCATGAGTCACATTAGTTGTCGTTAATACGTTATGCCGACAAGTATTTAATTGTTTGTTGCATCTAACTGGTTAAAATGCTTTTTTTGGAGCATTATTGGCAATTTTTTAATGTCTTTATTGTAGGTTTTTAGTGCATCATTTTCCTAGCCCTAATTATGAGCAATATAGCACGGCGTACTGAATATGCAATATTAGTGCTTTTACGCATTCGGGCGGTATCATTCATTATACAGTTTGTACTTCCAAATGTCAATTAAATGTACAAATCAAAATCGGTAAAAAAACATTTTGTTGTATGCGCGTTACCAATATGTGATAACTTATCACATATTAAGATATATTATCACTGATAAGTCCGTTACTCCATATCAGTTTATCTGTAATGAAAAAGTAATTTTGTCAATTTTTTTTTCAGTGTTACGAGCAACGCAACTCCATTAATGTTAAAAATAACTTGCCGAACTCTACCTGCATAAATACGTATTATACGCAGTTGCGTTATTTAAAACGAGGGTGGATGTGTCAGGGGATGATTTAAAGTGCTTCAACGGTCTTCCATTTTCGTTTCTTTTATACGTTCGACAGCGAAGAAAATCCTTTAGGTAAATACATATGAGTTGGGTGGATGTGTACCTACGTGAAGTGGGTAGGTGTTGAAAAAATATATTGCGTCGTGAAAAAGGAATAAAATATAGTTTACGCTACACTGACAGATTTCTTTGTACGCCGAAAGAAATCCAATCGATGGACACGACGAGACGTTATTATTGTTACAAGGCGATGGCAACGTAAAGGAAGAGGAATAAAAGTGTATAATAATACAATATACATACAACGCTCTTCGTATGTACACAAATAACAATGTACTCACGCAGTTACAATGATAATCTACATAAAAATATATACAATACAAGTAGGTGTACTATCTGTCTCTGCTCAAAGTTACACTTACAAGTTACAGTATTGATTTTTATGTGCTATCGCTAGAACAAACATTACAAATGGTATTAGTTTTCCATTAACTGGATGGGCCGATTGACGTGTCTCGGTTTACACTGGATTAAATGTCATTGTAAAAGAGAATTATTTACAAAATATAAAATATTTTTAAGAAATAATACAATGGTAAAAAATAATAGGGACTGTACTTCGTATAAGCACAGTACATACTCTATATGTACTTATAAAACGTATAAACCTATCTTATTAAGATATTTAGGTCTACTACTGTATATCAACGTATTATATCAACTATTTTTAAAAAGTGAAACTGATGCATCTGAACTCTTTCACTCGGAATCGTTTTTTTCGAGAGCAATGGTACATTGGCTTCAGGTTTAAATGACTAATACAGCAACTAACCCATCCCTGTATCTGGTCCGACAGTAGAATCTCACCCAGCCTAGATGTTTTACCCTTTTTTTTTAAAATTTTTAAATTATTAGATTTTTAAAAATATGTAAGACTATCGCTATTTGTTATTTTTGTGGTGTGACATCGACCTTTGTCCTCGAGATGATATTATTAAATATACATTGTTCAATAATAATAAATCATTGGTTTTTTATATATCTAAGAAACCGATTTAAAAACATTAAGAATTCTGTTTACGGGCTTCGATGAGAAGTAAGTTCAAACCGATACGTGCGCGAAAGACGATAGAATGATCTTTATTTATACACATTATAGGCAAAACTACGGCCTGGGCCAACTAGGCCATGGCCTAGTCTACTGATTGAGTTCAAATTTACGCAAAAATTATGTTTATATTCCGTTTATAGTGTTAAATTATTAAAATATCGATAAAAGTAATAATCTTTTTTCATCATTTTTAACAAATGGGTTGTGACTTGTGATAGCTGTTTGTTTGCTGCTAGACAAGAAGGACGAAAAGGGAAATCGAGTCATTTAAATTTGTATTTTGGTTTTTATTTACGATTACGTGACGGTATAGTATAATTATGGTAACTGATTTTCGTTGTGGCCTCTAATACGGGATAAGTTGATGATCGAAAGCTTTGATACCTACACTAACTAATGGTATCGGGTCGAAGTTTAAGTCCACACGTATTTGAGTAAATCAGATGGCCGGTAATGTTGTCTAGTGCGTGAGTCAGCCGGGGTCAGGCCCACGTGTCGTCCGATAGCGGTCGCTTGGTATTTCATGAAAGATTTGGCGATAACGCCAAAGCAGATGCGTGTTCTGTGATGGGTCATGCTAAAGCCGGTCTCTTGTTCTGCTGTCGCACACGTAGGTTTTCGTTACACATTTGAGCATTAGACACAATAAACAGGTATAAGTGTATGTAGGCTAAAATAGATTTGTTTTTCTGCTATTGTTACATGCCGGATCAGTGCTTGATTATAATTTTAAATTCGTAGGAATATGAACTTCGCATATAGATCATAATTTTATCAAACGCAGAACTTTTTAATTCAGAGCTACTACCCGTAGAGCGTTTTGGATACCTCCTCGGTTCGTGGGATACAATGATACTTCAGACTTTGTGTGACACGCCCGGATTAGGTAGAAATCAATTGCTATGGACTATAGGATTACAAAGCTTAACTGCTTCTAGTATTCTCATTTCTCGGTAATCGACATTTTGAAATAAAACGCTGTAATACGTGAGACTATACACTAGAGCACTAAACAGTAAATGGCTTTTTTTTCTATCAGTATCAGTTATCACTAGGGTTCGGTCCGGATTTAAATGCTCTAAAAACCGTCGAAAAATGCTCTAAAAAATAGACAAAAATACCCTTAAAAATGCTTTTACCACAAATATGCCGTTTAAAATGACCTATTTATTTTATTTGGTTAAAGTATTATTTTATTAGATACCAAATTTATAATTTAAAATAATTCCACTGTAGTGAAAATTGATTTATCATAGATATTTTTTTAGAAAATAATACCGATACTAAATAGGTTACGCTAAATCGGTTATACGAGATTGGATGGGAGAAAATTTAGTTGTATCCCAGCCCAAAAACATATTTAAGTTAAAAAAGAAAATTAAACATTTATTAAAAAAAAAAAAAAATGAAATTTTAAAAATTTATCTTGATGCCGCGATGATAATGTTGACTAATATTATCTAAAAATAAGTAGTTAAATTAAAATTACTAAACCATATTATAATGTACAAACATGCATTCGAACTAACAAAATGACCGAAAAATGTTAAAAACTGCTCTGAAAAAAAAAAATTAAAAATGCAAAATAAGATATTCACCTTTGAAGTATCAGATACATAAAATAAATTATGGACTTGGGAAACGTAGTATAAGCCCACTTGAAAAAATATACATTTTGTATTGAGATTCGGGACTATGTTATCAGCATGTTATTAATATTGTCCCAGTTAACGGGCACATACTCGGGCTTGCGAAGCAATTATATAAATATTTCGATAATTCACTAGTGCGGAGTTAATTGGGTTTCTAAGAACATCGGATACCAAGTGTATACGATTAATTTTTTAAGTTATCTTTTTTTTTAATTTTTTCCCTACGTGAAAAAAAAATCTCTTACACGGTGCATGTTGTATTTAGTAAACTGTTTTTTCAAGTAGACATCAGTTCAGACGTTATCCGTCACAACAGCATACGCCTCCGCTAAAATGTGTTATCGCCAAATCCTACGTACAACTTTTGCGGCTTCGTGGTATATGAGTCATCATATTGCTATGTTAATAGAAACTTTTTCGTATAACTATGTTCGATATTAATGCTAGGCGGCAAGCTATCTTATATACATAAAATTCTCCGGTAACAGTGTTTGTCCTTGAATTCCTCCGAAACCGCTTGAATGATTTTCATGAAATTTTTTGTGTATATTTTGTAGGTCTGAGAATAGGTCATAGACTATTTTTTAAGTCCCTAGTTGTTATGGGTGGTCCACCCTTAACAAAACTTAACCTTTAAGAAATACAATTTATTTGTTAATTCGAAGGTTACCTTGGTAACCATAGTATTAAATCTCAAGATACAAGAGTTGTTTCCATGGCGACTTGGTGTCATACAAATTAATCGATACAATTTGCGATGCCAACGAAGCTGTAAATGATGCAAGAGTTTTTGAAATCATTGGATTTGCCGGGCCATATTGATGATACCGCACCATCTACAACTAAAAGTTGTATCATTATCTTGTTTTTCATAATTAATTACTTCAATTTGTTCTATTTGTGTGTCTGATGCCAGCAAGACGCAAAGAGGCCAATTTGAGTCGTCGAACAAATGCAGCTACAAACAAGAGAAATAGACAAAGAAAAGACGAACAAATTCAATCCGATGATATGAATGTGCGTGTGAGTACGGTGCAATTGCGTGAATTTCAATCACAAGAGGCACGAGCTGAACGCAATGAACAACGACGTTTGGAGCTAAAACTAGCGCGCCGTGCTGGTTCACACGCAGAGTAAATGACCGACAATGAAAACAAGTGCATCGAGCATTTACATCTGTTGCGTTCCTTCATCTGGCATACATATATGAGCCTGTTATTGAATATAATGCTCTAAGTGACGATTGGTGCCATGGATAAAGAATATCCCCATTGTCATGAGCTTAAATTCAAAAATGAGCCAGCCGGGATGTGTTGCATGCATGGAAAAGTGCCACTACCGGTAATTGAAACACCACCTGAACCTTTCAAAGGATTACTTATCGGTACGGATCCAGATTCAAACCTGTTCCTGAAGTCCAGTCGCACATTTAATGTCATAAATGTCATCGTTCGGAGCAACACAAATAGTCAGGAGGAATCTCCTTTCTCGATGTTCCTGGTAATACTGACAAATCATATTCAATATCATTGATTTAAGCTTAAATTCGCGTAAAAAATCATACAGTCATATAGTTCGTATATGTTCGTATTTGGTCATTCAAATTAAAAAATTAAGGACTTGGGGCTGGATATGCGTATTCAATTTATTCAATTTTTAGTTACTAAGGAAACATTTTATTTTGTTTAATATGTTAATTCTAATAATTACTGATTGGGGTCATATTCCTATTACATGTTAACATGTATATGTCATAATTTGTCTATATTTGAAATAAAAACTTGGTGGTTACTATTAGAAATATGTAGTCTCCGAGTGGTATTGGGTCACGTGGATTTTTACTCTGAAATAATTGTTTGATTTTAATTTCAAGTACCTATGTTGCTGTGGTTGGCTTGTGTAGTTCCAACTCCGAGGAGTTTTCCAGAGAGATTCAAAGTCTATCGTGTAAAAGTATTGAATGATTGAACGTTGCTTAGATATTTAACATTATAAATTAGCTGTGTTCAAACTGAGTTTAGTTAAATACAGTTTACAATATATGGTCATAGAATGACAAAAATGTAAAACGGTTTTTGAGATATCGTTATTGAAAAAGTTGTGTAAAATATATTTGTAGTGAGTTATTCCCATGTCCATCTACTTATACCGACGATCAGCCGCGGTAGTCAAAGCTTCTACTTAATTATTGTAGGATTGTACGTATAAATTCGTTTTATAATAATTTATTCTTTCACGGGACGACGGTGGTTACGTATAGCTAACACTTAATTTCAGCCGGTGCTCGTCGTCCCTAATTTATCAGTTAATTATGGATTCTTACATGTTGTAGGTTAGTTATACTGTTCTAGCACCTGCATAGTGTGTAATATTGTGAATATAATTAAGTTTTTACGGGTCGTAGCGAAACGATATAATTGTTATGGTATAGTATAATATGGCGACAGCTTTTAATATTAAGGTTTATTTATCACATCACGTGCAAAGTCACATAAGTATGCTTCTCTCGTCGGTTCACATGTATAATTGCAATTATTGTTATTATATTTCACTGCTATAAAAAAACTGGAATCAACAATCATGGTCCGAGACGGAATAGTGATCAAGAGCCCCGGGTATATTGAGTGATTAGATATATTGGATCAGAAGTGATGTAGTATGATAAAGGATTACGTGCGTTAGATGTTGGACGACGATTTTTAAAATTAAACGAACATATAATGTGTAAAATATAAACAATTACGTTTTATTTTGCCATTGTGCGTTATTGCGCGTTGAAATAGGGAATGTACAGTTGGATTTCAATCAAGCATAATCCACGCGCCGCTTTCTTTCATAAAATCCTATTACTCATTAATCAACGCAGTTTATTTTATTATTCTATCTATTTGAAATGTATAATAATTAAAGTTTTATCGGGATTAATAAAATATTATACGACGTTTGAAAAAGATAGGTAATAAAAAGAAATCCTTACGCCTGTTAAACGTTTGAAACGACCGGTATAAAAGTATTTTTCACATTTTACGACTAGACAAATATTTTGGAACGATTTCAGTACTGTGTACCGCGTGTGTATCTAAGCAACGGGTACAGGACATAGTCGATTAGGCGTAAAAGGTTTCTTAATTCTCGCAAGCTATATTCACCGAAAATATTTTAAAGACTGTAATCAACGTGGTGGGTTAGAACCAAGAGTTAAAGCGTCCAGGTTCATTTAATATGTACGATAACGGGATTGCTGAGTCTTAAATGTATACCGCGTGCCGTGCGCGGTATTATGCAGCTATGCTGTATATAACGTTTCTGGCGTTAATGCCTTAATGGTGCTATAAGTTGTGCTACGCGTTGAATCGGGATTTTTTTTTTTGGCACAGACATTTCAAGTTTTCACATTGACTTTTATGCCGCACCGTAAGAATAATACACGTCAACTTAAAACGCTTAGCAACGTTAAGCTACAACGGTAGCACAAGAATTTAAATTCAATTTTTATAAATCGTTTACGCGCAGGCGTGCCAATAAGCATATAAGCATATGAATAGGTACAGCGGCAACGCAACACCGTACAAGGACGAAGGGACAACGTGTACCGCAAACAGCATAGTAACCGAGGATTAATTCTGAAACCGAGTACACGAATACATTGCGTACCTGCCCAACGCCATTCGCGCGCGTATCGTGCGGTGCGACGTTATGTTTATACGCCACTGGAACATAACATTATTATTGTTATAAGCAGGGCTAGGATTTGTGTGCATTAAAAAATTGTAAGATATGCATTTTATTTACCAAAATATGCAAAAATATGCATTTTAATTTTTAAAAGATAATTACAAAAATATAGTTACAGAAAAAATATTTATTTATTGAAATACATCAGTGGTTGGCTGTTTGTCTTAATATAATATAATTGAGAAATAAAATAAAATATAATTAAATATAATATAATATAATATAAATAAATTATATCTTATCTTGGATTTTATATTGACCGGCATAATTTTATTAATTGTGTTTATCTTTCTCCGTCAAACTATTCAATCTTTAATCGCATACCTATTGTACTATAGGATTGTATTTAAAAAAATAAAATTCGTGTTTGACAAAAAAACCAAGTTTTATACTTTAATCAGCAGAGCTAGAATTAAATACGAATAAATATTAAATTATAAATATTAATTACGAAATATACTATAAAACATGCATTTTTCGCATTCTTATAATCGAAATATGCAATAATATTCATTTTATCCAATATATGCATTAATATGCATTTTATCCAAAATATGCAAAAACATGCAAAATAAAAACTCCACCATTTATCTAATCATGAGGTGATTCGTGGACATTACTGACAAAATCAATAATCAGAAGTCGCAAGAAAAACATGCTGTTGCATACAAATCCTAGCCCTGGTTATAAGGAATAATCCTTATTACGTTGTCGTGCGACGCATGTTAACTCTTATCGACGACGGTACCTATTACTGCAGGAGGTACACGCGCGCTAAGTCGAACGGAGAGACAATTATACAATTTTTACCATACTTCGGTTATCATCGAAACACAATAAAAAGGGTTAACATTTCATTGACTACTACGAGTGATAATTGTATTGTATTTTTATGTCGGAAACTAGGAAAATGATATATTATACGACGTCAGCGCGTGTTTTCGCTGCTACAGTCGTCTAATTAATTCCACGCGCATATACACTAGCACATACACGTAGGTATGCGGCACGTCAACGAAATAAATGAATAATGGCCTTATTAACGCGTGTCGTCGAGTTTACACGCGTATCAGTGGAATAAAGTACAATTAAATAATCAGAGGAAATGGGGAGAAATCGTCAGATAATAACTTTGCCTACACCGGAACAATGTATTTTTCGCACCCAAGACGCGCGCGATACGAAATTCGACGACGGGTAGGGCGTGTACCTTCACGGCTTTACGACGCAACCGTACCTATATACAAGCGCTCGATCGCTTTTTTCCGCCCACACAGTCGACAATATGTATGCGCTTCACTTGTACGTGGCCACGAGGCTTTTGGGATTTTGCGCGGCCGGCATAGATGGGACTTTCCTCAACACGCTGTACGAGAGATTCAAAGAGGAATCGAAGGCACCCTCTCATTTCACTCCGGGTAAGGTTTACGGGATTTAAAAGTAGTGAAAAGCGTATCCGTTGAAGTTAATAGTAGTAAATAGTAGTAAGAACAACGTGTAAGTACACGACAACGATCCCGGAGTCGTTTGTATTGTTTGCTGTTCGTCGTTGCAGTTTAACACACAGATTAGCCGATAGACGTACACTGTATTATAATCCGCCGGATCGACAACAACGTCCTCGTTAGAACTTAACGAGTAATTATGTCATGAATAATCGGCTCGAATATGAGACGTTTAATTTATCATGCTGTTGTGCAACTCGTGGCGTCATCATGCTATCCTATAGAATCTGCTCGGTTCACTAATCCGCATAATGCTTGTACACTATATTTCAACTCTCACTCTATGGTTTTAGTCTTTAGAAGATTTCGTACTTGTATGAAACGAAGAATATTGACCAATAATATTTCACGATGGTTACAATTCGAATGTCGCCGTAGATCATAATTTACAAAATAAATAAAAATCAAATGACCCATGTAATATTATATTTCAATTAAATTTATAATTTATAATGATATTGATATCAATTCAATGTCCTGTTACCCGAGCATTGATTAAGTATACTTAATCAATGACCCGAGTACTCGCTACTAAACTAACTCGTACTTAACTATTTTAGTCAATAATACACGTTATTATAGTGCATAGAAGAACTCGAGATTATCTATAGGTTTTAGAAAAAAAAATAAATATCAAATGGTCTTGTTGATTCTTTTGAGTTTCTCTATATGCATTTTCCGTTTCAGAGCCAATCTCGAGCAAATGTTTTTATATTCCCACCCACACCGCACTATAATTGTTTGCATAAGAAACAATCATTTTTTTTCAATTAATGTGTTTAGCCAACGTCCATTGAATTCACTTTTATACTGTATTTTATTTTCTAAGTTAACTTTTAGTATTATTTATCATGGGTTAGTTTATTAGTTATGTTTACATAATTTTATATGGATATTTGATTTAATCTTTTCTTTATGTCATATTGTTCAAGTGGGGTTGTCTGTTTTGCAATAAATAAATGATTTCACTAACGATTTTTTTTTTTAATTTAAAATGTTATAAATACCTAGTTGTTCAATGGAATATGGTTGCAGCACGAGCTTGTTGTATGTGGTATATTCATTATTTCAAAACTATTATTATGTACGTTGTACGTGACTGTTTGATGAGCAAACACTTCAGAGAAGGTACGATGGTTGGTATTAATTAGTTCTCTACCATTCAAGTATATGATGTCGATAGAGATATAGTATCCAGCTGTTATACTAAAGGTACGTGTATTAAGCCCATTTGCGCTGTCGTGAATTTATAGGGTTGCAGATCGAAGGGATTAATTTTACTTTTGATTCGAGCTTATCGATATATTATATAATTATATACTCGATATTGCAATAGTGGATTTTAACTGTACATAATATATTGTTTCATTAAAACCGATGGTGTATCGTGTATGTACTTTAATGACTGAACAAAAAAATGGTAACTATACAATATCAGTTGTTTTATATAAAATGGTAATACATATTTTATTATACATTTTTAGCATTAGTATATTATAATTATATTAAATAAAAATTAGCTTAGCACTTAAGATGCTTTCTTGATTAAGAAAAAAAAATTCTGTCATATTGCGTATGAAGTTAAAACGTCCATAATTTGACAATAAAAATTTCTTTATTGAACGAGATGATTGACGAGTAACACATTTTTTGTGACTCGAGTTGTTGGAGGGTGTACGAGCGAGAAGGGATAATGTAGGTACTAGGTAGTCTTTTAAACTTCTATTATAAATAGGATGATCGGATAATGGTCATAAATGAATTCCAATATGAACGATAATAATACAATATGTATATATATACCTATAGCTATATGTAGCCATGACTATATGTAGCTAGTAGCTACCTATACCTATATGTAGGTATACCACCAACATGTGTCCCACGAGGGTTTAACGATTTAAAGTGGCGAGATAATTGGGTTTTCATTGCTCCCGCCGCTTTGTAATAAGTATAGTAAATCTCTCGTGGGACATTTTGTACAAAGTTATAGTATTTAATAACAACACAAATTCGTATCTAAACTATATTCTATTTATAAGAAAAATCCCCCATGCCCTCGATTCTGAAACAATCCTCTTAGCGCGTCATGTTTACGCGCACGTGCGTACATTGTCTGTATAGCTTGCCAAAACCAATGAAGTAGGCCTCCGTCTCTATTAAATAGCGCAAAACTTGCGCTGAGCTTTCGTTATTTCAATATTCGAGAGACCTGTACCCGAGTTTTATTTCGGGGTGGGGAGAGGGGTACTGCAGCCCTACATGCCACTACAAGTGACCCTCATAAATACACCCCTGACCTGCGTCATTATCAGTATCATACCTGGGAAATATCCATAATTATCGCAGTATAATCACGCGACAGTAAATTATTTATACATTTCGACTATTATTCGATATGCTACTACGTGCCGGACCTACGTGGTAGACACAAAGAGTTAAGCTTGATTCGTGTTTAAACCGATAATTGTTAAAATGGTGCAGTCTCAACGTGAACGTTATTACAGCTGTACAAGTCGACTACGACTCGATAAGTACAGATTTCGCTACAGCATTACTGTATGTCTGTTTTGCTAGACATTCGATATTGGATATCGAGTATACATATAACATGGAAACGATGTTCGTTTTTATTTATACTCGTTCAACAACCTGTAAATGAAATATTCACAGTAAGTGATGAATTCAAATACGTCGGTTGATTGTGAGTGTGGGCAAAATAGGATGGCTAGTTCAGTTAGTAGGTCGCGGCACCATTAAACGCCGTACAGGGTCACCCAAGAATATTGGGAGCCAGTAGTACAACAAATGTTCTATATTATAATATAATTATAAACACCTATGGGGGCTCGACGTAAAGCGCAGGTGACGAATCTCTACGGCGAAATTACTGTTTTAGAAATGAAAGGGGTGTTCAATATCAAACTATTTTCTTACGGCATTTTTGTTTTATGCTTAATCTGTTTATTTGGACAGATATGTATCCGGAATTGAGCTCGCGGCTATACCAAGGAGATATTATGCTTCCCATTTCCAGAAACGCTATACTGTCAGATTATTATAAATGGCCGAAAGCAACTGTTCCGTACATAATCCATTATAACTTCAGTAAGTAAATCAAATACACAATTTAATCAGTCATAATCACGATATTTTTACGCATTAAAATAAAGAGCCGGGATAAAATGTTATAACATTATTACAAATTTTTCCTACGGAGTGACGTTTTTCTTCGAAACGTCACATTCAAAGCTTTTAGAATTTAATCAAAGTTATGCCCTGCTACAATTACGTGTAAACGTGCATATAGTGTGCGGCCCATCATAGTATGCTTTCAACGTTTATTATATTATACTGAAACGACGACGGAAATTTCATTACCCCGCCTTACCACTTTTTAACTTTTATATTGTGGTGTATAATATTATAAAGTGGTCAGTTGCTTATTACTTAAAAGTTATTTCTGTTGACTCTTCAGAACCAGCGAAATTCTTGTGTTATTTAACGGCAAACATTATTATTATATTAAAATATAATTTCAAATATATCTAACTGGTTTTCTAAAAAAAATGTTATTTTTCACTTGTTATTTTCTCATCATAAGTATATAACTATAATGTAAGATAATTAAAAAATAATATTATCCTATTCGATTTCAGAGTAGACAATTGTTCAATTTTACTTATGTATACATTTCCAAAATGAAAATTGAAAATCTAGGTGATTACAGAAATAGTAATGAAAATATGGTTGGCTTATGAGCAATATTGATGGTATTTTTTCTAAAAAAGTGGGCATGGTTATAAATAACTAGATCCTTCCCTAATGATGTATACGCTCAGGAGCATTTTACATTCAAAAGTTAAACGAAAAGATTAAATATCAGGTAAAATAGACAGATACTAAGGTTAGGAACAAGAATTATTGAAATAACTTGTTAGCAGTAAACATACTGTAGTCCTAGAATTAACATTACATTATTATACTATCATCGTGCTTTCCGGTGCGAATTACATTATTTCATAACGTTTGGCAACACGTTCGGGTGTGGAGTCCTCTTAATACTATTACCGGTTAATCGTTTCGGTTTTTTGTTTTAACCATGTACGCAATACCCGCAGCGTATGACGAACGGTCGAGGATCCGGATGGCCATGGACGCGATCGAGTCCAAGACTTGCATGCGGTTCGTGAACAAGAACGACAGCTCGTCCGCCAGGGCTGTGCAGGACCTCGGGCACAACGAACACTTGTACATAGTGCGCGAGCGGAACAAGGGCTGCTACGCCATGATAGGGTACCACCAGGACATGGGGTCGCCGCACATGATGAACTTGGAAGCGCCCTCGTGCGTTGCCCACCAGGGTACGGTGCAGCACGAGTTGCTTCACGTGGCGGGGCTGCTGCACGAACAGGCCCGTGCCGACCGCGACAACGCGGTGACGATCTACTGGGAAAACATCGACAAAAGTAAAATATCTTTCTATCGCACAACGTCTGTACCACCTTGCATACCGTTTCGTCACGAGGTGTAAGAGGAAAACCTTCGTTTTCGCATTTGTGTGTTTATAGCGTACTGGCCTGATTTTCGCAAAGTGCCCGATAACGTCACGTCCTCATTTGGACTGCCCTACGACTACACCAGCGTGATGCATTACCCGCGTTACGCATTCTCGAAAAATGGAAAAGAAACCATCGTGGCCAAGGTAAGTTTCATGGACCAATTTCTCTATCATTAAACTATATAGTTTCGGGCTTTCGAAGTAAAAATTGCAAGTTTTTTAAAATACAAGTATAAGTTTTGTAAAAAAAAATGTTAATTATATTGTTTTTTATGATAAAAAGAAAAAAAAACGGAAAAAATTTTGTTTTTTATTTTTGAAAATAGTTGTACATAATTATTTATATGTTTTGTAAGTTAAAAAAACATTTGCATATCGTTAATTCAAATAATGGCTATAAATGTTTAGATCTATTTTTGAACGGTAAACAAGTAGATTAGTAAGCTTCGTTGTATAAAAAATAATTGTTACCACGCAATTCGAATACAACGATAAACGAAGCATTTTTTTTTACCTTAATCCATATTTTAATGCTACACACAGTTAATATTGTAAACGCCAATACAACTTTTGCGTTATTTTGGTATAGATTTTACTCGGGATTTAAACTAAGCCATCGTAGCTTAGCTTAATACATTTATACGACCAATTATTTATATTTTTCATTAAAATAATTATTAATTAATATCAGATATATTTTAGTTTTACAATTTATTTTCCAAACAGTAGATACGTAAATATTTAATCTAATCTTAAAGATACTGTAATATTAAGTAATTATAATGAAAAACGCTTGGGAACAAAACTGTCGACCTTTATGATAAACTCTATGCTAAATATATTAATTATATTCCATGATTGCTTTTAAATATTAATGAAAACATTTAAAAAATTGTAGAATTTATAAATTTCAGGTAAAAAGTATTTGTAGACGATATGGAATATGTACAAATTATTGTATTGTTATTTAAATGAAAAATGTATAGATAAAAAAAATGAATAGGTGTATTAAAATATACCATTGGTTATAATTGATATTGCAAAAGAAAAAAAAACAAAACCAAGTATTTGATAATACCAAAAGAGTATTATAAATAATTTAAATAATTTATATAATAAAAACAAAGAAGTAATTAAAACTCGACTAATTAAATAAAAAATATGTATTTTAAAATTAATTAAAAAAACCAAAATATTTCTGAATCTTAGATATGAAATATATAATTAGTTTTATCTCAAAATACTTTTAAAAGAATATTAGTTATAAATTATTTATATTGCTTTGAAGTATTATTGAGACAATAATATTATAATAATTAAAATCACGTGATACCTACAGTTTTAAAATCTATTATGATACAAATTATAATAATACCTTTTATCTGCATAGATTAACATTGATTATAAAATATTTTGATTTCCATAACGGTACCAAATAGAAGTTAATATTTCTGTTTTTGACTTGGGCATTTGGCCAAGTTATGAAATTAGAAGTTAGTTTTATTACTTTAAAATCTAAAATTAGAACAATTTGTGTATAAAAATACATCTAATTTTGTCAAAGAATCATAAAACATTAAAAATAATTTAATTTTTAATGACACTTAATATATTTAATTTTGTAATTAAACCAGACAATTTCATAAAATTTCATACACCCTGACGAATTTAAATGAATGTTAAACATAACTGAAATTTATGTTAACCTCTGAAATCATATTATCAAGCACTTAAATGGGATTGCACTCATTTGTTATATATTCACTAAAACGTAATGAAAGTTCAATTTAAATTATTAAAATGCAATACTTAATATGGTCTATATTATTATAATGACACTTGATTGTAATTTTTATCTACAAACAGATAAAATAGCAATTTGTAAATGTCAACTTAATGGTAAGAAACTGAAATACATTGTATGTATATTAATTTTTCTGTTTTAAAAATTTGAAAAATAAACAAAAAAAATAGGTTGTTTTTTGCTACGCTGTTTTTAACTGTTGGCTTCTTAACCGAAAATATACTACAATGGAAAAAA
Organism: Periphyllus acericola; assembly: GCA_949715065.1. Classification (NCBI taxonomy): domain Eukaryota; kingdom Metazoa; phylum Arthropoda; class Insecta; order Hemiptera; family Aphididae; genus Periphyllus; species Periphyllus acericola. Next base: position 37,260,329 of record OX454267.1, on the reverse strand, counting down.
AAACTCTTAGTTTTTAAGATCTGGTGTTTTTTTCTCTTTAAATCGTCTTTATGATTGCATGGAAAATATTTTATTTATTAGAATAATAGATATCGTGAATGATCGATGGATGATACTTGACTTTTTATTGTAATAGAAAGTAATTTATACTAGTCTTTGGGCTCTTTTTTTATATATTTATTTTTATATAAGTTTAATGTACTTTAATATATGGTTATTTTTCAAGTACGAACCAAGTATGGCATTGGGACAAAGAAATGGAGCAACGGTTAATGACTTGCGAAAAGTTAACGTAATGTACAATTGTAACGGATCTGGTATGACACCGAACATCAACACCAATACTAATTCAGCTGAAAATCAAGGTAATTCATTTCATATTTTTTAGTTAAGAAGTTATTGACACGCATATTTTATTTATTAAATTATATATTTAAATTTATTCGAGCGATTAAGTTAGAAGATAAGTATTTTAATATTTTGTGTTTATAAAACGATTACAGTTATTTATAAGTCCGTGAATAATCTGTGTAATCGTGTTCAAAGAGCACAGATAACCTATTTATTTCGACTAAATTATCTGATCATTGGTCAGATTTAAAACAATAACTTACTAATTAACCTACATTTTAAGGTTTAACATATTGTATTCAGAAGTTCATATGAAATTCATTTTATCCATGTACTATTTTATCTGTAAAATTATAAGTTTAATGGATAACTGTATTACATTTTGACCAAGTCATATATAAGTTGTACCATTATTTATACCAAATACAGCAATATATTACATCAATAAGATTTGAATCATTCGTTAAATGATTACATATTGTGTGGTTAACTTTGACCATTAAATAATTAGTATGTCTACGATCCCGTGTATTTAAACTGATAGAGTGCAAGAATTTGCAAAAGGAGCATCGCGCGTTTGGCTAGAATAATAATTGTGCCAACGCCACGAACGAAATCGGCTCGATCGAAAAAACAAAGTGGTAAAAGAAAAAAAAGTAAAAAATGATTAAACTAAAAACCAAGCTGCCTTCAGTCTAATCTTTTAATTTTTCAATGGAATCCTTTTACTGTTCTTGTGAAACCGCCCGTACGCTACAAAGGGTTTTGATATCAGTGTAGAGACCTAATAATAATCATTATTATTTATTACATTGATTAAAAGTGTCGTATACGCCATGAACAGACTTGACGTAAATGACAGATATATTTCGGTTCCGTTACTAAAACCGTCAAACAAGTTAATATCCAGTCCGTAAAGTTCTTTAATCGGACTTTCCCTTTTGTGTGACCACGATAAAGAGCGCTGCGCAAAAGGATAGTCTAATAAGAATAACTTAGGTTTGTATCTCTATCACTCTAGAGTAGGGATGGCGAACCTTTCTGAATCCACTACAGGAATGTCTGCGTCGGACTGCGTTGCATATTAATTACTCGACGTATATAGTATTGCAATTTATCGCACAAACAATACATTTTGATTCCTTACAAATGATCATTCGAACAAACATTCTTTCGACTATGGACTCGCTACCGGTGAATGGTAAATGTATACTTATTAGAGAAGCTTGATAGAATTCGTTCAGTGCATCAGTGCAGGTGTAGGCCTATCTTCTCTCGACCAGTGTAACACAAATGACCTGCAATTCGTCGTCAGAACTCAGAAGTATTTCGTGTACGATCGCTAGATCTGTCCGTCAAGTGTTGAACGTAACCAGTTAAAAATCATTAGCTGCCAAGTGCCAGTTGAATTCGTCTAGGGAAAACCTAACCTCAACCGGTTCGTGAGATGAAAATAGGATAATGTACGGGTTAGTATGACGTGTGCGCGAGCGGAACGGGAATACTGCTGTGCAGCCGACTAACAAAGGATTCCGTTATTCCATAACAACGTTGTAAGATTCATTTAATGTTCGTCCAGAGACGGATTATCTAAGTAGGCGGGTTAAGTATGAGTCTAGAATAGTAAGAGTGAAGTAGATACGTGGCAGATATTGTATAATATAGGTAGAGTATTAATTTCGGAAAACTGCAGCAAGAGAAATGTATCTGAAAATTATCAGCTAATGTAAGATACCATTTATTTGTCTCAAACCCTCGCATATTGATCGAACGACGAACGCCATACGTCTTTGCATTACCTAAATAATTAAAAACATATGACGCAGTTTTAAATTTTGTTTTTACTGATAATAAAACGTTACAAGTGAAAATGCGCTAGAAGAAAGCTAAAAAATATGTGCGAGAGAAATCATATAAAAAAACCGTGAAAAAAATGAAAAGCTCAACCTGTCCATCTATCGTTCTAATAAGATTCAAAGCAAACACTGCAGGTAGGTGATAACACTTTTCTATAGACAGCTGATTGGAATTTTGAGTGTCGGGTGTCTGAACATGTGTCAAATGCCTGATATTGCGTAAAAACGACTATGGTTGTTCAAAAGTCTTAAAGAATTATGGTTTCGTTATTAGAACACATTCTACGTCTAGTAACAGTGTTAAGTAATATCAAATGTGTATTATAGATGAGCTTATAGTAGAGTTTATACGCTTATAAGTGCTTGTTACAACTTACAGACGTATCGTATGGGTAAATCAAAAGATTTTAAATTATTTAATTGAAAAAACAATTGAAAATAATTAATAAATCCAACTTTAGATCAAGGTAAGCTAAATACATTTATTGATTAATAGGACTAGCGTTATAGCACTCGGAAGCCGTACCAACATTATTCAGTTATGAATTAATGCTAAAAATAATTATTTGAACGCGATGACTCTCGACTATATGCATTTAATGTTTAAAAAAAAAGTGTTTTAATATTAACTTGAGTATCGCCCACATCATATACTCGTACCCTCATAATCCATGTTTATTAAAAATAGTACCTAGTTAACTACAAATGCAAATTACCTATATTGTACTGCTATACACATGGTGTTACATTCATTTTATCAGTCAATTGTTGTGTTTTTAATTTTTGTTTTTTAGAATTTTAAATACTCATATTTTATAAATAATACTGCAATTTTATCTTTTGTAAGGAAAATTTTTACTTTAAGGAATTTTTACTTTTTCTAAATTTGATAATTTTTTTAATTAAAGTGATTTTTTTTTTTAAGACGACAGACAATTCATATTTGTTTATACATATGAATACCGAGAAAAAAAAATGAATAATATCTTTTTCAAAATTATATGTTCATATTAATTTATTATATGCGAACGAGTCGTTTCGATACATACACCTAGTCGACTATATTTTTCAGTTTACGTCGAGGTACAATATCACAAAGATACACATTACTGTTGTTCCTTAAAAGGAGATATCCGCAGTGCAACGGCCGTTGCGTACGCTAAGTAAAAAAAAAAAAAAGGAACGCAGCAACATGGCAGTGTGTATTATACTGCGGACCTGCCTGCAGCTGTGTGGAAAAAAAATTACTTAGTAAAAAAAAACTATAGTTTAAATGCACTTACCAAGTATTTCGAATCTCGTAAGCGTTCGGCATCATAAAGTTGTGGTGGTAATAGTACAATTATTTTCGATTTACCTGGCTAGAGCATAGTCGTGCATTTTCTGACGTACTTTTATAACAACTGTTTAGGACATTTTGTATGCACTCGCCAAGTAAATCTGAAATGCTATTGAGGATCACAAATGATATCACTGCTTTATGATGTTGAACGCTTACGAGATACGAAATGCCTATGTAAGTGCATTTAAAATATGTTTTTTTACACGTAGCTGCAGGTGAAGTGGTTTTGTGATTATACTTTTCGGCCAAATAAGTAATTACAACTGTATGAATGTTGATCGACAAAATGAATGTATTATTTGCTTAATAACGAGATTTGCTCATATGCAAAATTAAGTAAAAATTACTTAAGAAGTACAATTATTTATATCTGTGTATAATAGGAATATGTACGAGTAAAATATATAATAAAGGAAAGTAAATGTACATATCTTTTTTTTTCCGAGTTTTCATCATCCGAGGCTATTATATTACTTCGACTTAGTGGTTTTGTTAGGGCTAAATTACATTTTAGGTCGCTTTAATTTGAGATGTTATAGTGACCGGAAGTGTGGCTTAACCGTAGGCAGTCGTTCGGCCACCGATCAACCACTTTACCACGCCATGCTCCAAAAAAAGTAAATATGTACTAAAGGAGTAACAATTAATAGCACTGGTGATCAATCATGGCTACGTGCATGGGAGTTATACTTGACGCCTTGACGATATATAAAAAAAAATAAATGCTAGATGGAAAAACGTTCGGGTGACCATATCGAGTACTTATTGTAATTAACAATTTAAATTGTTTAACCCTTGTTCATAATAACAACGACTTATCCATTGAGGTCAAAGCATTTATGTGTAGTTCAATGGTGGGGTATAAATAATTCAGAAATTTTGGTTTACACAAAAAATAGGCTTTTATCATACGACCCAAATAGTCCGCTTAGACTTCTCCTTTTTAAGAGTGCATAATATGTAAATGTAACTAATGTTTGAAATCTAATTAATTATACATTCTGAATGTAGGTATAGTAGGTGCTTACATCACATAATATTGAACATTTTTTTTAGCCATCGGTATCGTAATATACGTTCATCTTTTATAACCAATTATATAAATATTAAGAATATATTATATAATATAACGAATTGTATCATCTTGAATCATACATTTATGACATGATGGTACAATAGAAAAAATATACAAAAATTACAACAGCTATCATATCATAATATCGGTGTCAACTACGATTGTAGTATAAGTCGATGGAAAAATAATAAATAACTATCATATAATATGACACGTTACCCATAGGTGCAAATAAGGTTTGAGATTTCAGAAGAGGGGTGGGGGCTGAATAAATAAATCTAATAAATGAAGCAATTGTGGAAGTAATAATTACGCCTAAAATATTTTCCTCACCGCTGCCCACAGTTTTTAATAGAACACATGCGTACCTATACCTAATTACAATAAAACTTACTACACATTTTTTCATATGTATTACTTCATCTACTTTTAATAGTTGTGTCACAATTATGTAATATAATAATACATAATATACATTATTCACCACATGACATATAGCATATTGGTATTATTATGTACAGCTTTAGAGCAAAAAGTAACAATAGAATAATATGAATACAAAACAATTTTTATTTAATTTTTAACCCATAAAAACATTTAATTAGTAAAAACCCATTTTGGGAGGGATATTGACATTCATTCGGTGAGGGGTGCTTAGGTCCTAGACCTATACTATTTTCGCCTATGACTTTACCTTCAAATGACTGAGTGTGTTTTATATTTATGAGTTAGTAAATGAATTCCAAGAAGACTTTATTGGTTGAGTGATTTTACTTTGATAACATTTTATTTTTATTTTGTTTATAAGTGTTCGTGTTTTTTCTACACATTCGATTTTTGACAAATCGAAGTGTCCGCTTGGTTGGTTTTCTTCTACTAATCATGTAACATGTTAATGGAGTTTTACTTGTAAAGTTATAACTCATTAGTTATCAGTGTTTTTACTATTAAACAGTAAATAAAATTTATAGTTGTTCATTCAAAAGTTATGTAGGGTTGAAGAATACTGACAGATGACACAGGAACCATTATATCATAGTACTATACATTACATTAGTATAACCAGTTATCACTATACGAAGACATTTTAGGCTTTCGTGCGGAAACATCGATAACCAAATACATCAATGGAAACAGTATTATAAATTAAATTTATTTAAGACATTCATATCGCACTGTGGGAAACAATCCATTATTAAATAAATTAATAAGTACTTGGTATTAATTAGTATATGATATTTATTATCTATTGTACAACTATGCGATAAGGCTGGACGAAAACATCAAAGTTGATCAATTTCAAAAACTTAAAAAAACTATCAACTATATTCTTAGCAAAGTTAGGAACTTCCAACTAACATAAACAAAAATCTAGTTGAAAAACTAATATATGTTATTTAAATATTTAATATATGTTATTTAGTATTGATATAAACATTTTTAAAAATGTTTTTGTACTAATTATACACATAGTATTGTTAATCCGGGAGTTTTATTTTAATACAGTTTTAAAATTATTATTACAAAATATAGTTTTTATATATTTCGGAGGGCCGAAAAATGTTTTGGTGGCCCGTGGGTTGGACCACATTGCTATTAGGGTGAACTTTATTGTGATTAGCAATTTTGATTTTAAAATGTATTTTTAATAAATGTTTGTCTCGATTTGTCTACTTATTTATTATTTTTATTGTGTTTACTTGTATTTAAATTATGAAGTACTTGAAATTGTTTTTTAACAGGTACCGGCTAATCACAAACTATACAATGAAGTACTTTACCGTAGGTTTTAAAAACATCGCTTCAAAATTCTTCAACAAATTTTCATTTTTGAATTTAAGCAATTTTGCAATATAAATGTCAATAATCTTACGAAGAACACAGTATGAAACGGTGATGCACCGACAACTGAACATTTTGTACGACATGGAAAATGTTAAGATTGTGTGTAAAACACTAATATCCGACACATTATAGTATCTTATCTTGGATCTTACTCGTATATGGATAACTATATAGGTACTCTTATTAATTGTGTTTGTCCTTCTCCATCAAACTATTCAGAGTTTAATATTTTATCGTACCACAGGATACTGAATGCAATTATAAAAATAAAAATAAAATTTATCATTGACCGAAAAACCAAGTTGTGTACGTTGATCAGTTTAATTATATCATCGGCTTAAATAGAAAAAATACGATCATACTAGAATATGCGAAAACGTGCATAAAGCTCAATATATGCATAAACATGCAAAGTAAAAATAGTACCATTTTCATCAGAATAATATAAATCGTAAACATTACTCACTAAAACTCCATTTGGACGTAGAAAAAAAAACATGCTGTTGCATACTCGCATAAAAATTACAAATCCTAGCCCTGGTGATTACCATGGTTACATATAGAGTTGCGAAATAATAGAACTATTTTGTGTACTTATCTTTCATTATTTCTGTTATTTATTTACTGTTTAATTAACGTCCAGTCTTTCTGTGTATTATCCGTGTAATATATAATGCACGATAAAACAAATTCCTATACCTAACTATTGGTTATTTCTCATTTTATTACATACAAATGGCCGTTTTCGCTACGAATTTATGCAGTTAAAATGTTCGCATCAACTACGATTTTTTCTTTTTTTTACCTCTTAGTTATTGTTACGCGTATAGTTCAACCTAGCCAAACAGTAATTACTCATTAGTTATTACTGTATTTCAAGTGGAATTACAGATGTTTACTTATAGACTATAGGTAGTCCAAAAAGTCATGCTCAAGTAATGTTATCTAATTTATTGTTGTAGGTACTTTTTATGTAATGCGGGTGACAAAAAGTTATTATATAAACATAGACCTATAGGTGATACTATTTTTAATCTGCTTCATCGTTTTTTACACTCGCGGTTAAAACAAATGATTATAATATTATTTTATTATTTACAGTATTATTATTATTATTATTATTATTATTATTATTATTTGACTACTTAATAATTGATTACCATCGAAGAGAAATAAGAATACACAATTATGATGTGTTAATATAATTTGACAATTAAAATTTTATCATTTTCACACTATACACACTATACGCAAGAAAACCACTATTGTTGTGAATTGTGCAGTGTAGATGATGTCACTACACGATATATTTACTTATATTTAACAAGCTGTATTCAACCTTCTCAATACTGTAACGCAATTGAAGTATAGCTACATTTTTATTATTATTTGAAATTGTTTTTCATGTCATCAGTTTTCTATAAATTTAACAACTATTTTAACTTCTAAGTTTTTGCGAACCATCCCAAACGTCAATATTTGTATCATATAATTTTTGCTTTCATGGTTCACGCGTTAGACCATGCTCAGTTTTTCATTGAGCGTATTACATAAATTATAATCAATGACTCGATATGATGACGTTATTATTTCTTTTAGTCACTGTAATCATATTATGAATTATTTTATTTATTTACTTTTCTTGTGATTTTGAATGAGTAATTTTATACTGTATATTTCATAACATGAGATACATTACATGCCAATTGTATCTATCAATCTTTGCTCATTGATCAATCATTAAAAAAAAATATTTTGTAGTAATTTTGACTCGATTAACTAAGTAGATTAAAAAAACAAAATACTTTACATAAATGATTTAAAACATAAATTAAAATATATTAATGTAGACAGTAAATAATTTATATAGATTTTATTTGCGAGTAACGAGTTGAATTTATGATTTAATTTTCCACATTATTACTATTTAAATTGTTATTATAATTATTAACTACTTTGCAAACTTTATAAGTTTTGTGTACATTTGATATAGTATTAAGACTGTGATGATTTTGTTTGTGTACAAATGTATAATTTACAAAAACAGTACTTACTAACAAGCCAATATACCCAATCATTCGGCATTACCGATTATTCATAAATACAATCTATTTTTATATTTTTGATAATTTTAATTTTTGGCACCATTTGATGAATTTCAAAATCATTTAGGCAAATGGCCAGTGGGGCCTATAGGGATTCCGAGGTCATAACCTAAATAGGAGTCATTTCTCTTTAACCTATTTAACAGTTCTAAATAATAATTATTAGCATCGTTTGTTCAAACTATAAGATTATTGTTCATATATCAAAACAACGAGTTATTCTTCAGAGGGCAATGATAAAAACAAAATAGTTTATACAGACATCTAGCACAATCAAAGCGTTAAATAAATTTAAAATGATGACGCAATACTACAATGTGTTTATCACATGCGTTTTGTGTTGCATTCAAAATATGTTTCTACCAATAAAACGACAGGTACATCAACAGTTGGTATAATAGATAAACAACAATTCAGAAGAAAAAATATTCTGTTTTTTTAAATAATATTTCAGGTGTTATTAGATTCATTTAATAGTGATAATAAATGCAAAATATTAAATCTCAAGAATAAATATAAAACACAATAAACGATATTTTATGGTTAACGGAGGTCGGAGAGTAAATCTGTCAAAAAATAAATTGATATTCATTTTTTGAACTACATTAAGTTGTTAAAATAATAGATTATTATTTTTTCATAAAATGTCTGAAATAGCTTATAACACTGCGAGTTACATAAAATTGCTTTTTAAATAAATTTCCTGTAAAGTAAGATACTTTTAAAATAATATAGTATAGAAAAGTAAGTTTTAAAATAATTTAAAAACGTTTCCATTTTTCATTTTTGTAATGTAAATAAAAACCGTATTATCTATTAAAGTTCCACTACCTACTACTTAATTATTTCAACATTAATTATGTATAATATACGATATTGTATTAACTAATATATTCTTATAAATTATTTATACCTACTATATTCATATAACACTACATGTATTGTTATTTAAATATTATATTGTATTATATAATAATCAATAGTTAATAATTTCAAACTATTTATTAATATTTTTGTTATTTTTTCTTCAATTGGTTCTTCAAACAAGGGCAAATTTTTCTTGAAACAAAATATATAAATAACTTGAAATTTTAGTGAAACATTAAAAAGTAACTGATCCCTTTTCGGCAGGATTTTTTCTTCAGGATTTCTTCTTCAGGATTTCTTCTCTTTACGCATGACTTACTACTTCTGGGCAGGATTTAATTTTGCTTGATTCCTTTTACACATGACCAATTTATTCCTTTATCTTAATCTACAATCTTTTACTCATAATGTTTTAATGTTATTAGTATTATATGAATAAGTCATAATGGACGAATGCGTTGGAACTTAAAAGTAATATTATGTTGAGTTATTCCTATTTGTACAATGGGCAATAGCTAATGACTTTTGTCATAGGTTTTATGAAAAAATTAATCTTCAATTTTTTTCGTTTTTCAATGTCAATCGATATGGATTAAATTATTATAATCATCTACAATAATATGGAATAAAAAATTCGTTAAAATAATTTATTCCCTTTTACCCGAGCACCGTTCAATTATTTCATTAGAAACGTTTGGATGAAAAATAAGTGATCTTGAATTTATATTGAAACTGGAAACAATTTTAGAGAGATGGATATTGTAGTCTTATGATTAATATAGTTTTTGAAACGTTTAAGAAGTACGAAATATTTTACGTAAGTATAATTCAATAAGTATAATTATTGCTTCTAAAATCTAATAATTAAATTTATAATCATACATGTAAATGTATATAGTCTTGAACTCTTGGTAGTTCAATTTAAAGGACACATGTGTATGTGTCTATATAAAAGAAGTATAATCGTATAAGAAATACAACAATAAATAATAAATTATTGAATGAAGTAGTGACGTATTTCAATAAGCATCTTGCATGATTTTAGTTTCCTATGGATTGTATTGGTTTAAACACGTTGAGTGGTACTGATTAGAAGTTAGGACGTGATGTCACAGTAGGTTTCCGCTCCAAAATAGACACGACGTGCTATTTTTACAATAACTATAATAATATAATAATTATTCTCTGTTCGAATATAATATTAATTAAGGTACTTATTATGTTATTAAGATTATTCGTTCGAATGGTTACTAATAAATGATTGCTTCACTAATTTTTTTAATAGTTAAAAAAATAATTTAATCCAATAAATGAAATTAAAAATTTCACGATGGGTCAATCGTTTTTTACCATTTTTATAAGTTGATATTTCCTCTGACCCCGGGATGTCCCAAATTTTTTATTGGGTGTAAAACAATAACAATTAAAAAAATTCCGACGAAATTACAATTTTAATTAATCGAATAAATCGACCAATAAAATATAATTTACGTTATGAAAATATGTAATAGTAATTAGTAGATATTTATTTCTACAAAAACCAACACTCGTCACTCCGTATCACCGTTCTTAGAATAATGATGTATGGATGTGTAATCGGCAATAATAATAATTTTATCAGCTACAAATAAATATATATATCAATAAGTCTTACCTATAAAAAAAAATTTGTAGATATATAGAATGTATTACGAAGATAAATTCATACGCATTGTTACTATACACCAAGTAAGATACACCCTGTAAATATTGTAAATAATAAAAATGTACACATTTTATTTTTCTCGGAAAATTATTAAGAAATAAAGAATAAAGAAGCTCTCGACGAAAACAACAACACAAAAACATAGACTTGCAAACAAAAACTAATTTTATGAACAATCTATAAATGATTATACATTCATACATTAAAAAGTTTAAGCTTTAGATCCTAAGTCAAAATTGTGCACCCCTATTTTAAAATGTACATATTATGCTAATAACCTTAGTAGTTGAAGCGTTAATTTAATAAAAAAAGGATAAAAAATAGAAATAGTATTATGTTGCGGTCGCCGTCATCGTCACCCGGAAAATATCCACTAAAATATCTATGCGAAATTTAAATACGACACCGATAAAAATCACTAAATAGAAAATTCAACCGAATAACTGCATTAAAAAAAAAATAATGCGTCTAATTATTACTATTTCTAATTAGTAATTAGTATCCCACAGTAATGTTTTCCTTCAACTGTTTTTTTTATCATATTTCTTTTAGTCCGTAGTTTAAAGTGTTGTAATTTGTACCATAATAATGTTAGAACATTCACTACTATGTTATATATCAGGGGTCTCCAACCTTTTTTTTACGGAAAGCCAAATCTGAGATAGGGTTAGTCGGTCAGCAATCACGGGCTAAAATTGCTTAGAGACGGACAGAGAGGTAAATAAATCGAATATGGATAAGAATTATTTTCTTATCATTTTATTAGTTTAGTAACTTTGGTTACATTATTATTAGTTGTTGGAACACCATCTAAAGAATAACCTTTTAGTTTATTTTCTATGACTCAACCATTTTATTTTTGAAATTTGATGAAAATTTTTGACGAGTGAATTAAATTAATTTTTTTAGTTTGTTTATTTTCACATGATAAAGATTACACGATTGTATTAATCATAATCTTTCAAAATGTTGATGCTATTTAAATTTTTTTTTCATAATCTATTATGTTCTACAGTGTCGGTTGTTGGCAATATATCTTTCAGGATACAATTGGTAACTTTGAAATTTCAAGTCCAAAAAATTTTTTGTTAGCTTTTTTGGTTTCAGAGACTTAAAAATAGTATATAAATACTTATTTTGAAATTCTTATCATCCTATTTTGATGCTTGCCAAGTAAAAGGTTAAACTCAGGTTAAAGTAAATTAATTCATACATAAAAATTGTTTCGAAGGATTACATGAATTATTAATAACCTACAATTTATTCGAATTTGAATGTATAAATTACACATGTAGTGTAGAGGTGCTAAATATAATGTTTAAAAATGTATTACACTCTTATTTTGCTACGAAATAAAACAGAATTCCAACGAGATTACGAATAATTATCGATAAATATTCATGAGTAAATATAAGTCCACTTATCCACTGGTTGATGAAACAATAATGAAGTTTTCAAAATCCTACTCAAGAGAAACATGAACCAATTAATTTATGATAATTTAGCTTAAAAAGTATTATTTTCCATAAATTTCTTGTCATCTGGTACAATTTTCAAATGCACTTTATAAACGTAGTGGTCGGTTGGAACATTTTATGGCACGTAAACCGTTACCTAATGATTTGTTAATTTAAAAAAAGTATTTTTTTTTATTGATATACTAGTTATTCATATATAATATATATCTTATATAATAATGATTCTTATATCACCGGATTTACATAGAACGATATCTCCCGTGATAATCAAATTCTGATTTTTTTATGAGCATCCCAGGCCAAAGGCAATTTTACTGACAGCCGTTTGGGAAATATAATTGTATTATAGAGAAGTTAAAAAATTTGACTTCTAATTTCACTATTTTTGTGAAATTCAAAGATAGCCATTATATAGTTTCTCTTTCTGAAAATTTAGACGGTTCAACTTTCAGTTTACTTCATCGGATTTACTTACAATTACAAACAGGAAGAATATTTTAAATCGATTTTAATCATATGTATTATGTAGAAAATTATTTAATCGGCATAGCATGTGATTTTCTTTACATACATCTAGGCAAAAAAAAAGTTTTAGAGTACAAATGGTTGCAGATTTAAATCTATCTGAACATCGTCGTGTATTTATCTGCATAATATTTACTGACAAAAATAATAATTCACATACATACCGTTTTAGTGAGGATTACTATATTCATCAGATCTGTATTAGAAAATCGTTAATTTTTTTGAAAATAATTTGAACTTGGAAGTGCATGTACAATGTAGATACATAAATTATTATATATATATTTCATATAAAACCATCAGTTATAATAACTGTTTTTACATTGGAATAAAAATAAAAGTTTCAATAGATAACCTATAATCATTGTTTTAGTACGTTTAAAAATTGTTTATAGATTAAATATATAAATGAAAAAAATGTTATACAGACCTAATACTATATTATAATGATGGGTTTCAATAATATTGGCGCTTAGGCAGGTGGTATCTTACTTTCAAATGAAAATACAATTTTAAATGTTATTTATATTTTACACGCTTTAATGATGTATATATTTTAAATTATTTATGGCTTATTGAGTCCAAATGAATCTATTACAAGTTGTACATAATTTAAAATGTTTATGGAACAATTATTTTTATCCAAAGTGTACAGTGTAGTATCAGTTTTGTTAAGAATGAAATTGTTAAGAATGAAACATTATTATGAAAGTAAAGCTTATGTATACAACTTTATATTCAGAAGTGTTATAAAATGATACTTTTGCTTGTTAGAAATTAAAACATATGTGCAATTATTTATTGTTAGCTATAATTTGGAAAGCACAATGTCTGCATTAATAATTCTCATTTTCGGAGACAAAACAAAACTGTTGTATATAAATGTGTATGATCTATATTTTAATAATTAATATTTTATAAATATTATTATTTTTTTTTTTTATAAAATGTATTAATGATAATTATAAATAACTAAATATGAGTATCCCAAATTAAAATAATAAAACACTGAATTCATGACTAGAAATCAATAAATATAAAAAAACTTGATCAAATATTTACTTTTATTTTATGTAAACAAGTGTTGCTAGATGTAAATAATTGTATATTCAAATGATAATACTAAAAAAAAACATTTATAAATCAATTTTGGGGAAAAGTATTTTAAAAGCAATAAAAACAGTACTAATTCATCACACGAACACAACGTCTTATAGGTAGGTACACGACCAGGGCGAAGATTATACGGTAAAATTCAATGACGTATATCGAAGACGGATCAAAGGGTGCGATTTCAGGCGGCCCTTCACACTTACCATGCGTTAAATGTGCTAAATTTTTAATTCAATACCTACTGACCACTTGAATTTTATTTTTAATTCGTGACCTGCGGGCTTATAGTTTATCACGTAGTAATTGCTCATGACATGAGTGTGAATATTGTGTTATCATTGCGAAGCGCGATATTCACGCGCTTACGGTGAACGTAAACGACTTCTAACAGATTTATTTTTACCACCAACATAACTCACACGTAACTGTAGGATACCGTAGTTGCACACACCCAAACACAAAACGTAGATAATCGTGCGTCTTATTTTAAACGACTTAATTATGGAATAACACGATTGAACTATTCTGTTCAAAGTTTCAAATATAAAAATATTATCGTCTTCTCGGTGATCGTTGAAATGGGCGTTTATGAGATATTACTTTTCAAATCACGGATTTGTATGCGACTGCACAGTTCTTTCGTTTTCATATTTTTGTATTAATAATCTTTACGAATAGTATGGAGTAGAATAAATTCACTATGTTTTTTATTACATATTTCATCATTTTTATTGCATATTTTTAATACAACTGAATGCGTATAAATCCGTGCTATACATACAGAGTATTGTATAATATATGATACTATATGTATCAGTCAAATATTGTTCAGCATTTTTATTTATTTTTCACGTTATAATTACAGTTTCCAAATTGAAAAATCTAACTTTTTTCTTTCAAGAACCACGCAGATTCGGCAACTAAAGATTTAGTTTGAACTTTTTTTTTTTGCCGTCTGATCTCGGCAGACGAAAATAGTATTCTTTGTACAATGCAATATCCACTCATCCGTATACGTAACGTGTGAGTGCCTCGTAAAAAAAATCGTACACATGCGGAATCCTGAAATATTTGTTTTTTGAGTATTGTAATCACTTTATTTGCTGAAAAAATAAACCACATGTCGTAATATGCTTACGCAATAATGTTACTAAACATCGGTTTGGTCTTAAAGTTGATTGTACGATTTCATGTTTATTATCCTTTTAGATTTTGACCCAGGCGAGAAATCTACTGATTTTTTTTCTTATAGTTGGTAATATACTAATATGTATACTGTATACATCAACAGTCTTAAATAGGATTTTAATAAATCGGAATGGAAATGTAGGGTTGTAAGATTTCCCTTTTTCTCTGTAGGATTATCGAATCACCGCAATAAAATTACCCGTATACGTTGTCACATATCTTCATACAAGCGTTTGTATAGTTTTCATTAAATTTTATAATTATTATAGTTATTGTGTACAAGCTCTTTCATCAAACATTAATAAAATTAAAATATTCGGTAAAATAAATTTTTACATGGTTTTGTATTTTTGAAGTACTTTGATAATGCTTGTTTTTATCTGGAAAGTTGACGATTCATTAAATAAGTTTTCGGTTTATCCTCTGATTTTCGTGTTTAAGACTTAAATAACTTGCGTCAAGTTTCTTTATTTAATTATACGTTTGAGTTTATTTTTCATGAAATAAGATATGTAATTTATAATTGTAAAACTATAAACCAAATGATGAGGCTAACACGATGAAGAATAAAACTCAGGCCCGGTGTCTTACAGGATTTTTTATGTTTCTACTCCACTCATCCGACATATATTCTTGAATACTTTAAAACGCCCAGTACTTGTACAAAATATCTATATATAGTTATCTGTAGAGTTATTAATACCATTTTTATTATATTTTCAAGACAGTGATATTATTAATTAATATAGATGAGTTCCTTGACAAGTCTGTATTTGACGCATAAACCTTAATTAATTTCTACAATTTCTACAAGCTCTGTAATAAATTGTAAACGGAAAATCATTTATAAGTGATCTGATCACCATCATCTATATAGGTATATATATAGATTCTATTAATTAAAACACAATTTTTACTTCGGTAAACACTTTTTTTTTTTGTACAATGTGTAAATATTTCCTTTTACAATAAGCACAAATTATATTTAAGTAAGTAATACAATAAAATTAAATTAAATAAATAAATAAACAATTCAATATCTATTGCATTAAGGCAGTTTGTTTTGGGAGAAGGAGCCATCCATTGATGGAACTTCATGGCGGGTGTAGTTTGAAGTTAAGTCCTCCAAGAGGTCACGACACCATTTTCGTTTTAGGCGCCTTATGGGGTCAGGTGGAATTGTACGGTAAACACTAAAAATACATTTCTTACTCGGTTATGTTTTTGAGTAATCAGTTTTTACGCGTTTATATCGATTAGGTATGGTATTGAGATTTGGTGGCGAAAATATGTAAGTATCGAAAAAAATTAAACAAGTTTGCTACATTTTGTAGAAACAAAGAAGTTTCGTTTCGTGTAAATTTTAATTTAATTTATTGTATTGGTCTTCTTCAATGTGATCGCACCATATAAATAATATAATATTTTTGGCGTAAAGGGCAATAAGTTAAAAGTTACAGCACCGGTTCATTGCACATCACGAGTCCATTGCCGAAATGGAACCGACGATGGCGAAATGATGATGATGATGATGATGATGACGGTAATAGTAGAGGTATAGTTACAATGTAATAAATATCGATTGACCCGTCTGCTACCAGTCGCGCCTCGACTGTACATAATAATTATATGACCGGTCGCCAGTGTCTACACCTTATCTAGTTACACACGCACACCGTAGACAACAATATGTGTGTTCTATTATTGTTTGGTACCTACCGAATATCATATTGACCGGGTGGTATAGTGGTCGTAGGGACTATAGACTATATGGTCCCGGGTCGGTTGCTCATTGAACATTGTTCATTTTCAACAAAATAATTTAGAATTCTGGTTTGCGTGTTATCCACCAGCGATGCGCGGTATTATTTCCAGTCGAAATACGAGTTTCGTAAGTGTAGGTATACGCTGAATGCATAAATTTACCATCACTTTTTTGAACGGGAGATTTTTTTTTTTAATCGGTTTTCACGTCTGTAGTTATTGTTTATGACTGCTCGGCTTGGTTTACTTTTCTACTTTTCGAACTGTATTTTAAAACACATAAGTAAACCGGTCGAATTTCAGTTCACGTTAATCCCGTCAAAGGTCTCGCTTAAATTGCGCAACAACAGTCCGATTAGTCCGATTAGTTCAATAACATGTACGATATTGCAATTCATTGTTTTTACGTCTTATACTTGTATTTACAAATACAAAAATATTAACATGGATATTGCTACATATTTGTCGGCGAAAAAAAAAGGAAAAAAATACAAAGAATGTATTGTATTTTTGTACTGTAAAATTTACATATTTAATATGTTTTTTTTTCTTTTTTTGCAACTGACATGTCAGTTCACTGATATGCGTATTACCGCCGACAAGAACCTGCCCTTGGTGCGAATAATCACGAATGCGGTTTAAAATACCGTTGAAATATTATTAATTATGATATTTTTTTTTAAAAATCTTAGTTTATTTTTATCATCACCGGTTTTTCTTACAAAATATGTATTCGTGTATAATCCATATCTATTAGGATAACTTTAAAAAGTCAAGTGTGCAGAAATCTAATACAATACTGTTAGAAGAAAACGTCTATAGTGTATAATCATATTCCTACAAAATAATATTATTCCTGATGAATACCACTTCTGACCGAATACCATATTCCAGCTTTCATAATTTTTTCATAAATATTCATTAAATGTTAATTCATTATACTAACTGTTTTTGAAATGTATTGGTCACAACAGTCATAATATAGGTACTTTTATAAATAGTGATATTAACGTCGAGTCGATATTTAATAAAATATTATTATGTTACAACATCTGTAATTCAGAAATTATATTATGTTATAAGTTAAAGGTAATGTTTGTCGTGCTTGTTTTATAAATTTCGAAAATGTTACACCAGAAATTAATAATAATTTATGAAAAAGTGCATTTATACTTTATTTTTGATCGATTAGCGATGTCATTAAAATTATTTGTCTTTAGTACATTTTACTTTAATTATTTTTATTGATGTTCTAACGAGTACGCATTGATTCCACGAGTATAACATGCGTTCGAACGATCAAGTTTGTTTTAACAGCTGTTTTGTACGGATAAAATAAGAATTAGGTACCTGCAGCAGTTGTTCGCGTTGAACCTTTATTGGAAGAGTCATTAGACCATATTTCACTTTTATTCATTAAGTATATTGTGTTGTGTAAACCATCTGTATGCCATCGGCCGCACGTCGGTTAAATAGTAAAATTGTTTGCTGAATGCTTAGAATTGGAATAAGATGATACGTAATAGTGCAATAGGGATGGTACGCGTCGTTTACGGGGCTCGTATTTAGTAACGTAACGATAATAATTATGTGGTGCAATGTTAACCCTACTCTGTTACTTAGGTAAAACATTCATAATGGTACCAGATATGGATTCTGTTTGTTTAAGTCGACGAATATCACATTGGGGCTTGTTATGATGTAACTAATTTATTTATAAACATAATACTAATTTATTGCAGTATACGTGGATCAGCAGATTTATGTAATACAATATTTATTGTGTATCACATGATCTTACTATGCTGATTGCTGAGAAATAGATACATGTATTTTAATAACAATTCAAACTTTAGACAAACATATTTTTTTTTATTGCTTATCATAGAAAAAACCTTCAAGTGTTAATGATTGGTTGAAGGAAAAATTGAATTCTATAAAACAAAAAAATTAAAATATTATAAGTGCTCTGCAGTGTTTTCAATTATTCAAATTAACGCGAACCTTATTTAAATATTGTGAGCCGTGACCAAGAATACGTATCAGTACTTATAGGTACTTACTTCGTTGCCTGGTGACAGGCACGTAGACAGAATTTTATTTTGGGGGGGGTCTAAAAAATACCGCCCAAATGTACCCCCCATAGTACAAAAATAAATAATTTTTAATACATTTTTAATATACTCGTATTTAACATATAAAAACCTTTTATTTTTAATTACATTTTAATTAAGACATTACAAATACAAATATAATCAAATTTTAATTAACTTTATATTTATAACACAATTTTTCTATTAGTTTTTGCCATTATATCTAATACTTCATCAGTAGAGATGGATATATCCCAGTGGACGGATAAAAGAGCAAGTCCCGTTAAACGCTCATTTCCGGTTTTATTTCGAAGCAAAGTCTTTAACCGTTTTAATGTTGAAAATGATCGTTCGACTTCTGTTGTCGATACCGGTAGAGTTGCCAACATTTTCAATAAGTAGTTGACGTTTGGGTAAAACTTTGCATCACACGCATCCAAAATATTCATCATTTCCGTTGGTTTTATTTCTACATCTTTCCATTTTTCACACCACAACAAGTATTCAGACTTGATCACTTTTTCAGATACACGATCACCGTAAAATACATTTAGATTCTGAAGTTTTGAAACATTTTCAATTTGAGCAAATTTTGGCAATATGATTTCAATAGACGATAAAATAACATTATTTTGCTTAAAACGGGTTTCCAGATTTAAAATGAGACTATCTATCGATGGTACAAATATAGATGCTCTATAGTATTCTTCCGATGAGTTACAATCATAATTTGCCCTATTGTTTTGGTTTTTAATGATGCGAGGACGTACAATATCTGAATCAAAATGTAGATTTTTTAATTTAATAGCCTCTTGAAAAATTGGTGAAAATGATTCAATATAGTTAATTCTTATATGTTTTAATTTATTTATAATATCATTCGCGTAGTTGATGGCAGACGAAAGATCACGGGCCGGATTTTGTAAATAATGCGATAACGGAAGCGTGAAGTTCAAAAGAAATTCGCAAACTAATAACGAAATAATAAAACTACATTTTTCCACTGCTGCTAAAAGTGAAGAAGCATTAGCTGATACAGAGCGTGTCGTTTCTTGAATATCTTGAAGGCTGATTATGATAGGTTCAAAAAGCTCAACAAAAACATTAATAGCATCGTGACGTTCTATGAAACGAGTTTCACATAGGCCCACCAAACGAGTTTTTTTAGATTCGGGAACATGCTTTAAAATATATTTTTTAAGAGTTTGGATGGCTAAAGCATTATTTCTAAATAAATTAATTATATCTTTCATTACGCCGAGGCTATTTCTGACATTTGAAATTGACAAAGCTGATGATAGTGCTAGATTTAATCTATGTGCCGCGCAATGAACAAATATTGCTTTTGGAAATTTTTGCCGTATTTTTGACTGAACCCCATTGAACTGTCCACTCATATTTCCTGCACCATCATATCCCTGTCCGACTAAATTACTCATATTCAAACCTAACTATTTACACTTTTCTAAAATTAAATTTGATAGATTTTCTCCAGTAAGATCATAAGCTGGAATAAAACATAATAAATCTTCCCGAAGTTGGTTATTTAGATTTATAAATCTAGCGCACAGGGAAAGTTGTTCTATTCCAGAAACGTCTAAAGTTTCATCACAGAGAATTGCAAAACAACCAGCTGCATTTATGTCAGTGACTATTTTTTTTAAAATTATATTTCCACAGATTTCGATGATCTCATTTTGTATGGTCGGACTTAAATAGGTGGCGTTTTTTGGACAATTTAATAAGTGTTTTTTTAAATTTTCGTCCCCAGAATTAGCCCTAAACCGAAGTAGAGCACGAAATTTACCATCTTTTTTTATTGGTTTTTGTAATGAGAACGGATCACTGTCATCATCCCCTCTGAGAGGAAGTTCTTGCTCACCACATAATAATATTGTTTCTATAATAGGTCTAAGAGCTGATCTGTTGTCCTCACGCTGTTGATTACGTTGCGAATTTAATTGTGTAGCAATATCATTAATTTTCCCACTTATAACTTTTTTAAAATTATCAGCAGCTTTTAAACAAAATTTATGGTAACCCGTATCAGAATGTGATTTAAATTTTTCAATAGCGTCTTTCCATTTAATAAATGGTTTAACCACTAGTGATCCAATTTTTTCATGAGATCCTTTTCCTACATGTTCGTTACAAAACAAAACGCAAAATGTACAGAACGCCCCATCCAGTTCTTTTGAATATGCTAACCAACTCCATTTTTCCAACCAATGACATTGAAATTTGAGTTTCTTTTTATTATACTCACGAACAGGAAAATCATAAGTGTTATCAGGTATAAATAATGAATCCATAACATTACTTTTAAACAAATCGTTATTGGAAGATTGACTTTTGTTTTTAAATAATTGTATTGAAACCGTTCCTATATCTATGTTAGTATTACTTACATTTTTAATGTCCGGAGTAGTGAACTCGGTTGTGACCGTCGTTTTTTCTTCAGGCATACATTTCGGATCGTAGTTACCCGACTGCTTTTTAGCTTCAGGTTTAAAGAACTTATCTAATGCCCCTCGCTTCATTACAATTAATTATTACAATTAAATTGACAATTTTAAAATATTAAATAAAATATCGCAATAAAATAGAATCCACTAATAACAAAGTTCGTAACAGTTTTCGTTTATGATCAATATCAAATGAAAGACACTGACAAACTGCCGAATGTTGATTGATATTTGATAATTGCTATTGAACGACGACTTGTTACAACAATTCCGATAATGTGTAAAAATACTTCAGTTATTTTAAGGTACAACATATTATAAGATAATAATTGATGTAATCAATTAGCCCCACTGCGAACATGCGTCGTATTTCCACGATAAAATAATAGGTATTCAAACGTTCAGTAAGTTATTTTTGTACCACAATACAATATAAATATATAATATTCATTTATTATGCTATACCATGTATTTCTATTTTTATTTACATTAAATCATTACAAAGGATAAAGATTTATTTGCAATCACTGAAAAATTTCGGGGGGTCCAGACCCCATGGACCCCCCCCCCTGAATACGTGCCTGCCTGGTGACCCACGTCGCATTCACTGGAACCTATAGACCTCTCAAAATGTCACCCGGGAATATCAAAAACAGGGCCACTATTGGGAGTGCTGAGATGAATTTAATCGACCACTTTCGAGTTTCGAGAGGGAATCATTTCATTAGAAAAGCAATCATCTATGAGAAGCTAGTTGAATATTTTACTTCGGAGTTTAATGCCTACAATTAGTACTAAAACCTAATTACGACATTATACTTGTACACGAAACATATAAATCGTAATGTATATGGACTATAGGTAATGGAATTACTACTAGTATTAATAACCTATGGTAATAGTATCTATTCGGTAAAATTATTCGAGTAAGACACGTTTTATATTTTTCAATTGAAACAACGTACGCCGTTTTTAATCACCCTTAGAATTTCATATAGTTTACGCCAAGGATAACCAAACTTTTTCAAGTAGAGATTGACCTAGAAAATATGTTTCTTAAGATGATCGACCAAAGTTTCAACGATAATAACAATGATCGGCGAGTCCAAATCATCAGTGACGGTAAATGCATAAAAATACAAACTCTAACAAAACATTTTGTACCTGTTATGTAATACCTAAGACATTTTTATAACTGGAAATATTTAAGCAAATGAGTATACCAAAATTCTTAAATATAAGTCTATACATGTATTTATTTTCACTCTAAACATCCAACTTTCTTTTCGTCGTTTTGTATAAAATATCTTATACAATAAATATACTGAACGAGGATCAGAGGAATCAGGTGCTGTCGAGCAGAACATATGCCTTATAATTTGTGTGTTATACTCCTATAATGGTCTATAAACTATTTGTTTCCAGCTTTTAATTAATAGTTATATTGTACGTCGGTTTTTTAAATTACAAATCATCGATTTCCGGTTATTCAGTAATGAGCGAGTACTAACTTTCTCAAATACCAATACTTTACAGTTGAAATCCTATAGTAATACAAACAAAACTATCTATACGTAGAACACTTATACTACCGCACTTCTACAAGAATACTATACTGATGTAGTGATGTGTAATCATAATGATATAGATACTAACACTTTGTTTAATATCCATGCATGACTATAGAAAGGGATTTATATCAGTTGAAATCGACAAGCTATTTCTGACATAAAAAAACAGATGAACCATTTTCAGTATGTTACTAATTTACTGTAGTACTAGTTTCAGATTATTATTTCTTATCGATGTGTCAAGTATGTAATTTAACTTTCGCTAAAACACCAGCAATTAGAAAGTATATTCTTAACCGTAATTTAAATTTATAATGCGTTACGTTACCTCGAACAGAAAAAGTTTGTTCAAAAGTTATTATTGAATTTGGAACGATTTAAATTTTAAGCCAATACCGTACCCAAACATTACTTTTTATATTTTTTTTATTTATTTATTTTACGCCCGAGTGCATTAGTGTAAAAGATATCTTATAAATTAAATAACTTAACATAAATTAGTATCAATAAAGTAGGGTTGTGTTTATAAAAAGACAGCAATTAATGGAAACCAGGTGATACATATACAAATATAATGAATAGTAGTTAATTATAACTAACTCGTAGTTAATTATAATTCGAAACCCAAACATACATTCTAGATACTAGTGACTCTCCTGGTGTGATAAGTTGGTATCATCCAACCTATTTCTTCAAGTATTTCTAGACAATGGATTATATTATTATTTAAAATTTTCAAAATAAAAGACACTTCATTAAATTGACATCAGGTAGTGGGTGTGTGTAGATTGAATTTCGATGTAATTTCCTTAGTGCGACAATTTAAAGCAAATGTATAGAATAAATATTTTAAGAAGTATGACTGTACTTTATTTAGACGGTTTATTTGACAAAGTTGAGACGAGTTCCAAATTGTGGATCCGTATTCTAGATTCAAACGTACCAGGGAACAATATAAAGTTCTAAGACATTGCATATTTTTGAAATCATAACAAAAACGTCTAATGAATCCTAACATGCGCAACGTTTTGTTGTAAATAGAAGAAATATGTTCAGAGAAAGAAAACTCCATGAATAAACTAATACCTCCATATTTTATGGAAAAGACCTATTCAAGGAATTGGTTATCAATAGAATAATTGTAAATTATAGGAGTATTATATCGTGCAAATGAAATTTGAGCACATTTATTAGTAAACGATTTATAAGCGATTATCAGTGCACTAGTTTCAGAAGCGGATGAGACATCATCTTGTGATTTATCACAATATTCAACTGTAGAGTTAATTACCATATACATTTTTAAGTCGTCTGCAATGAGAGAATATTTAGAAAAATGGAACACATTCTAAGAGCATTGATGAATAGTAAGGTAAATACTGTATCTGAATAAGTATTTGGTTAATGTGTTTTTCGTGTCAACCAGTTAGGTTGAGACACGGTTGGTGAATTTCAAAAATATGTGCATAATCATTGAAAACCTTTAAAAAACGACACCAAGTGAAGAATATAATCGTCTAAGTCGACGAATGAAAATGTTTTCATTACTGTCGCTTCTCTGTTTTCATTATACGGCATTGTAAAAAAATGTATACCTCTGAAATATAACGTCCGAATAGCTAATGTTTTCCTCGAAGTAAGCCATGCATGATTGTCGATTGAAGCTTGAATCGTTGTCCCGTACAGTAAATATTATCAATTATCTATGATTATATGGATGTAATCATTATATAATATGATATATTATGTATTATATAATATGTGGTGTCTTATATTACAAAACGTTGAGGACTTTTAATGTCCATGATGGGGCTGCAGCTGCGAGATGATGGACAATGGTTTTTTATATATTATATTATTATTCCAACTCGCGTTTCCTTGAATTCTACCAGATCACATAATACTACAAATACTAGACGTATAGGTGTATATATTTTGATAATGGTCAGGTGTGTATATAGTGTGTTTATATACTTGCACCACTTATTATTTCATTGGAAGACGCATACTATAATATACGTCCGTGTCAGAAATGTTTTCTCAAAAGTCAGGTTAACACACCCTTATTCGACGAGATAATAATTGTATCTATGATATGATGTAGGTACGATACATTATAATATGATATAGTTACGAGCAGTTATATGTACAGATATATCCCCTTGGTAGATTTATGATGAATACACGCCGAATATTCAGAAATCGTTTTCAAAAGCCGTAAATAGATTGAGATCGACTGAATGGTGTGCACAGTGCACGAATATAACGGACGCAAAACCTAAGAATATGAATAGATCCAAACAGAAACGATGAAACGCTGTTTTGCTATTGTTGTCTCAAATTTTCGGTGTATTCAAAAAGAAACTCAGTAAGTAAAGGATGGTATCGTGTGAATATAATACATATTATAAAATATTGGTTGTACGAGACTTGGGTGCGGGACATTGGGCGCAGGAAATTTGGGTGTAGAGACAATTATGGGCGCAGGACAATTAGGTGAAGAGAAAATTATGGTCGCGAAAAAGGTTTTATTTTATTTATGTACCGGTTAGATAATTAATAAAATAAAATTAAATTTAGAATAAAATTTATGGGGAGACTGAACTTTTTTGCGTAACATATAGTGATTACTGATTATTAAATGCATATACATTTATATTTGTTCATTTATTGGCAAAGATACCAATAGCAATACACAAGGCTGCGCGTAAGTATATTATACATATTATTATAGTATACAGTTGCCCAAAACTGCTTTATTTAAAAAAAAAAAAAACTATATTATAAGTATTGTTGGTGACGAAGTGAATTATTATCAGAACAAATTTACACATCAACGCTTGACTTAATAGTTATATTAATAATATATAACGTTTCTCATCAAAACTATTAATATTAATTAATAATTCAATAAACATGAGTCATGCAAATCGCAACTGTGTATTAATATGTAAATTGTATACATATAGATACAGTTATAAAATCAATAATTTATGTCTCAAATGATAATTTCATATACTAAGACTTATTAGTATACGTTTTATTATAATATTTTATAAAGTGTATTATAAATTAAATTAAGAAATAATAAACTATCCTATTAATTGTACTAATAGCTATAGCAAAATAATTTAAAATCGCCCCTAATAATTATGCGGCCTATTGTCCTGACGTCAAATTGTCTACGTCTAAATATCGGCATACGTACACTTCAACCACAGGATCCAACACGAGTACAACGTGTGCTGACACGTAAAAATATGCTCAAAAAAAACTGTAAGATATGCGCTCAACATTTTAATGAAACGTACCCTTTATGTTTGTTCTTACTTAGCATATAATTCAACCAACCAGAAAAATATGCAAATGTATACAAATACTAGTACATCACATAATGTGGACATGTGGTATATATGATATATATTACGGCTAGTGTCAGGGTTACGAATGTTAAGTTTAGCCACTGAATTTGACTAATATCTGAATTTCGTACCTTATCCATTATTTTTTAATATTATCCAACTGCTCATGGTCACATGGGTAATGAATAACTGACGTTATACGTACAAATAGTTTATAGTTAGTTAGTTAGTTAGTTTATAGTTTATAAGTTATGCAAAAAATTAAAATTTAAAAATGACTATTACTTTAAAGTTATCGAGCTAATGACTGAAAATGGAAGTTATCACCATTTTTGAAAAAATGAACACTAGAGTAGACTAATTTATTGTTTTTTATTTATATATTATTGCATATAAGCTATTATGGCGTCTTGAATTGCACAATAAAGATATGTTTTTACATTCATCAACATTTTTTATTATAGTACATACACCCGCCGAATACAGAAAATGTTGCAATCAATATCAATTTTTAAATAATATTAAAATACACACAATTCTATACAATATTATAACTAACAGCCGGTGTAAAATAACGTTCTCCGTTTAGTTCAATTTTTAAAAGTACATTTCTCACCACGTGCATGGCTCAAGCCCACCTAACTAACTATACCTGGTACATCAATGCAAATTTAAATGTCATAATATTGTGTTATTGTAACTAGATTTAACTGTACGCCTAACTAATTAGCAGAAAGCGGTTGGATGATGTTAATTTTATCGGCTAGCGTTAAGAATTTCAAGATTATCCATTTGTACTGGTTGTTAAAATCCAAAATGTTGTCATTAGCCAAAAGCATCGACTAAACCTATATGATTAGCCGTAGGTTCTGACACTAGCCGTAACATAAATATATATAGGCGCACGCAGAAATTTTTCTATAGGGGGGGGGGATGCAAGGTTCCAGAAATATTAATCACAACATTATCGCTGGGCACGCATTGTAACAGCACCATGCCACACTATATACTCAGTTATTGGCGAGTTCGACGGGGGTAGGTATTAAACGCACACCTGCAATAATTATCGTGATCGATATTACCGTATTAATATTACCGAACGTATTGCAGCGCGCACGCGCGTCCTGCGGTCATCGCAGTACAATATTGTAACGTATAATGTACGTGGCTCGCAGGTTAACTTAACGTGTACGCGTGTGGCGGATTAACTTTGACGTTTCCGGAGCGCCCCTCGCGCGCGACGTGTTATTGCGTATTGTGCGTGTTGTACCCACGCATTCGGCGACGACGGGATGAGCGCTGGCGAATCCGACTTGTGGGCGCCGGGCGGGCAAACAATATCGACCGTAATTGTCGCGATTGATATACGTGCTAGCTATGTGTTGACCACCAACACCGCAAAAGGGTGGCACACGCGTGTAAGAACAATGGTGCACACCCTATATATGCTACACGCCGCACCGTGATTTGCACGACGGACGTGACGAAGGACTGAGCAGCCAGCGGCAACAAGTCCGGAGGCCGCGAGCGTGTACAAAATATAATTTATCAATGTTCTCGTTATCCTCCCCAGCAGCGGCGTGGTCTACAGGGAATACCGTACGGTGCCGCCGCGCCGTCTCGTTCAACACGTCGCAACGGATTATAGACCGAACAGCGACGGGATATGAGCTTGTCGTTATTATCGTTACTACTACGATCATCCAGACTATTATTATTATTATTATCGTTATTACTATCGTAATCATTACCGTCAGCCTAGTAGTAGAAGAGAAGGGCGGTTTGGTGGGGACGAAAGAACGGACGCGCGGGGAGGGCAAGAATAGTGTCGGCTGCGAGTGACAAGGCAATGAAAATCGCCACATCGACGCGCGGACCGGGGAGCGGTGGCGGATGAGACGACGGCGACGACGACAACCTATACATTCAGTCGATGCGCAGCCGTGCGTGCCACGTTGTCGGTTCACCGGCACGTACCGGCAACGCGGCGTCAAAGTGCGCGCGCACGCACGCGCGTCACCGACTCACGCACGCGCGCACACGCCACCTACGCCTTACCCTTGTGCCCGCTGCCGCGGACGAGGAGGAGGAGGTGGAGGAGTAGGTGGACGTGAAGGTGGAGGTGGAGGCGGACGTGGACGGCGACGTTGCGAAGCAAATATTTGTTCAACGGGTTGTCGCCGCGCGGCCCTATGTGTCGCATATTCTCATCCGCCGTGCCGCCACCGTTCGAGCTTTACGCGGGTCCCGCGAACGCGTGTCACGTCGATAATCGCACGGTTATCGTGCGCGCCGCGATCGGGTGCCGTCGGTGGACGTCGTTCAAAGGCGCAACCTTTGAACCGGTGTCCTCGAAGCCCGGGTCCCAACGATTCTCCGGGCACGCCGCGTGTTCTCTTTCAACGCTGAATTTACAGCCGGATCGGGACGGATTTGTGCCGCCGTCACACGTGCCCGTCGTTCGTCGGCCTGGTTTATGGCGCGTCCCGTCGTCCCGACGAACCGTTCGCGGGACGAGCGTTTCGCACAGTTTCTTGAGTTCCTTCCGACACGGATCCGAAACTTTTAAAACAAGTTCTGGGGACGAACAGCGGGTGAACGGCTTACGAATATAGATAGACCAAATTCTTCTAATATTTTAACGAATCGTGCAACGTAATAAGTACATTTTTCTAAACTTTTTTCAAAATTGAGAAGTTAAATAACAGCATAAATAAAAAGCGTATGGTACGGGTGAGGGGGGATGGTGTATATAGGGCGGCTAGATTTTAGGGAATACGGGACGAAAAAAATAACATTGGGATGGATGCTTTTTTTTTATGACAACAAGTTATCCATATATGAATATTTTACTTGGTTGGTTGTTAGACAGTATACAAAACAAAACAAGTAATCTGTGGTAGGTAACTATAGTAACCATCCTTGGTAACATATTTTGTAATTCGTTTTTAAATGACCAAACTATTAAATAAAGATGAGACAACGTTGAATACAGTTAAACAGTGTACAAAATAGAACAAGTAATCTGTAGTAGGTAACTATAGCAACAATCCTTTGTAACATTTATTATTCATTTTTTAAATAAATATAAAAATAATGATAATAATAATGATATACCGTATATATAACGTGTCGTATGTTCCATTCGAATTCAGTAATCCTTCTACCCCGTCAAGTCACACAATCGCACTCTTCTACCTTTATCACATCTACCACCACACCCACATTTAGGGGTGCGTATTTACTTGTATAAGTACATGCTTGTCGGCCACTGAGAAATCGCTGCTCTAAAATACTAAAATATAATATGTATATACTTTATATCTAAAACTAAATTTTAAATCACCGATAACAATCCCCCATCTTGGACATTATTTGATTTTGAATACTTTGAATATATATTACGTATTTTTCGGTTATAAAGGTCTGCGCAACGGCCGTCGACAAAATATGCATCCATAACCACCGCGTATTGATAATATTTCCATCTTCATCAATTAAAATAGATGTTATTATCCTGTTTTGGGATAAACACGTCGCGTATCATATATATTAATTTTATAATAATGTCGGAAACATAACATTTTAGAAAAACGTCCTTTCAAAATTGGTCGCCGCTCAAAAAGTGGCTGCACCGAGGCATATACTGTATTAGTATAGTGCCTACACGTAGAGTGCCACCGACCACCCACGTAAAATCGTTTTTGGTCTTTTATCCATTCCCAGAGGCCTCCGGTACGGCGGTCAACACGTTCCCAGGTGCGTTCATCGCGTTCAGTTGTGGGTACTAAAGTAGCAACACCTTCGATCAAGGAAGGGTGGATATGTGAGTTGGTGCCTACCATTTCAGGTGTTATAGATTACCTAATGTTAGAATTATTAGAAAATCTTGTGGTGTGCCTTATTTACGAGCTGCGAACTACAGAGTACATATAATTGCATTTCGCTATTATATTTCTGCGTTACATAATTAATCCATATTTTATTTCGTGCATCGGTCTTACGTAATTTACACGAGAAACAAATCGAAAGGTTTGTTGACAGAACTACAGAACTACACAACAAATAATTAATACGTTACAGGTGGGTGGGTGTCTTAGAGTTTGTTCAGCCACACCATTCATTTCGATGGTAGTCGCCACTGATCGCGTTTGAGCGTTTGTTTTACCGGTGCCTATGTGTACGTAGGTACTCGTGAACCCGCGGTCGGAACTGTGTAACGTCATTACGCCGCGCATTGTTTGTTTTTCACGTTCGGTGCCGGAGACGTGCATGCGCGCTACGCGTCTCGTCCTCCGCAGCGATCCTTTCGCGTTTACCAACCGGCAGGTCAATAAACCGCCGTCATCGCTATGTGTGTACGTACACGTTTTACGCGCACAGAAAATATGGTCTCTCTTTACAGGGCGTACACATAGGTGTTGTGCGCGCCGCCAGAAGGAAAACCAAATTTGAACAGTTGTGCATCAACAGCGTACGCGTAAGGTGTATTTATAACACGTGACGACCGTACAGGTTGCTCGGTTTTAGCCCCGACTCGGGTCGGACGAACGGCGTCACATTTCCCCGTACCGATAAGGTCCTGCTCGGGTCGCGCTCGTACGCGATAACGCACACGAGCAGTTTTTTTTCCCGACCGTCACACGTTCGTATGACATTGTGATCGCGTTTAGGACACCAGTGCTTCTCAAACTTTTTCCCTATGCGGCCCGCTCAGTTTAAGGCTCATCTAAGACGCGTAGGAATTTGTTCCCGTCGAAATCGTGAGAATAACACGCGGAGTTTTTTTTTCCGAGCGTATATACAAATATTTCACGTCCCTCTTGAAAATCCGGCCCCAAGAAGGGGGGGGGGAAGGTCGCAGCCCTAGGTTTAAGGAGCACTTGCAATTGCACGTGCATGTTAATATGCCAGATCGTTAGCGTACTATACGGTGTAGTTACGCTGCATGGCGGCGCGTTTGTGTACTCGTTTTATTGCACTGCAAAACAATATAAACACGATTTCCGTATGTACACACTCGAAAGCTCCGCGAGTTCTGCATAATACACGTTTACTGCACGCAGTCAAAACAATATTATTCGAATAGAATGTCTAAAAATAAACTCAAGCGTAATGTTATTGCGGTACTCGTGCGCGAAGTCGGGTTCGCATGCGTCTCGCAGTGAACTTTCAATACGAAGCGAAATGTGGACAGAATTCTGCGCTGACGATGGAGTACACTTAATATGAGCGATTGTTGGTCTAAGACAGGGGTGGCGAACCTTTACCACTACGTGCCGAAAATTACCTTTTATTTTTGATCGAGCGTGCCATGAAAAATATTTTTTTATATTCATTATTGTAAAAAAAAATTATCGTTATTCGATTGTATAATAATGTATTAGTATAAAAAAGGTTGGTTTAGGTACAAACAATTATAATATTATTACTTTGTTGATTATTTTTTTTTTATGTGATTTTTGTTGTTGAATAGTTGATGCCAATTCGTTGATATTTGGCTTATAATTAGTGACTTTTAATAAAGTACATGCTGCAGTGCATTCATCAGTTAGTCGGTTTTTTAAATCAGATTTTATAAAATTAATTTCTGAAAATAGTGACTCGCATGAATAAGAAATCGAAGAAAAAATAGACAAAACTAAATAACAAAGCTAATACTACTATTTTTAAAATGGAATAATCTTTTGGAATTTCATTCCACACATTCAAAATCTTGTTCCCTATGTTTACGATCGATTTGCTTAAAGCCCTATCACGCTCAATTTTTTCTAATTCATTTCTCAGAATAACGAATTTTTTTTTCACAAAAATATTTTAATTTTTCGCGTGCCCTTAAAATCTTTTGGCGTGCCACCTCGGGCACGCGTGCCATGGATTTGCCATCCCTGGTCTAAGATCTTAAGCGGTCCAAAGATGTTGATTTTTCTAGAAAGAATTTTCATTTGTATTTATAGTTGCACGTTATTGTTGAAAAACTCGGTAAATCGAACATTTAGAATATGACAAAGAATTTTATGCGAACAATATAGAAAGTTTTTATATAAGATTTATTATAAAATATTTATTCGGAGTAAATCCATCAAAGCTAATCAAGTTAACCAAATTAATGTTTATTGAATTATATTTGTGAGCCGCGTTTTACTTACTTTTCAAATACTTTAACTTAGTAAAGTCAACATGATACTTTATTTTCATTTCATCATTTATGTTTTTTTATATTCTTCAAATAAATACTTAGCTGTTTTAAATGGTAAATTATATGTTACACATAAGCGTAATCCAATATATTTTTCCAAACAACTATTAAATTAAAAGTTAAGTTATTTATTTTTTTTATTCCTCTCAAACTTTTTATTCACATCAGCACAAAACATCATTTCTATTGTCTGTATAAATAATTTTTTACGTAAGCTATTTACATAACAATGATTTCCTAAAAGTTCAATGAACTAATACATAATAAGATACGCACGAATTTATAATTTATATGTATAAAAAATTATGACTTTATAATAAAAAAAATACCTAATACCATGAGGTTATAGTATATTGTACTAAGGTTAAACTGTTTGTTCATAAACTCTGCTTTTTTTTTTTTTTTGTAGCGAATTTCGTTAATTGTCTAAGAGCTTAGATTTAATTTTACTATATAACGATTAACATAACTATGTTGTATTTATGAATTTAAGAAAAATTAGGTGATATAAAAATTGACTGTTATTTCATTACTCTTTGAACCGATAAATATTACCTTTTTAGTCTTAGTATTATAAATGTTTTCGGTGTGTTTATTATGTACATAGTTGGTACGTGAATTAATAAAACATATCTTATGAAATGAACATAAACTATTAAGTATAATATTTAATCAACAAAATATCATGTCATCATATTTATTTTTATTCATCCGCGTTTTGTTTTCTATTCAGGTTTTAATCGTTTGATCGTTTAAAATTTAAATTATAATAAACTACGTTTCATTACAATGGTGATTCTACTGAGTTTTTTATTTAAACTCATTATTAACTTTAATGATCCATAATTATACCCATTATCATTAGTTTAATAAATAACATATTCCTAACAGTACACAATTAATAGTAATACTTTTGAAAACTTTTAATGTAATACCACACATGCAATTTCGGTAATTACATTCATTAAAGCTTGACATTTACACAGTTTGCATAATAATATGAACTTTCTATACTTTAATTATACATTTAGTTAGCTTAGGTATTTCGATATACCTCTTTATTAAAACTTCTGTAGCTCCATGTGAATGTTCAAGAACTCGGGATTAGTTGTTGTACCCTATAATTTGTGATGTAAATTTCGGCTTGTGTTTTACGTAGTGTGTACGAACGCGCGTGTTGTGTCAATGTATACCTACAAAGTTCCTTATAAATTGTACAGACATCAGGACGCTCTGTTTTCGAGAACGTGGTTTTAAACATTGTTTCCTTAAAACACCTCTAGGATTTTCTCAAAATATGAAAAAGGACATTTTCGATTTTAAGAATCCATTTAAAAATTTAAATATTTATAATATTGGTTGGCGCATTTAGCTTCAAATTTCGTCCTACGCTGCTATTATGTTTATAGTAATAATTTTTTTTTTTATTTTTTGTTAAAAGAAGAATGTATACAATCTGCTGCACGCACAATAATAGTAAATATGATAAACATAAACAAAAGGAAAACCACTGAGGTGGGAGAACACATAGTGATGTAACAACTAACACTCCATAATAAATTGAGCTTTTAATAATTATTGCTACACTATACATATAGTAGAAATGCAACTAGGGGCGTACTAGAAGACACTACTTAAAATTAGCCTTGCATAATATAGCCTATGCCTAGTGCTTTAATAATGTTTATAGTTTCAATTAAATTATAGATTAGGATCAGTTTTACTATCATGTTAGTCTTGTTGTTATACAGAAAGTACTTTTCGGGCTATTATGGGCTCTGGAGCAGTTTGTCGCTTCAACACAATAAATAGTTATACTAAATAGGAAGATAATTATTGAAATTTCTCAGCTCTACATTCAGTACAACTTTAAAAATGGTAAAAACTCACACTCGATAATTTATTATTATTAGCACAGTGGTGCTTCATAAAATAGTACCTCATAAAATGTATTTCAAGTATTCATCCATATATGTCATCGTTTATCTAAACATTTTATGATAATGACAAATGTATAAAACTTATGTCATCAAGACTATATTATATAACACAGTTGTTTCATGGAATAAACACTTTTTATGTGTTGCCTTAGTATCGGATAAAACATTCATTAGGTTTTGATGATTTTGTGCGTCATATTTCAAATAATTAAAATGAAATCCATTTAGTTTATTAGTATTTAAGGAATAGTAATTACCTGTTGGCTGTTGTATCAAAATATAATATTTATAATAATAATAATATTATTATTATTTATTATTATGCTGTTGCGTTACATTCTTTTTGTCTCGTTTTAGAATTTTAGTTGTTTTTAAAAAAAAAATACTTTTTCGTTTTTCATCATAGTAATTATCCTAAAACTATTTTGAAATATAGCTGTAATGGCAGATATAGAATTAAAAAATTAACGTTAAGAGCCTCACCATATAAAATGCTAACTTGGGGCATTTCCTTCGGCCGATCCTGAAAACAAAGATGTCCATACAAGCAAAAAATACTATATACAAGTCATTTATTAGACCCATGTGGGCTTATGTAATTCATATTTGGGATTGAGCCAAGCCTTTGCAAATTCTTACCAAACAAGCATTTCATTCAATAGTCCTCCGTCTTGTTACTTTAGGTCCTTGGTACATATTCAACGACGCACTCCAGTGGTGTCGAGACAATCTACAATAACTATTTAAAATTAAGTAAAATTTACAAAAAAAATAATAATAATCACGTTGGGTTCTATCATTAGATAGCCTCCCTTATTCACACGCCATTTAAATGCAAAAAAAAAGAAAAGAAAAAGAGCCTCGTGTATTTTACGATTCACACAATCACCTTGTCGTGTTTTTGTCCAAAGAGTAAGTAAAATAACGTTAGAATGTTTCAAAGAAATTAAGTTTCGCTTAATTCCCATAATTATGTGTTCAACCAATTTTTTTATATAATAAAATTACACCATTTAAAGATTCGTTTTTTTTGCTAATCTTTTGATACAAGATATTTATAACGGTTTTTAACGTAATTTTCGCCATTGACTAAATTAGTTTTAATGGTCAAATAATATTTTAAGTTCTATATAGTGGTTTGACATCCGTAATGTTGAAGGTCATATTCATTATAATGAGCCGAGAGTAAAATTAATACAGAATTTAAAATTTAATCGAGGTATAGATATGGCATTGTATTATGCTGATCATTGTGATATTGTAGTTATCATCGTTCAATAATTTATAACTCATAAATCAGTTTTTTATTAGTCGGTAAAATGTTTTGCTGGTTTGATTGACATGAACATTCCGAAAATTTTTTATACGAATCATCATGTTTTCTAACATCACGAAAATTACATACGAGTAGCTAGTTAAATGTAACTTAAAACTTAAAACTAATATTTCCCGATAAATTACGTTCTATTATTTATCATCTAAATTAATAGTCAATCATTTATTTTTTAACCAATACGAAATTAATGCTATTGAACACTAGAAATATGATTGGTACATCTAACTAATAATATTTTATTTTTTATTTTTTATTTTATTTATTTACGCCGATCGGCTTTTGCATATAACAATTATAAGTATTACAGTGACAATAGAGAAATACTTAAGTGATAAATAACAAAAAGTT
The DNA here is from genome assembly GCA_949715065.1 of Periphyllus acericola. NCBI lineage: Eukaryota > Metazoa > Arthropoda > Insecta > Hemiptera > Aphididae > Periphyllus > Periphyllus acericola. The sequence continues at coordinate 37,223,801 of OX454267.1, read as the reverse complement.
TTTTTATTTATTTTTTTTTTATTTTTAAGACCAAAGATCAAAATTGTTTTTATTTGATGAGCGCATGGCTCTTGTTAAGGGATCATTGGAGAGAAAATTTGAGCGTGAAATTGAGAGGTGAAATTGTGCATGGGATCTAGAGTTGAATTTAGGAACACGAATATTGATACGTTCCAATAGCCGGGACGAATCAGTCTTACCACAAAGAAGGTTATTTAAAAATATTTGGTCAGTACTTGTCCGCCTTATGTTTAAAAAGTCCATGACTGGTTGATAATTGTGTTGAATTTAGAATGTTATTCATTTTGTCACAGTTCATAAGAAATATATACACGCATACAAAAATAAATTATCTTTATAAACGATTTTTATAGATATTAATGTGTTGTAATCATAAATTATATATACCTATTACCTGTATACAGTGAATAGGTACTTTGGACGAAAAATCCGAAACGTCGCCGGATGTCACTCTCATCGTCGACGAATTAATATCCACTATCCACGCTGGCTGTACATGGGATGTTCAAATTCCATGTTCCAGTATGTACAATGTAATGGCACATGGAAATAAATGTCTTACAGAACGCAACATAAACGTGAAACGATAGTAAAATGCACCGTTTCCCTAACAACGATTTAGTTGTCATAGTAAAATCATAGTCAAAATCATATATCCAACTGATTCTGTATTTAAGAAAATATTTTCACAAATTTATTATAATTTTAGAAAAAATTTACTATAACAAGGCTTTGAAAATATAATCGTTGTCAGGGAAACGGTGCGTTATACTCATTTGTACTTTTCACTCGGTGAGTGTGACATCCAGCGTGATGATTCGGAAAACATTTTCGCATGACCCCAAGCGATAAAACATATCCATATCTATATTTCTACGTCTGGAAAGTTTTGATCTTTGATACCTATTTAAAAAACGAATAATCATATTATTTAAAAAATAAAATCCCATTCTTAGAAATAAAGTAAACTAGATAAACGATAGTTCATTGTCTTAGACACGTTCGGTTTAAGAGTTCGTCACGTCTTACACCCAAATCCTAACGCATAATGTTAGATCAGTTTCTATTTATTTTAGGTACATTGATATCGCCACGAAGACACGTAGATGTTTTTCTTATATAAATAGAGACCCGGCTCTGGATATTGACACTTCAGAATATCGAGCGTACACAACAGTGCATTTATGAAAATTATTTATTTAGAATATGAAAATCATGAAAACTTGGTATACGTTATTCATCACGGTGTTTGCCATCACACAGGTAAATATATTTTATTAATCGCATACTCTAAAAATGATAAATTTTTAAAATTTAAGTTAAGTTTAAAATTAGTCCATTTACTGTAATTCAGGAATACATAAATTTATTAGGTTCACAAATAGTAATTCGCAAATTACAGACATATACAATAAATGTACTATACATTTTAACAAAGTGTTGCATTTAAATGCATTAATAAAAAATCGTATACCTACTAACTAAATTCATCGAACTAATTCATTGAAGTATAGTATTTTCGTCGTCAACAAAACAGTGGGCGACCATGTCATTGTTAAAATTTCAAAAGTAAATCGAAGTCGATTGGTTATTTTATTTAATCTAATATTAATGATGTATAGCAGGGATGGCCAACAGGTCGATCGTGACATGCGTTTGAGTCGATCGCGACCCCTATTCGGATTTTCTTGAATTTTTAAATTTTTTCAGAACACAAGCAAAATGTTTTTTTTTTTTTCGTAAATTTGTGTATCTTGTGTTATCTTATGTATCCACGTTATTAATACTTATATATCAAGAGTGGCCTAACGTCGATCACGTATGATTTAAAAGTCGATCTTTGGCATCTTATTAGAATTTGTACATGCGGTATACACTGATTGCCTCTGGTGGTTTAGACTTTCAAATTATTGTTATCATTGTTCATCGTTGAAACTCTGGTCAGCGTTCTCTGCTCAAGTCGACTGTCTTAAGAAAAATGTTTTCTTAGTCGATCTCCACTTGAAATAGTCTGGCCACGCATATACATTTTTGTTTATTGACTACCTTTTTTTTTTGTCGATCGCGATAGCCTGAGCAAACTAAGAAGTCGATCTTCAGTCTATTAAAGTTGGCCGCCCCTGATGTATAGAGTAGAAATTCGTGACGTACAACTGTATACTTTTAACCAGATTTAATGGCGACAACAGCAATTTGTTCAAAATAGGGGAGTATTTAACAAAAATATGTAAATAACCTCAAGTATTAAAAATATTTAGTAGCAACTATAGCTTAGGACATTCATATAGTTTTAAAACATATATATATATATAGACCGATTTAATCAATTATCATCACTCACGACAAATATGTAGGTTCAATGGTTCATACAAATCCGCACCCTAGTTATAATACTATTATTAACCTAACTATTATAACTATTGTTAAAACATTTTGAGTTAAATATTTGCAGTATCCTGCAGTCGATATATTTATCGATGTGTTTATTCTAAATTTTATAGTTTGAAAACACTAATTTAAAAAGACAATTGGTTTTTTGATTCTCAGAAATTTTAGATACAAAATAACTTTTTTACAGTTTCTAATGAGTTTTACTTAAATTATTTTTGAAAACATGTACGACCTTAAGGAATTTAAAAACATATTGTTAGTCTCAATATTTTAAGATGCTTCATTTTAAAAAACCTACTTAGATGATAGATCCCTATTTCCAATGACATTCTTAATTTGAATATGTTCGATTAGAATACAATATTAATTGATTTAATTTTTTATTTATGAGTACTTGGACTTATCTTTTCCTCTAATAATTACTTAACCTTTTACTTTTTCTAAATTTCATTTTCAGATAAGAAGTGGGACGATTCCATTAGAATCATCCGGTTATGAAATAAAACACCCGATTCGACGTCAAGTACTACTAACGTATCCACTTGGTACAATGTTGACAATTAATGGAAACCGTCTGTGCGGAGGAAAGGATGAGACCATAATTGAATATATACCATTCGACGAAAATAATCCGGATAGGGTAGATTCGATTAAAACAGAGTCTGACCCCGATAATCGTGAAATTGATAATCACGCACCTGTTATTCTTTTAACAAACGTTCAAATATTGAATTTTGAAAACACGGGACGTGAGGGATCGAACCGGACAAAATATCTGCCCAATGAAGAACATTTACCGAATAATATAACAGTAACAAACGATGAGCATTCAAACAAATCATGTGACCTTGATGTGACAAATCATTTAAGGACCAACGAATCAGTGGTACAGCAAAGTGCCCCAACAGAAAAAAAATCGATCTTTGTTACCGATTCGTCAAGTATTTCCAACATTTCAAAGATCACAAGACCACAAACGTCTGCAGGGATGGAAGCAAATAGGGACCTGTCCACGAATAAACCAAGCGATCGTAATGATTCACACGTTCTTACGACATCGACTTTACAATTACATAATGAGCATCCTGACGAGAATCCTAGTACTTTGAATAATTACCACAATGAAACGATTCATAATGTAACAACCCCATCATATGGAACTAACCATAGTATACCTGGTAATAAACATATGACAACTTCAACACAAAGAAGTTTTGAGGACTTACCCGACTTATCTACTTATGACCCCATCATAGTCGGTATGATTCATTCTACCACACCGAAAAATTGTACACAAAGTACAACCAAATTAACTACATCAGAAATTGCCACAGAAACACCAACGTCTGCAGGAATGGAAAAAGCATTGCACATGTCCACGAATAAACCAAACGATCGTAATGATTCACACGTTCTTACGACACCGACTTTACAAATACATCCTGACAAGAATCCTAGTACTTTGAATAATCACCACAATGAAACGATTCATAATGTAACCACCCCATCATATGGAACTAACCATAGTATACCTGGTAATCAACATATGACAACTTCAACACAAAGAAGTTTTAAGGACTTACCCGACTTATCTACTTATGACCCCATCATAGTCGGTATGATTCATTCTACCACACCGAAAAATTGTACACAAAGTACGAGTACAACCAAATTAACTACCACAGAAGCAAATCATATTTTACAACATGTTAAACCGGAAAATAAATCTTCCAACTATTATATTATAAATCATCATACTCATAGACGATTAATTATTAGAGTTAGCTGATAACATTTTTTTTTAAAATATTATAATAGTTACACTTAGCGGATTATTATTTAAAAACCAGTAATTACAGTTTATTCGTGGTTGTAATTTTTATCAAATTTTATTTGTATCAATGTATTCAAATTAACAGCAATTATGTCTGTAATACAAGTACTCGTATACCATATATTAACTGAAACAAGGAAAACAAAAATACACTTAGCCAGGTATTTCTTAGTTAATTATAAAACTATAATAAAGTATTATTTAAGGTTTAATACTCATGGGATTTAATAGAATTACTAATAGTTAGTAAAAATGTGTTTTATTATATCAATATACTTTGACAATTTGTTAATTTAAGATAAAATATAACGCAAAATATTAATTATATTATATAAAAAAGATGGAAGAAAAATGATTGTGTTATATTTTAAAATTTATAATAAAAGTATAATTATGTTTTTATATTACTTGTGTATAATTTGTTGTTTATCTTTTTAAGCGACATGGAATATTCATTAGTTATACTTGAGCGGCCATATTATTACACAAGTAGGTACAGGAGTACAGGAGGACGCTGTGGAATGTAAACTAAAAAATGATTTTCTTCAAATACTTAAATTGTTGTACTTAGACATTTTTCATATAATTGCTAAATTAGCATCCACATGATTTGAAAAAACAACGGTTTTTATTTGAATCACCTATGGATATTTATACGTCAGGTAAAACGGAAGTTTCGTGTCATGTTGTATATATCATTGTGATCAATCGAAATATCTATCTTTGTATGACATAAGATAATATAATATTATTTATTTATACCAAGAGTGTATAATAATCAAATTTCCCACGGTTATAAATCTCCATCTACCCCATAACGTCCCTTTTCAGATTCTAAATTAGCATAAAATGCTATACATATTTTTAAAAAATGTAGTGAAATATATAATTGATTTTTACATTTTATACTTAACTGAATAACTAAATAAAACGTTGAATTGTTAAATAAATGCTTATATTAATAAAAACAACTAAGAGCTGAAATATTTTGTAAGACGATTATGTCTTGATTGAATGATTTATACGTATGAATTATACGAAAACGATATGAAGTTTAGACAAAGCCCAATGCAACCTAATGTTTTTTTTTGCTGTGTATGTTTGTAGGAAATATGTATATTCGTTACAATATAATATTTTGTTATCTTAGAACTGACAGAGTAGTGAGTACACAGTATAATATTCACGTGGAGCATATGGGAAGAGTGAAGACAATTTCTAAGTAATATCTGCTATCGTATTATGGTTAAATGCCGTTTTAATTGTAGTATATCATACACAAATCAGGATAATAACATACAATGCTTAAGCCGGGTAGAAATTGATTAAAACAGCCAAAACTTGGTGCAGGAGACGAGTACTACAAACATTTCCAAGAAAGCGACCAATCAAGAGGTATTATTCCTTAAAGGATAAATGCTCTTTGACCCGAATTTAAAACAATGAAAGCAATTTTCGAGAACAGAAAGAAACGGATAGAACAGTTGATAAGGAATAAAGCGTGAGTAAAAGTGATTATTACCTTTGTGAAAAATCGAAGAAAACCATAAGGGCATGAAACGAAGACAAATCGCCGTGTGAAACAAATTATGACGGGCATAAGAAGAAGTTCGTACAAATATTTGAATCAATGGAACAAAAAAATAAAAACGCATTGGGTAACGGAATCGCAAATGAATAATATGGGGTGTATTTTATAATTTTTTTTTTTTTTTACTGTGTTGTCCCTACGCATACTGCTTTATTAGTTTCCATTATATTTTTTCAACAGTGACAGTACGTTTTGTTTGTATGAAATGTTTTTTTTCGACCATTTAATCTCGAAATGCATTTATCATAATAAAAGGAATCGTGATCAAAAGTCCGACGAAAAAAAGATCTTATTGTAATCAACATTATTATTATTCAATGCTAATTAAGTCTGTCTAGCTTTATGACACACGGTATAAAAGAACCCGCATACGATCACGTACCAACCTACAGTAATAGTGAGTAAACCGTGTCTACAATATGTAATAAGTAATAACATACTGGAGAGTAAAAACTGTATACGATATACATATTTATGTTGCTTTTTTTTATTGCACTCGCAGTAGACAGAACTCATAAGTTACGTAGGCACTGTTGAAAAATACTGATCATTTCAATTCTTGACCAAGTTCGTCGTGCTAATACAATAAATTTATGAATTCTTGAATTATTAGATTTGAAATTTTTATTTTTTTTCTTAGTAACGTTAAATAATGTCAACATTATTTTTTGATAGCAAACATTTTCAACAGCCTTATGTTGAAAGTAAATATTACGTGTTTCAATTTTTTGATCGATAGTTGTTTGTTTTATGGAAATTGCTATTTTATAATATATTTTATGTATACATTTTTTATTTATTTTAGAGTCTGCGTTATTATAATCCTTGATAAAAACGACAAATGGTTCGTAATTTATTGCATAGGTAATAAAAGTTATTGCATGACCTAAAGAGGAATTGTATAAATTTAATAAATATTATATTTATTCAAAATCATCAAAAAATAGTGTTAAAATAATAAGTGATATATTTTGTAGGGAAAACTCGTAACAAAGAATATATATTACATAATTATATAATGTAAATAATTAATAATACATATATTATAAATTATTTATTACATACAATTATTATATTACATATATATGAACATAGTAATTTTCTTATGAAATGAAAAATTTCTTACAAATGAATTGATAATTTGTGTGATTCAGAAAAAAAAAATAACAGACTACATTTGTAAGTAATTACATTTTTTCGTACATTTTATGGGTTTATAAGAAAGTAAAAAATGTTAATTTAAACGACTTTAAAAGTCGAACGCAATGTAAATAATGACTTTGCCTTTATATTACATTTAAAATGTAAATATTAACAATAAATTGCTAAATATTGTAAATTGTGGATAATACGTGTTGCTATCAAATATTATAATTTATTTATTGTTGCTAATTTTCTATAACTTAATGATATTTTAATACGAAAAGGTCACAGTTGAAAATATAATGTAAATATTTGATAGTTGATCGATTATAAAAGGTATTAATTACTGGGTAATGGAATTGCATCAATAGGCCATCAAATTTAATACATTTATACATTTATAGAAAATAAACATTTTCTTACGGATTGTCGGAAAAGTGTCTGGGTCTTCTCTATTGCCTTGGTCCTTGAGTGTGACATAGCCATACTTTGCATATTCAGATTTTCTCAGACGTAAACGTAAAACTAATTTCCATATTAATTACTAGACACGTTTTTCCGGTGACGTACTATGTCAACGTCAATCATCGATATTATTCCCGAGAATTGGCGTTACTGCGTTATAACCTTTAAACAGAATAACGCACTCAGAGGTAATTATTTAACGCGAGTTAATGAATCCAATTCCGCGCCTTTGTTGATAGGTCGAGAGCGCATAGGCATGTCGCTGTATTTAAGTGTTGTATCCAGTAGGTTTTGAAAGACAAGGAAACATACTTGAAGTAGTGAAATGTGCACAAATTAAAACGTGATGGAGTGCAATTAGGATAAAGAAAAATATCACCATGCAACCCATATAATATTATTAACCGTTTGGTGGAAAAGGAGTCATACTATTCATACTGGTAAGCCTTCGAGTAGTTTTTGCAGCTTACACTACGGATTCCAAAAGTACAATATTAATATTTAAGGATTAAAATTTGATTATAATTATTATTTGTACTGCATTTTGTTTACACACTTTATTGCATTACAAATAGTGTTTATCTATATTAAATATGTTATTTTCGATTGCGATATGGCAACGTATCATAATATGTGATGCTCAATCGATATCTTTTTCGTAAGTAGCAAATTATTTGAACAGAATCGAATTTGAGAGCACATTAAATTCTGCTAACCCGATCTAACCTATAACCGTTTGGTCAAAATAGATAAACGTGCTCAATTGTTCGATAGTCTCAGGTCTGAACAGAAACGAACCGTGTAGCGTACAAATACCAAGTCACTATAACTATACAGTGAAACATAATATGTATAGTGCACGGTCACTCGGACTTCTAACGGGAGGTTGGCCTGCGTGCCTTACGTCGGTACGATAAGTTCTGTCTGTTACAATACCGGACACTGACGAGATAGTAGGTGAGCAATTAAAACCGTATATTGTCGAGAGTTGTAGTTTATTTTCGAGAAGAAATAAAAAAACATAAGTGTCTTAACAGTTTAAGCACTTATTTTTCATTATTTTTAACATTTTATTTTCGTTCTGTTCATTATCGATCGCATGGAAACATACACTCATTATTAGGGCTAGAATAGTATTTCTTTAGGATTTACAGGACATAGCTTTTCAAGCACAAAATGTGATTTGGTCATATACGAGTCCAAATATATAGTTTTTATTTTGCTTTTTTTTGCATTTTTTTGTACTTTTATGGATTTAGGGTCATTTTGTAGCATTTTTAGGTCATTTTTCAATTTTACAGGCATTTTTTATACTTTCTTGAAATCTATGTAAAATTTTTATACATTTTCATTTACACTAGATGTTTTCGATAAAAGTTTTGAATTTGTAACAGAAATAATATCTGCAAAGTAAAAATTAAGCTGTTTAATAAAATATTCAATATTTCAATTATAGAGATAGTGTGTTAATACTCGCTATCGATAATAAAACCACGTATATTTTACAACAATAATCTTCGATACCGCGAGTTATCTTAATCGTTAAATTAGATGACAGTGGTGTGGAGTGTACCTACGTATGGTAAAATCGGCGGTCATTTGTATTTGAAAACTTGAAGGAGCTACTGATTGTCCACTGCAACGATACAATTTAAACGTAATTTTCAGAATAAAAAAAAATACACGTATATATTTTTTATTTTATAGTATTTTTTGTTGTTTATTTCAGAAAATTTCAAGCTGTTCATTTTGTACTGAAATATTAATTAATAAAATAATAATTAATAATTATAATGCAATTTTATAATATTTTAAAATCTTTTTTTATCTTTTGGGCATTTTTTAAGGTCATTTTTAGGTTATTTTAAGGTAATTTTTAGGTTATTTTAATGTCATATTTTTAGGTTTTTTGGGTCATTAAAATCCTAGCCCTACTCATTATTATTGACCAGTTTCTGGTAGGTATTGCGCATATTAGGTACGGTATGTCCAATAATGAGTGGTGAATTATAGAACTGAGTCCGATTTGTAGTGTCCAACATGTCCACCATTAAGCCTTAAAATATCAAATTTATTTTTAGGTTTAGGTTTTACGTCAGTGGATATAGAAGTGTCCTCTATTATGAAAGTGGACACTTTTCAGAGATGTCCAATGTTCGTCGATAGAGCTTTTGCTGTTCTACTAGGGCAGAACAAGGAGACTTTACACTGGCCAAACCCGATGTGAGTTATCAAATAATGCTTGCCATAGTAGTTAATTATACGTAAATTAAATGTAGAATTTGTGGCATGGTGTGGCGAAACGGTCTGCCGCAGTCACTCTTCAGTGTTGTGGTTAATCACCACCACGCGCTTATAGCAGTAGGATGGGTGACCACACGACTCTAGCGGCGTTGTCCATGCCTACACACATACACTATACTCAAGTGTTTAATTATTTGGATACAAGTTATATAAATATTGCATACAGCAGCGGTTCCCAAATTATGAGGCGCACCTCCCTTAGAAGTCACAAGTCCTTAATGGGGGAGATGAGCAGCAAATTGTATACATTTATTTTTAAACTACTTTATCCTACAAGTAAAAATATTTGAATGTTTAATTAATAATGATTCAAATAACTATTGTTATCTTGTCTTATTTTGTTTAACTTTGTGGGAGACGCAATACTTTTTTTTTAGGTAGGCTTGAATGAAAAAAGTTCGAGAACCGTTGCTATACCATCCGCTCAAATTATGTAATACATTGCTTGATTTTGTTTTGATTAGATTACAATATACAATTATATTGTAATTGTATGTTAACAATAATGCAGTTTAATTTCTAATTAATGTTGTTCTTTTCGATGTCTTTCTAAAGAATCACCCTTTGTGGCTTTGTTGTAGGCGGTACATAAAAAACCAAACTATGATCATTAATTTATTATAAAAATGTACTTGAATTAGATTAGACATATTCACTAATTGCAAATCAATAATTTAATGATTTAAGAGTGTGTTAATTAACTTATTTGCTATCATGATGACTTTATAATTTAGTAAAGTAAAAACGAGGATTTGAAAACTAAAATACTGGAAAAAACATTTAATTGTTGTTATTGTTTTATATTTTTGTAAGCTACTCTTTTCTACACATACTAAACATGAAATACTTATAAGAGCTTAATAAATGATCTGTACATTAAGCAAAGCATATTACGAGTTTCAGTAAAATATCCTCTCTTAAGTTAAAAAATTGATACAGAAACTATCAGGTTAGAATACTTATATTTATTAGAATTAATTAAGACTTTCACTAGAGTTTAGGTAAAGGTATGAATGAAATACTAAATGAAAATGATTAAACAATTATAATTATTTTAAGACTTAAAACCAAAATTAAAATTGTATTTTTACAAAATCTGTAATATGATTGTTATATACTTAGTTTATTAAGTTTATTTATTTACCAACTTATTGTTAAAACTTTAAACTAATATTTAATTCTGTACCTATGTCTAATGGAACATATTTTAAACATTAAATAATCTCATAGTTACAAAATAAATTTCACATACATTGTATTACCAATACACCACTAAAATAAAAATAGCATATTAATATTGCTAATTGCTTATTACAGTGTTATATATTGACGTAATTAATTGGCTCAGCTAATAAGTATAGTCCAAAAGTGTGTACTGTACCGGGTGTAAAGACCTACCTTTTATCAGTTTAAATTGAATCGAATAATTTATTAGATTGCAATTGTAAATATTTAAACACCAACGTATTTATTTTGTCTATAGGAAGTGCTGTATAGAAATATTTATAAAATGCATTGCTCAAAGGTCTTATGTCTCGTTTGCTTAAAGAAATTGCTTATGTACCATGTTAGAGAATATCAAACGGTAGTTTTGAGACTTTAAAAGTTTTAATCGGCTATGTAAATAGTTGTGTATTCAATTTTAGTAGTAAAAAAAAACTACAGTCCTCGCCATTCAATTTTAAACCTAAAGACGTATAATTACCATGTACAATATTTTCACAAAATAATTTGTTGTAAGCTTATGTATTTGTAACATTTACGTCTAAAAGTTGTTAAAGTTCTAATGAATCGTAAAATGTATGTCAAACGCATAGAATATACTTTCTCACTTTGGTGATATATTACAAAAATACATAGAGTTTATTGGATATAAATAAAACCAAGGTAAAAAAAAGTGAATTGTTATATAGAGTTCTACACAATTGAGAATAATTGAACAAACCAACTGTTAATTTTAGTAATTTAATGTTTCAAGTATCTAATAAAATATAATTAGTTTTAGTTTTAATTGAATGAATTATTCTAGTAAATTTTGTACTTTATTGTTTTTGATGATGTACTTCAAAGTTGAAATAGTAATAGCGTTACACCATATTTTAATTAATGTTATTAAATTACTGTATAGCTTTTATATTATTATAATCATGAATTAAAGAATTTATTATAGTTAACTTATTTTTAAAAATAAAACAGCCTGCAGTACCGTTAGTTTGTAAATGAGAAAAATAAAAACCACTTATACATTTTTATACGTTAACATATTTTTGTGTTAACCTCAACATAACTACTTTTTAATAGTGGTCATTTTCTTTCTAACTATATGAAATAAAGTGTTCTGAGATATTGTTGTTCTCGTACTATATTTTCTATTTTAAACTTTTGACTCGTATTAATAACCTTGAAAACATACACTCTTATTGTATCCACTATGGGTAAATACCAGCTGCTTTCGGATTCTACTGCATGGAGATATTATTTTTCGTGGCTACTAAATTTTAGGTATATTAGGGTAGCGTAGTGTTAAAATTAAGATATAAGATTTTTATAAGCTTATATTAGACACCTCGACACTCGCACATAAATGTATTTGTACTTGAATAAGATAGTTGCATTGTGATTGAACGGCGATATTGGCTAAGTTCGTGTACACACGCAGCAGATGGCAAAGCTTCTCTATTTTAGACGGCAAAAGACGTTGTGGTTGACAGTCGATGCCCATGTAATCAAGCGACTAACAAAGTTGTGCCTCGACTGTCGGTGTAGTTGCATCTAATTACTACGACTTTCAACGAAGGTCCTGCTCTTGAACGAAAAAACGGGTCAACCAGGATGGCAGTCGGTGTGCACGCAATCACGACTTGCAACAGAGAGCCTGTTAATGGGTTGCCTCCACTTATTACATATACTGCAAGAGAGTATGACTGGATTGTTCTTTGACCAAATGTGGTCTTCTTTGAGGATTGATCTAATTAATGACAACGGTGCGCCGTTAATTTTGTCCCTAATTGTTCGAATTATGTTAAATGTACACGTGCTGAAAGAGCCGTTATTTAATAATTTGTAAACTACTAAAATGTAACACTCTTGAATGATGCACATCATTACACTGCAGTAGCCAGTATAGGTACAACATTTACCTTTCTTCGTCATCACACGATACAGTTATCAGCTGATAATTCATTTACTTATAACAAAACATATAGTTTATCAAATTTGAAAAAAAGATATTAATTTTATATTATTGATAAAATTAAAATAATACATCAATATTAATATAACCGCACAGAAAATACCGACCTATTTGTGCATATAACTTTCGATAATTCGTTGTACATTTGTAAAATAAAACTTATTCATGTGTAACGTTTCATGTTCCTTAGATTATTCTGTCATTGCAAAGCTGTATCCACCTCATGATCAGCCCGACCCATTTGTAATGTACTAATTCGATAACTCCCTAAATTCATACGTGTATTATAATTATATGTCATATCATCATACCAACATGAATTATTTTGATGTGCAATAATATCGTTTTATATTTTTTTAGATCCTTATTTTATATTTATCATAGGGAGGTATTTTTTTTTTTATAATAATATATTTGTTCTGTTAAGTTTGTGCTCACCACTTGTACCCTATGAGTAGAATCGGATTGTATTTTATGTCGATTTTTGAACCACTATCTATGTACACCTAACAAATGAGTAACAACTAAACACAGCGTATGTGCTGTTACAATAAATAATAATTTTATAAAGTTGAGAAAACGGCCAAAAAAGCTACTTTTATACAAAAGCTTACCCCAATGCGGAAAACCGTAATCGATTTTTCCACCACTTTCGCTCACTCATGTTACCTAATATAGATGCCCGTTGAAAAAACACTTAGAATTCAGATGATGCGCAGCTGTGCAATAATAGTTTAGTATAAATTGGTCGCACGATAGTGTAATAAATCAATAGAAAACCCGAGAAAAACACGTTTCACATTGGGCCGGTTGAAAATAGAATATAAACTGTTTATATGAGTAGCCAGGATAATTTTTAAGGGGCGCTTGTGTCGCCGGCACCCGTTCCGGACCTTGTATTAAAGTGATAGCTGTGCAGTGTACATAAAGTGTATTTTATACTCGTTAAAATACATGTGCAGGTTCATATTTCGGTTCACACTGATTCTATACATTAGCACGACCTCGCTGTGATGTCAATCGAAAAAGATAGTTATGAAATGTAAAAATCCAAGGGCGAAATGTTGAATTTCGACAAAGCTATAACGATCAAAAGAGACTCGTGTGTATATTATTTTATGTTCGATTTGCTCGTTTTAACAATTGTAATGAATAAAAACCACGAACGAATGTAACCGTACACTATACAGTATACGGTATATCAGTACGTAATTTTTTAATTTTTCGTCGCTATAAAATGAAACGCGTACCTACCGGAACTCGCGGCGGAATGAATATACGTTGAAAATGTTTCGTTGGTTTTCAGTGTACGAGTAATTGTTACTGCTCTGTTTACGAACGTTTACGACGGTAAAGTTAACAGTGCTCAACTCACGCGTGTACACTTGAACTTTGAAACGCTCGTAGGAAATGTTTGTACAGGGATGGCGCCGTAAATTCGTCCTAGCTCTGCGCCCCGCAAGTCCTCGCACATCGACCGCAGATGAAATGCACAAACGCGTGTTTGCACACGACGGCCGTAACATTCTTCGTTTTAAACAAATATTATTATTATTATTATTACTACGTATATGTACCGCGGTCATCGGCGGTACCCGACTGTTTCTGGAAATCGTGTGAAATCGCCATTAAGCCCCCGATCGATGTGGTAAATAATAATAAAAATAATAATACGCGGTCGCGGTGGCGATAAGGGGTGGGGGGAGGGGGAAAGTTGCGATTTCCTGTTACGGGGTAGCGGGCCCGTTTCACGAAGAAAACTCGCATCACTTTTGCGATGTAGGGCAAGGGACGGCGGCCGCGGCGGCGGTCGGGTGTAATATTTTCGGAACGTCTACGAAGCGGTTACGCCTATATCACGAAAACTCGGCCGACCAATAGTGGAGAACGGGCGACCGAGCGCGGACGATCGCGGCCGAACCCGGTAACACCGACGGAATTTTACGTGCGCGCCGCCGCCGCCGCCGTCGGCTAGTGACTCCTACCGGTTAGTCGCTGCACAGCTGTTCCATGCGTGTGTGCGTCGATCGTCCGTCGTGTCAGTGTCGTCTCCGGCACTTGTTTTATGTGCGTTCAAGTTCGTCCGCTGCAACGGGACCCACGACGGTTTTCGCCATCACGACCGCGTAACCGCTGTTACCGCGTTTTCTCCCGGCCGACACTACCGTTGCGCGCGACGCACGCGCAGTCGGGTGTTGCGGTGCCGGTAACCCGCGCGGGCGGACGGCAACGATGCGCGCTTTCGAATGTGCTTGACTCGACGACCCCGCATTTCCGGGACGGTCACGTGTTGTTTGTTGGCACCATGGAACCGACGACCGAGAAGAAATGAAGACCTCACCGGAGGAAACGGTTTCCCCGGACAATGTGAACGCTGACGTCGCGGTCGGTGAACGCGGCGCGGCGGTGGACGGCCCCGTAGAGGTGATTGAGATCTACTCGTCCGCGGAGTCCGAGGACGATGAAGTGGAGGCGGTGTGGTCCAAGAAGAAGCACCGCGGCCAGATAGAGGAGGGCGAGGACGAGGGGCACGGCGAGCGGCGCGGCAGATCCAAGAAGAAGCGCAAGAAGCACCACCATCACAAGCACAGTCATCGCTCCCCTCATGTACGGAAGAAACACAAGAAGCGGAAGAAACGGGTGAGTCCGATATTTCTATGGGCGCAGAAAAGGGAAACGGAAATCGTGAGGGTGGTGTGCGAGGATTATGATCCACATAACCGCATTAGACTGGTGAAGACCGACGGTGTGTGGACGTCAAACCCCAGGTCTAAAGTGTTGGCGGCGGCCCAATCGCGTTCGACAGTCTGCAAAAACGAGAACGAATCGCAAAGGGGCACCGACGAAGAGTCGGCGAAGGAGTTGGAAAAGCGGCCGGAAGAAAAACCGGAAGAAAAGCCTGCGGAGAGTGAGCAAATATTTGCAGTAGACCTCAATGACAATTCGATCGACTTTGTCGACACTATATACAGTGAGGAGGACGACGAAGAACAGAGAGACCGAATCGCTCATGCACTTGATATGATTAACCAAGACCCTACGCTCTTGGAAGATGTGAAAATCACATTACCCGATATCGAGACTGGTGCCATAAAACTACCGGAGGGCACGACGATTCACCAGGTCAAGACTGAAGATACAAATAAGAGGCTTGTTACCACGATCTCACCGTTATCCCCACCACTATCTCCGGCTAATAATACCGTGGCCCAGTGCACGTACGGCGAGTTGACCATAACTCCACAGCAACAACTGCAGAACGAGCCGTTGAATCTGGAAACCGCAGGTAAGCGATCCGCTTTAGAAATACGATTGCAGGAACCACCGCTTAAAAAGAAAAAACGAGTTGTACTACGGGAACCGCGACCTGCATTAGTCGAGGAGCCCGTGAAGGACGAATGGGACCCCTTGGCCGAGCTCAAGGAAGTGCTTTCTGATCCTAGTTTGTCCGTGCCCGATCCTTTGCTAGTTCCCAGAGCCAGGTTGGCCGCTTTAGTGGCCAGTCCGGCCACAGAAATCCCCAAACTGTTACTATCGTCATCGGGGTTGCCACCGCCTCCGGATCCCGAACTCTTCGCGGTCTCGCTGTCGCACCTCCGGGCTATATTACAACAGACGTCGGGCTTCGCGGACGAACGCAAGGGTGCGGACAGTAGTCCACAGTTAAGCATCGAACACATGCTGTGGCGGTCGTACGTATCTTCGAAAGAAATAATCGGTATCGACAACGAGCTGATATCGTGCGTGCTGAGTCTCATCAACGAGGAGGCTGTGGCCCAACAGTCGTACAACTATTCGCAGCAGAAGAACCAATGGAACGACGTGTACTACGCTAGTAATCTGGCACCACCGCCTTACAACACTACCCCCGGATACAGCAGGACGGACGACTACGGTTGCACGTCCGCACCGCCACTGCCCCCGTTGCAACCGGTGCAACAGCAACCGTCACCTCGGCTACTGCCGAAACACCAACAGACTCCTAGGGCACTGCAGTCGTTGCAACCGCAGCTTCAGCAAACGCCGCAGATGCAGCAGAGGACACTCCTACGACCGCCGCCGCCGCCGCAGCCGCCGTTACCACCTCCGGTCGCGGTTCAGCCGATCAAACAGCGGGTCTGCACGGATCCTTACTGCAACAGCTCGCCGTCTCCGTGCTACCAAAACTGTTGTCCGAAACCCACGGGTGGCGTTTGCAACCCTTACACCGTGATACCTCCGAACGGCTGTAACACATACGCCGTGTCTCCCGTCCGCTGCGGCGGCACCGTCATCAAGTCGTCTTGTCGCACGTACCCGGCGGGCGGCACCGCTTGTTGTTATCCTCCGGACGTCGGTTGCGGGTACAACGGTCAGCCATCGGCAGCGCCAGTGCCGCCAAAACTGTCCGTGTCGCCTCGCAACCATGGTCAATACAGCTACCAAACCGGTTTAACGCAACCGCAGTCGTTGTCGGCAGAATGTAGCAGGAGCAGCAGGAGCAACGGCAGCAGCAGCAGCAGCAGCAGCAGCAGCAGCAGCAGCAGCAGCAGTAGCAGCAGCAGCACCAGCCGCGGATACGGCGGCGGTGTGGGCAATGTTGGCGGTGTGGGCAATGGTGGCGCAGATCAACCGCAATGTTCGTCGACTGCAACTGATAAGCCGCAGGCGTCGCGGTCGGAAGCTCGTTTGGCCGGCGATGTCGCGGCCAAACCGTTGCACAGACCGAAGATTAAAGTCAAACAGCATTTGATCGATCCCAACGCCAAGCCGCGGCTTTTGAACATTGAAGGCGCCCTACATCTGGCCGGGGCTAATCCGCAGGATCTATTCACTTCACCCCTGTGGCACCCTTTGTTCGGCAGGTAACTATGTCGCATTACATATTCATAATATTATACTCCGTATTGTTTAGATTTAAACGTGATTGAAATAAACGTGTAGGTCGTAACAAACCGTAATACTGAAAATAGTCCCGTTACATGCAACTTTTTTTTTAACTAATAAAACGGTATTATCTAGTACGACTGCGTTTATAAGAACTATTTTATCATCAAACATTGTTTAATGTTGTAAAGTCATAAATTTACATATATTTTTTCGTGAATTTCAGTAGTTATATAGATGAATTCCAGCGAAAAATGTATATTTAAGGCCGCTGAAGTCTTGTGTTTAATTAAAAAATATGTAATTGTTTTAATTATTTTAGTAATCGTTATGAAAATTAAATTCACCAACAGCCTACATAATACATGTAGAAATAATACATAAGAATACAATATACTTAACATCTTACCTGTAAATAGTTTTTTGATTACAAATTATTTCCAAATTTATGGTTGTGATTGATATGAGTTTATCAATTTTCAGGATTGTATTAAAGGTAATTCTGAATCTTATTATGCCACCATGTAAACTTTTTAGGTTATAGTAAAGAAATATCAGTGAGCGTCATTTATTTTTGACGGACTAACGTAAAATATGATTTATATATTCGTAATTTTGGCATATATGGTTTGAATTCATGTGAATGATTAAATTAATAAACTCACGATACAAGATCAATATTCTGTAAATAAAAAGTAAAAATTATTTATTATATGCTTAATTACTTCAGTGGAATAATATCATTAAATGAAACATAGAAACAAAGCCATTGAATTTACATAATAGTATATAATGTGATATCCATAACAAATATGTTGATCGCACAGTGGTTTAGTTTCGGAAACTGCTTGTTGTACAGTCTTAAATTGAGTTTTTGATAAATTTTATATCAGTGTATATTTTAGTAATCCTAGTGTTTATGTTAAAAAGAAGTTAAAATATAATTATACACGGGTATCAGAGTTGTATTTAAAAATTACAGCATAATGTATACTGTAAAGAGCATACTCATTTCATAATATGCTGCGTATTATATGAAATTGTCATATAGGGCAGTGACGTCACGGTGCCAATGTAATCATTGGTCGTGATAGATCGTTATTTTTTTTCCATTCTCTCCTACATAGATACCTTCATCATCTGCTATGAAATTCTTAATGTGCACATGTGCATGAAAAATATAAAATATTGGAGTTTAAGACAACAATACGTTTTATAAAATAATTTTATATCATTTCATAATCTAAATAAGGTATTAAAAAAAATTCAAAATTTTATATCCTGATACTTTTATCGAATTAATATATGGAAATTAATAATTTTATAACATTTGCTTGGATTATAAATCAGTTTATTATTTGAAAATTTTAAATTTATAACATATATCAATTATAATTTATGTTGTTATACAATTTATAATTTACGTTTAAAAATTCGAAAAACTTTTCTTAGCAAATATCATAGTTTCAGACCGTTAATAAACAAATATACGAACACACCATTATAAAAGTTCATAAATAATTATTTTTCTATGAACCTTAAATTTAACCAATCTGCTTCTATGTTATATAGTTTTGAGGCTATTAAACTCATTTTTGAATAAAATCAATTTTTTTCAGACAAAAATTCTCCAAGTTTCTTCTATACGTCTCGAATAATTTTCGTCTATTTACCATCCAAAATATTCTAAATATTATTCCACTTACGTCTTAAAAATCAATTTTCATGTCTGTTCTCTTTTCTATTCAGAGTTTACACTATCCTTCCTTAGTAACCTTTTCAGTCATTTTTAAGATACTAATGCAGAGATATCCTCATTCCATAATTTATAGTGATATGTTCTTCTTTTATTCTCTATAATGCTTTATCGGTGTCTGTGTTTCTTTTTCTTTTCTTCAAGTTATTTTGATTAATAGGTAACATAGAACTAAGAGTAAAATGAAAATGATAACGGTTATTTTAATTATGTCTTTTATTCATATGTTAATGTTCGATATTTCAGTTTTCATATTTCATAAATGAAATAAGTTGTTAACATGTTGATTAATTTAACCAGTATATTTTAAATAATTTTTTTTTTGTTAGTGTGTTTTGGTCCAATGCGGTGAGTTTTAAAATTTATATTTTTAAGTTATAATTTCTTCTCCTTGAATATTGTATCGCGTATAACAGTGATTCTCACCCATTTTTGATTCATATCACCCTTACGCCTTAGCTACTAAATTCCAAAACTGTGTCGTCCTAACATCAACATATTAGACAATTTAACTGTACATTTTAGAAGAACCATTGACGTATATTATTTCATCAAATTTCCTCCACTTACATTATTTTTTTCAACTTCCTCTTCAATTACTATATTGGCTTTCAAGTTTGAATATTTTTCCATCTTTAATTTTTATAAACTGCAATAAAAAATAAAAAGAAATTAAAAAACATTTGATTTTCATTAATGGTTAATAAGTACAACATGTTAATTCCTACATGTTTTTTTGTATATACTGAACTATTGTGCTAAATTACAGTTATACCTGACATATTTTTGGAACGCCATTAATAATAAGATAAATTCTTCTGAAATTATTGTTGAAAAATAAATTACTATAGGTTTACAGTTCGAATAACTGAACATATTTTTATAAGATTATTCACCGATTGATTAAATATTAACTAATATATTATTATTGTGAATGTACTCTTTTAACATTACATATAATAACTCTAAACTTGTAATAAAACACTTAAGTAGATGCATTTTATCTACTTTACCGATACAAAATAGTTGCTAAATCATATCTTATTTACTGACCAGATCATTGAGATTAATTCGCCTTTATTAACACATCTATATAAACACGACTGAGTGAATAATATATTTGTCCAGAATGATAATAGACATTGAATATTGTCTTATGGATAAATGAATAGTTTTTTTTCAGATTTATATTCGTAATATGTGGTAGTCTTAATTTGATTGAATTGTGTTATTCTGCAAAAAATAAAATAAAATGATTATATTGTTAATTCTGAATAACTTAAAATTACAAAAGAACAATTCTTATAGAATGTAAATTAATTAATTTTTCAACATATTTACTAGACATATCTGATAAACAATATTCTTAGATCAATTAAATTTGTTTTAATCTTTCTCCAAGATTACGTTTGTTAATAAAAATTTTAAAGTGAAAATAAAAATATCTTTTTGGTTTTTTTTCACAAGAAGAAATTGAATATACAATTTGTAGTTTATTCTTACAATAGGTAATTTTGTTATGTATTTACAAGGCATAATGGCGTGAGAGAAGGAGGTTCCCCGTGACACTACTTCAATAAAAATATCTACTAACCTAAGTCAATTATAATCACCAAACTTCAAAGGTGGTATGATATATAATTTCTAGCTATATATATATTTACTATTTTATATATTTAATATTAATATCACACTATATATTATTGTGCAAGAAGTTTGTCCGACACCAATGAAAGTGATTAAGTACCTACAGAAAAAAATATCATTACTATTTCTTACACATTAAAACTATTATAATTTAATATATGCATCAAAATAACTATATAAGTACATTTCCGCAAATATTTATGATATTTTAATTAAAATTGATCGTAACTTTTTATTAAATGAAAGGATATTCTATACGGTACTGAATTTGTGATACTATTATTCGTTCACATATTTATTCAAAAAATATATTTCAGATTTTAACACAAAATTATATACTACTCCTTGTTAAATATTGTTATCATTGTTTTAATGGAATTTAGTTTACCTTTAGTCATTTAACTTGCTTATATTCTGTAGACTTTTTGCTATTTTTATTTTTCAAGCGTATTAATGCAAAACGTTTCATCGCAGCTCTATCGTAAGTATATACACCTAAGTAAATGTAATTAATAAATATTTGATACCTGTTTAAGCTAATATTACATAATATTGTATTCTATTTGCTTTTTAATTTTTGTTATATTTTAAATTTTTTAATTTTCTTTAATGGTATTTTATATAATTAAGAAGTCGAAGTGTTCGTAATAAAAATGTATTGTTTAAATTTTGAACAATGTACTAGGTATACGTAATTTGAACCATTACATTCGTTTTTTAAAAAATATAACCATTTCATTTTTAATTTCGTAGTTTCGTACCAACTCAATAGGTTTTTTGTATTATTCCGGATGAATCAAATATTATTAATTTTTCAACTAGGTATGCTTTTATCTTTAGTTTTTTTGATACTTATAACAATTTGGAAAAAAAAACAACATTTACCAATTGTTATATCTTTTATGGAAAAATTAATTTTCATTGACGTTTAAGTTCAAAGCTACTAATTATTCTCACGATATTGTAAGTTATTTTTCTACTTTATCTTTCGACTACCATAGATTATAATAGATTATAGTTATCTAATTTTCTTAATTATTTACATTGTAGATTTAAAATGTTATACAAATGTATGTGATGAAAGCGACCGTTTTAGTCTCTAGGCATACCAGCACAAGGATCAAAGTATGTTTAATCCTCTCAGACCTAATTACACCTATCATCAGTATTCTGCCAAAAGTGCCAAAGTACAATGTCTACATGCGTACATGCGTACAGTTTTTTTTAAATATTAATACATATTCCAACATATTCCAGTTATAAATTGTTATGATTAATGATGTATCTTATTATTTTATTATCTAAGTTTATTAGCAATATTTATAGGAGCACCATTTATAATTTTCAAATAATATTATTTGGTTGGTATTTTTTCAGAAGGTATTAAGAGTGAATGTTTTATAAAATGTAATTTACTTTTTTCCCAGTACATTAAGATTGTGCTTTTTAATGATGCTCGACCATGGTTTTTAAAGTTATAGTATAATTTTATAATTTTTCCTAAATTAAATAAAATGTTAAACTTAAAACTAGTACCTAGCTAATTCATCTACAATATGGCAATTGTTTTATTTTTCTCATTCTTGTTAACGTGAAAAAATTCATTTAACGAATTTTATTAAAACGCCCACGACAATAAAGTACGTTGTGAATTACAGTAGATGTGGTTTTTACACGGACAATTTAAAACGTATGTTATTAGTTTAATAAAAAGGGATTTCATGTTCACCCTTTTTCCTATAAAATTGTATGTCCCATCTTAAAATAACGTTATCTTTCAGGCTGTATTTTACTTTCCCGTGTCATTTCTAACCATACTATCCAATTTTAATTTACACTAATCGTCAAAAGTCCCCTTTTATTAAACAAACATTAATATTTTCCTTATCTTTTGTATGTGTTTTTGTTACCTATACTACAAGATGCCACCTACATGACGTTATCAACTTTAAATAATGATTAATGATATTTTTAGTTTACTAAAAGATACTATTTGAAGATAGATAAAATACAGTAGGGCGCATACTGTATTACAAGCATATAAATAAAATAACTAAATCCACTAAACCCCCTTTGTATTTTGATCATATATATAAAAGTTTTTAATTAGCACTTATTATTACTAGAATAATTGATATAGGTATATTACTGTAAGGATCATAGAACTATTTCAATTTTGCAACGCGTGTGACTCACTTTTTAAAAACTCACCATTATTTCCATCGGATAAATACAATATTTACGATTATATTTTTATTTAAATGGAAAAGTAAAACTATTCTTGTTTAGATATTTTCTGATTTTTTTTTTAAATAAACTTTAACTAAGCTCATACTATAATACTTACTCACTCGCATTCAAACAGATGTATATAATTTACTTGAAACATATATTTTTTCATCGACAGCTATGTATATTTCAACGAAAAAATGTAATTCCAATATAATATTGCATTTCCACTTCTCATTGATAAAAACTATTTACAATACAAAATTCATCCAAATGTAAAAGTTAAAATAAAAATAATATGATCTATAAAGTTTATAATCATTAAAAGTGCTGTCAGAGTCAATCATAAAATAAAATAAACAAATAAATAGTTAGTACTTCATTCCTTAACTTTAATATTATGTATTATCCTGAAAAAATGATAGTCATTACTTTTTCCAATTAATTTAAGATGCTGTTTAAGTTTAAATTATTATGAACATTTAACACTTTAAAATACATAGTTATTTATGTAAATAGTTTAACGTGTTGTGATTGTTTTTTTACTTGTCATGGTATATAATTTACGTTAAAAAATAATTATTAATGACATTAATATATATAAGGGTTTCAGAATAAAAAGTTGGGAATTATTTTACAACTATAAGAATGTAAGTTATTAGTAAATTTTAAGGTATTGTACCTCTGGAAAACATGGACCATTCGATTCATGAGTCTTGTAGAAGTATATAGCATAGCCATATCAATATTTCATTGAAAGTTCTAGTAAATGATATAATTTTCATTATTTTTTAATATGTAATCTTCACTTATTTTATTATTGAGTGTGCTTTTATAACCTGATTATGACCAACGGTCGAAACTAGTCGTTTTAAATAACACTTTAAATATTCTCGGCATTATATTATATATTCATATTTTTCAATATAAAATTATTTTTTTACCTATTTATTGTCACTTCTACTCTTATTTATTAACCCAGTACCGTTTGTTTGTATATTTTTATTATATAGAGTATTATATAAGAGTATGCTAATTTTAATTCGAATCGGCTGTAGCAGACAGTTAAAACTTTATTATTTTCTTATTTAAAAAAGTGTCTATAATTTGATGTTTCAAAAACAACGTAGGTTATTGGAGTTAAAGTAATGTTATATTCTAATCAAGCATCTGAAATTCAAAATATAAGTTGACTGCAGATTTAAAAAAACTTCAATGAACTATTTCAAGCTTAGCTTAGCTCGTGTTATAAAACAAACATATTATAAAAGCATATTTAGTTTATACAATATCGGGGTTATTTTCTAATTTATTGCTCGCCAATTGAAGTGTCGATCAGTTACAAACACTTTGTTCCGGGTGCGTCATAATTGGATGATTTCCCACGTCTTTTACATCATGTAATTGGTACGATTAAATTTAGTTATACTGTCTGCAATACACGTGTTTAAGTATTGAAAATTTATTTAATGGTTACAAAATAAATTCTATAAAAAAGTTGTCTTATTAAAATAACCCTGATGGAATGACATAATATGACCATTATAAATTAACATATTATGATACGTATATCATGTATCTTTGAATTTTACGCTGGTTGTATGAACATAAATGGTGCATAGTGTTTTTAAATGGTTAATTAATTTATAGTCTTTAATAAATTTCGTTTATCACATTGCCGTAAGACTATAAAAAAAATGTTTGTTTGAAAGTTACCTAATGTGGTTAATATTTGGTTAAACTATATGTTTACAACTGTATTATCGATTTCATTGATGTGAACAATGCTACGAAATCATTTGTAGAAGAACGGTTTCTGTGAAGTAAGATACCAAGTACTAAATTATAGAAATACATTTATTCAAAAATATAAAGACATTTAATTGTAAACTTGGCGAGAACCTTGTAAAGATAAATTCTAACTGAGATAAATAATACCTTGGTATTGTATATTTAACTTACACTTTTTTTACCTTGGAGTGTCAAACTAGATTTGTGGGACGAGTTTATAATACTATGACGTACCTATAACAAAGAAAGGTTTTTTTTAAAGAAATAATAGCTATTCTTGGGATTGCTGATAGTGATTCTGCCTTCTGAGTAAAAACTAGTAATTTTGAAGACTTTTCTGTGCCACTATAATGTTGTTTATTTCATTTCGTCAAATTACCTGAATAAACCAGTTTTAGTTCATCTTTTGCCCTGATAATTCATTATGGATTTTATTATATTTAAATATTCCTTATTCTTTCCCTGTACATCGTTTAACTATCGACTTAATTACGTTTTCTATTCGTAAACGGAATATAGAAAGTATAGAGCATTAAAATAATGTGGCTAAACGTCAAATAGTTAATGATATTACACGATAAACAGTATTGGTGTGTTACATTTTTTTAAAATACCAATAAATTTAATTATTTTAATATTATAAATAAGCCGATCACACATGAAAACAAAATACCTAATTACTAAAGATATATATAATAATATAAATATTGCATGTCTGTCTGTTTGTCTATTATTGCTTACTTTTTATATTTACTTACACTTTTACTTAAAAAAAAATCATGAAATTATCTATAAGACTATAACTTATACATACCAGCTGTAAAACTAATAATTATACTAATATTGTTTCTTATCATAATGACGTGTATCTGAAATATATTCTAAATCATACAATCAAATATATATATAGTCATTATATAACCAAATAGCATTAAAAAACCATAAATATGATTTATGCAATTCTAATATGATATTTAAATTATATAGGTACCTACTTAATTCCTTATAACCAGTATAAGATTATTTTAAATGAAAAAAAATTTTTCTTGGTCGATCTAAGAGTTTTTACAAAAAAAACCCAACTCTAAATAAGAAATGTCGAGTTAATGAAATAAATTAAAATACCGACATCTCAAAGAATTTAAATTGTCATTTGACTGTAAGCTATGAGTACCGATGTTGAGCTTTAAACAAAATCATTAAACATTGTTTCGTCCGACAGAATAATGAAACATCATTCTTTTTCTAATCGTATATCGCGGAAGAAACTCTGAGATAACTATGAATTTAAGTTATTACAACCTAATAATAATTTTACCATGAGAAGCAAATAATCGTGTAGCAATTTGTACTTCATAAATTCCGCATGGTTGTTGAAAGTCTGACGTACTTCTGTACCGTGTATTTCATGTAATATAGCAGCGGGTGAAAAAAATAGTCTCACACAGTTACATTAACATTGAAGTATTTATTAGGAAAATTTTTTATGTAAGTGTGATAGTTATAATTTCAACGCTGCAACGGCTTGGAGTCTTACATGTAGTACATATATGTATACTCTCGTAGGAAATATTTTTAACTAGTCGTACTTATTATTTGATTTTCAGTTCTATTAACCGGTTTATGTAGAATCAGTGCCAAAATATTATTTTTAGCATAAATTCGATTTTTCCATCCGAAAAATTCCAAAAGAAAAGAAAAAACGTGATAATACTAGTTTAACGTCATGGACGATGGTTTTTGTTCACAAGTTGGTGGATATTAAATTAACCTATTCGGATATAATATGTATAATACATTCATACAATATACAAATATACACAAAATATTTAGTATTTTATCCATTTTCTCGGAAAAGATTTACAAGAAAATTACTTAGAACACTTTTTATACATTATTCTAAGTTCCACAATCAACAATCAATGTATTTTTCAATTGTATGTAAACGCTACAATTTTTCAATTAAAATAAAAATACAGCAAAACTACTCTCTTGAGTGGATATCAACCCTCATGTGTCATGTGAAGGGGTTGAACCATCATCACTAAATTCAATCAAAATCACCTCGTATTATAGTAATAAACAAATTGGGAGAGTGTACGATATAAAACATTTAACTTCTTCTTTCTGCACCTACACACAAGAACCACCCTTATTCCCACTATCTACATTACACATTATATAGTATTATATATTCATACGTATATGACGTCCACAGTTAATCGTTTTCAGTATAATATACAAATACAATACATTTGTTTTTGGTAGTGTTATCGTTTATAATGACAAAGGGATAATGTAATTATTTCGTAAATCAATACATCCGAACTAGTAGTGTTATCGTTTATAATGACAAAGGGATAATGTAATTATTTCGTAAAACAATACATCCGAACTAACCAATAGTCAGATATGCGTGTGTCAGAGACTCAAAACAATATCGAATCTGCAAAATACAATATTCACATTTTTAAATTATAACTTAAATTATAATATATTATAATCCTATCGATAATCAGCTGTAAAAATATACTATACCGTTACACGTTATATGGACATTTTTAATCCTTCATCAACCACGTATAAAATAAACCTTGGCTGAGCCCACACATTTGTTATTCTTGTTTTTTTTTTAAACCATAGGTTGTGTATTGTTTCAGCCAAGAAAAGCGTTACGGATGCCGGTGGCAGTGGACAACACCAGTTACTACTACGCCCGCCGCATCGACTTCTTCAGACACATCCGGTAGACATTAAACGGCCACTTTTGAGCGATACAGTTCACCGGAATACACATAACACCTACAGTATTTATTTATATTAATTATTATTGTTATTATTTTATATTGGAAAAAAATCTTTTTTTTTTAATTTGTATTTTTCATTGAATGGAAATCTTGACTAAAATGTTCGTCGTTTGATATTATACCTAGGCATTTAAACATAAGTTTACATTTAAAAGGACAGGACCATTATATTATTGGTTTAACCATCTGTCTGTGGCTTATAAGTAAGACAAGACAGAGACCGCCATCGTCGTTGGGATCGATTGACCTTGACCTTTACACCACATTGTATTGGGGTACGATTTTTACTTCCTATCTTACGGTTTAGGATCTGCTTCCTGAACTTTCCACTGTCGAACGTTGGTATTGATCCAACTTTATTTAAAAATATTGTACATGATATAATATGCGTGGTGCTGATTGTAAAAAAAAAAAAATAAGTTTTCGTTATAATACAATTTATTTCCCGTTTTTTTTTTTTTTCATTATTCTGGTAAATTTTTAATTTTTTAATGAAATAATGATAAATTAGTTATGTCCGTTATTCGAAAACCATTTTTGATTTTTATGTTTTTCGTTATTTTTCTGTTGCATATCAGTTATAATTAATATTATCTGTTACTTTTCTGCGTGTTAATGATTGAATTTACATTTTTTTTTTTTGTTCTACGTCAATTATTTTAACCACCAAATTATTGGAATTAAATATTTATTAATCGGTTGAATGTTGAATGTCCTATATGTTTTAAAAATATTTTATAGTACATAAATTATTGATCCATATAAAATGGAACGTTATCAAAACGTCGTATTCATAATGTAATACGATTGGTTTTCATCACTAGTCTCTTAAACTATAAGTTTTTTAAGTTAAATAATAAAAAAAGAAATATTTATACATTATAAATTACTACTACCTACATGCTTAAGATAATAATAATGGAGTTTTTTTTAAGTGTCAGTGTAATATTAAATATTAGTCTTAACGTGGTATAATATTCTGTAGGTTTAGTAATGAAAACAATATTATAATATATTATATAGTATCGTATAAGTAATTAATAAAAATAAAATACTATAATATGTAATAAGTTGATCATTTTTAAAATGATGACCGATAAACAATTGTAATATTAACGAACTGTTCCTGCAGGTACACGAGCGAAATATAAAACCGAATCACTTATTTACGCCTTTGTGTTTTACTTATAATTTAATTTTAACTGTAAAACTTAAATGTTATTTATATAAAGTTATGAATTATTCCTCTACCCCATAGAAAGTCTGATTAGGTTTTAATTTGATTTTGTTTATTATTTTATTTATTTTTCCTGAATTAAAACTATTCGAACCTAAACTGATGTAATTCAATACTTTTAAGCATATTGATTTATTTTGTGAAATGTGAAGAAAAAGTAAATAAATAAAATAAAATAAAGTACATTATACTTATATTGATTACATTTAAACACGTGTCTGTGCATTTTGTTTGATTTCATATTTTCCTGTTGACTGTTGTGGCGTTACCGACCGAAATCCCATAGCGGTTATTTTGTTAACGAAGTAGCTTTTTAAGTAATAGCCGCAGCAAATGCTCATAGGCTGTGTTGTACGTGATAAGGCTTCCTCGGAACGGTAAGTATACCTGCACTTGTATACGAGTGTATTTTCATGGTTATTTACCGATGGGGAGAAAAATCGTTCGTGTGATTAAAAGAGCATACCGCTGCGGTACCAGGTTTCACGTGTCCGCCAACGATGGGACCGTAGAAACGAATGGCAGCACGAGATCATCGATAGAAATCGACTCGGTATAAATGTATAGGTTTGAAAATTCATTTTTTCCTTTCTTACACCTTAAATTAATTTACACACTTTTGTCGTGGTGTAGTGGGACTTATTATGATGTCCACTAACAAACGATATATACTGGTTAACTATTCGGTATTCCTCTAAATCGAATGTACACGTGTCAATATCATACTATGTTGGTAAACGTACAAATGTTAAGTAGAAATGCATTTGCAGGAAAAAAAAAAAAATAATCGATTCTGCAACTGTACGTTCTCTATGAGGATGTCAATATTGGAATTGTATAAGGCTGCGTGAAATTACGCCGACGTACAACTTTTAATACGTTACGCGTTACACACATATCAACGTTAATGAGCATTGCGAGTTTGAATTTGTATAGGATATGTTATTCTGTGTAATAGCAAAACGTGCTTTTAAAATGTATACCGTGGAAGGGGAAGAGTAGGGGGGTAATCATGAAATACAACTTTTCATTCCTGTACATTGCGAAAAATCACAAACCGTCGGAAACCAGTAGTTGGTTAGTGGTGCGTGAATTAAAAATAAAATACCTATGGCATAATACTAAATAATTATTCTTTATTAATTATTACTAAATCACACAAAACATTGCCGATGGCCGTGGCTATTTGATGGCCAAAGAAAAGCCTGACAAACGCTCAGTTCACGGAATCTGTAATAACTAATAAGTAATAACCAAATCAACTAAACGTAATGTATTTATACTTTTAAATTTATACAATACCTCCCGTATGAAAATAAAATAAAATAAAGAACTTCTATCTGATTGTTTATAAGTATTATTAGGATCCGGAAAAATTATTTTTTTTTTAAACAAAACAAACCTATGCATACGTATATAGGGTGACTGGGTGTCCCACCGAGGATTGCGATATCTCCTGAGATAAAGATAGTCAAATTCTGCTTTTTATAGTACTCATAGGGACTAGAAATACAGATACTCTAAATTTTAATTGAATTAAATGTTTTGAAAATTTACTTTTTACTTTATTATTTACGAACAATTTAAAGATAGCCATTTTATAGAGTTTATTTTTCAAAACATTTTGATGTATCGACATTTTTTAAAATCTTAATTTAACTAAAATTTAAAGAAACTTTCTTTAACTTCATGATTTTTAATAATTTTTAGTTTGCTGAAAAATTGTGTATTTAATACCATAGTACATAAACAGTTAAATTTTTGTACCAAAACATTAAAT
Source organism: Periphyllus acericola (assembly GCA_949715065.1). Taxonomy (NCBI): domain Eukaryota; kingdom Metazoa; phylum Arthropoda; class Insecta; order Hemiptera; family Aphididae; genus Periphyllus; species Periphyllus acericola. The sequence continues at coordinate 37,192,746 of OX454267.1, read as the reverse complement.
CAAATTAAAATATAGAATATTTGTACTTGTATGTGAGTCTTATAAAAAAACCTAATTTGAATATCTTCATTATTCCAGGAGATAACGCAATTGGTAAATCTCCGGTGAGACACCCTGTAGTTATCAAAAAAAAAAAAGTAACCCAACTATAAAAGTTTATATAATATAATATTATATAATATATATATATATATATTATATAATAATATAAATATAATATAATATAATACATAATTTAAATGTTAAAAGTCCATAAAATAATAGCTGTTGGAAATCGTTGAAATATTTTCAGTATAATAGGAAAACATAATTATATACATGAATCATAAGTCCTAAAATGTTATATAGTAACTCCTGGCTTAGATTCTATAGTACTTGAACTTGTACTTAACTCAAGAATGTTTTTTAGCAAAAAAATGCATTTATGACCTTTATAAATTAATTATTTTAAGCTCTAAAATGTACAAAGGGTGTAAGTTACTGACATGTCTAGTATGTATAGGAACAAATATCTACATTATAACATTTAAATATATATATATATATATATATATATATATTCGTATGGTATAATCCAAGTAGAAACAAAAATATTAACCAAGCATATAGATATAGATATAGGTGACAACAATTATAAAATATGAATCATTATAGATAGCAATAAAAATAAAAAGATAAATATAGTAAACAAAACGAATTCACACTTCTATTTCCAATTCGGACAGCCAACGGACGGCGTCCCCTTCCAATACGTGCAAACTTTTCATACCTCCAGGAAAATGAGATGTCGGGCACTCTTCTACAAGGTGTTTCATTGTCTGGATCATTCCGTCAGCTTCACATAGTTCTGAGTCTGTCAGTTTCCATTTCTTCATTAGATAGTTTGATCTTCCTTGACCGCAGCGAAAGCGGTTGAGTCTCGACCATTCTCTCCTTGGGAGGTTAAATCCTGGAAGCTTAAGGTCCGGATCCTCAACAAGTTCGTAATTATAAGGCTTTTTTGTACTCCATTCTTTTTTCCATCGATCTTTGATGGTAAGGTATGTGCCGGAATTATCCGGCCAGCCAGGATTTCGTGACTTCAATCTCAACGGTGGTAGATTTTTTATATCATCATATATCGGTATGGAAGGAGTTTTAGTGTACTTCTCCCATTCTCTCCTTAAGAAGTCTTCTCGCCTGATATGTGGAGGAGGAATATTTGTTAAGACTGGAAGCCAAGGTAGAGGAGTTGACTTAAGTGTCCCGGAGATAATTCTCATTGGCCGATTGAGCTGCACGTCTATTTTAGATACGTGACAGCTGTTTAGTAACTTTTTATATATATATTTATATTTAAATAGAATCATAGAAGAACATTGCTTATTATCTATGTTTTGATATTTTTAAAAAAAATGAATTATAATTGTTAACAATCATTTTTAAAATAGTACTAGCGAGTTTGATAATAATTTCAAGTCAAGATTGGATATTACTAGTAAAATATGCGTTTGATAAACCTGAAATAGGAAACCTGTGTTCAAATTTCTAACGAATAAGAATATTATACTCTACTTTTTCGTGTGAATTATATGAGAATATGCAAATGCTGGAAACTAATAAAATATTGTTGACGTTAAGAAATTCGAACGTTTTTACAAAAACCTAAAAGCTTTAGACCGGGTCAATGTCACTAGGTTACAAGTAACAACGAGCCACGGTACACTTCGCGTTCAATACTTCCATAGCATACGCATCAAAGTAAAATGCACACCAAGTGCCAACCGAGCAGTTTAGCTCGCAAATATTATTCAAATATTATTGGTATGCTCGCGATTGAGTCCCAATTTCCAGGGGTAGGCATAGAATTGTGTTCAAATGTTTTGACAACTGTTGCGAGTTTCGACCAAAGTGGTTTGCAAAACATGAACAAGGTATACGAAATACCGGACGCGTCCGAGTCCCACAGTTCCGGTTCAAGATAGTTTTTGCGCACTAATTGTGCAAGTATGTAAAAAATGGAAACTAAAATAAAATAGAAAAAAAAATTAAAATGTTATTATCGGGTTCCGATTGTCTCGATAAATGTTCCGTGCGATCACCGCGTCTAATGCGTTATCCGGGCAAACCCAATAATTTGTCTAGGTCTGAAGGAGTCTTGAAAAAAAAAAGGTCTGACCGAAAAATGAACGCGGTGCCGCGTACTAACGAATATCGCGAGTAAGAACTAGCAAGAAGTAGTAAGAATTAAGAACATATTTTGTTAATGCATATTATACCGAATAAACCTCATCACCAGCCCTAGGATTTGTATGCAACATCATGTTTTTTTTGCGACTTCTGATTATTGAATTTATCAGTAATTTTCACGAATCACCTCATGATGAGATAAGTGGTGGAGTTTTTATTTTGCATTTTTTTTCATATTTTGGATAAAATGAATATTATTGCATGTTTCGATTATAAGAATGCAAAAAATGCATGTTTTATAGTATATTTTGTAATTAATATTTATAATTTAATATTAATATTTCGTATTTAATTCTAGCTCTGCTGATTAAAGTATAAAACTTGGTTTTTATGTCAAACACAAATTTTATTTTTATAAATACAATCCTATAGTAGTACAATAGGTATGCGATTAAAGATTGAATAGTTTGACGGAGAAAGATAAACACAATTAATAAAAGTATGTCGGTCAATATAAAATCCAAGATAAGATATAATTTATTTGTATTATATAATATTATATTTAATTACATTTTATTTTATTCCTCAATTATATTATATTAAGACAAACAGCCAACCACTGATGTATTTCAATAAATAAATATTTTTTTTGTAACTATATTTTTGTGTTTATCTTATAAAAATTAAAATGCATATTTTTGCATATTTTACAATTTTCTATCTCTTACAAATCCTAGCCCTGTTCATCACTAATAAGTAACAACACTATAAACGATAAGCAACCAAGTTTATCACTCGATGTAGTTAATAATATCGTATCGCGATGTGTGATTATGAACGGTAAAAACGTTTATTCCAGATGATCCCCGTGTGATCGCAAATTTGTACATATAAACGCACCGGGAGATTGTATTGATGTAACCCGCACGATCAGTGAGCTCAGTGAGGACATTATAAACGAGTAAAAATGATAAGTTAAAATAGATTAATTCAGAAGGGACACTCGAAAGGTAAACAAAAACGTGGCGGTTTTCGTTGGTTTTTTATTGGTGGAACTTATCAACTTAGAATTTTCAGTTAAAATATTGCCATGATTTACTTTTGAATAATATGTTTATTCAGGATATTAGTAAGTTTAGGAACAATTTACACTATTACGGTTTTAAGTGAAAAATTAATTTCGGAACGACATTTAAAAATGGAAAGCTGACTATATTAAAAAAAATTTGTAAAAAAAAATATTAATACATATTTCGGCATAGGAGCCATATTAAATGGACCCATTTACTGATATAATACTATAATTATTGATACTTTTTTAATATTATTTTCATTCGTGAAATATTGGTTTAAAGTTTAAACTGAATTGGAAAAATTTTAAAATCAAATATTAATAATATTTTCAAGGCACCATACTATAATTTGTGACTATATATTTGGGCGACCATGGACAATCTACTATAGACGGGCTACGACCAATTGGCGGGCAATTGATGAGGACGGCGGGGTTGACGAGTCGTTATCGAAAGCGTATTATAAAAGTTAACGGCATCTTATTAAATATAAATAAAATACCCAATAAACGACAACGGCAGCAGCATGTGGTCGACGGAAAGCAGCGGGCCGCCCTCGCTTTACCGCTTCATACATACATACACACAGTGGCCGGCGCCCAAACTTTTCGTCCAGATGGGACCATCGATTTCAAAAGCTGCGCATACACTAGACCCGAACCGAAAAATATTCGGTCCGAATTGACGTTCCGAAATATTTGGTATTTGTCATGTTTCTGATTCCAAATTTGGTTATCCGAAAAAAACTAAACTTTCAAGTCTTTCTTTTTCAAATTTTTGAGATGACATATCTCGCAACTCTCGCTTGCGACGTATTTACAACTACTAAAATACTTACGAGTTAGTACGACTACATTATCGAAAAACCAATGTGAAACGGTCGATAAAATTGTAGATAAAACGCACGTTTCCGAAATATTTATACTAAAATACCACGATTTAAGATGTGTATATATCTATATGTATATTTAATACTAAAATACTTTATATAGGACACAGTAGGTACTATACTATATTCCAGCGGTTCTCAAACTGTGCTCCCAGGAGCCCTAGGGCTCCGCAAGGTTAGTCTAGGAGGTCCGTGGCTCCCTAGGCCCTGGGCATATCTGTATTGATTAAATTCAAATATTATTATTATTATTATATTTCTTAGCTACATTTTTATATATAAGATTCAATATTATTTGTACCGTACCAATGTGTTATTTTAAACATTTTAAACCTTTAACTATTTATAAATCCACATAATATTTTGTGTTATAGTCAAAATGAGATTGGATAAAAGTCTGGTTTTTCATTCTTTTTACATCTATATATATAAAAATAAGTGTACATTTTGAATAAATCTTATAGCTCAAGATCCACCGAACCGATTTCGATAAAAATTTCAGGGCATATTAAAATTGATATGTAGATGGTTTCTGTGAAGTTTGTACGCTGTGCAATATGTGGTTCCGGAGTTATGGCCTCTTAAGTTAGTACGATGTTTCGCGCGCGCGGTTTCAGCGTACGACGTGCGTGCGTGTGTTTCCATGCGATAACGCGAATAATATACCTATCATTCGCCATGTCCATCAATAAGGCACAAGGACAAACGCTCCAATTATGCGGTTTGAATTTGGAGGAGCCGTGTTTTTCGCATGGGCAACTATACGTGGCCTGTTCAAGAGTAGGCACTCCAAATTGTTTATTTGTGTATGCCCCAAATGGACAAACAAAGAATATTGTTTACTCAAATGTGTTGGATTAATAATAAAGAATTTGGAAAAAATATATGATTTTTATTGCATTTTTGTGTTGGTGCTGCGAAGCGCACAGGGGTCGGCTATTAATTATAATAAAACTAATTTTAACTATACAACCTACGTGCTATTATTTTCGTTTGAAAATTCACGTCGTTAATTTGAGGAATATTGCTAGGGGATCGAAAAAAGAAAGAAGGTAAATAATAAGCATCTGATTTAAGAATTTCATTTAGAGAAAGCAATAACTGCACACGGGCGAAGCCGGGTTATTCAGCTAGTGTACGATAATTTTGTTTACTCATCTACAATCTTCAATGTTCTAATAATACAATATTATTCCACGAACAAAAAAGCTCGAGAACCGCTGCTCTATTAAATTTAAGAGTACACCAGGCGGCGGACGAAAACTGGTCGTGACTGCGCATGCTATTCCCCGACTACCGGTTATCGATGGTAGTGTCACTACATTCGGCCCCACCACTGAACTAAAAATGCAATAAATTATAATCACGGTGCATAATAGTTTATATGCAATATTATTTACCTCAGTTATAATATACACGTCAGCTGGCGATAACGACGTCGTAGCACAGAATAGATATAATAGTCGATGGTATACGATTTATAACGGCACGCGGCGATAGGAATCGACCGTAAACGATTATTGCCGATTAATTAATTTTGGGGGTCGGGCAGCGATTAGTCGTACATACGCAAACCGGTGTACTCTTAAGTTAAATAAGGATAGGTAATAGGTACACATTAACGATGTTATCAAAACACCAAATGTGGATACCCGGTCACTGCAATATAACAGGCAACGAGCGCGCCGACAAGGCCGCCAAACTTGCCCACTCATCAAACAACTCACTCTCATCCTCGGAATTCTCTTACCAAGACGTCAAAAGAACCATAGCCAAAGACATACAAGATCAATGGGAAAACAATTGGATCAAATTATCATCAAAACTACATGAGATAAAAAGAACCACCTTCCCATGGCCTTTCCCTGAAAACGTTACAAGGAAACAGGAAACCTCTGTCACATGCCTTAGGATAGGACACACCCATATAACACACCAACATCTCATGAAAAAAGAAGAGCCCCCAATCTGCACCTGCTGCGGTGTTCCCCTAACCGTTAAACACATCCTGACTGACTGCCAAAGCTATGACAAGGAAAGAAAGGAAGCCAATCTGCCCGACCAGCTCTCCGAGTCACTGAACCCGGACAACATTACAAATATAATAGAATTCATCAACTACGCAAAATTAATCAACAAAATTTAAAAGTTGTAAAATATAATGTATTTATGTAAATATGCAACTCATATCAGTCCAATGGCCATAGCTGCCGCGGACTTAAATTTAATAAAAAAAAAAAACACCAAATGTGATATGATCGATAATGACTGTAGATAAAAATGATATTAAAAATTAATCACAATATTTCATTTATTCCCTAATTTTCAGCCAAAAAATTCAAACTTGTTTGAACGGTTGTAATCCGAACCGACCTGAATTTCGGTTCGGGCTATCGGTTCGGTACAAGTGTATGCAGTCACATGTAAAATCAGCATTTTGATTTTTTTCGGTTCGGCCGGTTCGGGTCTAGTGTGTGTGCGGCTTAAGGATAGCCATGGCGTTTATATTTATAGTACCGATCTGTTATGGGTCTGCTCCTCTCGCGGCTCGCACCAACAACACGCAGTATCACGCGCACACGTCAATCGATAGGTTATCGATATCGTATGCGGTGCTAATGGTTCACGGTTGGATGAATAGAACACATTTTTAAAAAACTTCCAGTTACGTTTTAATCGTTAGCTATGCGATACATAATCAAAATAGATAATAGTTAAGTTATGATTGCTACGGAACAATTGAGTGTGATAAAAAACGAAAATACTAAATGATATCCCGCGGCCACATTTAACAACGGCACTGTAGTCAGCGGTAGTTTTAGGATATTAATTGATGGGTGGGGGTACCGAAAACAATATTAATTACATGTTTATATAAAAAAAACTCTTTACATTATTACAAAGGCATGTATTATTATTACTTATTAGTATTAGTATTATAAAGTATTATTTAATATGTATTATAATATTATTAAGAGTAAAGTAGGTAATTGGTATATCAGATAAATTAAGATAAATGTATAAAATTATAAATAATCATTGCATAATATGAAAAAAATTTGGTGTTGTATTAATTATAAACATAATTTTAAGCAACTATAATGTTGTTTAGCAACTAAATCTATTATGTCTTTTGGTCTTACATCGATTTCCAAGGCATCTATTTCAATTCGTACAATTTTGAAATTGCTGTTATATGATATTTCCAGTCCAAACGCTTTATAAAATCATGTAAAGCATCTTAAAACTTGATCACAAAGGAGTTTATTTAAGAGCTCTAAGCGCTTGTCCTACCCACATGAGTTCCGAAGATACGTCGTAATAGTCACGAGTCATAACTAAAAATGGTTTCGTTTATTTACCCGAGGCTTTAGGCTATTGGGATTTAGGGAAGCCCCTCTGACTACCAGGCCTCTTCCCATTGAATCCTCCATTGACTGAAGTTTATTTTTGTCTTTTTTTTATTTTTTTAAAGTTTAAGAGTTTAGGTCAGCACACCATCTTCTTTTAAGCCTTCTTTGAGGGTTTCCCGGTATTGAATCTGTGTTGAGAGCAGAATTTAGAGGATTTGGGACTGAAGTTAATACAAATTCTATTGATCATGCAACACGAATTCGTTTACCGTTCATTGTAGGGAAATCATTTGAATATTTACATAGATGTATAAATATTTGATAAGTTTCAATCTAAAACGGTTGGCTTCCAGGAAAAAATTTCAAACGATGTATGCATACGTTTGTGCGTGACTTGAACTTATATTAAACTTCGTCTGGTTTCATGTGCCAAGCGTATTGACGTACTGCTGCTGTTGGCGAAAAGGTCATGTTTATGTATAATCTATTATGCACGAAGAAACTTTCGAAGTAATAATATTCTGCAGTTCGTCCACGAGAGACAAATAATATTATTCACTTTGATGTACCGCAACCGTAATAACATAATATGTATCTCAGTATATGTTACGGTTTATTTTGCATACACGTACTGCATACCGGGTGACCCGTTATTATTATTATTATTATTTTTCAGATAATGTTTGAATCATAACAATAATTTTGGTTCTTTCCGTTTGTTTTCAAAATTTATTGAAATCTCAATACTTTCATTCGAATATTCTACGTTCAGCTGAACATTTTTTAAGACGGATGAATTAAAAATTGAATTTATGGAACCCGTAATTCAATACTTACAGATCCTTAAGTTCTTGTCAGAGGAATACCGAAGTCAGCAAATCATTTTACATTTCACGTGGTACGATTACTGCGTTACTCTGGTTTTTTTTTTCTAATTGAAATTCTTTTACACCTTTGATCCTTTTGTACATAAAAGAACAGGCTTTTTTTTATGAACTAAGCTTCTGACGGCTCTATTAAAATGTTACGATTTTTTTTTCAAAATCTACCCGGAAATTATGGTGGTGCCCTTTTAACCAATTTTGGCTTGGCGAGGAGATGGGAAGGGGATGTATTGTATTAAAATGTAACGGTACTTCAAAGAGGTATTTGAACTTTTTACGATTTTTTTTTCACAGAGTTGTTCCAAATATCTCCCTGAGTGACCCCACGTCACCCGTTTTTTCATTTTTGATCAGAGTAGAGGAGGGTATGGAATTTTTTAACTCTTTGCAAGTCATAGTTACCTAAATAATATTTTCTCCCGTTAAATAATGTTAATTTTAATAGTTATACTGATTGAGGTTTATGTAAATAAAAATAAATATCATTCTAATACAGAACAATCATTCATTTTTTCAACCAAATAACCGGAAAAATATTTTGACCGATTGTTGATCTTAAATAATTTATGATCTTCAGCTTACTTAAGCTTCTTTCACAGGTTGTTGTCGTTACTAGAAGTGTTAAAAATATTCTTAACCCGACTTCTAAATTAGAATAAAAATATTGTAAAGGGTACTGATGAATAGGCTTTAACAAATCTAATTGGGTTGCATTTTGTAACGATGTCGTCAATAATAGACAATGGACCTGATATTTGAAACATTAAATTTAGGAATATAACTCTATAGAATTTAGATTACGATGATACTTCAATGCCAAATCGTTAACCAAGAGTTTTGTATTCTTAGATGTCATAGTCGATAAAATAGTTTCCTGACAAAAATTCAAAATCGGATGCAATTTGTGACTTTTTTTTCAAATCTACAACGTAAACTTGAGAATCTAATGCTTTTAATGCTTCGAAGCATTCCGTGTCTGTTGATTCATTACCAGCCGTTTCTTCTTCTCTCGGTTCATAATCTTTACGTTTTATTATATGTGTGTACGTTTGTTAGTGAATTCTAACGAAATAATGAAAAATGTTGCCATATCTCTTGGTTCACTGATAACATTTTATAATAAATTACACCGATATTAAATCGTTAGTATTCAGCAACATATTACTTAGTTCTTGTATTTTATAGTCAGGGTTCATAGATGCGGAGTCACATCTACAGTGTGGTTAGTAAATTTTAAACGTATCTTATAAAATGTTATATAATCAAAACTGTTCATCGATTCGAATAGTTTTCAAAACATTTAGTTAGGTACAGTTCTGACTTGGTATGTCCTGAATACCGACCTGCACCTTTGTATTCATTTTAAAATTATGCCTCCAATGAAATATGATAGGTATATATCTATTAACGCTAACAGTTTAAAATAAGGACAAATATAAACATTGCTTGGCTTTAAATAATTTATGGTAGTTATCCGTTAAAAACTATGCCCGGGCCAAGACTGTTCCGTGTAAATCCGGGTAATTGAGCTAGTTATAAATATTTTTAGTATTTATACCTTAATATTTTCAAAGTTGACATAGAAACCTTATCATCGATAATTATGAAAAAAAAATAGAGCAGCATGTAAATTAGATAATTTTTCGTACTAAGTACGTCTAAATTTTCAGGAATTACCAATTTACCAAAAAAATGCTCTGTTCAACAAAGAGCCTTGGACAAGTTTCATTTGATTAAATCATAATTATTACAATAAACTGAGCAAATACGTTTGACAGTTTTCTGCTAAAAATGTTTACGGAAAGGGCATACGATTTTTTAAATTAAAATGCCAGTAAAAACCTGTTTAAAATTGTGTTTCCTAATTATTAATTATATTAATTATACGACGATTACAGTACTTAAAAAAAATTTGTCTAATGTCGTAATTTAACGCATCGACTGTCGCAACATTACACGTCCGTGGCTAGTGATATCGTTCAAAATAGCAACGGACACCAAGAGTTTAGCGGCTAAACTGGTCAACAGATACCGGTGTGTTATTCATATGGTAACGGAAAATTATTATTTTTTAAAAAAAAAAGTGCATTTGTAATATAATTCTATTGTGACCGTGATAATTATGGGAACAGTTGAAATCGATAAAATATGTATTCACGTACTGTAACATGTACGTGTATTATATATGTACCGCGGTATACCACGGAAATACTGGAGGAGAGTAACGATAGTGTGGAATGAATACAGGCCGCACAATCGATAGCACCAGCAGCTTCTGCGCCGTGTAGACGTGTGTAATAAAATTGTTGTGGAACTGCGTAGTGAATGCGTTCAGCACTGTAACAGCTATAATACGCGGATGCGTTGAAAAATAGAACAGGGACGGAATGAAATTCGAACCGAGAAATATATTAAGTGTATTAATACTACTGCTGCAACAAGATTCATTCTTCGGATTTAATTTCAACCCGTAGGAAATGTGCAATAATGCGATAGGGTTTTTTTTTAATTTTTTTTTTTTTTTTACTTAATTTTATTGAATTTAATATTTTTAATTTAATTTCGTCGGTGCGATGTCCTTATATATACGAACACCCAGGGACGTTGCCGCGGCAGGATATTTAGGAAATGATATAATGTCGGCTCGTCGCGACCTTTTGTACACGTCCGTATGTGCGAACAGCGTTCCCGTCCTTTATTTGCCACATGGATTGATAAGTTTTTTTTTTTAATTTTAAATTGTATAGCTATTCGACTGTACAGTGGATAATTTTACGTTTATAAGCTGAGCGTACCGTTATAACGTGAACACAGTTTGTCAATGTAAATAAAAAGATAATCGAAAACAATATTTGTTCACCGTGAAACCTTAGTCGTTTTATTTTTTTTATTATAAACTGAACCCCGGAGCTGCGACACGTAGAAAAAAAATACATCAGTAATGCACACACTGATGTGTTGAAACAGTTGCATACTATGATCCACAGTTTTATCCTTCAAGGTTCGTGGAAAATTGATCAAATTACGACTACCGCACTGCGTTTCATTTAACGAATCTCGGTTCAAATCACTGTAGGATAGTATATTTTTAGTAGTTGGAAATACCATGTTCGTGAACAATTTTAAAAATTTTACGGAACTTCATTATAACGACTTGACGATGGTTGTGATAGATGTAGCTAATTATTATTTAATTATCAAAAGACCCTCGGCAGCATAGGCCATTGGCTATAAGTGCATGTTTACACTAGAAGACCAAACAACATTAAATATACCTACGTAATATAAAAAATGAGAAACAATATTTCATTACATTAACTGAATCGTACACGTCATGCAAATATATTTTTTTATTTTAATTTTTGTATGTAGTTCGGACTTTGACGGCTATGATGGATTCGACGAATTTGGTGGTTGACTGTGGATGATTGTTAAGCATTTCTGCTATTGATCATTACATACTGCATCATTTTAGTATTACATCAAATTGTTTTGGTATTTCCATGGGACATGTCAGTGTGTTTTATTTAATTTAATTTAGTGGAGTGAGATGTCCATTTTGTATATCCGTTGTAGCTATAATTATTGTTTAAATTATAAACACGAGTATTACGAAATAAGCCTTAAAAGTGCATATTCAATTCTATTGTTTTTATTTGTACTACAGTATGGTATACGGTACCTACTTATACCTATATACGCTTGTCGTTTTACGATTTCTAATGTGTCCGACGACCTGTTCAACTTTCACAAATTTAATTGGTGTATAAATTGTTTCCGAGCTTTAGGTACTTAAACGCAATATATAATCATGCGAGCAGGCCCGTATGACATAAGAACATAAAAAATCTGTTATGTTTTGAAACAGTATAATGCAGGGCTCAGTTATATAGCATTATACTTGTACAGATAACTACGGGATTCGGATGTTCTTAGAACCTAATTTTGTTGATGACGATCGGTGGAGAAAAATAACATTTAAAAACAAATTCGTTGAAGTCTATAAAATATTGATATATGAATACAATTAATTAAAATAAATTAAAATAACATAAATAGATGAATAAAATAAATAATTTATGCAAAATAGCACAGTAAAATAGTGATAAATGATTTAAGTATGAGAGACCTTTAGCAACAAAGTTGTTGCTTGTTATTTGGCAAATACTATATATTTACTTGAAAACAATTTTTTAATAAAATTTAAAAGTAGGTGTTGTCATCGTTTTTATCCAAATAAAATAATTCGATCATCGGTCTATGTGCAAGAAATACTGGTATTATGAAATAATAGTTAATAAATGAATCAATGAAATCCAGCAGAACTTGGTCTTTTAAGCCTTTTTTTTGTGTTGGTCGTCTTATTTTTATTTTAATTTGATAGCAATAATCATTGCAATCGAAAAATATTTCTAAGCGAAGGGCAGTGTACAGTATCTTATTTTATACTATTGTAATTCAAATATATAATATTATTCCATGTATATAATCTCCTCCCCTAAAATAGGGAAAAGAGAAAGAATATCAAAGTGAAATCAATATAATTCACGCTTTGAATCTAAAATATAACTGCAGTAGTATAGATCAAATTTTATAATAATTGTACCGGATTGACTGGAACCGGAAAAATATTATTCAAGATTCATAAATGATGCGCATGAGAGAAGAAAATTCAAAGTTAGTCATCACATCTAGGGGATAATTGTATTAGAAGATTGTACAGTTGGTTTGAAATGTTTTAATAGTTTAAAAAAATTTTTCGAGTACTATTTATTTAGAAATTGTACATTTTATTGATATTCAGTGTAAGATTGTTCATCTTGATCTTTGATGAATATTTTGCAATAGATTTCGAAAATATCAATATTAACACTGCGTATTTGTCGTAATCTGTTTAAAAATGTTTAAATAAAAATAATTTTGATTTTGGAGCTATTATATAATCTACATACCACATATATATTTGAATGCATTTAAGTATATTAAAACTCCACGAAATCGCGATATTTTATTTTATCAAAACAATTTAGTGCGCATTCAACATTATTCAAATTACGCGCGAAGTAAATTATCTTATTCGAATCACGAGTGTAAGCGAACAATTTGAGTAGCTATTATATGTAATATGTACCGAGCAACCTGTGTACTGTGTGCATACGTTTTAAATATATTAAATTATTTATTCATTAATTTATAGGATATTGAATATTTTATAATTTCTGTAATTAGATATTCTGTGGGAAATTCCGGAAATTCGAGAACGGATTGTATTTTATCGATTATTTCGTAACTCGAGTGTTGTACGCATGTATACTCGTATGCAAAGTAATGTGAATGTAATTTCAATGTCGAATATTCATGATAAATATTAACATGATGATATATTAATATTAATCTTATTATCAACTGAATAATTGCATTTGATTGAACGCAACAGTTGTTAAGATTCGTAAACCACGTGGCCATTATACGAACAAAGCAAATGTCTCGTGCCATCCGTATGAACGTGTCGATCACTAGAAAACACGCTGCTCTATAGTGAACGATAACGGTTTTCCTTCGAGTTCAGAACTATATCAATACCATACAGAGCTTACGACTTACTTGAACAGATGAAAAGTGTACGAGCAGAGTAGGTAGAGATACGCATCTCGGTTCGGTTGGGCGTTTAAATTTGTTTTTCGTTTGTAAGTACCGGTATACGAAGTCGGTCGTCAAAAAAATGTATAGAAATCTGGTACCCAGCCATATTTCATCGAGCTACAACACTATGCACGGGGCGTCCCACCGGGATTTCTTCGTCGAACGGAAAATAATAAGAAAAGCTCAGGGCCTCCGCGTGATATTTCTATTTCGCGGTGCGGATTGCTGTACACGGTAAGTCGGTCAATGAGAGAGATGAGTTCTCCCCAGACGGAAGTCGTCCGTGCGCCGCGTGAAATCGGACCTACACCGGGTTCGGTCGCTGGGAACGCGTTTAGTCATTACAACGAGGAGTGCGGGCCAAGTGGTGACCCCTTAAGCCTGTGCTGTGCTCCGCGCGAAGGGGATTATTACGTACCACGTTATTTCGATTGCAATTTGCGACGCGATGAGGGATCGTTTCAGCAGTCCGCGATTAAAACAAATCTGCTGCGGCTGTACTCGTCGAAATATCGCTGCACGCTGTACGCTTCCCGGTTGTAGGGCATTGGTGCATATCGCAGGGGTCCTTAGGGTGCTTAGCACCATGCGTTTTAATACTAGTACCCAGAACCCCGTGATTATAGTTTAAAACACGATTACCATAATATTTCCATAAAAATAACGATTATAGAAAAAAAAAAAAATGTATGTATTTGTGTCTCAACACTCGTAAAAAAATATGTTCAGTTTACGTCGGGACGCATTTAAACGATAATATGACAAGGGCCAAACTTAAGGGTCTCAGGGCCTCAAGGCAGATACTAAGGAAGGGCCCTTTTATACATATTAATAAGAACTGCTTTTAATTTGTATATATTCAACAAACTTAAATAAAACAAATATTATACATTTATCGTCATCATAATTTTAATTTTAAAATTAATATTTGTAAATAAATTAAATATAAAATAACAGAATAATAAACAGAAAATAAAAAATGACAAAATTAAATTTGGAAAAATATATTTAATCGAAAAGACCATCCTACAGCTTAACCTGTCATCAGTGGCATCCTCTAAAATAACGCGAGGTAGTATCGGTTATTTCGACCAAGCTATACAGTATATATACCAGGGGTGGCCAAACGGTCGATCGCGTACGATTTAAAAGTCGATCATTGGCATTTTATAAGAATTTGTATTTGCACTGTACACGGATCGTATGCGGTGGTTTAGACTCGCAAATCGTATTGCTATCATTGTTCATCATTGAAACTCTGGTGGGCGTTCTCTGCTCAAGTCGACCATCCTAAGAAAAATGTTTTCTCGGTCGATCTTTACTTGAAAAAGTTTGGCCATCCCTGATATATACTATAGTGGCAACGGTAATTTTGATCGATAATTGTGTTTATGTGCCAACTATAAGACAAACATTTAATTTTAACAAACATTGTTCAATAGACAATGTTTATTCGTAGAATATTTAAATATTTATATATTTAAATCACCTTATAATTGTATGGTTTAATATTTCGTTATTAAAATAACTCTTTTAAATAAAAAAATCAAAAAAAATCTCTGATTTTGTCACCTTCGGCTTAGATGAACTGGACAGATTTAACATGCAGGCTATAAAATATATCATGTAATTTTTAGAGTTAAAACATTTTTGCAAGTATAAGAACATAGGTATGAAAATAAATTATTACTTATTTGTAATACGAACAAATAAAATTGTATTCGCGTAAATTATTAGGTGACGCCAACACGGCCGGAGCGTAAATTAAATTAAATCGAAATAATTAAAACATTAATTAATAATAACACTTTCACAAATCTAAATACAAAACTTGTTATATATAAATCCCTAATAAAGCCATTATGGACATACGGTATCCAGCTATGGGGTAGTGCTAAAAAATCAAACCTTAATAAAATTCAAACGTTTCAAAACTTAGCCCTCAGGAAACTACTCAATGCTCCTCCTTACGTCTCGAACATCACTATCCACTCTGACCTAAAAATGAAAACTGTCCAAGAAGAAGCAAAATCACATTACAAACGTTTTCGTAACCGTCTTTCCAACAATAGTAATCCATTAATACACGATCTAGCAGTCCTATCCATCCCTGGTAATTCACCTAGGTGTCTAAAACGTAGTTGGTTCCGTGATCTTCTGGATCCCGTCATGCAAATTTTAAAAAAAAACAAAACTCATAAATGAGTGTAATTGATGGATCTCTTCTCTCATCACGTATTTCATGTAAATATATTATATATAATATGTTTATATTAGTTAGCGTATTAATGTATAAATGTATAATGCATATATTATGTAAAATCAATCTTACTACATGTACTCATTGTGCCTCTTAGGTATAGATTGTATTTATATTCAAAATAAAGAAAAAAATAATCGTAATAATGGTAAGGGCGGGCGAGCGGGTGACGCGATAATAATTAAAAACTATTTTTAGAATATTGGGCTATCCTGACAATATAATACCTCATAATAATCTAAGAGTATATCTATACTATCATTGATTATAATTACTATAAGTATTTATAATCAATGATACTATACAGTATTCTCTGCATTTCGTCGAAATTTTCGTGTAATAGCCCTTTTTTTTGTGTTTAGCCGGGGGCCCTGGCAAGCCAAGGGCCCCAGGCAGCTGCCTAGTTTGCCTAGGTGGAAGTTCGGCCCTGGCATATGACGTGTATAATATAATGTATGCTTGTTCAACTTTTAGTTTAGATTATTGATTATGGTACTAGCGGCAATCAATTACATGCCAAGTATGCCTATACACACCTTGACGGACAAACCAAGTAGGAATTCTCTACACGGTCTTTAGACAAAACCAAGAGTTTTGTATGCCCTTGCGACAAACCCAAGATTCATAACACAACCGTTGGATCGCAAAATAATTGAAACGTGGATACGCTAAATACCTTAGCACAATCATATGATGGTACCAGACACCAGTTAGGTGTACGGCCATATCGGAGGTGTACAAGCGAACATTAAAGAACACTGTCCATATACATTGCACTGTTCACACGTTGTTGAACTTGGTCGTTGTGGACTCGTGTAAAAGAATTGAGGTAATTTTAAAATATTTATCAAGCTTAAGTTTTTACCTTAATATATTCAACAGAGCATCGGTATCATTTTTAGGTATTTGTAATTGAAATAAAATATTTTAGATTCTGAGCGAAACAAGGAATGTATTGTTTTTATCGCACAAAGTGTTTTTTGCGTGTACACGATTTCTCCGATGTATACAAACCTCTTTTAAAATACATTTCGTCTAATTGTTACTGTGGACAGGTCATTTTTTAAATTTCTCGACAGTTTTCAGACAAATAATTGAGAAACACAGAGAAAAATTGCAAAAATAAACTTCAACCCGGATCGAAAATAGAACGCTGCACCGTATAGTATTTTCGTCACGCGCACTATCCAGTAGTTTATTTTTCTGATTTTCTTTATTTTACCCAACCGAAAGTTAACTTTACTTCACCGGACGAAATTGGTAGGATTGCAAGATCAAAATTATACCTATATTCTTTCAAAACAACTAAACCGCGAGTGCTGATATTCTTACTTTTCGCTAATGTTTTTTCGTGGTTTTGACAGGCATCTATCGGTAATAATATGTGCGTGTGAAAATATTAATCGTGATTTGCGGAAAACAAACAAACTTTTTGGAATAGTGTGTCATAGTATCGGTCGATCCTCGTATAAAACGGGTCGTAATTGGATTTTGTGTCGTCGTAAAATCGGATCACCGCGTACATATACAAGGAGAGTTAGGGAACAAAGTGTTTCCAATGACAACCGACAACGGCCGGTGAAGGATATTACGCGCGGTTGTACATCGGTGGAAACGATAAAATTTTGTTACTCTACAAATAAGCGAAAAAGCAATGTTCGGGCACTATGAAATGCAATAGGGTATGAATAAATTGTTCAGCAATTTGAACATCGAATGGAAAAATTATTTTTAACCATATCATAATAATTCATAATTTTACAACATTTAACTAATAATTTATTTAAATTGTACTATCAGCTATAACATATTTATTATATTCTGATTGCTTTAAAACAATAATATTTAGTTTATTTTTTTTTTATATTATAAATATTTTAAAACTAAGTATTTATTGTAGTAACTATTAGTATTTATTGAAGTATTATTATATTGATATTTTATTTTAGAATTATTACCTACTTATTTCAACAAGACAAGCTGGAATGATGATTATAATTACAAATCCTGACTGCTTTCTTTCACTTGAATTTTTTTTTTTTTACAAAGCTGCGTACAAGTGCGTAACAGATCAAAATCATACCACTGTTCTTCTAATTTAGATGAGGCATGGGTTTCATCTCAATATGAAATTTAAATATCCGGTACATCATTGATCTGTATACATTTTTTCCTTCCAAATCGTAAATTGGTCTCTGCTGTATATTTGTTGCAGTTGTCCTTTAATATTCGATTTCATAAAAGTTACTGAAGCATAGACGCAAATAGGAAGAATTTAGGGGCTAAGCCCTTCCAAACATTTCAAGAGACCCTCCGAATGTTTAATAATTTGGCTTTATTGAATATCAAAAAAGTTATTGCAGTAGACATACCAAAATAATATTTATCACATTTGCTAAAACTAACGGAAAAATAGGTACGGCTTTAAAAATATGCAATAATTTTTTCGATATTCAATGTATGGTATTAATTTTGTTTTATAGCAATAAAAAATAATTTTACATATTTATATAAAAACTTATATGTATTAGACAGTGTGTATTGCACAAATTTTTTATAAATATGGACATATTGATCTTTCACACGGGTTTTTCTATTTAGACGAACAAGAAGAAGAGTATTTGAGTTAATTGAATTTATTTATGAAAAACTCCTTATTTGTACTCGTATTGTAAAAATTGTAATATGTACCTATAACAATAAGAATTATTTGTAATCTAAGATAACCCTTGGCCTCCACACGAGTTTTTCTCAGTGAGGCCCAGTAATCTTTC
Source organism: Periphyllus acericola (assembly GCA_949715065.1). Classification (NCBI taxonomy): domain Eukaryota; kingdom Metazoa; phylum Arthropoda; class Insecta; order Hemiptera; family Aphididae; genus Periphyllus; species Periphyllus acericola. The sequence goes on along the minus strand of OX454267.1, from coordinate 37,173,701 downwards.
GATATTAATTTAAATAAAAAAAAAATGGTTAATGAGTAATATATCTGTGTAATAGTTTTAAATTATTTGATCATTTTTTATCTTCAGATTATCTGATCGATTGACGAACCAGTTTATACAATGTACAGTTACAAATTACGTAGATACTTCAAACAACTTTTTTTATATTTCTACCACGCAATAACCAAAAATACCTAATGATACACATTTCATAACTGTTAAACTGCATACTGTATTTCATGAAAACCTAGTACTTATAATGTGATAGGACATTTTAAATTAAAATAAACTAAATAACCTAAGAAAAAAAAACAAGTCAAATGTTCATATACTGTTTAATTTCATAAAAAATCGGAAAATACAATATACCGTAATGTGGACAAAATTAATGTATATACGCACCATGAAAAATTCGAAAAATTGTCCATAGTGGGTAGTCTACACAACGGTAAAATACCTTCCGGGAAAGGTAGGGCGGTTCTGCTAATAAACTCTATACATCTGTACGTTCTACCTTGTAATTGACATCGAAGGGTTTATCTTTCTGGCGTGTTCGTGTCATTTTATTCATAAGTAGACCCTTGTGGTATGTTGGGACATCACGGAAATTAGGGGGTCCGTAATATGTGGTAAATAACGGGTCGATAACCACGACACTTGTGCGACACTACGCGCGTTCAGCTGAAACGACGATGGACTCTCTGCCGCTAATAATGACACCCCGATCGCAGCTCCTGTCACCTGCCGCTTGTCGCCACCTAGTCTGCGTGGAACATAACTGTTTGGAAATAGTTTCATTTTGATGTACTTGAAATATTTTAGAGTTTAAATGACCGGAAAAAAAATAGAGATGACAAATTTTCTTGACTTAACAACATTTCTTAAAGAACCGCTCGAACTAACCGCACATGATCACCGCCTGACATTTAAATGTCAAGTATTTAAATGGAACGTAAAATTACTATTGTTCTACGGAATACACTTATAAACGCGAAACCGCAACCATTCGGTCGAAGAAACTCAAAATTCGTTACATTATGTCACGGTTTTTTGTTGTTTTTTTTTATTTTTTTGCTGCTCAAGGAAATTACAGATAAGATTCAATCAAGAAATATTTAAAATTTAAGCTTTAAAGTATTTTTCGTGACTATTTCCGATCCAATGAGATAACTGTTAGTGCGTTTGTGCCGACCGAAAATTGTAGCCTTAGAAAGAAAATGAAAAAAATAATATTAAAATATCGCAACACACCACAAGACCACGCGTACAACATTCCTCGCGTCGTTCGGAATTTCAAATGTACACAACATTAATATTAATACATTCTATTCGCCGCGAACACGTTGAGATTATCGATTGCGGTAAAACGATACAACCACGTATATTATTGTATAGGTATTTATAACGTTTTTCTGCTCACTTTTATCAGTTCGAATGCTCATAGTCTTTTACATTTCGTGTGGTACCACAAAGGCGTGCATAAAAACGTCGTGTAAAATGTTCATGATCGTCGATGTTGAATAATATTTGTTTTTCGCGGGATGTATATTATTACAATAATACTCCGCTGTATTCTAATATGTCAACCGTCGCGTTGTCCGTTACGTTTTTTACCGTTTTCGATGCTATGCAGGCTGTGAGGTAACTCACAGATAAGTCTTAGAATAATAGAGACCTACAGTGGTTCCCAAAGCGAATTCAACAGTACACCTCAACTCCAAAGATCCAATAAATGACGACCCTTGTGAACCGTAGCAACTCGCGCGCATGTTGATTGCGCCCTGCAGGAAGAACGTATAAATAGACCGGAAAGTTTGCGTGCTCGGGAATTCCGAACGGGCAGGATTCATAAATACTAATTTATTTTAATGGATGGGTGAGTATGGAGCCAAAAACAAGAGCAGCGATACTTTAGGGATCAGGCCCTTCCGAACCGTTATAGCTCTTAGCCGTACATGGAAGTGAATGTTTTAATAAAATTATAACGAGATTATACGTAAACATAGTTGTTGATATAATGTTTTTTTTTTTTATTTTATTAAGGCATTTCTAGCTAGAATAGCTATCTAAACCTATTTATAGTATAAATATACAACTTTATTACATTCATAAGTGCGGTATAATACTAAAATTAATTATTAAATAAAACTAGAATTTTTCAGGCATGATGTTTTTGATGTATCAAATATATGATTATTATAATATTATAATTTATATTATGATATTATGTAGTTTATAAAAAACATATACACGTTGTGGGGTGGAGATGTATCCTCAACTCCTCCTTCCACTGGACACGTCACTGCGCGAGCGTTTTATCGGAAAACTCAATCGACCCCCCGTGTTGGTGACCTGTACCGTGCGCGCGCTTAACATAACAGATTATCGAGCACGAGCATGGCCGGAAACTGCGCTTCGTTATTGTGTCCGCGCGAAAACGCAACGCACGTAAATAACGCGATTTGATCATTTTCGTACTTCCGGCGCGCTCGGCAATTCGCTTTCGCGTGTTCGAATCCAGTCGACTATGCCCATACTATTATCGTTTTGGGTACGGCACACTGTATTGAGACAACTCGCTAGTCATTACTCGTCACGATATTATAGTACACGTGGATTATAATATTATGTCTTCCGGTCCGCATAAGGGCGCAGTAATCTTCTTTGGAACGGATTACGTTTGAATAACGAATGTATTATATAGGTAGCATACACGTATTATAATATAATATAGGTAACTACGCTGTTGTTCGACACTCTTTCGCTTTTACCTCATTTGAAATTCGCCCCCAAAGACGTACGTTTCGTTCAATAAACACTTTTCTTAACTTTTGTAACGTACTTGTACACGCGTGAATATTATGATCAACTGCAGATAATCGATCGGATCTGTAGTCGACTTTTAAAGACAACGAACTTTCACATTAAATTTGCCGACAACTTTTAAAATCATAATACACACACATTTACTAGTTAATCTTTTAAACAACCATTTTCGTAATTTACTATTACGGTTAGGTTAATTTTCTGAGTTTTGAGTTTAATTCGTTAATAACAGGGCTAAGATTTATATGAGGATCAAAATAATGAAATACGCAATATTTTTTTTAAATATGCTAAAATATGTATTTTCAATATTTTAAAGATACATACATAAAACGGACAAAACTCCTAAGTGCTAGGCGGGTAAGATTCTACGGTCGGATGAGGTATGTGAGTATTTTAAAATAAAAACCGATATACCATTGATCATGAAAAAATTATTCAGACTGTGGGAGCTCGGTTAGATCAGACGTAAGAATGTACAATTTCTCAATGGTCTTATTGGTCGATACAACAGTAGACCCGTGTTTCTAAATAAAGTTAGTTGAACTTTTAATTTTCTAACTAAGGCAAAAAAAGAAAAATGTTTCGGAAATTATGAGATTTCTATTATAAATGCTAATACACCGGTGGGAAATTAAAAAAATAATTCTCCTAGAGTATCAACTAGACAAAATGTCCTTTGAGAAAAGTACCAGACTAGTATACATGGGAACAATCCTAGTAGTCGAAATCTTGTCATAGGAGCAAAAAAAAAAACACTTAATTATTTATTATTTATTCATTATTTATTTTATATTAATACATTTAGTTTATATTAAAGGTCGTGATTATACGTGTTATGCACTACATGGATACCCGTGTTTTTACCTAAGACAGGGTTAAGGCCCATGTATTTAAATACGATTGAGAGTTATTAATAAGTAATTTATAATTATTGCAATTTACCATAACACTATATTTTTATAAATATTGATATTTAAAGTATGTATATCTAAATTCGGAATTAATACACAATATACACTAGTATACATGGTTATTAAATACACGGGCACAAGGTACCCGTGTATTTTAATACCCGTTCACAAATCACAACCACGACCTTTAGTTTATATTTATAATTCGTTCAACAGTAAAAATACGTATTATGTGCTACGGCATCATTTCAAATTGCTGAAAATATATGATTGGCGATTGGAATGTATTGAAACTATTTTCAATGTCACTTGATGTTGTTGCCTGTTGGGTCATATTTTTAAAAATAAATTTTTTCCGGCGTTAAATTACAGTTGAAATTACCTCCATCCGATTCACCATTAATTATATTACTCATTGCTTGAAGAGTTTTAAATCGTTCATTTTATTGTAACTATAACTCATAATATTGTGGATTCTGCGCGAAGCGACGAAAGTTTTTTACATTTTGTTTTTCTCCCGAAACTTGCTAAGTACATACCTATGATTATTTGCTTATATTGTAGTATAATATAACCGTTAAGATGTTGAGTATAGTTTTAGAATGAAAATTATTGGATTTATAACGTTTTGCGCGTATCATTGTATATATGCTGTTTTTTTCAAACGAACATTTTTCATAAGCCACTTATATACTTAGGTACTTTGGAAATATCGTTTTTTTAGGTTAAGGCTGGATAAACGTAGATTGAAAATATTATCGATTCATTTTTAACTTATAAAACACGTAACGTCGATGGAAATTATTTCATCCGGTGCTTTTTATAATAATTAATAACAAAGTGAAAAAAAGAGGTAATATACTATATATGATAATATGTAAGCCCTATTTTTATGTACTGTAAAAAATCTCTTGTATAGGCAGTAATTACGAGAAAAAAAAACTGTGTAGTAGATGCAGTCGGTGCCAAATATTGATCGCACGAACATAAATATAGTTCCCATTATTCCAACCAAATCCGTCGGAGATCATCATTTTATTTCTTTTGGTATCACAACCCGAATAAATAATTATTTAATATATTCAGGTAGCAATCTTAAATCGTGTGACTCGTAAGTTTGGCTTATCGTTTTATAAGATCAGCCGTCATGGTGGTTATTATTGTAAAATATGAATGATTACGACTGTCGGATGTCGGTACGTTATTTTCAATAAACATAAAATATTACTTTTGCATTTTTCATATCATATATTCTATCACGGAACATCATCGCATTATTTTCCGACAAAGAGGTATAAATCCCAAAACGTAATACTACAGTCAATAATAATGTATTGAGATAAAATGTATATGTTTGAAAACAATTAAAATTTTTTTTTTACTGAAACTCGAGAACAATATTTTTCTTTATTTTATGATCTGAAAATAATGTGTGTATATAATAATTACTATATAGTATATACGATGAACATAATGGTTATGTTTCTAAATTATTTTACTGAAATATTGCTGAAAAAAATAATAGTAGTGGTTTAAGATTCGATTGATGTTATAAAACATTTTTTTTTAATATTAAAATATTTACACATCAAATGAAGCAGTTAAAAGTTATTTTTTTGTATAGAAAACTAAAATCAATCTTATCTTCAAATCTAATTTTAAGTTCATCAAACCCATCAGCTTAGCGAAAAAATCTGCTGGGTCGTCGTAAATCTACAACAATATTACTCGAATAATATTGCAAGTATGATATTGTATTGATGTGAGACTTGAGTTACCACAAACCATTCAATTTCCAAATAAAACGGGAATTTTCGACCGTAACGTGTCAACACAAATAAACGTCAAAGAAACGGACGATGAGATTAGTAAAGATTTATTTTCATTACAATTTAAGCTTTCACATCTAGGTTGATATGGGTCTTCCGTCTACGTTTGAATTTCTTTTCCGGCCGTATTTGTAGAACACCGTTACTTTTGATACAGCGTTATGGACTCTTTCCAACATTAAAGCGCACATTATACCCTATAGTAGCGGTTCCCAAAATGAAGGAGCCAACTCCATTCGGAAACTTAACGGGACAGGCGCGAAGGAAAATTATTTACATTTGTCTTTAGACTACTTTGCCGTATACAAGTGAATATTTTCGAATATTTAAATAATAAAGATTAAAAAAATGATTGTAACCCGTTTCATATTATATCCGTGGGAGGTGCAATATTTTTTTTTTTTACGGAGGCTTGAATGAAAAAAGTTTGATAACCGCTGCCCTGTCTGTCTTAAGTCTATTCCACTACTATTATTAAATCAGAAAAATTGATTCCGAGAGGTTTATTTATTACAATCGTTTCGTGTCGCTGCAAAATTACTAGAAGAACAATATTGTTCTCACGAATAATCAGTTTTACCTCAGGATCACTATTTTTCAACGGAATTTTTATGCTTGACACTTGGTACCTATTCAAACGCGTCAATTCCTCTTTGATAACACCAACACGTAAATCATTATTTCCGCGAGCGCTTCGATTTTATCCTACGCAAACTGCACCGTGGAATAGTGTTATTAAATCGCAATTATTAACATACCACGTGGATTTCCCTCGGATATAATATTTACCGAGCACGACGATTTATCATTGTTTTCAAATCAGGACCGCAAATATATTTACCTGTAATAGCGGCGGCAAACGTTTGCATACGGTCGCAATGGTAATCGAAACCGATTTGCGTACGGATTTAGCGTACCTACTCAAGTAATCGCGCTCGACCGGTACGCGGTATATGATAAATGAATTTTCGTTCACGAGCAGAATTGTTTTTGCGTTCGTCAAAAATGCAGTTTTCCGTGCGATATGGCCGCACGTTTCTATGAAATTATTCAAACGTAAAACATTACGTCACTTTTATCGTACTGTGATACATCACGACACCTACGGCCGAGGGCGAACGAAGCGAGACGGTTGTTGAACGCTCCCGCAAGTCTCCGCGACGCTGCATGTATCCTGTCCGTACTTTTTTTTTTCCCGTTACTCGCATACAATATGATAATATAATACGGTGTATTGCGCGGTGCCCGGTGGAGGAGCAGAAGCAATCGCAAATAGAAACGAAAAATGCCAACGGCCGAGCTCGTGTAAACATGATTTACATACACCCGTAGTGCCGCGGAACAACTTTCCCACGGGATCTGATCGAACCGCACGTGCGCGGTACTTTTCGTTGTTTTTATTCGACCGTTTTTTCACCCCTCTCCGCGGAAAACTATAATAAGCATTATGCGAAATCACGCGTCCGATATCGGACTCCGAACGCTTCTAATGGCATTTACAACTATAATTGTACCACGTCAAACTTGAACTCGGAATAATATTGTGAAGCATATCATTTCAATCGAAATCGGTTAGTGTAAAAATAGAGAATCAAGTAATGGAACTCATAATTTTCAGATTTTTGATATCGACAGTAATTGTATTGTTATAATATATGTTAAAATTGTACTCTTAATGACAATTTTTTGTTAAACTCTTTACTACAAGAATTATAAATAATTCGCAACTGTACCGTTATGGTGAAATAATTGAAAACCATCCCCAATTTACCACGCGCCCAAATGTCGGCATACCAGCCCACGTGGGTAAAAAGGTTGCCGACCCCTGATCTAGGGTGTCACGCGTGTGGATATAATATACGATGGTTTTCGCAATATCTCCTGCAAACCAATCGCACTATTTATCGCCATAATATAATATAATGACTCGATTGCGATCAGATATACGCGCGTTTAGAAGACCGTGTGTGACGGGTGAAAAGACATAAAGTGAAAATAAAAATAAATCACTTACGTGGGGGTATTATTTAGCCGGCAGCGGCCGCCGTCGCAGGATAACGGCCAAGTGCGTAGTTTATACAGCGTGCGATTTGTCCTGGGAAGGGATGTGGATGGGGAGGCGGAGAGCGAAGGAATACTTATATATAACCACAGCAGCATCTCCGCTGTTCGACCAACTTCATGCCTATACCGGTCGCAGGTTACCTTAGGTAATAGCAATATAAACATATTGTAATGTATTCCGCGTGATAGCAACGATAAAATATACAATGTGTATATCGTACGCCATTACACCCCACCGCACCGGTGAACGTGTACAGTATTATCATTGGTTTTGAAATGTCCGCGTGCGATAGCGTATAATGTTATACGTTATGTTAATATGTTTTATTTCCGTTTGAACGTTTCGGATTCGGCGATATGGTACTTTTTGCGACGATTACGTGCATATAAAGTACCTAAAAGTGCGACTCGAAAAACAAAATGTGTTGCCCCGACCGAGAAAATAAAAGAAAACACCCATAAAGCGCTGGTTTGATGTGTACGAAATCATGTCGAAAAAATCGCGGTTGCCGTATGTAAATAATACGGACGGTGCGACGAAAAATTATAGCAGTATCACATTTTTGGCTAAATTACCAAGTATCAATGTCCAAAATTGGTCGAGCAAGGTTCAACTCGTTATGTTATAAGTCAATGTAAAAAAATTTTAGTTGAATGTAAGTTGTTTATACATTTTTTTTTTTTATTTCGTTGAGTTTAATAATACATATTATATAAAAATGAACCAAGGTTTATCAACATTTAACAATTGTTTAATCAACAAATAGTAAATACATATTGTCTGCAATAAATGCTTTCACTTGCGATATAAGTGTAGTATACTTTTTGACATTACTATAATCATTCAGTTCCATTAGTTCCAAGACGATTTTTATGTTATCGTCATTATGAATTTATTTTTTAAACAAATTAAAAAATGAAAAATGACTTGGTATATATTAATTTATAGACCTAATTGTACAATTTAATTGAAATTAACATGTAAGGTAAACACACAAAAAACAATTTACTCGTAAGTCTTAACTTAATTTCGATTTTGAACTCATTAATGCCAAACCATGCGGCTGAACCTATCCATAATTCACGAAATAAGAATTGTTTGTACGAAACATTTATCGAAATCATTAACATTAAACTTACTTGGCAGAAACTTGTGTACACTGTATATGAAATATGTGTTTGACAAGAATAGTGAAAAGATGAAATAATGCGTTTTAGCTTCGGGCCAAGTTAACTGCATTTTGGTCTTACACAAGCATAATTTGTTTACTTTATGGTCCGATTTACTTGTTATTTTGCCAGAAATTTGGTTTCACTTAGTAAATTATGCCATTTATTGTAAAGTGCACACTTTATGGCATAAATGATATACGAATCTGTGCGAGAACTTTGGTCAACAGAGATTACATGTGTTCCGATAAGCATCTTAATCATGTTACACTTTGCAATTTTCGCCATAAACAAATCGTAGATTGGGCAACGCGAGACGACGCAGAGATGAAATCCAGCAGCGAGGCTGTTATCCTTAATTAACGTTCTATCGTTACTCTTTCAAATCTGAACAACTAGAAATAAAAAACTGGTCGTCGCCCTACAAAGTCTCTCTCGGTGTCCGACGCGTGCGTAATTATACTCATTGCACGAACGTACTCTGTGTATTTATTTGTGGATCCAAACGTGTTTGACGTAATTTCTGGCACAAATCGCCGTACAGTCGAAAACCTTTGGAGACGACAACGGCGGCTACGTACTGGCAGCGGACGTTTTTTTTTTTCTCTCTCACAAAGTCGACAAAGCGTTTTCGTTGAGATATTTATATGCGTACAAGGGCGTTCTATATGTGCAACGCGACTTCAGAACGCGAAATAATACGCGAATCGATGGAGAAACCAATGCAACGAATCATCACGTCACGCATCATAACTGTACGCGTTATTGTTTTTGCAGTGTTTCGTACACTTTTCACGAGGATCCGGAGGAGAAACGATAATGTGACACGTTCATATTTCGGTTAATCTTCGAATGGATCTATAAATGTACAGCGCGTTCGTGTTCTGAAGCATTTCACGAAGATCAACGACTTAACGAAACCGTTTCGTTATTATTATGATAATTTGATATGGAAGTATAATAATGGAACGAAAGCGTTTTATCCATAGTAATACACGAACAAACACTACGACGGTAATCTATTCACAGAAAAATCGGTTGGAAAAAAAAAACAATAAAATTAAGACATTTTTCGCAGCAAAATCTACGTCTCGCGGGTATCGTTCCGAATTTAAAGTACGTTTGACACAACTCGCGTGCCGCTATACGTTCGAATCCTGCAGGGTCGGCCGATTGGAGCCGACGAAATCGGTCAATGCTATCGTGAGATTCCGCCGATAGCTTATTAATGCTGTACACGTAACCGCCCTCAACTCGAAGATATTTTGGAGCACGTTCTACGTGTACTCACAGAAGTCGGTGACATATTATCTTAACCGTCCGGGAGGAGGGGTCGATAACCGTTCGACTGAGTTCCGGCTGGCCACTAGCAACGGTAATCCCGTAATGTATTAGAAAAACTTAATCGCCACGATTCATATCTGTACGTTGCATAATTCATACCTTGATGTGTGCCAGACTTAGAGTGTACAACATTTTATTCTACAGTTAATAAACGTTCACGTTTTAAAGCCGTTCACTTACACACCCACACTAGTCACTATATACTATTACGATTATTTGTTATTATTTCGAGACCATACGAAATATTGATAATCGGTACAAAAAATACACCCCACACAACTCGCACCGTATTTCGAAAATTTCGATTGTTTGAACAACCTCCAAACTAAATAATATGTTTCCGTTCAATAAAATAAAATATTTATAGGGGAGGTTTTATGTACCTACGTACAGAAAATATCCGTATTCAATATTTACCGATGCGCAATATACGCAATGATTTTATAACGTATAGATAAGCCGTATAAGGCTGTTTATTTGGAAACATAAAAAAGTAATAATAAAAACATCCGATGATTCAAACATTCGCATGCGATGCTTCGTGTCGAGAATATTATGTGCAAACCAAACGATTATTATTAATACTATTATTATTATTATAAAATCAATGACAGAAGCCATTGTTGGTTCTGCAAACGAAATATAATACAAACATTCTTAGAAAATCAAATATCTTTTTAAGACCGTTCAATGTTCAGTTCTTTATTAAAACGGAAAACGTCGGGTTTTGGTAAACATTAAACGCCAAACGTACTGTAAATATTACCCTATAACAACTACTACTGAATACAGATATAAGCTGGTACCTACCTACCGCGGAAATGAAGGCATTAATCGTGTAGTATTGTTTGATCAATGACACTATAGAAGATACAGCATATTTCAATAATTGTTATCAAACGTAATTTTGGTAGTATGATAAGTTTTTATATTTTATAGATTATCCTACTTTACATATCTATACTATTTAAAATTAACAAATCTGTTAATAATATTAAAAATACATTTTTTTCCTCGACTACACTTACGCTTCACATGATACGAGTATAATATGTTATTTTCACGTGTTCTTTTAGTTACATTACATTATTGGACGCGGCCAAATATGTTTACAGTTTTTTAATGGAAATGAAAAACAAACCAAAACTCTAAAAATTCAACAACACGGAATAGCAATTTATAAATATTTGTAAACACCAATTAATCATGATGATAATTATGTTTCGAAACGTCAATATCAAGACTAAACGCTTTTTGATGAGATACTAGGTATAGGTTGCTGCAGGAGTACTGCTGTACGGGTCTCATATGTTAGTCCTGTTATGTACTACTTAAGTATTATCGTTTATCTGTTAAAATTCAAAAGCATTTGTGAATCGTAGCATTTAAAAAAAGGTTCTGAACAAGGACAAAAATGCTATATATTTTTATTCACAAAGATGATCCGATGGCTTATGGATTATTTTGTTATAATTCGAATATATGTCATGTCAATTGGTGATAAAATATTTTTATATGCTAAAACAGTCCAAAAATGTAGTACTTATTTGACCTGAAGATATGAAAAGCCTCAATGAAAGTTAAAAACGGTTAATCTAATCATAGATATTAGATCAAGTCATAAAATTTATTTTAATTACTAATTGTATCAGAATGAATGCTGACGACAACGGCTAACAATTTAAGATTATTTTCTAGTTTTTTCAATTTCTCGTCAGACTTTACCGCGAAATGACATAGAATCATTTGGAGTCGAAAAATATTATAAAATATAATTGAACGGTTTTTGATACATTTATCATGACCAAAGCGATGATAATATTGTATTATTTATTTCGATTCGACTCCGTAGCAATGTATAACATTACTAATTATCTCTGTGGCGACAGCTGCAGTGATAAATTGTACTTTTCACACCTAGGTCGTGTTGCAGAGTAGTAATTTTCCAAAATAGAAATCTTTAAAATACTAAGGTCGCGGGTGGATAGTGGTCCTGGACGGGGGGGGGATATATATAAATTAACAAAATTAATTAATAGTAGGAGGCATAGGAATAGTTGTATGCAGACATCTGTCATACAGTCGACAGAAATTCTGGTGATGGGTCTTACTGTTTTAGAATGCACCAACTATTAATTTTGAATTTAAAACTAAATTTAAATTTAAATCATAACCTACTATATGACATTAAAATAAGCATTTTGATCAACTTTTAAATCACTTTTTTTGTGAACGGGGGGGAGGTCAATTGCCCCTATTGCTCCCCCTTGTATCTACCCTCGACTGACGTCGGTAGGCAATTAGCGCAAAAAATGGTTGCGCAAAAAGGCTAGTGCAGGTCCAATATCAACGTAGGTTGATACATCATACATTATACGTTATCCGTCGAGCGCGTTTTATTTTCAACAAGTCGTAGGCTTCCGAACGAAAACCGAATACGCACAATTTCCTATCGTCGTATCAGCTGTTTTGTGAAATTTACAAGTCCAGTGAAAACTAGGTTATTACATGTACAGGTACATATATATATATATATATATATCGTTCGGTATTGTATTAAATTTCATACATTTTTTTTTCTTCCTACAATCACTCGCCGCGGTCGCCGTCGCAAATATGAAAGTATGTTCCTGACGTAGGTACCAATAAATATATATATACAATATATGCGCGTGATATTTACCCACCTATAACCGGAGCGACGGAACAACCGGAAACTAGTGCATCACCGTCGAGCCCGGTCAATTCGAACGTCGATCGAAAACAATGATATAATGTAAACCGTATAGTATAAATGTACAATTCGACCGCACGTTATTGCGCGTGTGTGATAGAAATATTTGTACTTACCGGTAAAGCACACTGTACCGCGATTGCCGATTGTTCATTGGACGGTACCCGGGTGAAATGGACTATGAACAAAATCACTGTTTTGGGAAAACTATAAAAAAAAATCCGTCCGCAATATTCAAAAATTGAAATCAAATATTTCCAATATTTGTTCTTCGGTTTACTTGTTTTGTTGACAACGATTTTCTTGAAACTTGACCTATTTGAGTAAATTCAAACTCATACTTAGTCCAATAAGTGACTTATTCCCTCTGGACAGTATTTATTTGGACTTTTTCCTTTTGCGCATGACTAATATGTACCTTTGATCAATTTTTTTTTTTGACCAATGCCATTTTATTTAATATATTATTAGTGCAATATTATATAAACAGTTCATAAGCAAACGTGTTAAAACTTAAGAATAATTCGTCGGGTCGTTCCTATTCGAACAATGGTTAATGACTTGTTCCCTTTTTCTCGTAGGTTTTCTTAAAAAATAAGCCAAACAATCTGCAAGAATATGCAATGAAAAATCGTTTAAATGCACTTCTGCCGGGTTCCGTTTTCTTCGGGCGCCGTCCGATTCATTATTATAAATTTGAATTTCGAACGAGTTGATAATCGTGCCGTTGGCATCTTTTGGTGAGCGCGTTTTCGCTCCGCACGGGCGTCGACCGCGTATGGCAATAATAATAACGATCAAAACCGTAAAAATAACATAAAACTAGGCCATCAAATTGCAACGTGTGCACCGCGGTGTCGTAGAAAACGGCCGGGTATAATACGCTTGTACAAAAAACACATAGGTAGGTAGTGTCGGTTCTAGCGTCTTTCGATTTCTCCCCCTTTCCACCCGCTTTTATACATCGTCGTCGTTATGTGTACGGCAATGGGGCAAACAATTTCCCCCTCGGGTACAGGCAGCAGTCGTACTCACATCGACTGCACTCGAACTGAGTTAAAAGTTCAAACTTTCACATTATGTTTTCACGAACTTCCATTCGGTTCACTGTGTGGTCTCACGTAGCCGCGCGATAACCCACAGCTATCGAACACAAATGAACACATATTTTACGTTACGACAGTACGATGATATTATGTTTGAAAATATATTATGATCCGTCACTCGCGTGTTGATGAGTTCCACCCCCACGGTATTCGTGTCGTCGAACAACGTCAGACCGTACAGAACGGACATAGGTGTACATATATATTATACATACTATTCGAATAATCTGTCATGCGTACCATGGAGTAGGCGGATATTAGATATTTCGAGGGTGCTGTAACCTATACCACGTTACGTTTAAGTATCTTTTTGCGTACGAAACGGTAGAACTCGAATGTATTGTTTCACAAAACTGCTTTGCGACTGTGCAATTACGTACAGCTGCATGTGTACTTAAGGCGTACGACTATACGGTTCAACGGAGTTTGTACCAATAGAATGTTACCTGCTGCTGGCGAATTTTCTACGAATTATGAGACGTACCTACTCGTACTTGCGCAGGAGTGTGTGACATATTATATCATAGGAAATACAGGAAATAGAACAGACCGCGCACGATTTTAGTCGGTATAATTTCCTTTTTTGCCACAACACTCTTGTTTAATATCTTATCTCATTACATTTTGCTACTTCGAAATATGAAATTTCTTTTCGTAAATTGAATAGTGTACGATTTACCTTCTATTATTTTTTAACAACATGCCAAAGAAGAAAAGGTCTGAATAGAAGGGGATTAAAACGATTAACGTAAATGTGTTGGAACAGGCGACTTCGAAAGTTGAATGCAGGATAAATGCTATAAATATAATTAGATAATGGACCGACAAGTGGTTTGAAAAATTAATTTATATTACATACACACAAATGTACCAAGTGCATTCCATGAAAGTGTTTGACCTATAAGCTAAAAATTATATAACCCAATGCGTTGAGAAACAATAAGTAACTTTTAACACTTTTTTTTACTATCCACATAATATGTATAAACCGCAACACGTCAGCGTATCGCGGTCTAGAATAGTTAAAGTTCCACATTCCGTTAGATCCATACGATTGCGTATAAGCGAACCGTAAAACTGAATATTATCGAATTCGTAGAGCAATGGAATGTTTGAAAACATCTGAACATATTATATACCATTTGCGCGTAGTACGAACGTTTGATAGCTAGATGTGAGATGACTACAACTCGCACTCAAGATATAGTTTCGAGAATTAAATCTTACAGATTTATGGTGTGATAAAAAAATATGTTCGATCGTATGTCGTCGACCCTATAGCCGCATAAATCGTATTACACAACAATATAATAAACATACTTGCAATGAATAACGGGCACAATGTTGAAGCACTGCAGCAGTGCACAGTCATCGTACGAACATATTATGAGCAAGTTGTGTTCACGGAATAGTCGTATTTGTTTTTTGCATCACTACTGTACGTCTCCTTGTTCCAAACGACAGTGATTTTACTGATTAACATCATCCTTGAGAGTGGAGAACATGTATTATTCCGTATATTCTAACGAAAATAACGAATTGCGTAACCAAAAAACAATTAAACCGTAGCACAGCGCTGTGAATTCTGTGAATTTTAAGATTTCCGTAATCTTGTCTCGTCGTTGGCTGTTATAAATTCGCCGTAAGCAAATACAAAATGAAAAGCCTTTTAAATGATTTTTTCGTTGGAATCGTGTGCTGAAGCGCGGCCACGTAGTCCAATCAGCGAGGACGGACCGTTTTTTTTCTACTCGTTCGAATTATACGTTTTGAATCGATTTCTTTTTTTTTTGCGAGCCGTAATTGAAATCGTATTACGAACGCTCCGGCCGAACCCATGTCGGCGCATCGGTAAACGAAAAATCGGATATCGGTGGTGCAAACGACGGGTATTGTGTTTAGAATTTTCCGAAGAAATGGAAAATAATTCCATCGCGGCCGCCTACGTGTGTTGGTTATAGTTTGCTGTTGCACTAAAAAATATGATATAAATTCAATAATATGATTAATCGGGTCCTAGTGGCGTCACAGAAAACGTTTGCCGTCCGTCGGGTTGTACACACGAAATGCGAGAGTTTAAAATCGTCTCGACGTACAGTTTTGTTCCCGTAGCCTATACATGCAATACATAATAGACGCGACTTGCACGTGGTATTTTAATTTATACATTTAGTTATTCTTTGAATCGTTATGTATACGCTGTTTAGTCGGTTGTATTATACATGCAATAAATTAATGACATTGCAACCGACGACCGACGGCGACGTAGACGTGCACAGCGTAGTGCCGTGCAGAGAAACGAGCTTATAAACAAATACGAGACACGGCGGTTAGGCGCGTAGGTATACGGCGATATTATAGTTTTGAAAAATCCAAAAAAAAAAAAAAACGTCTCACCGATAAAGTCAATAAAAGCGGTACCGCATGAGTGTCTAAATATGGAAAATATAAAAACACTTTTTGCATTACACCTCTGTATTTCGCTATCGTGCCGTGCGTGCGCGCTCGTGTGCGTGCGTACGTGAGTGTGTGCACTGCAATAATAGTACACCACATTGTGTTCGGTAATATATTTTGTGCTGCGCCAACAGTGTTTTACTCTCTCGTCTACGCGTCTACGTTAAACCGACATATCCCTATTTTGTTCGTCGCTCGATTATATACCGACCGAATAAATTAATATCACTGGAACGGTACAACGCTGCATAATGGTGAGGTCAAATTATTTAAATTATGTTTTTGTGCTTTCGAACGAATGTCACTGCGGTGTAGTAGGCACACGAGCGGTGCATAAGATAAATAGGGCGGTGAGAAAACGTCATCATCACACGCGTTGAATTTCATTCCGATTCGATACGCATCCACGTACATATATTATTACGTCGTGGTTTGGTGAAGATCGTGTACAACGATGAGAAAATGTCTGTTGTTTTCCCTCGAAATAGGACTTTTTGGAAAAAAATTAAGAAAATCCCCAGACCATTGGCACTCCAGACTTGTATGTATTTTTTTTTTAGGAGGAGGTAGATGGGAGGGAGCACGGTTGACCGCGATCACCGAGGGTTGCATTTTTATTGTGGAAACGGTGCAGGATATTACTAAGCTCAATTTTCTTTATTTCCTGTGAAAATGTAGAAGACCATATGAACATTAATTGAATGTCGACAACGTATTTTGATTACCGACTCAACGTTTACACATATAGAGAGGTACCACGTAGCAAAAAATGATTGCGAATCCTCAAGATAGATATTTTCTATTAACAATTTTAAAGACTCGGAGAGTTACAAATAATCCATCGTCAGTAACGGGGTATAAGTAATTTCGTCTCATCATATATAACGTTATGTTAGATCGCGAAAAACGAGCGTATAATAATAGAACGCAGTGTTATAAAAGTGTACCTATATATTGAAACGCTTAGAGGAAACAATAACCGTCTGGTTGAAACGTAATGTTGTGTTTTATTCGTTTAGGATTACAATCGTGTTGTTATTATTGACAGGAAACGGACTGCGCTATTACTACAGTAAGATGTTATATTTACGCGCGAGCGTGTGTGTGTGTGTGTGTGTATATATGTATGTGTATGTGTACAATGAAAACTTACTATAAAGGCAATTTTATTTTGTACACGACGAACTGTAAAATAATTTCGGTCTCCCGTGAACGTTCTTGCAGTGCTAGGGCACGTCAGCTAGCTCCGCCGGTCGGTCGTGCATCCGTTTGTGTTTAAAAATACATTTGTCTCTGGTTTTTGCAACTGAAAAATAAAAAACCTCTCGAGCCCCCCGGTTGTTGACCCGCGTTATAGATTATTAAACCGCCAATCGACGGGAACGAGGCAGCGAGTGAGCACGCCGCCGTTCGGTTCCGTACCGAGCCATGTCTTCATGCGTAGTTAAATATGCGTTTTATATAATAGCCTCGCGTCTGCGTACACTAAATGGGTTTCCGTGTTGTTATTTTCAGAGTCGTGATTATTGACGAGTTCGGGGAACCACTTGCGGCGGCAACAAACCGCTGCAAAACTGTACATTTCGGTGTGCGAGTTACGTACACGTATACGCGCGCCTACCCGTGTCGCCCGACGATACGATGGCGACAAGATCACGAGTACAACGGAAAAAGATGATAATATTCATTTTCGTACTGTTAAAATCAACGAGCAGTGTGTTTTTCAAAATAAAATTATAGGTAAGCGCATAATATTATACCGGGTGTCCCACCGGACTTACGCAGAGCGATGTATCCTGTGTTCATAGAGATGATCAAATTCTGTTCTTTTTTTTTATGAAAAAAAGCAATTTTTATGACAATTGTTTGTTAAATATAATATATATTGTTATAGGAGCTAAACAAATGAACTTAAGCGTTACATTTTTTAATTTTTGTAAAATTCGAAGATTTTTTTTCCGAAGATTTCGACGGATCAACTTTTAATTTTCATTGAATTCATGATTTTTAAAAAATTTTTTAGTTTACAAAGAAAAAATGAATCATTTTTCCGATAAGGAAATGCTTACAATATTATTATTATTTCAAATTATATAAATAGCACAACTTGAAAAATTATTAAAATCAATAAAAAGAAAATTAAAAGTTGAACCGTAAAAATTTTCAGGGAAAAACCCTATGAAATGGTGGTCTTCGAAATGTATAATAGGTTATAAAATAATAAGCTAATTTTTTAACTTTTACAATAATTCACTTTTATTCACCAAACTTTTCTCAAAAAAATTGCCTTTGCCTAGGGATGCTCATAAAAATAAATAGAATTTGACGATCTTTATTAACACAGGAGATATCGCTCTGTGTGAATCCCGGTGGGACACCCTGTATATTATAATAAGTAATGACGTACAGAACAGGAGCAGCGCGCGGATGCGTTGTAGGTATATACGGTTTCCCGGTGGACTCGTTCGGTGGGAGCAATGAACTCTTTTCAGAAGAGACGGACGACGTCCGCGAAAGCTTTCACGTGCCGTGGAAAGTGGTTTGAAGCGCATTTCTGAGTAAAAAATTTCCCGTTCGCGGCGCCACCACCGCTAGGTAAGAAACGTACGTTTTTTATTTTTATTGTTTTACAAGTCCAAAATTAAATTATTAGGAAGTTAATAATTGTTGTTCAATTAAAAAAAAAAAAGCCAAAAAACGTTATAATATTTCTAATTCGTTGAATTTAAAATAATAATTCGTATCATGTACGAGTACAAAATATATAGTTTTTATTATACACGTAAATTGTAAAAATTTGCATTCACACAAATAAAATGACCAAAAAATTATCTAAACACGAAAAAAACATTGAACAATGCAACGAAAAAAAAATTGAAAAAGTGCATCATAAAAGTTTCACCTTTGAAATCTCTGTTGAACGAAACCGATACCAAAGCATTGTGTAAGACCACCCAAAAACAGATTATTTCGCATTGGAATCCAGGCTCTTATATTAATACACTAATTCGTGGTGGCGACGACAACATATACTCGTATATTATGCGTTTATGAGTCTCTGGTAATTACAATTCCATTGTACGCATTAACGAAATACTTTAACAACAACTATCTGCAGCTATCTGCTGTCTGGTGAACAATAATATGTGCTCGGATCAGACATCAGTCTCGGCTGCGCAACAACGAGTGGTGGAGAGGACGCGGATAGATAAATTATATTATAAATACATGTATAATAATAACACGTGTTGTTCTCCCGAGACTTGACTCTTATTATTTCGTTCTCGTCGTAAGACAACAGTAATTAAGATCGCCGCAACACGCGTTTACCAGGAACAGTCTGAGATATATACATAGGCACACGCGCACTTTCTAAACGATCAATTATAGTAATGGTACGTACCGTATCGAAAACGATAGTCGAGTTGCAACCGCTGTACCGATTTTATGTCCAACCCGCGAAAAAACACGGGAAGAAGAGTGATGAACCTGTTGAAAGGATGTGTACGATCCTCCCCGAACGACTCTGTACGCAGTGATCATTTTAGTCACTACAATCAGATCCGTTGTTCCGTCGAATATATTATTATATTATACATGGTCAAACATAGCACGTACTATACACGGCCGCCGACGTATCGCACCTTCATGTACAACGCTACACGGACCATATACGTGCAATTATTACACTCTAGTTGTGTACGTGTGTGCGTGCGTGTGTGTGTCATTGTGTGCGTTTATGAAGGTGCTGCAGCAGTAGACAGGCATGAGTGCGTATATAATATGATGTACGAACACTGTGTCGTATACCGCACGAGACTCTTAATCTCGGGTTCGTGGGTTCGAGCCCCATCTATCCTCTCTTTAGTGATCAAAACTAATAGATATTAGTTCAATTATTAAGAGTTGATGGGTTTTCAAAATAAAACAATAATTCACACCAAACGCCTATTTTAATAAAACACAAAGTAAATCGTGGCGTCGTAGTCTCTTAAATATTAATTTACAGCTCATTTGCTTCACTGGCCTATCTTACTAATAAACTTTGTCTACTTGACCATTTTTATAATAATTAAATTTTGCCCCAGTCGGCATGTACAACAACTGTTATAATTTATAACGCTTCCCCTATGACGGCCACGAACGAACGATGAATGTATGTCAACGCGCGGAGAGTTTCCAATTCTTAATCCGTCGATTGCTGACGCTTCTTCTCCGCGGATGGTTTAAAAGATCGAGGTCATCGGTACCGCACAAAACCGTTACTTATTATCATGTAATATCGGCACTGTTGCGCTCCGTCGGCCGGTCCTCGCGCGGTCGCGCCTAAAATCTAATTCGAGCCGTGCGGCTCCGGGAAATAATCACGCAGTTATTGTAAACCGACGACGCGAAATCGTGTAAAATCCGCGGTAAATTCCACGTTGTGATTATCGTAGCGTTATGTTTTATCGTTGAAATAACGCGCGCGCCCGTTTCTAACGTCTGCGGCGTGTGGAACCGTGAAATTCGCGCATTATCTATCGGTATGGAAAAATGATTTTAATTCGAAAAAATTCAAACGGAATGACACTGACGTGCGAATTGCGGACGTGCGTGTCGCACGCGTTTAGTTTTCCCTCGGCGAATGCGGACAACGGACGTTGAGAAACGAACAATATCGGCAGCATTGTTGCGTCATTGCAATATATCGCAGCCGACCCGCACGCACGGACGGGGTCGGGAAATGCAAGCGGAATATTCTGTGAACACCGAACGAGGTGCGCACCGAAGATATCTCGTATTGATTACGAGCATTAAGTACACGCGCATAATGACCGAATGGGAAACGCGTAGAAATGTGTTTTTTTTTATATATATGATCAAAATTAGTAACATTACATTAAATTTACATAATATTAAATAATTTGATTAATTTGATCCAAAAAGCAAAGCTTGTGGTGGATCAAATGAGTTATAAATCGTTGACAAAAAGAAGAACAAAATAAAAAACAAAAATACAACAAAATAAAACACAAAGAGGATAATATTACGTTAAATACGTTAAAATATATCACTAATTCTAAAATTGTTCATAACTTAAATACTTTAAATGTATACAATAATATTTAAAATTTACACGAATTCACTTAATAACCAAGTTTTAACAGTTCTTTTTATGTGTATAGTATTATTATACTTTAGAGTGGAAAGATCAAAAATACTTTTTTTTATGTTTAAAGGCAATGAATTATACATAACTGGACCTAGGTAATCGACAAACCACTGGCCAAATTTTTTATTCGTGTACTGTACACTAACATCATATGCTCTGAAATCTCTTTTACTTTCATATTTAATTCTAGGTTGTTTATAAACATTTAATATTGCAAATAGCTTATAAAGAGCTCTAACTGGTAACACTTTAAAAGTTTTGTAATTATAGGATGATGAAACTTGTTTCTCTTTTTTATCTAAACAAATTCTTACCGCTAAGTTCTGTTGCACTATTAGTGGTTTTATAGCATTATCTGCACAACCTCCCCATATTATTAGACCATATTGCTTATAGAGAACACATCAATTGCTCGGCACGTCGAAGTATCCCTCCGCGCGGGTTGTTCACCTCGGCTCTACGTGTGCACAGATCGATAACATGTGCGTTCAATGTAAACGCATTTTTTATACGACTTTCAAACATGTCCGAATCGATGCGGGCAATTGGACACGTGTGTTGCAGAAGCCAGCTGGACTGTTTCTGCGTGCGACTTAACATCGCATCAAATTTCGATTACAAACAATCTTCAGCCCAGTCCCCAGACGTCACTCACTCCAAATCGTTTTACCCGAAAGAACCGTATATAGAAGCCAGAGAGGTACTGGAAAAAAAACGGAAACGGATTGTACCGAAGACCGATTAATCTTTTAGAATCTTTCGAGTAAAAACGTCACAGCGATACCATATACATATGCATGTACGTATCGAATAAACCTCCTGCAGTACATATTGTATTTTATCCAGTAAGCCGGGCTCGGTCGTCGGCCAAAAGAAACAGGATTATCGATAGGTTCGGCACGATAGGTATTCACCGAATTGACCTAACCGTTTATTTTTTTTATCAAACTTTCCAAACCCGCCTCGAGCACATGGAACGATACACGCTCTCTCTCTAGGTAAAATATGTAGTGCTCGAGAGGTCATGTTCGATGACCGCCGAGATGAAAATTCTCGGGAAACCGTCATGATGATTGGTGCCGGAAAATCAGCGGCAACGCGCTCGAATCGAGTCCGATGGATTTAGAAAGGCGTCATAGGTAGGGTTATAATAGGCGAAATCCAAGTGCGCGCGCTACGTCTACTAGAAAGTGTGCACGTTGTAAATTTGTTCTGGGGATGGCACCATAGCATTATAATATGCGACGACGACGAACGATAAAAGTGAACATTATTGAATCATAGCGAACACGCGCGCGTTGATCGTCGGATGAAATCGATTTTAATCGTCGCGCGCGTTAACCCCAAGTCCGTAATTACATTTTCCGAACTTTCTAGAAATCGTACACGGCCGAAAAGCTGGTGTGGTTTCCGCTCCTCAGCGCCATTTTCGTGACGAACGATAATTGTTATCCCCTCCCCCCTGGAATCTCTTAGGGAGGATTTTCATAGAACCGGACACGAAACGAACTTGGAAGGATACCGTTGGCACCGGACCCGCGGGAAAACCATTCCGGAACGCGTCGCGCATGTGACACGCGCGAACGACATATTGTACGAGTTTCGTTTTGCGTGTGATGAATGCAATAGGTGTAATATAATACTATCACGATATTGTCGCACGACAAACAAGGCCATTGACGTCAGCAGCGACCTTTGTAATACGGCATGTGGCACACAATTATTGCGCGGCGACGGCGTCGGCTGCGGTGTGTTTCATTATTTTAATTCCCGTACGGCGGTGTATGGTGGGGGGGAGGGGGCAAAAAATGCACAATAGAAATTAGAATATTCGTCAACGCGTACGTTAGCGGCGAACGCAGTCCGATTGTCATAAATGTTTAACGTCAATGGGTAAAAAAACGTTATTAGCATGCGGTTTATGTACTATAATTGTTCGACGTACACGATAACATTATACACGCTTTTCGTACGAATTACGAATACCGATAAAAGCGTCGTATTATGGTGTTATTATATTATAATGGAACGTGATGATGAATATGATAGCGTGCGCACGTAGTGTATACGGGATAAACGTCGCGTCGGGGATATCATCGCGGCATCATCGAAACGCATAATATCTGCGCTATTTTTAAAAATAAACTTATGCATATTAGGTACATCAGTTTTTCGGTCGAGTGGGTTTTCACTGACCGCAGTGCGAATACGGAAACTGCATATATTATTCTATATTTAAATTGAAAATAGTTTTAAAATCTCATTGTTCATTTATGTGCTTGGGCACGTGGGGTAGTGGAAATTGTTTATCTCTAAATCGACCATCTTTAGTAGACAGTTATTCTCTCCACCTAAGTACCCCAGTTACATATAAAATCATAATCGTATTCTGGATAGACTAGTCAACTGTAGAAAGCTAAAAAACTAAATACGTTCTTTGATACTTAATATTGAATTTCAAAATAGTAAATGTAGGTAAAAGTAATTTAAAGAAAATTGTAGGTACAAGTATTAAATACCGTACCATTGGATTATTTGGTATAGTTTCGAATATATTGGTCAACTGACATTTCAAATAGCTGATAAGCTATAATTTCCAATCTGGTGGTGTGAATTCGTTCTGAGATAAGATAATAGTGGTGGATACTACCTTATATTATTTAAAATGCAATTTTATTTAACGATTCTGAGCGGAGCTTTAGGTTATCATATATTTATATTTATATTTTACACTTTAGATTTTGTTTTCGAACTACGGTATATTTCGGAGAATATAATAACTAATAAGTATAAATTCGGTCCATAAACGTCCACGTCTCTACGGTCTGGATGTCTTTTATTTTAAATCAGTAGAGCGAAATTTGTTTGGTTCGGACCGTAAAATTATTTTAAATTTTAAATCCTGTCAGGTCTAAAAAATGTAGCTACAGGTTTGGTCCGACTTCAGTCCTTTGAAAATATTCAATCTGTTCCGGTCCTTGAAATTACGGATCCCACGTGCAGAGTACTATATTACACAGTCAGAAACATGTGATGAATCGGTTTATATATGAAAATCTCATATCGAGCTGAATAACGGACAACGTATTTTTTAATATTTTGTTGGGACTAACCGTTTTGACCAATTATATTTTATTTATCTGTCTATTTGTATCAAAGTCTTTTATTAAATTCAAACTATTTTGTATCAAGAAACTGCTTATATTTATTTTAAAAGATTTTTTTCCTTCTAAAGGTACCTATGAGTACAATAATTGTGATATTGTATGCTCCAACGTTGTGGCAATTGAATCTTTTTGGTATTAAGACTGTGCTCGTTATCGTGGTCAGTTGTTCGAGTGTAAAATGACTTTGGACTGATAGAGAGAAAAACCTAAGGAATTCTCATTAGTGACCATCATTATGCGCAACGCTCGTGATCGCGGTCACACGAAAGGGGGGAAAGTCGACTGAAAAAGCCTTACGGTCTCAATATTAACTTGTTTTACGGTCTGAGTAACGGAACCGAAACATGTCTGTTATGTACGTTAAGCCTATGTGTGGCATATACGACATTATAGGAATATATAAAATCATGTATAATATTTTCCTCTCCCTGGAATAATATAACTGTGCAAGCCTTGTAAGACATCTCCCCGGGAATGTTCCTTGAATGTGGGAAAAATCGTCATATGGAAAAAGGTAATGACTCGTGCACTACAGAACATTATTTCATTAATTGAATTTTTAACGTGTTAACTCGACTTCTTCGGAAGAGAGGAAATAAGAAACACCGAACTATTAATGCGCACACGCGTTTGAACTATATAATACATCTTCATTTGCTAAAAGTGCAGTACAATATCCTTTTACTGAATTATTACATCACTTGCATCACTCATTCCTGTTCCAAATATATTAAAACTTCGGAGACATATATTGTAAGATACACGCTGTGACGATCATAAGAGAATTGACATCATATAATTTCCATTATTTGACGATATGAATTATTATTTTATACGTAGCGTCCATTTGGATGGCACAGTAGATGAGAATACTATGGGTACAAGAGTGCTTGACCCTTGCGATTCGCGTGGAAGCTCGTGGATCTCTGGTGGTTATTGACGAAAGGGATGAAAATATACGCTAATCGGTAGTGTGCACCGAAACGCTGTAGCCAGCAGATGATAGCCCGGTCAAAACATGCGCGGAAAACGAGATTTTTCTCTGATCACTGCATTTCTTCGTCACGACAATAAAAATGCAAAATGTCGCAAAATGCAGCCGGGAGATGCGTGTTATCAAAAAACAATGCAAATTTGGGTGAGCATGGTTAAAAAATCACTCTGTATAATACGTGGTGCATATGGTGTACCGAGAACTATATTCAGATGCGAGGATCGATAAAAATTTTCGAAGAACTTCGGACGATTAACTTAAAAACAGACTGTTAATGAATGTACGAACGGTATAATAGTTATTTTATTAAATTTAAAAAAAAAGGTATCACATTTTTTCTGAATAATTTTCTCAGAGTACTCGAAGAGTTTTTCAAGTATTCTAGAATATATTTTGTGTATATTTTTTTTAAATATATTCGAATACGTATTCAGAATAACTTTCAACCGTTTATTGAATAATAAACTTTATTCGAATATGTACTGCGAATACAAAATAAAAGTATCCTATACAAGAATTTCTAAGTACCACATTAATTTTTTACTCGTATGTAAAACTATCACTCTAGGTAAAAGAAAAAATATCAAACGTGGAGTAATATTATCATTTGAAAAATTACGTTTTGAGGAAGAATATTTTATATGTTGGCAAGAACTATTGGCAGACCAAAATAGTATAACTCTTGATATACCTAATATGAGCAAGTATGACACAATTAAATATACAAACTAATATTATTTAAAATTTGTAAGATTTTTTTATTATTATAAGGACAACGACAAGGAACAGAACCAAATTCTTTGAAAATTTTTTTTGTGAAAAACCATTACTGCAGATGAAAATAATATTAACTCTTTGACTGTTAAATATTATTGCAAAGAAATTTTTATATTTATTTCCCAATAACTTACGGAGTCGTTATTAATTAAAAAAAAAAAGGTTTTCCGAGGAAATCTTCTCAGTGGCATCCTCTTTCGATTATTTTTTTAATCTAGATTTCAAAGAAAGTTCTTTATTCATAAATTATTACAAGATGAGTTACAAGGAAATAATACTATTTATATTAGCTTTGTCAGGACTTTAGGCTTATGCCGACTAAAATAATAGTTAATCTCCCATCAACTTAGTTGTAATTAATTAAGATAAAAATAGCACTGGTATAATATGGGCGCTATAGGTACAGAAAACTACCCAGACTGCTTTCAATCTAGCCGGATGAATTTTATAATTTTTTATAATTTTATTAAGAAAACAAATGTCACATTTTTAAATATTTAAAAATCATTTTTTGTTGTAAATAAGGACCGATGACGTTGGGCTTTTTAAAACGCACGGTCACACCCTTCGCACACCTCTCCAGCCGGCACTGAGTGTATAGTAACGAGCCGTCTAAAAATACATAAGTAATGTATACCCGTCCTCCACATTCCACTAGACTAAACATTAAATTATTATAACTATACAGTAAGCCTTCGGACTGATGTAAGATTTATATACATTTCTGGCATATCTATTTGAGAATTTTGAGTTAAAATTATCTGTTTCAGCACATAATTCAGTATCGAATTAGCACAATAACGAAGCAGTTTAACTATTGCTATGTTTAACTAATGGTAGTGGACCTATTCTAAAGCTTCTGTTAAATTTTCGATGTTCAAAAGTACTCGTATGTTGCAAACAATTTTTAAAGTTACTTTGTACTAGGATGCTTATTTTTATTTATTAATTTAAATTTCAAAAATGTATCAGCATATCAGATACTAAAACAATTAACAACAATGTCAAACAATTATACTAGTTATTATTCAATATTTAATATTGATAATTATGTGATAGCGATGCCTAATGATGGTATTGTATATTAAATAGTGTTTAGGATGAATCTTTACAATAATCAGATAAAAGGTCTTCTTTGTCCTGCGATAATCAAAAACATTTTTCTTCGTTGTACAAGTTGGATAATACAGATACATAATCAATTAAATAATAATACAACATAAAATGGGCAATAGCGTACAGCGAGTAGAGATAATTATAATTGTGTAACAATAATGTAGAGGAGAGATATTAGTACGAATACGATTAGTGCACTGTTTAATTATTCGGTTTTAAGGAGAGGGTATAAAAGTAGAAAACAATGTTTTAAAATTGTCATTAATAAAAGTATTTACTGGTGAATTATGGCTTTAAAACCATTAAGACATTTGAAAATCGAGTTTTCGAGCGTGGTTGTTTTCGTTCCTGATTAGAACTGGAAGCGGAATTGTTTGTAAACGTTATGGTAAAATCGGGAGCGGAATAATTAGTTTGTCTATTCGATATTTTCTGCGAATTTCAGCAAGTTTTTTGATCACGGGACATCCTTTATATGAGGCTGTATGCAGTCGTGTGCATAGATCACACTTGGCCGGTTCTGTTGGGGATTTGGTGCAGTCCGATGTGCAATAGTTATCCACACATTAGACACAGCGAGGAGACTAGTGGGAAACATTACTTGTGTGGAAGTAAGATTGACATTCATGGCATTGTGAAGGGATGAGTTTTTTTTCTGGCAGCTCTGTTTTTACTTTATTGTGGAGGAGAAAATCTAATTTTAAAATATCTTTATCGTTTTCGATAGCTTTTAAATCAATCCGAAACAAAGGCAATGAGCATTATGTGATATGAATATGATACGATGTATGATATAAGCGATCCGAGTAACTTCGTAGCGCATATCTGTTGGGCCGGCTTATGTATATTATCTTCAACAGTAGCGGACGGGTGAAGGTGCCTTATGAATATAGCGTGTGGTTACAACGTTTTAGGCGTGTAAATGTGCGATTTGACGATCGGTTCATTATCGGTTTGGTACCCCGCTGCAACTAATTTATAATCAATTGAGCCGTCCGTCGGTGTCAATAATCAAATATTTGGAGTACTTTTAAAATATATACCCGATAGATTGACAAGTTCAAGTTATCATTTGTTGAGCGTGGAGAATCCGTAGCCTCCACTTACACAAAAAGGAAGTGAAATAGTAAATAATCCGTGTCCTCGGAGAGTGAAGCATTTGGTGTACTGAACACTTTGCTTTTTTTGTCACAAGTTTTTATAGGCGAATATGATAACGATGATGAATGATGATGAATTTTGTTTAAAAGTATTCCCAGACATGTTCGGTTATGGGATTTACAATTTAATATAGTTAAATCCATTACTGGAATATAAATTATAACGGACGAGCTTAATGAACGTATGTTCATGTTGAACGATCACTTTAAACGAGGATGCTTCAAATATTATATGTGTTTAGTTGTTTACTATTATTTTATTATTCGGGTACAATAAAGAGTAACAAAAAAAAAAAAAATTGTGTGAAAAACATTAGAAATTATTATAATTTTAAGATGCGTTTAATGTGGCGATCAGATGGTTTAAATGAGTTTTATTAATTCTTGATGTGACCACTAATACGTAGGGCTAGATAAATTTTCTTGGTTTAATAGTCAAAGAAATATAACATAACTATACACTACATTAAATCTTTTTTTATCTACTGGCTTACCACGACACACGAAAAAAATTATTTTGTCGTCTCATAAACACAGTATACATACAAATGAAATACATATAAGTTGTAATTATTTATTGGTTGTACATATCTATCACATTATTGGAAAAAACAAAACGATTAAATTATTAATCGGAGTTTCTTTTCCGAAATTAAAACGCTTGATATAAACTCCGAAAACTTTAAATTTAAAAATATATTTACTACAAAACATCAGATGTTAATATGAAACACAACAAGGTTTAAATATACAAAAGATATAAGCTGTGTATTAATTAATAAACCTGTTAAACTCGTTAAATATATAAACTTCTATTACTGAAATACAGTACAATTATCAAGATTTTTAATCAAATAAAGAACCAAAGGTTACCGTGGTTATTCATTCCTATTTTATTTAGGTATTCAGAAAAATAAGAAAAGGTAGTGTTTTAAATAATGTTTTTTTTTTAAATAATGGTAATTTTACAGAATAATTTAACCATCAAACCGCTTCGCTGTAACATTCACTTAAAATGTAAATAAAACTATAAATTTGTTTATTGGAAATTCCGTTTTGATCTTCTAAAAATATTAACTGCTAGGATTCCGTACTTAAGAGAAAATTAGGGGTTTAGTATAAAAAAATGTGTAATTCAAACGAAAAATCCGTTGTAATATATTTCGCAGATGCTTGATACTTCTTTTTATCATTGTAGACTTTTGATAATTTCAGAACTCCGTACCCGGGCTGCGTGTGATTCGTTACATACAAATATGAAATAATGTATCGACCATTGTGATGTCATAGGTTATACATTTATATTGACAGGATGGGCTACATTGCAACGGCACGTGGTTCTAGAATCGCGAGATTTGGCTTATCTGCGTTAACGTGTCGTTATTTAATTCATTACTAATACAAATCTTAACTGTCATAATATGGTTTTCATAGGCTTTTGTGAATAATAACGTTCCAGTCGATATTGGGATACTTACATGGTTATAAAAAATATGTAAGACGTACATACATATGTAAAGTAGGTATATAATTTATATATAATTTGAAATAATGACTCACTTGGACGGACGATTATCAATAATTATACCACGATGGAACGAAAGACAGAATAACAAATAAAGAAAAAACTATAATAATAATTATTGTTATGATGCGTATGCGACGGAGATGAATCTAACGAACATGGTTCACCGATTATATTAAATCTTAAAACAGAGTAACGGCCTGGAAAATTATTTTATCTTGATCGTTATTTCATGCACGTAAGTACATCTGTGATGTATTGAGCGACTGTATCGGGGTTGACGGAAACCGGTAATATGCAAATTAACCGCAAATCATCAATATTATGAAATATATGTATTATTATAAATTATAAACGCAACTATTGCGTCTTTTTTCCTTTCAAATGTTATGAGTAATTTAATAATTTATTATTTATTTGTCAAACTCTCACGTCCTCATGGTTTCCAACGATCATTAATTATTCCCATATGATTTCTATAAACATTGCTTACGTTTGTAAGTTTTTAAATTATTTTTTTCACGCTTTTCGTTTAGGTCTATTGCGACATAAATCTTTTCCACCCTCCATTCGTTTCCCATTTTCTCACTTCTCAAAATCATCATCGCTGGGTAGATTTCGCTTCTACCATAACAATACACGTCAAACTAACAATTCATAGTTCACATATTTTTTGTATAATTTCGGTTGACCTACCAAACTTAACGCCGAGCATTATACTTGATAAACGCTATGTGCGTTTTAAAACGTAGCACTTTAAGTCGATTGCTATTCCTTTCGTTCTTTACATGTTTTCAGCCTACGATAAATTGTCATTTTAAACACATATTATATTATTATAATATATGTGATACATGCTGTGCAACCATATATTATTAGCTGTTTATACTATACGTCGATTTCGTTGTTCATCATCTATAAGTTATAATTGTATAAACAAAAACTTGTAGCGTGATAATGTACTGGATATTATTTATATATTTTTTGTAGTTTAGTAGATCATATGTTTACGTGACCAACATCATCGATCTTTGATCTATTTGAAGTTATATTAAAGTATTTTCATTTGACAATGTTGAATTCCGTTGTACGAACAGTTGTTTATAATATCAACTATACAGTGATTATTCATCACTAAATTCATACGCACAACATTATTTATGACAGTTTGCAAATAAAATATGTAAATATGGTTGTGATTATGTAATTGAATATAACGTTTTCTCAAACATATGCGTATACCTACTTCAACCAGTAGTATTATGCCGATTCACATGCAAAATATTACACCGAATATACATTTTTAACAATTACAACTTTTACTCGATTTATAGGTTTATGGTGGGGACATTTATAGGCATCAAAATTATTGTAAACGTTTAATTTATCCCATAAATCCATAAAATAGTCACATAGTGAGTCTTAGTCCGTCTGAAACTGCGCAGTTTTCATATTGTATTAATTTGAATTTAACTATAAACTAAATAAAAAATAATTAAAAACAATTCGTTACAAAAAAGAGCATTTCCATTTAAATCATAATGGAAACCTTCAGATCTGTTTTCAAGTTGTATCAATTTAAAAACATTGATTTTTAATCGATAACATTTAATTTGTTAAATTAAACACACTAAACAAATAATTATTATTAATGCGTTTTTGATAATACTAACAGTTTTGAATATTTTACGATTTAATATATTTAAAATAATTTAAATGTATACTGGCAAAGTTTATAATACTATTTTATGTTTTCGAAAACACACTCACTTTACTTAAGAAATGGTTAGATTATAAGAGTGGTTACGGAAAAAACAATTCTAATCATATTTACGCTTTTTATACAAAACATCGGTTACGAATCTAAGTAGTTTTTTTCACTGACGTTCAATACACATTTTTTATAACTTTTGGTATACAATTATGTAATATTTTCTGATGTCTAAATGAAACTCGTATCATTTACCTAGATGTAAATATGAATTATTGTTAACCCTATTTGTTTTTGCTATCGCTTGTGCGCGTGTAAATGTCAACTGATAAGTATTGACGCGTTCATATAATGTGTATATATATATATATATAGTAAGCGCTGTAAATAATTTCTTACTTGTTTTTATGAACACCGCGTAGAATATCTACAGCGTTTAATGTGTATACCGAAGTCCTGTAGTATTCTATGGTTATATTTACTGTTTACTCTCGTCGACTGCAGCGGTAGAAAAACAGAAAATATGAAAACTATTTCACTAAGACTCATCGTGTTATATGTTGCCACGTCGACAGTTGACACCACAGGGTCCCACTCACGTTTTGAATTGAATAATATATCGCACAAGACGAGTGCCGACAGAAAAACATAATTAAGCGCAAACAAGCTGGAATTCGCTACACGGTGTATAAACTCGGTTATTATAGAAGAACCTCTGCGGATCGCATCCGCTAATATGTTGTCAAAGCAGGTTCGACGTTACAATGAACTGGCGTTGTCCGAACGGCGATAGATATTACTAGGGCTAGGGACTTGTAGGAGTTTGCATATTTTTCAGTAATCATTTTAAACATAGCTAAGTCATATAGAAATTTGTTTCATAGTAATAGGAGTTTTAGGCAATCATTTTTATTTTGCATATTTTACATATTTAGCTCTTTTTTTC
This sequence comes from Periphyllus acericola, assembly GCA_949715065.1. Lineage (NCBI taxonomy): Eukaryota > Metazoa > Arthropoda > Insecta > Hemiptera > Aphididae > Periphyllus > Periphyllus acericola. The sequence goes on along the minus strand of OX454267.1, from coordinate 37,140,706 downwards.
CAATAAGTGCATATTTCGCTATATTTGTATTTTTAGTACATTTTTAACATATTTTACACATAAAATACAATATTTATTATGAATTTTCTATAAATTTAAAATACAAAAAAAGATTAAAATTATTAAATATAATTTATTAAATAATCTATCTACCGAGGGTTTTCAAATTATTAATTCATAAACAGAATCAACTAATTTTTTTATTTGTTTTTGTTTTGTTTAAAGGCAAACTTAAAAAAGAAGAAATGAAAATAATAAGAAATTATAATAATTAATAAATAATAATTTTTATTATTTATTAATTATTAACAATTTGTAATTTTTGGTTTTTTAATGAAAATTAAATATTTTTACGAGCATATTTAAGTATTTTTGCATAAATTCAGAGCATATATGATAATTTTTAAGGGCATAAATGCATGCATATTTTAAGGTTTTTTAGAGCATGAAGTCCCTAGACCTAGATATTACATACGCATTATATCATATGTATGGAATATAATATTGTCACCCCACGAACCATCATGATTCATGGCCAATCTCAGTTTTCCCAACTTTCCAGAAGGAACAAAAAACCGTTTTTGTTGCTAGATTATAATAGAATGTATACCGAGCAATTTTAAATCCATAGTAACAATAATGTACACTTTCTAGTTCTTGTAAATAATGCGCGAGCCGCGAGTTGGCCACTTCTCATGTATAGTGTCCAATGCATAATAACAGGATATTTAGTACGTTATTACTAGGGCTAGGATTTATATTGCATGTTTTTTTCCTTTTGTCCAAATTTATTGGTTGTCAGATTTGTCCACGATTTGGCTTATTCTCGTTTAAATAGAACCGTTTTTTTTAGCATATTTTTGCATATTTTGAACATGATGCATATAATTGCATATTCATAGATTTTTGAGAATTTGATTTTTTTTAACTTAAATTTTTAAATGTTTATAAGTTATTGTTAATTTTAAACGGTACTTCACGAAATCGATAGTTTTTGGTTTATCCGTTGAATTGTCGTAAATATATAGCATAAATACTACCTATCTTATCTTAGGTCGGATAATATCCGTTCATTACCTTATCGTTGATCGGACGACTGATAGAATTACTTACACATTGTTATACAGTTAGACAGCACAGAATAATTGTATTAGTACGTCGTGTTGCGTAAATGAGTGGTTTTAATAACAGTGTCCAATATGCCGAAAGTTCAAAGTGAAAGTGCCAAGTTACGTAAATTAGTTGAAGAATTTTCCAGTGATGTTTTTAAAACAGATGGTAAAATATTATATTGTATTATTTGTGATCAAGCCCGTAACGTTTTCAGGTAGTACAGCATTTAAATACAAGCAAGCATATTAAAAATATTAATTTAAAAGCCAAATCTAAACAGTTATTCATTAAAAATACATTAGAAAACCAATAAATAAACAAGCAAATTTTCCTCTAGATTTATGTCAAGCAATGTCAAAATCAGATATACCTTTATGGAAGTTGAATCATCCCTCATTTAAAAATTTTTTAGAAAAATATACTGATAAATGTGTTCCTGACCAATCTACAATTAGGAAAAATTATGTTTCTACAATTTTTGACAATACCATTTCTCGTATTCGTTCGGAAATTGGTGATGGCCCAATTTGGGTTTCAATAACTTATTGGTAATAACTGATTAATTATTACTTATTACCATCTGACGATCGACAGTTGTAGACGTGTGGACCAATGCATATCGTTAAATAAAATAATATCATACCGTTCCACGAAAACAGCAACGGTATGGCCGGTATGGGTAACACGATGACGACGGGCAGACACAACATGAGAGTATATTTTAGAGTGTTTTATACTATTACGTAGGACGAGAAACCGAAACACATTATGGTATTTGGCCGCTGTTTCTCATCTGCAAAACGACGTCTAAAGACGATTTGACGGTTCAACAACGGATCTGGAATCGATTAGGTACAACAATCAAGTTGAGCTTAACTATAATACGGATTACATCAGTAGACCGAAGAAAAGCATTTTAAAAAAGAAAACATACTTTGCTTACGATTTATTCGATTCCGGTGAACTTTAATAGAATTCAAAAAGCGGAGGAGGCAACGATTTTTAACTAATTCGTCATAATAGTCGTACGCTTTAATACGTTTATGGTTCGAGCGTTAAGGACAACACTATTTGTTTGACGCGTTTATCCCAGGGGTTCGTAATAAGTGAATACCATCACAATATCATTCATCTGGACGGACACATAACACTGCAGACTACGTTCGATTGAAACCAGTGGAACCAATGTCCATACTGAGACCTTGGCCTAAACACTTTTCTAAAAATTATGTTAGGAGTTTGAATACACGCACTGTAACTTGCATAAGCTTGCATAAAACTCTATTAAAGTTCAGGTTGCAGAAGCTACTTTATCTAGGAATATCCCAACACCATATTAAGACTTTGTACGCCTCTGATTGAAACCACGGGACAGCAAAAACCCTACCCGTTAGCGAGATGTCTCCGTAAGATACCGCCCTGGACCCGCTCCGAAGCCCGAGTTCAGATCATGATGAAAAAATACCGCAAGCGGTAACACAGAGAGCCGGATAAGTGCCACCTCGGGAGCTCGCTAATATGCCACCCCGACTCCAACCCTTATCATCGGGAAATAATAGTTTTTCGGCCCAGTGCAAGTTTGCCACCCTTTTAATGCGTTTAAATGAGCTGCCTAGGCCAAAATTCGGTCTTATCAACGTTATCGATCACCATTTTTCAGGACTTTGTTCGACGATACAAGTACACGTACACAGTACACACTCGCATATCGCTGTGCAGCTATCGGGTAAAATCCATCGAGTTCCGTTCGTTTTCGTGCGGATATTATATTATATTAGTTAGGTGGGTATGTCTGACCGGGAAAAATAATTACGCAAAGAATTTTTGAACCATGCGCGCTCGCAGCTACGATGCAGAACCGTGGGCGTGCAACGATTGCGGTCGGAGATAATGTTGTTCGGTTCAGATCACAAAGAAAATGGTTTATTAATTTAGAAATGCAGTGCGATTTACGAATAGCAACAGAGTCGTTTCGAGCCGCCGCGCCGCCGTGCAACCGCACGGAATGAGTTAGTAAAAAAAAGTTAAATTTAACTTGTACAGTATTCTGCGGTGCTGGTGCGTCTACCAACAATGGTTTTCAAACTTATTATTCAAACGCGGCACACACATACAGCAGTTCATAAAATGTCCACGGCACGAACAACTTGTTAAGGCTCGTTTTTTAACTTTAAGGTTAATTGTTTAATTATTTTTACATTATTTAATCGTTTTAAGAATATCGGGCTACACGTAGGGAATGTTCTTAGCACCCAGTTTGAAAACCACTGATGTACAAATGTACAATATCATGTACCAGACCGAAAAGTACGTGTAACTCGATTTCTGAACACAGCGAGGAGATTATTGATTTTGCAATGTTGCATGTCTCGGGAAAACATTCTTTGGACTAACCGGAACCATACGTCAATGCGTCATACGGGCACAGAATGTTCGAGAATATACATTCTGGACATCTCACTTTATTACGATAAAAATGTACAGTATTTTAGGGTTATATTTTTTATTGCGTCGCAATAATTGAAATTCCTATTGAAAACAAAATCACACGTGTAAAATGTTGACAATTTTTTCGCCGAAAAATATAATAAAATTACGGTCAAATATTTAACGGAAAAAAAAAAGTTCATGATATATTTTCGCAGGAATTATATATAATTATATTCATGTTGGTAATATTAACTTTTGGAACTCGTTTAATTCCGAGCGCACATCGCTGCAGTTACATGAATTATTCGTTTTTTTCTGCTTACAGCTAGTTACAATATCAACAATTCGAGTGGGTATACTCAAAATTGATTTGGCTTTTTTTTTTTTTAAGTAAAATTCTTTTCGAAGGGACCTGAAAAATAAGGTGGACCCCGTGATACAAGGGTCGTCCGCTGCCGATCGACAATCGGCACACGTCGGCATTCGTCGGCAGCCACCTTTGCCGCGCTGATTGGTGCTCCACTCGATCTCGTTCACGCACTGACCAGTGCGCATGAGCAGATGAGGACGATGGCGACGCGTTATTCTTCCATCACCCGTCTACGAGAAAGGTTTACACCAACAGTAGGCAACTGGCGGAGTGCCGTCCGAATCCGATCAGCGGAGACAGACAACCGGTTTAAAATTTCAAAAAATTCTTTCCATTATAAATAAAAAAAATATTTATAATATTTCGTTCGATTTATCACATTGCCTTATTGCTCGGTAAATTTTCATCTAATGGTGTAATTTTTTTCAAACGTTTTAGGAACAACTAGTAAATATTATAATAAAATATATTTTTTTCACCAGGATCTCGTTTATTTATTATTTGAATCCTCCGCACCCCTATAGACCCTTGAATAATACTTTGCTGTATAGGCATATGTACAAGAAGGTTCAAGCCCAACCCCCCCCCCCCATCCCAACGTATATTTATTTTTGTCCGTGTACAATATATAGGCTAGGTAAAGCCCGGTAAAGGTAACTATAAATCAAATTCTCCGTCGTTATTTGATATTTTGATAATAATAATTGTCAATATCGTCACACTTGAAAATCTTAAGCCCCTAAAATACTTCGTCTTATGTGCACACCAGACTGCGTCCATACTCTATGGACCGTGTAAGTACTGTATTATAGGAGACAGATCGTCATAGACTGTATAGTATGTCTCTCAGGGGCGTAGCTATAATTTTTTTTTTGGGTAGGCCCACATAAACCTTCCACTGTTAGACGGAAGTGGGGACTAATCCCAATTTTGGTATTGGCCTCCTATAATTTCAAAGTTATCAATGATTATTTTTATTAATCATTAATAACATAAGGCAAAGTTTGCAATTCTTATTTATCTGAATACAAGAGTGTCTCACAAGATAACTTTTTTATAATTATTAATTACTGTATTAGTAACTTACAACATATACGTATTGTCCTTTTATAACATATTTTCAAAGTCAAAATTCTACCTTCTTTTCTTTATGATAGCAAACTCATCAACAACAGCCGTTGGATTATCAATAAATTGCTCACTTGTTTCTATGGAAATTAACGTCAAATCGTTTAGCCTAGGAATTTTTGTAGATGACCTGAGGTATGTTTTCATTCGTCTCATTGTTGAAATACTTCTATTTATTTTTAGAGAAAATCTGGGTAGGCCCGGGCCTACCAGGCCTACCTACTGGCTACGCCCCTGATGTCTCGCGGTCAAATAATGTGAGTGTGTTGTTACCGATCTACACGGCGCATTTGCACGTGTGATTATATACATACAAATATACAATAATATATTTACAATTTTACCGTCTGAGGTATGGCGTCATCACCATCCATTAGGCTTGTCCGCATCATCCCCCACCCCACCAGCCACATAATATTTCATGCTCCATTTTAGCCAATAAAATAAAATTAATACGATCTTACGCAAAATATGTATCCACACAGACACTCAGTACTATTATTATTATTACACGAGAAGAACAACAATTTTTTACTTGAGTTTATAAAATAACAACAATTAGGTGTATAACTATTAATATTACACGTCCTATTTAGTGACCAATAACTGTGGTGCCCATTGAACCAACTGATAATCAATCAATGGAAACCTAATTTAATATTTGATATTATTAACTCGTGTTTTTTTTTGGATAAATTAAAAATAACAAAATTAAGTTTTCTAAGATCCGATTGGTTTTATGTTAAAATGTTTTTCATCTCGTTTACGATCTCAGTGACGTAAAAAAATATTTAAAAACTCAAGTAAATGCAGTGAAAGAAATTTCACTTCCCTTGCGTGAACTTCTAATGCACATTTTTTTTATTTATATAGAACATAAAAGAGACCGAAGAAAAGAAAACGAAAAATGAAAAAAAATGAAATCTGCTAACAGCCAATTAAGGGGAAAATACATCGTAGCCTGCTGAAAAGAAAAACTCAACAACGGATTTAATTAAGGAAATGTCAGAAAACTAGAGGATGTTTACAGAAGAAAAGGGGAAAAAAGAACTTAGAGCGGTCAGATTAATTTTGTCATGTTCCATTATTGTTCTGAAATCTTGAAAAATGTGTCTTTCAGTTTTTATTCGGATATTTATGAAACAAAAATACAATACATTTTATTTAAACCGTAATGACAGACGTCCACACAACCGGGGGGCTTATGTGGGGCTTATGAAATTCGTATAACCCCTTTCATAACTCGTCAACAAAAAGGATATTTTTCGTAAGAATACAAGTTAAACTGTTATTTTTTGATTTATCGAGCTATTAAATTGTATTTCGAGAAACGGTATTTTTTTAGAAATCGGTTTATGTATAAAGATGTATCAATGACCTCTGCGACAATATATAACTACATCTTGAGCTGATGTATAATACAGTGCATAAGTCCATTATATTATTATAATATATAGTTATGTTGACAAACACATTCCGTGTGTCGTAAAACTATTTGAAAAAAAATCACATTCCTATTGGAATGTCTTATTGAAATATTGCACTCCGTGTTTGGCTGGGAATTGAATTGAATTTTTTATTTTTAGCAAATATAATTTTCTCAAAAAAAAAACATTATTTTTCTCCGTCTGATTATGGAGCAATTCTAAGAATCTGTTAGTATTATTTGAAATAAAATTTGAGCTTATATGAGTTGTAACTCAAGTGTGTGTACAGCGTACGTGTTGTGCACGCCGCTCACGGATCCCTCAAATCCAATTATAATGAAGGTATTGAATAATATTGTATTTATTTAAAAATGTATGATTTAACTTAATATACGTTATAGTATTAAACCCAGTCAAAAGCATTTGGTAACTAAAAAATGTTTTATGAACTACGTCTAGCCGGTATAGGTATAACGATAAAATATACTTTTTTTTTCATTGAGATTTTAGAATATCGGATATTACACAGATAAACTTATTACATTTTTTTTAAATTTTACGTTGATTCAATTATTATTTTAAATTTAAGTTTGATACGGTAACTATTAACAGTCAGTTATTATAAGACTAATAAGTTACAACTATAATATTGTTCGTGAGTCAAGAATTGTAATATTTTTTAGGATGGATTAAACATATTAATAAAATATAAATTAAATATTATATTCTATACAGTATACGAAATGTTTGAAAATATGATAATTTTAATTTCTGATTATTGATGGTATTTTTTCTTTTGTTTTGAAATCGGAATGATCCCTAAATTTTTTTTACATTTTCGAAGTTTTCAAGTTTATCACCACGAAGATGACGCTACACAGGACATTACTCACATTGCGCATTAGGTTCAAGATTTCGGAGGAAGTGGTATAATGGAATATTGAACAACGGTTGTCATGGGAGGAGCCATAGTGATTAACTCATCGGAGGATTTGTACGGCGTATCAGAAATCGAAAAATTGTTGTCGTTGGAAGTATACGTGGGGAAATAATGCAAAGAAAAAAAAAATGGAAAATTCGCGCTATCTCGAATCAATAGAAATGAGCGATTACATGTTATTACAGATTATTTCGTAATATTAGGTATAGACCATTGACGACCGGAGCGGTGGGCAAGACGGGGCACTTCCCCCCACAGATTTTCTAAAATCAAACTAAATAACTTAAAAAAAAATCCAAGTTTTAGCAATTTTACGGCCAACAAAAAGGGTGAGCATGATTAAATAGTCAGCCGATATGACCTGATTCTGATAATCTATTTCTAAGTAGAAAAATCTATTTTATCGCCTATGTAACATATTTTAAATACGTACATCACTAAAACAGTTATATAGTTATCTAAATAGTAATAGGCTTTTTGTTTATTGTGTTTTAACGAAACCCCCACAATATAATTTGTTTAAAATGCGAGTGTACCGTACCATGGTTTAAATATACTCGTATTTATAATAACTCAAAAATGTATTTATTATTAATATAGCTATACTACGGATATAGTAACTTTATTCTATAACTATCCGGTCGATATTCGTATATAATTAATAAAATAAGAGCAAAACTGAATTCTTCGTTTCTTCATCAAACAAAACATTCGATTTAATTAAATTATAGACCATTTATTTGAGGCTGTCAAAATCAGTAAACTGTTACTGTGCTTTGTTGTTGTTTTAACGCGTTAATAATATTAAAATTTCTAAACATTAAATACTACCAGATGAATGTCTACACTTTAATTATTATTTCTTAAGCCTCGTTTGAACATTTTTGAGATGCACATTTATTTGAATAGTAAATATAAACAAAAGTAACAATTAATTAATGTTTATTTTCCAATTAAATTCCCATTGTTTTCGAATTCGAGAAAGTAATAGCATTACCATTTACCAATATCCTTTGCCGAGATGATCGAAGCGAGACAAGTGCCCGAAACACCCAGACACTGTATCTCTCTATTTAATTAAAAATGTAAGGCGACAAATCCTTCATTTATTTCCGTCACACGATGAATTCAAACTTTTTGAAAAATAATATAAAATATTATGTTTTAACACGTATTAATGATTTCATAACTATGTTCTTAATTCCAAGCAACGTCGGTGCACCAGTCAGGCTCACCGTCTTCATTTTATATGCATGTTTATGACGTTCTGTATACAATTATAATAGTTTCCAACGTAGTCTTGAGTTTTTAGAAATTGTTTTACACTACTAACAACTATGATGTTTAAGGTTAGCCGGAGTGCAGACTCATACTGGTTTTGGCTAAGTTTTATTTTGCTTGATGCTCTATTTTAGACAGTAAATATTTTATCGATTATACGATATGATATATTCAATGATGACAATATGACCAATGGATTCTGCGCCAGGCGAGATATATATCGATTTTACACTGAAATACAAGTATATTAGTTTTTCCTTTTTTTCTGTTTCCTTTTTTTTGTTAGCTTCTAGTTAAGAGAGAAAATGTACACTTTTAACAACAGGTTATTTTTCGATTTTCTCGGTATTCAGAAAAACTTGAAAATAATGTTAATGTAATTAACATATGTGTACAATATACATATGTATTAGTAATCTTGTGTGTTTTCGGCTTGACATTTTAATAAATGTTCATTCCGTTGTGGACATTAAGCATTCAGATGATTCGACTGAACCAATTATTCGAAATACGTTTCGAGCGACAGTCGTCACATCTAGTATATCGACGATTATGATATTAATTTTTATAATCGTTAATATATTCAATACGATGTGATACTCTAAAACTCTATACATTTAATGCCACACCGACTTGCGTTACGTGCCTGTAGCCTACAGCCTGTAGCCACTTAAAAGGATTAGTGTACGCGCATACGGTCCACATGGTACATTGTGCTCTCAACACATGGAGGTACCTGCATGGAAGTGTGTGTGTGTACGCGTGTAAACGCGTGTGTGTACTAGTTTTGCCGATAGAGTTAGTTTTCCGAATAATCAGTCGTGTGTGTTTAATGTTTATGGTATCGTTTCGGTTCGTACTGTACACGCTTTCATACTATTGCGCATTTATTATTATTATCATGATGGTTTGAATTCTCGTTTCACACGTGTATTTAAATAAATCGCCCCGGTCGGTACTCGACAATTTATCAATTTACTTAGTCCCCATTCACCGGCCGGGCGACTTTTATTGGACATTATTTTCGATTAATGTCTATAATATACATATTAACATGTTACATACAAGTCCGGAATCGTGTATTACGAAATGTGTACAGTGATTTTTCTACCCATCGGGAACTGTACAATTTTGTCGTACATAGTTGATAGATTATGTACAAGTTACACTGTGCAATTCGCTGCATATTCACTGTATACAATCGCTGTAAACAAATGACAAAATGTAAAGACACAATATACGAATCACACTTTAATCATGATCATGCAGTTTTTCACAAAAAAAAAAATATATTTTTCTAAGAACTTTTTATCATCATAAAACTACACGATAAAAGAGAAAAAAGAGAAAATTATAAATTCACCGAAGTTTGTCGAGTATGATATGTTACATTATATTACGAGTAATTCAACGAGTGAAAATAATATTCTGGTATGTTATATTAATTACACGTCTTTGCAATACAATTTATTTGGGTAAAATTTCCATGAACAATCTATAACAACTTTTTCAAAGCGTTAGTTAAATTATTACAAAAAAAAAGTACAATTAAATAAAATATGTAAATATATAACAATTTTTTTTTTTAAGTATTATTAAGTATTAATATGTATTTTGGCAATCAAGCGAGTTATGACAGCCAGAGTTGCATAATACATTGTTGTTTTTATAAATACATTTATTATTATAACATTTCCGTGTACAAAAACATTTAAAAATACCTTGCCCTTTAAAAATTGATTCTATCGTATTTGCAGCTTTCTTAAAGAAATCTTATCAGAAAAGTATATTGTTTATGTTAAGTATATTTACCCCATTAGAAGCTGCAAATTTATAACGACTGAAAAATATATTTTGCAAAAATGACATTGTTCGTATCGATTTTATATAAGTTGTCTGTAGTTGCTTCTATTATTGCACCTAATAAATAAACATGATAAACATAAATCATAATATTATGATGTATTCACAATTATTTGGTAATTTGTACAATGATTGATTATTTACGGTTTACATACTTGTTACTAAATTTTAGACACACCATGATCGACGTGAAATACATGATATTTTAATAGTTATCTGGGATATATAAATAATCATAAATGCATAAATCCTAATGTTATAGATAACCTGCGTATTATACTACAGTCTTAAACATTAGCATATGCATTATTTATTATAATATAACGGTGGACGTTTCGCAGTGCTGCTATCGTAAATAAACTATTAGTTACACGCCTGGATTGGAAGTCAACCTGCAGAAGGGGTAAGAACGCGTAAGGAGGGTTCACCCTTTAATATACCTACCTAATCACTACAGTGTATAATTAAAATTTAAGATATCCTTAAGGTCTATAGTCTTATTATTTAATACGTTTAAGTTTAAAAATAAACTTTGGAATACAAATACCAAATGAGTTACAGCAGCGGTTCTCAATCTTTTTAAGGCCACGACTCCCTAAGATGTAACCAAGACTTTGAGCGACCCTTTCTTTATGATAACATTAAAAAGTAGTGGTAAATTTATATGTAATAATATTGTGTTAAAATTCAAATTTCCCGTCCCAAATTTCATATTATAAATCGTACGTTTTTATACGATTATCATGATGATATTTACAAAAACACCTTACGAGTTATTTTGTACGTGGGTGACACTAAAAAAATTGTTGGCGCCCCCCCCCCCACCCCCAAGGAGGTCACGATACCCAGTTTGAGAATCGCTACGTTACAGTATTTGATATACGTAAAACGTTGTACCATAAATAGTATTTTACAAATAAATATGTATGTAAATAATATGGCTAATAATTGGGAATGTTTGTTATTCATACAGTGTAATAAATATGAAAATAATTTAAAAATAAACTGGTACAAACAGGTCAACTTGATAGAACCTTTTGATTTTGAAATTATGAGCAACTGATTTGCTATACAATCGATATCAGTATTTATTTTAAAAGTACTTTTCGGATTTAAGAAAGTCCAAACTTCAAAATTTCAGAATCATTATCTCTTGACTGGAAGTTTATTATTGAAGTATATTCATTTGCATATAAATATTAACAATAGTCCGAAACAAATCACGAATGAAGCGTTGGAAATCAGTGTAATAATTTTATTAGTTAAGCAGTAATTTTATTTTAAAATGTGCGAGATACTGTATTGGTACATCGTGTCCCAGATTATTAAAATATTTTTTCCATATTATCTCGACCATATGTTGTCGAACCGAATTCCGGTCTCAACGGATTTTCGAATTAAAAGATCTGTTTAGTGTTTATTAATAAAATATGAGAACGTTATCAGTGACCGTGATATTACCACGAGTATAGGAAGTCTCGTCGGACATGTCGGTTTTATTTTGAAAAATTCATTTTCATCCGGCAAGATGACGTCATACCAGATAATATTGTTAAAAAAATGGTTAGGATAGCTTACACAGACACACGGCAGCACGCACGAACCTTGGTGAGAGTGTGTATGTGTTCTCAGGACACAGGAATCGAACGATAAATTAGAAATCCTTCGAATACCCCCGGCCCCGCCACTTTATGTGTAATACATACGCGTCCCATTGAACTTAATCCGAACGTATCCATTAACATGGAATAATCGCGTCGTTGTACGGTATGGAATCCGTGTTAGTCAACGGACATTAGGTACGGACTACGTTATAATATTGTTTAATGTACACTAAAGTTACGCAGGAGGACAATAATATATTAATACGACTATTGTTGACGGGCGGTGGCTCGTACACATAGTGCATTTACATTAAGTATATTATTTGAAATCGCTGTGAAAAATGTCACGTGTACAGGATGTTCAGAGTACCGGGCCAGCGGAGCGATAACACATCTATAGTATCACGAAACACGACGAGTGTATGTATTTTATTCGTCCGCGTACGGGAAATAAGCCTGCAGGGATACGTTAATTAGTTTTTACTAGAACTATTCAAACCTTAAAGGTGTACCTGAAACGCGTTCTCTGATGAGTGTGTGAACACCGGACGGAAACCAAAAAAAAATGTTACCTCAGATTTTTTTCTTGTCACGGGGTTCGGTATGTTCGTGGTATTATTTTTCAAAAATAATCGTAAGTTTGTACATCGTTTATGTATAGAATAAACACGTGTTTGTGTACAATTAAAGTCCAAAAAAAAATAAAAATCGTGACAAGTGTAATTTATTTTACGAAAAACCAGTTATAGTTTAATAAGAGTGATGTGTGTGTGTGTGTGTGCGTATGTATGCAGATCCGTAGACACCTGGTTATTCCCCACCCCCCTTTTCACGACGTGTACAATTATTTAGAAATGACTACCGTATTTTATTAAGTTTTTTTTTTAAAAAAGATAATATCACACTTTGTGCATTGTAATGGTATACAATACGTAAAAATAATAATCTATGTATTCATGAAGGCCACACTAACAAATATATATACATGATAATCTAATAAAAGGTAGCTGTGGCCTGTGTTGATAATACACCTAGGTGGATAGACGAGAAGTCAGAGTTTCCACTGCGGGGACCACCATCATGACTGACCTCACCACATAAGCCCACGAGTCTACACAAATCGTATTGCCATAATTTATTCATAATTACTATTGCCAAGTGAACAGTGAATTAAAATGCATACTAAAAAATTGTTATAACGAGTTCATTTTTAAAATGTATTACCGATACCAGTGTAATTGGTTCCCGACCATCTGAATCGGCTGAATCATCTACTACGGTTCAAAACCAAGAACGCTTTAATAGCTATATTATACTATTATACATTCATGTTTCATCACATTCAATGCGTGCTATTTTTAATTTTTGTTTTAAGGATGACGTGTTTATTTGCCGACAAGTTAATTGTTACTTTACATGTAATTTTCATATTTTCTAGTGATGCCTACAGTTGAACGATTTAATTGTTCGGTGTTCAATATGCTGATACTTTGCGTGGTGTTTAAAATAACCTTAAAGAAATTATTTTTATTCTTAATTGCATTCGTAAAATTTTTTATTATCCCGTGTGCTGTATAGAGAGTGGGTCAATAGACTTGTATTAGTTCGTATGGATGATTATTTATTACACATTGAAGCGGTTTTTTTTTCTGTATTTACGAGAAAGTAGAATACGAAAAATTGGAAATTTTGCTCTCTCAGTTGTTCTAATTTTTTTCCCGTCAATTTTAAAATAATTTTCGAATAAATCAACCGAAATTATCGTCATTTTTAACTTAACGCGGTACACATTTTTGAAAACACTGTACCGATAATATTCCGTAGTGTTCAGCGAAAAGGTTCTTAGAAAAACGTGATAAAAACCGAAAGTAAATATTAATTTATTACAATACTTAAAAATGTTTCGATTACGTTGAACGTATAATAATTAGGTTCAACTGCGCGCGCAGTGACGTCACGGAATGTATTTTATTACCTACCGGCTATACCGAAAACACATAACAATAATAATTATTATCTACTGCTACCATTAAAAAAAAAAAATACGTATATTAATGCGTGTACACAATTAATGCGCGTTTATTATAATTTAACAGGAATTCTCCACCCCGCGCACATGCATATTTGTGTTTAACCCCACAGGGGTCAAAATAACAACGTGTTACGTACCCGTAGGAAAAAAAAACACATTTTTCGTGGCGCCGCCGCTAAGTGTGTTTCGGAGTACATAACACGCGAGTGCGTATTCACACCCCGAGCACATGCATTTACATGCGCCTCATTTCACACACGTGACAATCTCATATAATATAAGTATGTTCTTTTTTTGAATTCGGACCATCGCATTGCGCGTATAGGCGTACGTATAGTTTATAACGTTTTGTCAAACCATTGAACCGGGCACGTACACACGAAATTATGTTCTGTACGAAGCGCTCGTTTGGACGCGATTACTGTTTGTGTACTTTTGATAATTGTATTAAAATATCTGAAAACCCCACGACGGACACGTTTTTCGGGGTGCGCGGTTACAGTGGCTTTTGCGGAATCCCGAATTCCTGATCATATGTTCAAATTATTTAATGGCAATTTTCCCGTTATACGTTTGTGTCGAAAAAGTTGATTGATAACATAAAAAACCATCTACCTGTGTGTTGTTCCATGTCCCCGTGATATTGTACCTATATTATATCCTTTTGATACCTTTTCATTGGCTTCGTCTTGTTAAGAATTCATTCGGTCTACCATTCATTAGAAATAAATATTCTACAAGTTCTACCCTGAAATTATCACGATGTTTACTGGCTATTATGCGTCTCAAATATGAATGAATGAGCATTAAAGACTTATATTTATGTCATATGGTCACTGCTGCAGTCACAGCTGTGACGGACGATTATTTTCCAACGCTGAAATAATGAATATAATATATAATAGATTTTATAACGGTATATTTTTTGTCGATTCTTACCTTACCAAAACGTAGTGAACGCAGACCTTTAAAACGTTACAGAATTTACATTTTTATTTCGTTTAAAACTTGGAATTAAGCGTCTAAGTGGTTTTTATTTTTTTTCCGGTTATATTATGATTGTTCGTAAATCCTGGTTTATATCAAAATGTATTTTAAATACAGCAGATATTTGGTTTTCGTTAGTCTAAATGGGTTTATTTTCATAGGCAGATATTTGGTTGAACTTTTAGGCGGGAAGACAAGAATAATCAAAAGTTAAGTGACCCATACGACTTCGTACCCGCAACCCTTTTCCTACACAAAACTACAACCTATAACTGATAAAATTATGAATATATTATAACATTCTTTGTAATAATGTTATTTATACACTAAATGAAGTACATTTAATAATAGTATTTGTATTTAATTTTATTTCAACAAAATTATCAATATGTATCTTTTTTTGTCAGCAAAGAAATTTAAAATATCATCAATGTTTATATTTTTGTTATATCTTTTTCGATACACTGCAGTGTGTGCATATATATTATACATACTACCGAACCTATCCCGGAGCATCGATTTTTTATTATATTTATTTTTCTAACAGCAAAGAAATTTCTCTCACAAGTAGCGAAACTAATTGGGTTGGTTAATGCTATTTTCAGTAGCTTGTACAAATTAGGAAATATTGATTGGTTTTCAGACAGTACTCGAACAATATTATTTAAATTTATATCAACATAAGACCCAACGTTTTGAACAACAACATTCTCCGCCACTGTCATTTCAGACATTTCTTTTGACTCATTCATTAGACACTAAATATAAACGTAAAATAACATAATAGTTATATTGTCATTAATGAATCAATATCATAAAAATTGTAATTCTTATTTAAACTATAATCATTTTAATGGTGGTCGATAGACCGAGAACCCCACGCATTCATCGTCGCAACTCCACGGTCGGACTAAGAAACTATCGAACAGTTTATCAGTGTCATCACTGTACGATTTTTAAAAAAAATGTTAGCGCTATTTGTTAAAAATATTTATCATTTTGTATTAACAGTATAATACAAAACACAAATTTAAAACAAATAACAGTAAAACTATCTTATCGAATATATTTTCTTTTGACATTTTTGTGTGGGGCTAAGACCCCTTAAACTACCCCTAAGCCCTCCGCTGATATCCGCCTATGTTAATTTTTGTTTTTTTCATTAGATTTAATACTGGTTTTTTTAATCCACTGACGCAAATAGGAGGTTGTTTCGACGTTTTCAGTCGGTTGGACTATTTTTCGCACCCTTGAGGGATCAATATAATATTATAATATATCAACATAGTTTATCATAAAACTGTTTGCATTAGTATTATCGAAAAATCAATAGCCATAACGGATACCCAGGTACGCGGCATCTATAAGCCGTAAAATGCCGTTATGATATTATAATTTATAGATTTCGCTGAACAGTCTCTACACCACCGGGTCTGCTACAGTAAAATAGAATAATACCAAGCGACAAGCGTGTTAGAAGTTAGAACAGTTCAATATTATAAGTTCACGCAGTAGACGCACATATGACATATCTATGTTGATTCACCCGGTATTTTTACAGTTAAAATATAAGGAACCCATATAATATGATGTACATGATTTTAGTGTACTAATTAATTGTATCATTTAAGAACAGCAGTGTAAGCACTATATTATGTACTTATTATTAATATATTAACGTAATTATTCATATTATTATAGTTTTGTATAATAACGTTATCTTTAACAATAAGCTCTACTTTAGCTTTACTTTAACACGTTTTATAGACTAATAGACTCGTATAACGTTAACTTATATACCAATATCATTTGTCTAAACTACAGGTGGTAACCGACTAAGAAATATAATTTTTATTAGTAGTATAAAATACTTTTTATATTGAGAAATAAATATTACAATATTTATTCTATAAAATCTGTACGTGATTGCACAACAAGTTAATTGGATCTGTGTAAATTTTTTTTCTTTCGATTTATCGCTCCAAGAGTGACACATTACGTGTTGATAGGACAGAACATGGTTTTTTCTAATTAAGTTGTGTAATTAATGTAGCAAGTCTCAACACCGTTGACGTTTCAGGCGGCCGATTGTAGTTCTAGGACGAGAATTGCACGAGGACGAAAAGGTTAGCGTGTGGTAATAATTTTGAGTAAGTAAATCCTAGAGCGGGCTAGGCAAATTGGGTCCGCAATATTTTGTGTACATTTTGAAAGCGGCAAATGACAAAATACCCTACGCTTTTCGTCTGTTGAATCCGTATCATTTGAATTTCAACCGAGAATATAATATTACAAAACACATACATTTCAATTTAATTATAATAATAAAAATACCCTAATTAAAAAATTTTACTTCTGAAAAAGATTATTAGATATTGGTATAAAACATAATTGGTTTCTTGCTGGGGCTTATGCTTACTTATTCCCTATTTTTTCCCCGGGACTCAACTTACCTACTACCTTTTTTTTCCAAACCCAATTTACCATTACCAATCTAGAGTACCTATAGCGTTTGGTAGCTAATATTTTCGTGCGGTTTCGATTTTCAAATAATTGTGGAGTGTGTCGTCGGATACATGTACCATGGTGACAAGACTGAGAGCTATATTGATTGGAACGCCCGTACGGGATTTGTGAGTGTTTGGCACAAATACAAATCTGAACGGAAAAGTAAATTTAAAATGTATTTCTCTTTTTTTAAGTAAATTATTTACTTAGCAAAGACTTTTTAGTATTCTATTTACTATTGCAATCGATTGTTTCGTATACGATGGATATATTTATATTATACACCCAACTTATTTCAGGCTGGTTTTAATATTATAATGTTCAATTTATAGAAAGTCTTCAATAAATACATAAAGAAGAGAAATTAATTTTGAATTCGTTCTCATCAATATTTATTTGTGAAATCTTGAATATAAGGAGTTTCAAGATTTGAATAATTATAAAAATATATTTTGCGTAGCGTTATTTTACTCATATTATATTATAGATTGAGCATTTTCAATTTCATATTTCTCATTTTTTTAGCACTATAACACTTTTCCATATATTACATTTTTTAAAAATTATATTTTCTTAAATTAATAGTAGGTAACTTCTACTATAAAATTTAATTTTCTTATTTAAAGGATTCTGCTGAACATGGATATATTGAATAATGTTCTGTAACCTTTAAACTTTTCACCGTACAAGCAGTAAAAATGTAATATGTTATCCTACATTAGTGTTGGCAGCTTTTACGCACTACTACCTACCGTGGCACGGGATTATTTACAAATCGATTTTAAAATGATAGAATATTACCAAGAAATAATATCGAGTTTTTAATAAGTATACTATACAGGGTGTCCCACCGTGATTTACACACATCGATATTTCCCGTTTTAATAGGGATAATCAAATTCTAGTTTTTTTTTTTTACGAGCATCCCTGGAAAAACGCACTTTTTTGACTACAGTTAATACTAAGTGTATTATTAAATAAGTTAAAATATGAACTATTTATCTCATAATTGTTGTGGAACTCGAAGATAGCCATTTTATAGGGCTTCGTTTTTGAAAATGTCGACGGTTCATCTTTCAGCTATCGTTGAATTCATGATTTTTAATATATTTTTTTAGTTTAGAAAGAAATAATGTAAATTAATATCACCTGGTCATTTTTCCGATAAGGAAATTCTTATAATGTTATTATTATTGAAAATTGAGTAAATCGTAGGTACACTATTTTCTTGTGAACTGGAAAAATGATTAAAAATCAAGAAGTTAAAGAAAATTGAAAGTTGAACCGTCCAAATATTCAAAAATACAATTCCTATAAAATAGCCATCTTCGAAATTTACAAAAGTTAATTTTTTAACTTCTTTAATAATACACTTATATTTACTAAGCTACTTTCAACAAAATTGTCATGTTCCAGGAATGCTCATAAAAAAAACAGAATGCGATTATCTCTATATTGATACGGAAGATATCGTTTCGGCTGGAACACCCTGTACAGAAATTCGATCGTTTGGCATTGAACTCGGAGGTTCAACGAACATTTCTAAAATAAATAAAACACAAGTGTTAAAATCCTTAGTCTTTCATACTATATATTATGCTATTATTACTGCGCTCATCTGTATGTGATTTAGATAGCACGTTCCTTACAGATTTCAACTACTTCATTGTAAACAAAGAAGCCAACCTCCATTGCAATGGATTTTTGAATTCAAACACTCTAAAATCGTCTGAATAATTTTTTGATCTATGACCTGACATTCAATAACTGTTCTAAAGATTTCTAACTCTTTCACGTTTCTTATGGAAATCGTGAAGCGATACTTATAAAAAATAAATAATGTTAAATATTAGCAATTCAATAGAACTGTCCTTTAACAATCGGTTTTCTTCACCTGCCAAATGAGAAAATACATTTATTTATATTTTACATTTTATTTACTCACCGTTTGTATTATATTGTATAATTATAGGTGTACAATAATTTAAATATACACGTGTAGATCATACTTTATGCTACAGAGTATCGAGTGAACGAGTTTATCAAACAATATAGTTGAGTTTCTGTACAATAAAATATAATATAATAATGGAAAAATAGTTGTAACTTATAAGTTTACGTTCATCAGTGTATGTACAAATGTTTTAAATCAAGCTATAGTGTCAAGATAGTGATTTTTTTTAAAATAAATAAGTTCTACTACAATTATTATTAATATTCACGTAAGATTAATTATTTTTATTGTTTGCACATATAATGTCAACATGACCGGAAACGATTAATCGGAAACAATAATATCCTGACAGGATGTTGATAATGTACTTATAACGTATATATTGACTATATTTTATAAAATAAAGATAAAAACTGTGTAAGACCTTAACTTTTGTTGCACTTATATTTAGTACTTTTTAACATATGCTTATACAATTCTCGGTAAACTATCTAATCACCGCACCGAATTAATATGCATAGCACGACAACATTTAATTTCAATCAAAATTAAAATACAAAAAATAAAATACGTTATAAGAATAGAGTATTCTTTCAATGTTTATTTTTAATAATATGAACACAAATACATTTGCATTCGAAATAAGATTAAGATATAATATATATATATAATTATATATATGTATACCAACTGTACTTACTTAAGTCATAAAATAATACTTTAAAAGTGCCCAAATTGATGTATATGACCTATTTGTGATCAGGTATTTGATTCTACGTTGAATTGTTTAGGTTTTATATTAAAAGCCGCGCGAGGATTTTAACTGCGCAGGTTGGAGTTTTATTGCGCTGTTAAGAATATAAATTTCGTAGTTTACCAAGACGTTTTATGATACGGAATCGACGGCATGGATGCGCGTTCAATATGGGAAAAATGTGAACCAATCAATATTATTATTTTCTGAAAGATAAAACGTTCGGACAAAAATATGAACGTCGTAAATCATTAATGGATTAAGACCCTGGTTTCAATGCACGTATACTCGTATAATATAATCTATATTTATTATTATTATTATATACTTACGCAATATTTTTAAGAAGATTTAGGTACGGTGTGAAAGTCTATTTAAATTTTAAATGAACGTCATAAACGCTACTGAACTTTTGACCCAATTTTTATGGATTTAATATAATATCGAGTATTAACATTTATAATATTATTCGTTAATAAATCTATATTCAAACGCATCGAATGACAATCAAAACAATTATTTTAATAAAAATTACGCTTACGCCAGTAATCGATATAATATGTAGTAATACCATATATAATGATCCACATTTTTCAAATAACGTTCTGGGAATTTTTTTCAAACCATTCTATATCATTTATTTTGCAATAATGTAGGTTCAGAAGTATAATTGTTTATAAAACATATTACAAAACATGAATTGGCAAAGACAGCAGAGAAAAAAACCAGCAAAAAGAGATAGCCGTTTAAGGACGGACGAATTCGCCGAACTGAGAACAATATATATAGTTAGACCTCGAGAATATAATAGTTTTTAAGCATTTTTAAGGCGCACATAAAAACATAAAGAAGTACCTACGTACATACGTTTTGCAAATGTACTAAATATAAAGCATGTACTCGGTTCACGTTATTTGTTTTTTTTTTTTTTCATATTCGCTTAATGTTTTCTATAAATAAAAATGTGCACGAGTTTCTTCTGAAAATGAACATTTCAAAAGCTTGAACAACGCGTTGTATTGTTTCACATTTTCTTAAACAGGTGGACATCAGAAGAAAAGGTTGGGGCAATGGAAAATTAAAAATTAAAAATTTAAACTTTGTTTCTTAATTAATTCTCTTAATATTTCCAATGTTTATTAGGTAATACGCGTATAAAATATATTTTAAAACAAACATTTGGACCGATAATCAAACCAACTACGACTTAAATTATTGATCGAAAACCCTGGGGGACAAATGACATCTATAGCCCCCCGTGGGGATGTCCACGATATGACTTATCGTTCGTGCCCATATTGTAACTCTATCCGCCGCGCCGGAACCCACCTTAGAAATATAAGTATATACGTATCAGCTGAGGTGGAGAGGGAGGTACCTAGTGAAAAAACATATTATCCGACTCCCCATTATTTGACGTAAAAATAAAACATTTGGAAACTCGTCCGTTTTGGAATAATGCAATAACTAAAAAACTGATGAACTAACAAGATACGACCAATGAATTGCCAAGGCTTGCCGGAAATGAAGGTGCCCAATATATTATTATTTATTATTATTATTGTTTACGTTCGTTTTCAATTTTAATAAATCGTGCGCACAATACGCAGTTAAACACTAGAAGAGGTGTAGATGCTTTTCACATTTGTTATAACCACAAACATATAATATTATAATAGAGACGTAATAGTTATTTTCCCGGACAAAGTATAATATATACGCTTGGTGTACACATAAACCACTCGTTATTTCAAAATGTTTATGTTTCGACGTGCGTCATGTTCATATTATTCAAAAATTAATAATTACTGTATAATTCTTTTACGGCTAATTATTCAAAACGATTCTTGTTCTTATGTTAACGACTGTGGACGCTAAAGACTTTGTTGAAATTACAGGGAGCCGTTGGACAATATTGCGTTTTAACTTGTCAACTCGTAACCATAATGACATAATCTTGTAAACTGTAATCGTCGCATCGGTTAGATATTCTAATGGCAATAGTCCGAGAAGCAATAAGATGAAATATCCGTTGAATCTCTCCAGACGAGATAACAGAAATGGAAATATTATACTGATAAATTATTATGGTTATAACCAAGTACCGATCGAATTTTCTGGGTATGGCCGTGTTGGGCTCATCTAATTACGGTCGATTTTGAGCGAGCAAGACACCGGAATCAGTACATAATTACGTGAAATCTGAAAATGGTGATAAACTGATAACTCATCGCACTTGGAAAGTCATTTCATGTCGATCTCGGTTTACAACGTAGTATTAGCGGACAGTGGTACGTGGTTAAGTTTCGTTTTTCAAAATTTGCGTAGTACCAATTAGTACAAGTAAACATTATCAAAGTATCAAAATGGTGTACACAAAATAATGTTAATCAATAAACATGTAGCATAATACGTGTTGTCGACTTCATAAATTACTTGATAGTTATGCAGTGATGACTTCATAAATGAAAACTGAATCTTTGTGGTATGACGCTACTACTGAAAATTATGACAAATAATATTGGCCTCGGGTTAGTTTAACTGCTCAACCTTAGAATAAAATAAATATCAGTTTATTTTATTACCATTCTTTGTATTTACTTGAAAGAATAATTAAACAGAAACAATTACATTAAAGAATAAACATTTTATTGACGATAAAAAGAAAATTGATGACATTTATTTGGTAAAAGCCTTTTATGTTATTAATGATTATTTATCACGCTAATGACTGAAATGTAATGGTATATATTTGATAGTTTTTTCAAAGTGACGTTTTCAGATCTTGTATTATTTATTATCTTATATTCAAATCTTATAAATCAATTACCGTGAGCAAGATTGATAGTTAAATCCTGCCAAATTTGTGACGGTTCTAGTCACGAGTTTTTGAAATCAAGATTATTATACAGAAAATTGTATAAAGCATTCGTTTTATTAAATTTTTATCAGTATTTTCATATATACGATTTATTAAAATACAAGGAAATGGCATAAATTAATGAATAACGAATCAAGAGTGTTGAAGATTTGACATAGATTGCCGAATATTTTGTATATACTGTAATTTATTATACTAATATTCAAAAGACATCAAAGTTATATAAACTAAAATTAATAATCGATGAAAAATTTTAGATTCCTCTCAACAACGTTAAATTCTCTATACTGTTTTTTTTTTTTTTTAATTTTTCGCGCTTTGTTGATATGCTTATAACGCTACATATGTGTTAAATATTTTTAGAATATTTTCTAGGGTATATATTAAAAATCATCTTTTACCCAAAATAATTGAATTCATGCAAAGTGATTTACAAAAAGTAATAACGGAAAAACTATCATTGTAATACTAAAAAATGCAAATAAACATACGTATACCATAATATTATAGTATAATAATTACATCTTACGTGTTTATTCAAATGCAATTCATTTTTCAGTTTTAGTATATCAAAAAAAAAAAACACGATTTAATATACAGATATTTTTTTACGCCTTTTTTATCGAAGAAGTTAGTTGTATTAAGATCTTTAATTACACTTTTGTTTTAAATCTATCTCTCGTATATATTTTATGACCGCATTAAGTTCATTTCCGCTTATTGTCTTATTTATTTTCTAAATGATTTCAATATTGTAATCACCTCATGCAAGTTATCGCATGTCATTAAAATGGCATACCGACAAAAAAACCATTAAAGATAAAAGTAAAAATTGTTGAAAATCATTGAACACTTTATACTCGTATAATGTACCTACGTGGTTTGTTTCGTTGCGAAATTACAAAAAACGTAAATTATTCGTTACCCCGAATGAAACGTTGCTAGCGTTAATCCATAGGGTTTCAAATTTGCAAGGTACACAAAAATATTCTTTCCGCGCGCGGTCAAAAAAATAGTAATATTACGTTTAAACATGTTCTCAAAACTCGTGCACTCCGAAGGAAATATCGGTTTGCCTTTGAGCCGTTTGGAAGCAAATGAACTCAAGTAGATGAATCCCTGCAAATGGTATCGGTTGAAATCGGGGTCTGCGCGGGATCGCTTGGAATCTACCGATAATTTCCATACGATGACATTATTATTATTATTGCTTTTCGAGTTTTCCCGCGTCGCACCCCGAAGAGACGACGTGTGCGGGCGCTAATAGCGAGACGAACGACCGACACCGTGAAATCGTACACTGTACATGCGTCGGGTACGTCGTACCGTTTTTTTCCCGAGCGGCTATAAAAACGCCGTCTCCGGCTAAAGTTACCGACGTGTGCGCAGCTTGAAAGCGTTTTTCGGCATTTTGTTGACACTTTTAGCCGAGCAAACACCCGCGCTCGGAGCCGACCGCGTACAGTTGCGTTAGGGTTGTCGTGACGGGAAACGTATTAACTGAGCGACCCGGGGCCTCGGCTGTCGGGCTTCGGACGGCGAACTTTACGACGTTTGCGAGATTAAAAGGCGCGCGAGTGGGCGACGAGACGGCCCGTGGCGTCAATAACGGGCGGACTACCCGTGCACACGCGTATGTACACAGTGTACTGTCCGGTATCGTGTTACCGAATAACATCTCGGTGGTACTCCGCGAGAAATCGCCGTGCATTCGTTGATCTTTTCGGGAATGGTCGTCGATCAAGTTCAATTTTATCCAAGAACGACGCGGCGCGCAGCTACGCGGTCTCGGCCGGACCCAGGGGCGTAGCTATGAATTTTTTTTTGGTTAGGCCCGAATCCCATCTTCTTTTCTTTATGATAGCAAACTCGCCAACAACAGCCGATGGATTACCAAAAAATTGCCCACCCTTTACTTCCCTTTCTACGGAAATCAACGTCAAACCGTTTAGCCTAAGACTTTTTATGGTTGATCTGAGGTACGTTTTCGTTTTGCTCATCGTTGGAAACCTTCTGTCCGCTTCTTTTTCTTTTTAGAGAAAATCTGGGTAGGCCCGGGCCTACCAGGCCTACCTACTGGCTACGCTCCTGGCCGGACTCGGTGAACAGAAAAAACACCGTGGTGTTAGCCTAACCGGCGATTCTATTGTGCAGCGGCGTGTTCACCGTGCGCCGTCGTCCGCGGGTGCGTGGCATACGTTCCCGTCTCGTGTTTTTCGTCAAACGTCACGTCGTAACGCGTATTAATTCGCATTGCGTTTTGGCGCGACCAATGCACTTGCGATGCGCGAGCAGTCGTTGAAACCGGTGGATACATTCACGCGTACGATCATTATCGCTTTTACGTTAATAGTTTAATTACAAGATGAAGGTGTTCATGCGGGGGTCTTTCTGCGAAAACGATCTATCTCGCCGGGAGCTATTGTTATTGTAAACACTTCGTTGTAGGAGTAAATCGTCGTCCAGCTATGATATCCATATGATAGTACCATGGCCCCCACGAGAGGGGTGCTGTCGGACCTATTTTAGGCTAGTAATATAAAAATAAAAGACATTATTACTATCAAAACGCTTATGAATCTTGATTTTTAATAATTTATTGTAAATTGTATTGAATTTGATGTGGGGGCCCTGGATAGTACGTTTAAGTCTTACATTCGGTTATACTATAGGTAAGACGGTGTATATAGCATTATAAATTCCCAAAAATCGGTTAGAGAAAAATGAACAGTCGTCTTAAGACCTGCGATGAACTCGCGGCTCTGATAAAATATGTATAACGTCCAAGACGCAAACGCAAACAATTCACACGCGACCGGCACGATTGATCAGTTGATAATATTGTTGCGTCGTTCACTCTTTAATTTTTGGATATAACTTGGATCGACGATCGGAGCGATTCGCTGTTTTTTCGATAAAACTCGTGATGGACGATTCACGATGCGCCACGATAAATCGTTGAACGTATACCTACACGGTTGTTGTCGAGTTGTAAAAGCGCGGCGCGGTCGACAGAGAAAAAAAAATCGTAACACAACAGGACGGTGCGTTTCAAGGTTCACGGATGTGAAACGGACGAAAACACCATTCATATTTCATCACAAACGCGATAATTCGATGGAAAAAAAATGTTACCGGAAAAAACGGAGAGCTATAATAATCGTATTACGATTTTACGCGATCAATAATTTTTCTGCAATTCAATTAAGTGGCGGCTGCTGCGCGATGGGGTTTTATGTGCTCTCGCCGCGCGTTCGAGATTTCGCGATGAATAATATACCGCGCCGTACCGTGCGTCAAAGCTGCAGCAACTGCAGACAACGGCTCGAATTTAAAGTCTACGTACACGTATGTACGCCGCGCTGATGTTTCCGTCCAACGGCGAATGTTCAGCGGAACGTAATAGTTTTGAAACAAACTTATCAATTTATTGTTATGAAACATCCATACGTCACGAACGACGGGCGTGCGTAATAAATCATTTATCCGTGTACGCTTCAAACATGGTGTTCCTACGAAATGGTAGTGCGATTATGTGCGTGGGAGGGGAGGGAGGGGGAGGAATCTGCTGCAGTGATCGTGTTAGCTGTGGGCCGCGTCAGTGTTTTAACGGTCGCAGCGTATTACCGTGACTCCGAGACGTTTCGACGAAAATGAAAAATAATGGAGAAAAAAAAAAAGAGAATAATAAACTTAAATCAAATTCAAAACTACCGCGAACCGCCGGCCGCCATTGTCGATGACGAGTTCAAAGACATCACATCGGCGCGGTTGCAGCGATTGAGTTTGTACTCGGAAAACCAATTCCGCGACGGAACGGCGTGAATTTATTTTCGCGCGATACGGAGGAAAAAATCGGTTTCGGGGGAAAAGGAGAGGAGAAAAAAAAACCTAGACTCGTGCAGAGCGATCAATATAGTATATACTATATATATATATATATACACCGTACGTATAGGCTCCCACGTTCGCCGTGACGCGTTAGACCGTCCGTGCGTGCGCGCGCGTCATATACATCATACACGTATTATGCACGCATACAGAGTGCTCTTTTAAGCATCGCTCCGCGCACTACTTTTTATTCGGTTATTCGTTAGAACTCAAAAGCTAAGACACGAGCCGAGTGCAGAATAGTTTCAGGACACGGTGTTCTGTTAAGATTTAACGTCATACAAAGGTTCGCTGGCTTTCAAGAGGGAATATGCTAAAACGGTTGTAGGAACTAAAAGAGGAAATGAAAGTATTTTTAAATGAGAAGGATTCGGAGTTACTTGAAAAGTTTTGTGATTTGAAATTTGAATTACAACTTGCTTATTTAGTAGATATTTTTGAACACTTAAATAACCTTAATTTGCAACTTCAAGGTTCGGGAAACAGAACCTTAGAATTAAGAGCAAATATTTTTAATTTTGAAGATAAAATTCGCGCATTTGTATGCAAAATTAATCTATGGATAAATAAAATCGAGAATAATAATTATTCGGCATTTCAGACTTTCCAAACTCTTATCAACGACGATCAATATGCTGATATTAGAATCAAAATTCAACATAACATAAAAAAACATCTGGAAAAATTAAAATCTGAATTTACTCGCTACTTCCCGGAATGGAACGAAGTTAACAGTGTTCAAAAAATAATTCGAAACCCCTTTTATGAAAGAGTTAAAGAAGTTCCAGAATATCTTCAGGAAGCTGTCATCGAACTGCAAAATGACACTGACTGCAAAAATATGTTTGATTCTGGTATTAACCTTGAGGAATTTTGGTGCAGAAGCGCAACATTACATATTCAACTCCGAGAAATTGCCTTACGTTATTTACTGGTATTTTCAACTACGTATTTGTGTGAACAAGGATTTTCTAGTCTACTTGTAATCAAAAATAAACAGAGGAATCGCTTGGACGTAAGTGACGACATGCGTTTAGCTATGAGCAACATTCATACGAGAATTGAAAAACTGGTCAAACAAATGCAGTCACAAAAATCACATTAAGTAAAGTAAATTATTTAGTATAGTTAAGTATAATTATATATTAGTGAAGTAAGTAATAAAATGTAAAGTAAAATGATAAAAATTACCATTTTTCTATACATTTTAAGTATTCTTGTTAATGAGCAAAAAAAAAGGTCTTCCTAGTTTTCGTAATATTGAGGTGGTCCGTGACCTATAAAATATTGTCCAAGTGGTCCGTGGTGGTAAAAAGGTTGGGAAACACTGCGTTAAATAAACACCCAGCCCGTCTGAACTTTGAACACGCATACTTCACTCTGCGCAGTACCACCTGCAAATTATAACATGATGATTGATCGCTACGCTGTGGATATTGAAAACCTCAGGAAAATATTCCCATTTTTAAAAGTGGCAATGCGTTCGTTGCGGCAGTATAATGAAACACATGCATTGCGTTTAAATAAGAAAATCGTCCACAAATCGTGGCGAGCACCGGAAAACGCTTTAAATACTATCCATTGTGTGTACCAGGTGAGTCGGCATCCTTTTTACCTAAAAGCGGGCCGTATATTTTTCAAATTTTCATCGAGGACCGCATTAAACATTGAAATTAATGTTATCGAAAATACTATTTTAATATTAATATAATACTTGAGTATATGTTTATTGATATAAAAACTCATATGACGAGTTCTATTGCTTGGTTGCCCATATCAACCGATGTCGAACAAAACATATTAGTACTAAGTTGAGAACAATTATAAAAATAACGACTTGAGTGAAATCCGTCGGGTGCCGACGCTAGCTAGTGGATAGCGTTGTACGGTGGTGTATCCATGGGGAAGTTGTGGATCACCCCCTCCCTTCCCTTCAAGGGTCTGAGATGGTTAATTAACTTTTATATGACACATACTTATTAAGCAAACTTAATCATTCATATGTTTTCAGAGTTATAACTGGGAAATCAAGTTGAGTACAAAAGTATTCACAACTTTTACCATATGCGTGTGTCCTTTAGTATATAGTATATAATTGCAGAATATAGATTATGGTGGACTTCTCTACAAAATGTGTCTTAAATTCTATCCAATTTATTAGGATTGCTAAATTGTTGTAATGAAAATGTCCGTCCAAATGTCTATAAACTTTACCCATTACAACAATTACTGCAGAAAGGGTCATTTTCGACATTGTAACGATTAAAAACCCACCACTGGAACACCATGGTGGAAATCCGTTTAAAATAATAAAATGGAGTAGCTTAGCTAAATATTCGTAGAAAAATTGAAATTAACTCAGGAGAAGTGTTGGATGAACTGGCTAAGAAAAAAGAAAAATGGTTTTGGTATTGTAGTTAACCATTTTAACTTCATATTACAGTTTGGCCATATATGTTTTTTATAAATAAATGTTTAAATTTAAAGATTTTTTTTTTACCAATTTATTCATTTAGACTTGAACTACAGTGTGACATAATAAAACAGTTGAACATATTTTGAGTTTTTAATCATAACAAATGTTGATAAATTAATAATTTTTAATTAAAAAGTATTTATTTAAAAGTTTCAACATATGTGTTATATTTTTAAAATAATAATAAATATTCGATACACGAGGTAAAGCGAGGTGCTCTCCACAAGTGAACAAGTTCAAATTTGTTGACCCCCCTCCCCCATCGATAAAAGGGTTCTCAATACGCGCATGCCCGTGGGATTCTCGACGACGGGTGCAACGTACCATCACGCTACGTCGTGTAAGTCTCTAGCGCGCGTTTAAACTTGGGTCTTAAAGCTGTGGGACGCGCGACTCGTCGGCACTCCTGCCCACCGGTGTTGTAGACTCGTCGTATACGAGTTCGTCATAAGTTTGGAAGTACGCCGCCATTGATGACCTACGGTTTGACAATATGTGTCGTTATACGCGTACGAGGCGGCTGAAGAAAGGTGATCCTATAAAGTCTTTTCGGAATAAAAATACGCGCAAAGATTACGGAACGTTATAAACAAATTATTGTCGGTTCGCCCGGACGGTACAACTACGGTAGGGTTACCAGATTATATTTTTCCGAACCCGGGACATTTTGAATGGATAAATATTATATATATATCGCCATATGAAAGAAAAAAAAATCTATATATAAAATAATATTTACTTTTTTTGATCATTATATGTATATATATTTTTTTAATGAATTATGAATACAAGCAATATAATAATAATAATTCATATTCTTAGTCTTCGGAACTTTTGGAGACCGGGGTTTCTTCTGTTGATTTTGCTACATATTTGGCTGATCCATGAACTTGTTTTAATAAAGACTTGTTTCCCAAAATTCGATCGTAGAATTCTTCACAAAATGTATTATTAAAGCACGTTTTTATATTAAGAAAAGATTCTACCGTTTTTATATCAAGTTTGTTTCTTGAATGATTGATTCATGACTGACGGAAAATGAACTCGAACAAATTGTGCAGTACACATAATAATCGTTATCGTTACAAATTTTTTTCAAAAACATGAATTCACTTTGCAATTTTTCTGTAAATCTACATAACCGTTTACCACTCCGCGTTGGTGTCGTCACGAGAAAAATAGCTCACACCAATTAATTTAACCAAAACTAAGTAAATATTTTAGTTATTTTATACGAACGGAAATCGGAAATTTATAGTTGACAGCCAGGCGGCGATACGGCATGAACTAAGAAGAAGAACTATAAAAAAATAGTATATTTAACGTGTACAACGACACTGAACATTAAACTACATTATTACCGTTGTGATGTAGTGGTTATAATAAAGTCTGAAAATAAAATACCTATGATTATCGCGCGTATAATCTTGGCATTTTGTAATGTGTAGGAATATAATGTTTTCTCATAATTGAAAATTGGTATTTTATCAAGTAAAATGTTGAAACCGGGACAAATCGCTGTCCCGCAACTCTTTCTCGGGACACCGGGACACTTGGTTAAAAACCGGTAGTGTCCCGGCAAAACCGGGACGTATGGCAACCCTAAACTGCGGGCGTAGTAAACGAATTGACGTTCTAAGAATATTCGCCGTCGAAAAACGTATCGTTCGGACGGGAAGAATTGCATTACGTCGACGAAAATTTGACGGTCCGATCCGTGGTATTTGAAAACTTTTGGTTCGCCGCGTGCATGCCACTGCGAATGGTGTTCGAGCGCTGGTGTACAGGGGGGAACGGGGGGGATGGAGTGCGACGGAGAGAGTGCGCGGTGGGCGGAAGAGTGCGGGCCGATTGAACGAGAGAGAAGAAGGTGCGCGCGGCGGAGAGAGAGAGCGTGATATAGCGTCGGCGGGCGAGGGGGGAACGAGCCAGAGAGAGACACCGCGTTGGCGGACGAGGGGGGAACGAGCGAGAGAGATTGATACCTCGTCGGCGGGCGAGGGGGAATGAGTGAGAGAAAAGTGTTAGAGGGTGGGCGCGAGGGGACCGATCGTGCGGACGGTAGCTGCGGCGACGTGTGTAGTGTCGAAAACGGTGCGCGCGCCAGACCGTATTGTATCCGCGACGGCGGTGGCGACGTTGCCAAGTGTGTCACGTGCGGCGGCGCCCGCGTCCGGAGAGGGCGGAATGCGCGCGGATTTGGCGCACAGGTCTTTCATCTCTCGGACTGCTGCGCGCGCGGGTACGGCGCCGCCGCCGCCGCCGCCGCCGCCACCGTTCCCCCCACGACCCGGACCGAGGTTCACGGCCGACACTGTGTCATTGCCATTACGCGCCGCCGCAGCAGTGAGAGTGATACGCGGCGGCGACATAACTTCTGCAGACACGCGCGCGCTACCGGCTTTCCAGACCTGCACTGTTGGAAAACGCAATAATAATATGTTATTGTTCACAAGTGTTTTTTCCCCCGACAAACGTGAGGAAGAATGCCGTTAAATTTGCTGACAACATTGATAGTCGCGTGTATCCGACGAATAACAATCTTCATTTCTCGTTGAATCAGACTTTTCACGAAAAGTACATATACGTCGGAACATAACTGGTTTCGTCACTTATTATGTGTCCCTGTGTTCCGAAGACCATTCCGTTTAGGCCCGTCTCGCGGAAACTCATTTTACCAAAATATGATTATATGGTATAAAAACATAAAAACGTTTATTTCTAGTTTTCGTTGAATGATGACAATGGCGATAAAAAAAATAAATATATATATCTTACAAATAAAAGAAAAAAATATTGTTCGTAATTATTATTGTAACCAAATAAATAAATAAACACTTCCCAATAAAAATGCTAAAGTTGACTACGGACTGAGTATGGCTGTGCGTATCCAACAGAGAACTTACCGCGTAGTTTGTAACTATTGAGTACATTTGTAGATAAATGCTGTAAGATTTTCTAATTATTGTCAGCGAGGAGATTACCAGAAAGATAATTGTGCTACGTGTCTTCTTATACATTTGTAACTGTCTAAATAATGGTTTTGTATTATAGATTTGTGTTACTTATAGTTATGGTATTTTGGCAAAGTTAGACTCTGCGAAATGGAATTTTTTCTCAATCGGTTGTAAATCGGTTTTTTTGTCGGCGAACCGCGACGACATCCCCGAAAAGGTGTTTTGGAACGCACACTAGTCCTGGATCAAAGTTTATGGTAGAGAAAATACGGATTTTGACAAAAATAATTTATAAATAACTGGTATTGACATGATTTATGAACATGCAGTGGTGACCGGCCAAAACAGGTCATATATTCTTAATTCTACATTTTTACGCCATAAACAATAACACGCTCCTATATTATACGTCTTACTCCACGTGAGATAAAAACAAAAATAAATGTCATATCTCAATTTCGAAATCTGGCAACTCTACGTATAGAAACGCGTGATACAACAAAATATTATTCGAATGTTATGAATGAAACATCAACAAGTTATCTCATTCCGGACGTGGATTTTTGTATTATGCTATCGCCGCACTTGGATAGCGCGCCGAGACTTTTTACTCATCCACCCGGCCTTCATGCATTTTTTATTCATCCGGAAAATCTTTGTCAACCATAGTGACCTGGAAGCTGCATTAGCCTTGAGTCCTGGATTATTTTTGGTACTATATTAATCGGATCCCGAATACTTATAGGTACACCCAACTAGTTGGGTTCGGATGTTATTCGGCTATCTACTATACACTAGGTACACTAACATTTTTTTCGTCCTTTAACAGACTCAGGAATTTCTACGACCAATTTTCGAGGACAGATATGGTTGGAAATGTGTTTTTTTGCTGAGATAATAAAAATAAAATGAATCGGAATCTCACAAGGTATGCCATGGTATGGGAATACACACGGAAAATATAAAAAACGTTGTAAATCAAATATTGTAAAATATGGATTAGAATAATCACCCAAGTGAACGGGCGTCACGAAGTAGAATCGATCGAGACAGAAATGTATTTTAAGTTGACCCGTAATAAATACGTAGGCACTTATACGAGCACTATAGACCGGTAAACGAATACGCGTGTGCAAGTACTCGCAGCCCACACCGCGAAAAAATTCCGGCATCCGACTAGGACCTTTCGCTACCTCCTGGCGTCCGGGACCCCCCTCCGACTCGGACGCACCAGAACTCGACACGTGTTGAGCGTCTTCTCGCCCCACCCCCGGACCGTCATCTTTCCCCCTACGTCAGTTGGACGATATTGTCACGAAAGCTCGCGACGTCGCATTATGTCGCATGATTATACGTTCGTTATCTCACCACTGCACGCCCCGCCGACGCGTCGAGACACGCCACCACTGCAGATGTGCGGAACAATACGCGCCACACGCCACACGCCCCCGCTGCTCGCCACGTTTCATTGTCGCCCGACGGCACGTGGGTAAACGCATTGAAAACGCGCTCGTTGCGCGCGACGGTGACGACGATAATAACAACGGTCGTAGTTATGCACTTGTACAATAATTATTCAATCCTACGATATAATTCGCGTTATCGCATGCGCGCGAGGAGACATGTGACATTGACTGTTGGTGTCCGTGGCACGACCCCGGGGACGGATGCGCACATCGCGGGTGGTCGGCGGATTTCCCGACGGGCCGAGACCCCCCCCCCCCGCGTGCGGGCGAGCGACTTTAATACGTTCAAATTTTTTCTGTTCGTGTAATATCGCTAACGTCCATTAGTCTAAATCAGGGGTCTCCAACCCTTTTTTTACGGCTGGCCAAATTTGAGATGTGGTTTGGCATCGCGGGCCAACATTTTTAGAGCATTGAAGAATAGATACGATTTGTTTAGAAAAATGTATATTTATTAGTAGTACTTATAAGTTAGTTATAAATATATAATAAGTTATACTTATATATTATTTTACTTAATGTGAAGTTTGAAATTGCTTGTTTTTTTAAAATTTCTGGATAATTTGAATCAAACTTTGTGGTTCCAATTAGCAGCGTTGCTTGTAAATGTTCGTCACTCAAGTTAGTTCTGTACTTGGATTTGTCGTATTTCATTTTTGAAAACGTCTGTTCGCATAAGTATGTGGAGCTAAATATTGACATCATTTCACGCGCATGTTTTTTGAGATTTGGAAAAGACTCTTCTGGCAACAAGGCGTAAAATTGTTGGAGATTAGGTTTTTTGAAATTGTTTTTAAAATTGTTGTTTGATGTGAGCTCGATGACTTCAAGCTGAAGCTCCGTTGGTAAAGTTTCTATTTCTATGGCGAATGGATTCTCAAAAATTCGAATACGGTCTTCTGTAGTCTTTCTAGACTCTAAATGGATATTGGTCATTCGCAGTGCGGGTCGCTTTGATTTCCCGTTTGCCGAGCCGAAATACGAGTATATCACCGATCCGTGCACCTGGACATCGTCTCGCGGCGAAAACTTTTCTCACGCGGTGACGTAGGATCATTTCGAATTTCAACCGAGTGTCCGCGATGTACGCCTGCAAACGGGTCGCGTGTTCATCTCCTGCGTGGACATACATTGTGTGATACAGTCATATGTTTTACGAGATAGCCCTAACTCCTACGCGAGATTTATTAAATAAAAAAATTATATCGATCACATCGTATTATAGACATTGACTCCTGCATTGTCCTGCCTTCCAGGAGGAGAGAGCTCCGACCGTAAATAGCGTATCCCACCGGGATTTATACAGAACGATATCTCCCGTGTTGATAGAGTTTATCAAATTATGTTTGTTTTTATTTTATTTTGAGCATCCCTGGGCAAAGGCAATTTTGTTGACAAGAGTTTAGTTAATATAAGTATACTAGCCGACCCGTCACAGCTTCGCCCGTGATTGGTTGTTTATTTTGCTTTATTTTAAATTTTGTTTATTAAAGAAATTGAAAAATGTACTTTTTATTTTAAAACTTTTATACATTTTAAAGATAGCCACTTTATTGGGCTTATTTTTCAGTAATTTTTTGATTTTTAATGATTTTTCTAGTTTCCAAGAAAATAGAGTACCTACTATTTACACAATTTTAAATAATGATAACATTATCAGCAAGCTTATTGGAAATATGACGAGATAATGATAATTTACATTATTTCCTTTTAAACTAAAAAAAAAAAAATATTAAAATTTTGAATCCAACGAAAACTGAATGTTGAACCGTCGAAATTTTCAATAAAAGAAGTTCCATAAAATGGCTATATTCTAGTTTCACAAAAATTATAAGATAAAAAGTTAATTTTTTAACTTTTTCAATAATACACCTATATTTAACGGGGGATATCGATCTGTGTAAATCTCGATGGGACACCCTACACAATGTCGTCGCCCACTTCGGCGATCAGAGTGTTTTCATCCAGCTTATCAAACGCGCTACACGACAGGATGCACGTTTGGTTAACCAACTTTGTAAGGTCCAGCGATATACCTGCACCATATAATGCCATCACGAAACAAATCTTCAAACGAGTAAAACTAGACCCGAGCAAATAAGTGATAATCTATTATTGTCTTTACATTACAGTATCTATATGTAATATGTAATACAGATAATACATTTCAGATTCAGTTAAAAAAAAATAAAACAACAGGTTCTTTTTTGTCAATTTTGCAACGAAAACAGTAAAAAATCAGAAAATAATTATGATAATAATAGGTTATAAAAAAGTATGGTATTATCTATAAATCACTCATACATAATATAATATTGTCACCATGTACAATTATATTATATTTATTAAATAGTATTATTATTTAGCACGGATTATGAGTACTTGGAATTTAACAGAATATTGGTATTAATGTAGATGGGAAAAATCTGAATATTTTTATATTTATGTCCAATCGCTATAATAGCCAGCTATTTTTTTTTTTATAGTATTCACGAAATGTTTTTTAAGAAACAATAGCCGTTTATCGG
This sequence comes from Periphyllus acericola, assembly GCA_949715065.1. NCBI lineage: Eukaryota > Metazoa > Arthropoda > Insecta > Hemiptera > Aphididae > Periphyllus > Periphyllus acericola. Next base: position 37,104,116 of record OX454267.1, on the reverse strand, counting down.
TCAGTAAAATCAGTAAAAAAGTTGAATTCAGGAGATTATGACGCAATTTTTTCGGTTGGGTTTAATGGTGAGCGTAGCAGAATAAACCGAATTGTTTGCGGTCAGGTTAATCGTATACAAGCCGAGTTTACATTTGGCCGATTTCGCGCTTACGACGTATACGTGCACGCGCGTGCATTCGCAGCACGAACGCGTTGCACTCGCATAATGCGCGTTCACAACGCGTGTGCACGCCATGCAGTTCAATAAACTTTACACTTCAAGCCGTACGTACTATTACTATTATTATCATTATTGTTATAAAGGCCCAGATTGTCACACGCGAACCGACGCCCAGGAAATAGTTGACGAGCCCCCCTTCTACTCATTCGTCCCCCCACTATACATACGGATTCGGAGTACTCTTCGGATGTCTATACAAATAACTACAAAATGTACTTAAACACTGTGTACATTTAACCATCACATTTTTAATGTACCGGGTGTCCCACAAATAAACATACCTATAGAATTTCGATGTATCCTGAGACGGTGAAAACGAAATCAATTGATTTCCATGTATATTGTATACGGCTCACTGCTGCAAGGACTACAAGGACTGTAAATATACTCATATTTGAATATTACATATTTAGGTTTGGTAAAAAAATCTAAGATTGAATTTGATTATCCTCATTATCTCTGGAGATTTTCCTTGCATATCCCTGTATAAATTATATTTTTATAAAATAAAGTCCTTTGTGAGCGTGTGTGTGTGTGTGCGTGTGTGTGTGTGTGTGTTCGGGATGATATCCGAAACTTCTACTCAGCTAACGACTAGATTTATATATAATAAGGTATTTACTATTTTCATCGATAATTTCTCGATGAATAACAGGGTTAATTATTACTAGAGCTCGGATTTATATTCTCTTAAAATCCTTAAAATATGATGTTTTTATGTCACATAAAATAGGCAATATATTCTCTTAATATTCTTTTAAAATACCAGATATACGATGTTTTATGTCTTTAAATATGCAAAATATTCTTTTAATATTAAAAAAAAAATTATATTTTATTTATTATTTTAAATTATTATTTATTTATTATTTAAATTTATTTTTTATTAATTTTGTTTTAAATATATTTAATTTAATCTATTTTACAATAACAATTAATAACAATATATTGTTCCATGTGTTCCGGTGTCATTTTAGTACGCCGGTTTGTAAGAATGTTCTTGTAAATGCTGAAGGATCGTTCGACATCAACCGATGTCACTGGAGAATATTGCATGTCGGCTACCATAGTCGGTGAATAATTTTCCGGAAGTTGTATTGTGTTATTTCCACTAAGAACTTGTCCAATATTTTTCAAAAATTTGTACCCTTTGTTTTTTTGTTGAAGTTGCAATATTTTTGTCTTTACTACTTCTCCTTTTTCTCCTGGTGTCTGCTCAAGTTGTGTGAAAGTGTTTTCGATAATATTTATCATATCAACTAAGGCAGTATTTGATTTTTCCAAACTTTTGATAGTTGTAACAATTTGAAGAAAATTAGTTTTAATAAAAATCAAATCATTTTTTACAGACTGTAAGTGTAACATGTTTTTGCATTTTTCAATACTGACTGACGACTTTTCTTCACTTAATTTGTCTATAACATTTTTCAAACCCTCAAAATGATCGCAATTAAATAGCTAACGAAATAACCGATGTGCTATCGCAATCGATAAGGAATACATGGAGATTAATTTTTATTAAAACCCAGAAATAAATCATTTAGTGAACATTGTATTTATCAAAGTGCTGATATACGTGAAATATGTTCATTATATGCCGATTTTAGAAAAATATTCTCAAATATTCTCTTACGTGTTAAATATTCTCTAACCCCTAAAATATGCTTTTTTATGCAAAATAAATTTTTTCCTGTGAATTCTGTGTTTCATGAATCGTAAAGATTTCTCACTCCCATTTAACTGCATTGACTAGAAACAAATATGTAAAATCATAAAAATCCGACCTCTAATTATTACATATTATATAATATGATTAAATGGAAGGGGAAATCGTGTTTGAATTATCACAAAGATTTTCCAAGCACTCCCCTGAGTGAATCTACGTCTTATTTTCTTCCCGCTTTTGATCATGAATGGATAGCGTCCATATTATTTAATGTGTCACTTTTCAGATAACATGGTTGAAAATTTTTTGATTTTCTTTTGCAATGTTATCCCGAATACTCCCCTGGGTTTTCCTTCTCCTCGGCGACATTTTCCAATTGGAAGAGGGTAGCCCCCGTTTTTCTTTTCGCAATTCCGAATTTCTTTTGGAAATGATGTTACTATCCGTTCTGAGTGAACGGTCAAAACTGAATAGCGTTAAAATATTAACTATTGCTTTTACGAATCGTCATAGAAATCATGTCATTGTGTTTATTATTTAGTAAATGTATTTATTATCTATTTTATTATTGATTTTATAATAATTTTAATCAATTTTTTTTCAATTATATATATATATATTATACGTTTGAAAATGTACATGAAATACAAGTACAACATAATATGCACTTATATGGAAAAAGAGCTAAATATGCAAAATAAAGTAAATTCTCTTTAACTCCTTGTTTGTATTATATAACAATTTTTCATGTTACTTTTAAAAACATAAAATCAATGTAATTTCACTGTTGTTATTAAAGTTAGACCCAATAAAACAAAGGGTGCTTAATAAGACCCTATTGCACCCTTATATTTGCACCAATGGCTGCAATATTACATTATGAAATATCAAATCTTCTAAGTGTACACTGAACTAGAAACGATCAATTCATTAATAATACACTCGCTGTGTGACATCATGGATGTAAATTACGATGGACGTATAATATAATTTTACGGGCCATATATGGTTTTAGACATTTATCTGATAGTGGAATGGAATGTCGATTTCAATTAGTCCATTGTTGAATGAACACAGAACCAATTATAAAACTGAAGTTGAATACTAATCACAATATACCTAGATGTTACTTTATAACGGGTTCTATTAATTAAATGACACGCAAATATGATTAGAAACAAATGTTTTAATGATAACACACCTACACGTTTATAAAATAATAAAACAGCACCACTGGGAGGTTCTGAAATATTCAACGTTACATATTGGTTGGGGAGCTGAAAAGCCCCGGTACAGTTAATCTTTTTCTAAAAATCGATGCGCGGGTAAGCTCTGAGAATAATTCATAGGAACGTTGTGCAATCTGTCGCAAAATCGATAGCGAAAAGGTACACGTACACAAACACTCGACGCTTTTTCATTCCGAATAAAATAAGTTCCAATATTAACAGAAAAAAGCGTATCGACGTTACTCTAATTTTACGCAGCCATACTTTCAAAATCGAAATAAAACACGTGGCATATTATGTTACCTTTATTTTCAAACCTAGCTACTCGTTCGGGGCGTGATACGTAATTGTTATTTTTTTAATTAGAACACAAACGGATTCGCAGACGATTAAAATACATGTACTATTATAATTATTGTCTGATTGATGACCATGTTGTGCACGCTGAATCGTGGCGGAATTACGTCTATAAATCTATACTGTTTTACTATAAATGTTACAAAGGTTTTTTTTTTTTTTTTAGTGTCACAAAATCTATCATTGTGTTATCAATGTATTTAGACATTTATTTGTTGAACATTTGAAACGAGAAGAACTTTATATGGAACATATACAGTTACATAGATCGTATAACATTATTCCGTATTCGTATTGTAAAGTAAAAACAATAGAATAAATTCTAAAAACAGTAAATGCTGGTTCTTCCATGTAAGGTAATGTATACAATATATACATATATATTTCAATATTCAAGTATAACTGTTTTAGCGTTATTCTTACTTAAGTGTTATTACTTATTATTATTGTTGTTATTCGTTACGATTGTTTTTTTTTTTTTTTAATATTGTAAATGTGTACCGCTAACTCCTATCGTTAACTATAATTCTATAGAAAAAAGTAATAGTTCCTTTACGTTGAGAACAGGAACGTTAAACGTTAAAGTGTTCCTACATTACCCAGTTTAATTATAAAAATTAAAAATATGTTCTGTTATTATTGGTCACAATGAGTTTTATTTTATTAGTGCGTTTCCGTGCAACATCGAACATGTATGCGAGCAGAAATAATTACAGGGAATCGATAAGAATATAACGGTTTAGGGTTCTAATCGAAAGTTCAAATACACACACAATCGTAATGTCGTTAGTGTTGTGGATGATTAGAATAATGAAGCACGCGCTCTATATAGAGAAAAAAAACAATCGTTAACTTACCACTAAAAAAAAGTTATAGTCTACCGAACAATAGTAGTCTGATAAAAAATAGTACAATTTTATTAATTAAAATTGTGAAGATAATTTTTTTTTTTCTGGTTGTCTGTTATTTCCTTTACTATTTTAATTAAAGGCCTCGTACAAAACCACTTCCTAATTACTATTATTTTAAATTAAAGGCTACTACAAGTGCACAATAAATTCATCTAGATATGTGAAGCAATAATAATACTACCGTTAGAATAATATAGCATATTATTACACATACTCTGTACTGTATTTCAAAAGAAGCAGTACCTAACTACTAATTTGTTACTTCCATCGTATGGTAAAAAAATATTATTTTTTATTAAATTATCGTCGGCCAAAATGATGACAAATTCAAAATGGTTTTTTTTAACCATTAAACGTCTGTGGTTAAATCGAACGATAACGAAAATGTATAACACTTCATACTTTTTTACGTATTAATAGGGCAAGGGAAATTAATCCCAGAATAATTTAAGAATGTGTTCGATATGTGTACGGGTAATATGAATGGTCTTAAGTGTTTATTTTTCTTGTGATTGGAAAATATAGTTATTATTATAATATAATTGTACCCGAGCGGAGTGTCAAAAATGTTTTTTAAATTCTGTATTTACGACGAAAAAATAGTATGGACCACAAAATCATTGACCCTGACAATAGTAAGATTGTAAAACGAGCGAACAATATAAAATACTCTTATGGTCTTAAAAATATACAACAAACAATAGAACAATGAAGACCTTCAGATCTAATACACTTGTAAAATTATAATAATTTTAATTCAAAGCCGATTGTGATTTGACAGTCCCGAGGAAAAAATATATCTACCTTGATTAGATTTCCAGCTGAAAGCGAAGAAAGAGATTCATATTATACAAAATGTAATCAACATCGGCTAGATTCATAATGACCCTATCGTTGCGTATATTATTGGGACGGCATCAAGACAGATGAAATTTGACTTAACTTCCAGTAGTAAAACGTACAGTTTTTTTTTTTTTAATTTATCCGAGTCCAAACAGTGTTTAATTTATGTCAATATAAAAACTCCTTCGTAAATATTATACAGATTAAAGATATTTCGGAATAATTCCCGTACTTTTGTAGACTTGTTTTTACTTTAAAACAGTCATAAACATTAACAATTTTAAATCGTAATCTCAGTAATTAGGTTACACAAATTAATGATCAACTTAAAAATAAATCGACAATGCATAGTTCACATTTGAACTATTATGTATCATTTCTACTCAGGTCTCGATAACTTGTTTTTTTTTAATGATAATTTATCTCATGCAGTTTTAACCTTTAACATCGTTTATTCAAAAGTCTAGTTCATTCACTCATTTATTTTTGGATGTATATAGTTAAATATCAAATACAAAACACTGTATTCTCTAATCATACCCGATGTATCGGTGTTATGGCATATTTTCTCATAGCTGCGATTCAATTAACTAACAGTGTTCTGTTTAAATTTTCTTCATTATTATATATATTTATTATATTTATATATATATATATATATATATTATTAAACTATGATATTATATTTTGTTTTTTCAAAACTTTGTTTTATATCTAAATATATCTCAATTACTCCATTTTTTTTTTATTTAAATGTGTCAGCAATTAGAATATACTCGTATATATAACATGTTCTCGCAGGTTGAATATTAAAAAGTTACAATATGCATATAGTTTAAAAATATTATGATATTTACTATTTAGAATGCAGTGAATGATTTTCTAGGATTAGTAATAAGAAAATAAAGAAATACATTTTGCAAAAAAATTGATTTTAAGTTGCGCAATATTGTAATGGTTCAATTACTCCTTAAATCAATAACGTTTATACGTATACGTAATGACTTTTGTAACAATCTAATGATTTCGTTTCGATTTTTTTGAAAGCTTTTAATGATTACATCGACACAGCAGGTTTCATCTGATAATAGTTTCATCTTTCTTTGCTTTCACTTACATCTTTTCTGGTGTGCAATATTTAAATTTTTTTTTTATTGGAACATTGTTGAATTAACTGATTATTGAAATCATGAAAACTAATGGATCAATAAGTTTCCAAAAATTGTCCTTTTTCGGAGAAAATGTTTTTAAGTAGCATAGTCATAAGAGTGTTCTCATAAATTAAATTTTTAATACTGTCGGGCTTATGATAATATATGCACATATAATAATTATCAGTGTTGGAATTAAGATATTATTTTTAATCCTTGCCTGTTTTTAGAAATTTTGAAAAAATATCAAAATATTCGAAACACGCGTATCCAACGCCCAAACGAACAGCTTTGTATTTTTATAGTTTCATGTAATATTTCCTATAGTAATTGGGTCACAGGTATTCTTAAAGATTACAATAAAATAACTCAGTTGGGTATTGACAGGTATTAACCAGTCCGGTTGGCAAACCTTGGTAAGGTTTCGGTCGTCAACTTAACTACACGTCATAGTTGCCCCACCTTTCTAGATAATTTCAACGCAATTATGGATGTGTGCACTTAAAACTATGTATATAATTTATACATGTGGTTGTATCGTTGGCTTAGCATTATGTTAGGATCGCTGCTTTCGTGTTTTCAAATCCATGTAAACTCGTATTATGTAAACGCTATTGTGTATTACTTTCATTCTAACAAGTATTTTATCAACAAATATTTAATTTTTTTTAATTTTTAAAGCTGACCGAATGGCATATAATGTGATTACAATACGTTATCGTAATATTGTGCACTCGTGGATTGTGTTCAACTATAACGTGTAATTAAGCAAATATTTTTTAAATCAATTTAGAAATTATTTGGTACTATGGATCAACCATATTTTTGTACTTGGAAAAATAATTTTCAGTTTGGAATGTATTAAAATCACTACTGATGCGGAATAAAATTATTAAAATCACACTATAAACGTCTAGATCTCGGCGATCTCGCGATAAAACAAGTAGAAAACATATTGCATCGTGCATTGTGCTAGTTTTAAACTAATTGGTACAAAATGCGAAGTAAAATACCTGTCATTCAGTTTCGTAGAAACGATTTAAAAAATATCTTTTGCGTTTTCTTAGTAGTGTTCACTGTAGGGAGAAACGTTTTCGTGGAAAAATCAAATACAATAACTGTTTATGGGTGAAATATTTAAAATTCACCGTAGTGTCAATATAGGTGTTTACGAAAAAAACATTTGATTAATGTGACAACACTCTGCCGAGTTGTTTAGAGGTTTCATTACATAGAAAACAAATTTTAATAGACCTGTGTTTACAATACTATTTCAATTATCTGTGTATGCCTGGGTATGCTCTAGTATAAAATTAATTATGCCTTATAGATTATTAATAGATATTTGATGTATTGATGGTTTTTTTTTTCAGGAAATTATATACATGGAAAATAAAATTAATTTGAATCAAGAAAACGCATTTGTTTTTTTCGTCTTGCGCCGCAAACGCATATGTATACAATTTATGACAATTTATGTATCGCATAAGTAATTTAGTAGAATTATAGTTAGGTCAGTGTTAGAGAAATTTACATATATCATTATGGAACTGATTTAATTGATTTATGAGAACGTTAACCTATGTTTTTAATTTTTTTTAACGATTTGAACATTGTGTTATTATTATTCATTGATTAAAAACTAATTGTATATTAAATTAATTTTCAACTATACAGTCATAGATTTATAAGGTTTTGTAAAATATTTAAAATTTTTTTTTATTGGAACATTGTTGAATTAACTGATTATTGAAATCATGAAAACTAATGGATCAATAAGTTTCCAAAAATTGTCCTTTTTCGGAGAAAATGTTTTTAAGTAGCATAGTCATAAGAGTGTTCTCATAAATTAAATTTTTAATACTGTCGGGCTTATGATAATATATGCACATATAATAATTATCAGTGTTGGAATTAAGATATTATTTTTAATCCTTGCCTGTTTTTAGAAATTTTGAAAAAATATCAAAATATTCGAAACACGCGTATCCAACGCCCAAACGAACAGCTTTGTATTTTTATAGTTTCATGTAATATTTCCTATAGTAATTGGGTCACAGGTATTCTTAAAGATTACAATAAAATAACTCAGTTGGGTATTGACAGGTATTAACCAGTCCGGTTGGCAAACCTTGGTAAGGTTTCGGTCGTCAACTTAACTACACGTCATAGTTGCCCCACCTTTCTAGATAATTTCAACGCAATTATGGATGTGTGCACTTAAAACTATGTATATAATGTATACATGTGGTTGTATCGTTGGCTTAGCATTATGTTAGGATCGCTGCTTTCGTGTTTTCAAATCCATGTAAACTCGTATTATGTAAACGCTATTGTGTATTACTTTCATTCTAACAAGTATTTTATCAACAAATATTTAATTTTTTTTAATTTTTAAAGCTGACCGAATGGCATATAATGTGATTACAATACGTTATCGTAATATTGTGCACTCGTGGATTGTGTTCAACTATAACGTGTAATTAAGCAAATATTTTTTAAATCAATTTAGAAATTATTTGGTACTATGGATCAACCATATTTTTGTACTTGGAAAAATAATTTTCAGTTTGGAATGTATTAAAATCACTACTGATGCGGAATAAAATTATTAAAATCACACTATAAACGTCTAGATCTCGGCGATCTCGCGATAAAACAAGTAGAAAACATATTGCATCGTGCATTGTGCTAGTTTTAAACTAATTGGTACAAAATGCGAAGTAAAATACCTGTCATTCAGTTTCGTAGAAACGATTTAAAAAATATCTTTTGCGTTTTCTTAGTAGTGTTCACTGTAGGGAGAAACGTTTTCGTGGAAAAATCAAATACAATAACTGTTTATGGGTGAAATATTTAAAATTCACCGTAGTGTCAATATAGGTGTTTACGAAAAAAACATTTGATTAATGTGACAACACTCTGCCGAGTTGTTTAGAGGTTTCATTACATAGAAAACAAATTTTAATAGACCTGTGTTTACAATACTATTTCAATTATCTGTGTATGCCTGGGTATGCTCTAGTATAAAATTAATTATGCCTTATAGATTATTAATAGATATTTGATGTATTGATGGTTTTTTTTTTCAGGAAATTATATACATGGAAAATAAAATTAATTTGAATCAAGAAAACGCATTTGTTTTTTTCGTCTTGCGCCGCAAACGCATATGTATACAATTTATGACAATTTATGTATCGCATAAGTAATTTAGTAGAATTATAGTTAGGTCAGTGTTAGAGAAATTTACATATATCATTATGGAACTGATTTAATTGATTTATGAGAACGTTAACCTATGTTTTTAATTTTTTTTAACGATTTGAACATTGTGTTATTATTATTCATTGATTAAAAACTAATTGTATATTAAATTAATTTTCAACTATACAGTCATAGATTTATAAGGTTTTGTAAAATATTTAAAATTTACTCGGAATGAAAATAGTATCACCTTCACTCAACTCATAATTCATGATAAAATTAAAATAGAAAACTGCAAGATACATAGGATTAGTTTTTCCGAGAGTGTGGTCAAAGGTCGATTCTCTCTATTTATGTAAGCCATAACATAAGTCTAAGTTTATAAAAAGGTCCAAATGCAGAATCATTTTGATCCTTTAGAAACTTTTGACCTTTTATAACATGTAAAAAAAATCATCGTATAAACGTTTAGCACTTTACCTATTTTATTGAGAACTTCAGCATAATAATAATGTATCGAATTGTTCTACTAGACCCGGGGTATAAAGATGTCGATGATAAAAAAAAAAACTATTTAACGTATTAATCATCAATACACATTAAATCTGTTAAAACCGAACGTCGATATAAATTACATAATTCAATCAACATTGGAAAGTTACGAACTCGCTCTTATGGACTTTAGTGAGAGAAAATGTCGATTTGTTTTCAACAGTCCGTCGTCAACACCCCACTTCCCCGAGCCAGTCTATCGGTGTTATGTGTTCCCTCGAGGGAGGTAGTTATAAAGAAACCCGGCGAAAGGTCGTAAAGCTACAAAATATTTCTCATAAAAAAAAAAAAAACGAAGATAATTTATTCACGCGCCAGCACTAAACATGCGAACAGTACAACACGTCACGTTATCATACGGGTAGAGTTCACGAACAATATCGTTTGCAACACCATTTTTTCCGGGTAAATCGAACGCTCGTAACGTTCAGAAAACCATGACAACGGCTCCGAGTGTCTGTCATACGAACGCCTCATTACGAACTTTAAAAACGTGTGTCATCCACGCCTGCTCAAATCATTCGGCGCATCCTTTCTCGCGCATCTGTGCGGTATAATTATTACATCCTTCGTCGGACCGCTCGAAAGTTTCAGCGTTCGATTATTGTCGTCGGTGCATTCGCACTCGGTGTCCGCTATCCATCGCAAACGTTGTGTACACGGCTAATGGGGTTTGGCGAATCCACCGGAGGATTTAAACGGCCGTGTCGTCCACGAGTTTATTCGCCTTTAATCGGTGGACCTGACATTGATGTTGACCAAAGTGATAAAAATACGGTAAATTTAAACCGTCTAAAAGAAAGAAAAAGAAAACAAAATAGTGAAAAACCCATTAAAAATGTTATTATACTGTTGTTTTAACAGACGGCCGTGACTTGAAATTACAAGATCTTATTTAATAGCGCGAGTTGATATAAAAAAAAAAAATCTTATAATAATGACGTACCTTATTCACGACGGACAAACTCAACGCACCGTACAGCGCGGTATTTTTATTATAGGTGTATGGTAGCGGGTGAACGATGGCTTTTATATTTTTTTACAACGTTTGCTCATATTTCCTTACAGGGACGGGCGTCGAGCACTTTACCCGTTGTCTGCGGTTTCATCAAAGTATAATTGCATTAGAGAAAGGTTTCCGATAACTCCACGGTGCTATTATGGTCCGAGCCTTCTCGAATGGTCTTGTTTTATTTTTGACAAGTTTTGCACGGAACTTAGCGTGCAATCTTAGGTCCTGTGCGAATAGGGATTTAATCCGATGTTGATTTAAAGTGGAACTATTCAAAATATTGTCAAAAGCTTATCAATTACCGTGCACTCTACCTGGCGAGTCAGTTTTCATTTAAATATATATATATTTCAATTGAATATCGGTTTAAATGCGCTATGCTAATAACTATGTACGTGGTATGCAAATTTAAATTGAATAACATAACATACACTGTGATGCTTTAAAAACTACATTTATTATGTTTTGTTCAAATCATTTTTTACAAAAAGGTTTCCTTGAACGATTTCGGGTAAAGATTAATTAACCCATGAAATAAAATGGAAAACAACACATAAACATATGTTGACTTGTGTGTGTGTGTATGATGTATAAACATAATACATAATTATTTTATAATGTATAAACATTACTTATAATTATTTTTATTACGTATAAAGTATAATCATAATTTATAATTATTTTATAATGTACAAACATTACTTATAATTATTTGTATTATATATAAAGTATAATCATATCTTCTAATTATTTATATAATGTATAAACATAACTTATAATTATCACTTTATAAATCGATTTATAATATGACGTTGATGTCAAATGTCAATAAGAACAAAGAACAATACTCGTAGTCATTTTTATACTGATGAAAACTTCATCAAAAGTTATTTTATAGTACAATTAACATATAAATAATCAAAACTTAAATAATACGAGCATCACACACTTTATTATAAACGTATATTATAAATTAAAAATTAAACACCTTCCGTTATTAGAACACGCCCGAGAAATCATAAGTAACTACTGCACCTCAAGTACATCTCAATCGTATAATTAACTGAAATCGTCTTTCGCAATCGCCATGAGGAAAACGGATAGGTATTGAAATTCCTGAAAAAAAAATTAACATAATTATTTAGATAATGTTGTACTGGCAATAGTAATTTATAAATCCATTCATCCGTCATTTATCGCTCCATCAATATTGTATGTTGACTAAACCTTACTGGATATAACAAATGATTATAGAATGTTAATCAGATAAAAATAATAATTAAAATAATAATAATATTAATAAAAATATAAATAATAATTAAAATAATATTTTTTTTAAAAAAACGTGGATAACGAAAAATACACAGGTATTGATTTGCAGTTATTGGGCAACGAGCGTACAGTACGTTTGTTTTTATTTTGTTTTTTTATGATTGTTGTTCAACGGTGTACATTCTAAATGAACTGCTGAAAAGTTGTACACAGTGGCACATATCAATTATTTATACGAATGTGCTGCACTATAGTTGAATATACCCTGCTTCCCACGGAACGGTCATGGGTCTGGGTAAAAATCGCAAATTTATTGCTGAACTTCGTTTGGATTTAAATGTATTTCCGTACTTCTTGACTCTTATCAGTTATCACCTAAACGTGGAACAAGTATACGAGTGTACGCAAATATAAAATTACAAATATTGATGAGAGCGTATAACAGATATCGTTGACCACTAATATAGTTTATTGTTTATTGTACAAAATATACTTGCCGAAATCAAACTGATTGTTGTACTTGGCAAATCAACGAAATTATTTCATTACGTATTCGACAGAACATACGCTAATACGTCATTTAAATGTTATTTAAAGTTTTCAGTGTTTACATCAATGCATTTTTATGTTTTTTCGATTTTATTTTTATGCATTTCAACGTCGAGATGTTGATTGACTACAAACCTATGATGGTCGGATTAAAAAAGTATGGACAAGTTATGTTGAAGAATATACGATCCAGTTATACCATGGTCGTATACTGACAATTATTTAGTTAATAGTTAGCTGTGAAGTTAAATTAAATAAATTATTTTTATTACATATTATGATTTAGTGTAAGTCTTATTTAGTAATACTTGCATAACTATAGTTAGAGTAATTTAACAATAGTTAACTGTAATCAATATAATTAAGAATAATTTATAAATAGTTACTATAACGTTAAACCTTAACCTAAGTTGATATTTGTTAGTAGTAGTTTGATCATAGAATTAAGTATCATGAGTAACGCCGGTAATTTTTCGCGCTATTTTAGACTTGATAGTTCGTAACATTTTGTTTTAGCAGGATTAAAACTAATTGTTCGTTTGAAACGCATTTGTGTTGCAAAATGTTCGTCGCATATATAAGATAATATATTAATAAACAGATACATTATGATCAGGGCTCGGAACTTTATGCATTTGCATCTTTCTCAGGAAGCTGCATATTTCAAATCTGATTTGATACAAATTTGTTTCATAGACCATACAATTGAAATACAAAAATTTATGTTGCATATTTTTGCATATTTTACTAAATTTATATGATTTTGCATATTTAAATATTTCGAGTATATAAATGCATTTTATGTTAAAAACGTATAATAAATCAACAATAAGCAAGTTTTCAATAATTTAATATTTTAAATTAAACGATTTACAAATAAATAGTCTCCTCACACCAGGCCTTTTCCAAGAGCTGTAATTTTTGTTATCGGTGACGCTCGCCCGTACCGTTTATAAAGTTTTATACTAAGAAAATAAGAATAGGCCGTAACTCCTAATCGTTATGACCGGCTAGGTTTTTATATTTAAATTAAAGTTAGATAAAATTAATCAAAATAACCATATACCAATGATATTGTATTGTGTTGTACTGAGGTGTATGTCAGTAAAATGCGGTGAGTTCGTGTGTCGAAAACATATTTGATAACGGCGGCTTGTTACTTTAATAAATGTATTAAATATTTATTTATTGTTCGCTTACCGTTCTCAATTACCGCTTATGTTTCACGTAAAATTGTGATTTTAATATTTGTCATGTATGATTCAGTATAACAGCTTCAAATCATCAAACAGACGGATAGGCGTGCTCTGACCGGCCGGGGGAAAAATTCTAACGGCCCACATGACAATATCGCACCAAAAAATTACATTGCCTGAATTTTCGTATTTGTCATTGTGATAAGCCCTAGATCTAAATGTAGACCACCATAGAAAAAATAATTTACATTTACAGATTAGCTAACTCATGTTATTGTAATCGGAATTATTGTCGGCTAGAGGCTACTGGCAGAACATAACTCATTCATACACAATAATTCGTTCAAATTAAAAATATACAAATGCAATATTCCATATTATATATTTTAAATTTACAATAAAATATCCCACTATGATCACTTCTCAACCGTGTGCAGGTGGAAGGCGAACGTGGCGTTGATAATAGATATTGAAGAGAAAACAATAATGGTAAAGAATAGGTGAAATTCAAAATTCAATTATACGTGAGTTGAGATAGACTTAACAGGATTTAATTTTCGTACTGGTTTAGTTTATTGAAATTAATGATATTATAAGTGCAATTCAATTATATGTTTCTTCGATTCACACGTAAAATAGCTTTTAAAAGAAAAATACTTCAATCACTTGAAATAAATACTATATGAAAGATGAATTTTAAATGTGTAATTTATTTTTATGAATTTTAAATTTGAAACGATAAAAACTATTCGTTTAAACAGACATTCACCACTTAAAAGCATCGGTTGTCTCCGTCCTATAGATGTACAACATAGGCAGTACATTTACGTTCAGTAGTTTAAATGTTCTTTGATGGCTTAAACTAGCCTACTATCAAGCATTCAAAGGGAAAAACAACTATGTTTTGTTTTTCCGATAATATACAGGATGTCTATTTGACTAATGCAATAACTTTTTTTCTATTCAATATTTTTAAGTTTTTTTTTTTGTAATGATTTGTAGAGCCCTGCGCTATAATTTGTATATCTTATACTTTATTTTATTTTTTTTACAAAATAAATAACTAGCAAGATTAGCAAGAAATAAATTTGAATTTTAAACTTTGAAAATTGTCGACTTAACCAAATTAAAAGTTTTAAACGCCAAAATGGTTTTTAAATACTTATTTATGAAATAACTATCTTGGATTATTAGAAAAATATTAAATACAACATTTAAATTATTTATTTTTGTTGTAAAAAAATAAAATAAAGTATAAGATATACAAATTATAGCGCAGGGCTCTACAAATCATTACAAAAAAAAGAAAACTTAAAATATTGAATAGAAAAAAAGTTATTGCATTAGTCAAATAGACCTGGGACACCCTGTATAACTCGTATGTCTGCAGTACTTGATGTATATAATTTGTACGATATTTTGATTTTTAAGCGAATTACGAGTAAGTGAAATACACTACACAGTATGTTAACTAATTGGAATTTCAGTCACAATAAATTATGATCTAGTGCGAATATTCAAGTTTTTATCAATGTAATGATTGAGTTATACCCATTACAAGGATTTTCAAAAAAAATTCAATTAAGGTGAATACAATTTTTATTATTTTTTTTTAAAAATCCAATTTAGCCATTTTGTAAAGTGACGTAAATGTAAACATCCGCTTATTCTCGTTGATAGTAGTTGATAGTTTTATAGTATTTGTATTTATTTTCACAGTTGTTCGAAACGTCATTGGTGTTAAGTCTGGCGATCGGACTGGCCTTTTTTCATATATTTTCAAGGAAACAATCATTCAGTCCGTCCCTAGCAGTACGGGCATATTGCTCCGGCGCATGCTATACTATAACCAACATTATCATAACGTTTGCGGTACTCTTGACACTATGCAAATTGCTCTCGTTCATTGAAAATCGTATCAATTTCAACATTTTTTTATCATTTTCATAGAAACTAATATATTTATCATTTGTACGCTACTTTACAAAAGTGACTGAAGTGAGGTTTTGAAAAAAAAATAAAATTCTAACGTTAGTTGAAATCTTTTTTCATCGTCGTAAAATGTGTGCTCAAATATTACATTTTAAAAAAATTCCTGTCAAATATTCACAGTAGACCATGGTTCACGTGACTGAAATTCCAACTAATAAACATAGCCTGACCTAATCTACCTAATGTGACTGTATAACCACTGTTAAAACACTCATGATTCGCTTACAAATTAAAACTTAGTACAAAATCGTCTGGCAAAACACATATTATGTTCTAATCCCGTTGCGCTTGATAATAGGTCAGTTTGCTCACCATCAGTTTTCAGCTTACAGTGCAACATTTGAACTACTGAACGCAAAATTGCTACGACGGAGACCGAGCGCTGCAATTTTAAGGTCCAAGGTTAGTCGCTGCCAAGGCGTGATCTTCCTCGTCGCTGTTTGAAGTCTACGCGTGCACGTCGCTGTTTGAAGTCTACGCGTCCACGTCGAACTGGCCACCAACTTCCGGAGCACGGTCAAGTCGTATCGCTGGTCGCTAGGGTTGTCGTCCCGCGGCGGCGGTTGCGCAACTTGCAGATTTTCCGCCCCGGAGACTTTGCGCTGCGGCGCACACGGACGGCCCTCGGCTTTCGACGGGATATCCGATCTCAACTTCGCGCCACCGTCTCGCGGACGTCCCTTCGACGCCTTCGGTGCGACCCTCGTGGGGACAACCGCCGGTCTGGCCAACGTAGACGACTTGTTGTGGACGCTGTTCTCCACGGTGCTCGCCTCAGCCATCTTCTTGGCCGTCATCGCGGCCATCTTGGCCGTCGTGACCTTGTTGTAGCGCACGACCGGTGCGGGCGCTTGGGGCACTTTACTGACTTTCACGGGTAACGCCTGGACACCGTGTTTGGCCATAGCCCTGTTCGTCGACGCTATCTTGGCTACCGTTATCGCGTTGTACCGGATCCTCGTCCCGTCCTCTGCCACCAACTGGGCGTTCGCTGGTAGCTGGACAATAGCTTTCGCCGGGATCACCTTCGATGTCGCTGCCCCTTTGGCGACCGTGGCCGCCTTCTGGACACGAGCTTTTGCCGGGATCGCCTTGGCCGCTTCCTCTGCTTTCTTATTGGCCAACATCTTGGTCGTCACCGCCAACTTTGCCAGCGCGGAAGCGTTGTAACGAACAGCCACGTCAGCCGTCGACCTGCTCGTTGCCGCCGTCCTGGCGTTCAAAGATGCCCGGACGCGATCGTTCCCCGGGGTCGCCGTGGCCGGCACAACAGTCGGCTTCGAAGCGAGCTTTTTCGAAGGCATCGGTTCTAGGAACAAATCATCTTTATCAAGAGTTAAACTTGATGCACTTGATATCGATGTGTCTAGGTCTGAGTATGTATAAGCGAATTCGTCGATCAAGAACTTTTTTGAGGGCATTTTTAAAACACTCTTTTTTACTGCCATTTTTACTTAAATTTTGAAATTACTTGTTTATTAAAAAAATTGCTTTGAGCAGCTATGATCAATGAATTGAAATTACTAAATGGATATCACAGCGGAATACGTTGAATTGTGGTGAAATGTATTGTCATAGCGACGACACCGATTATGATACATTTATAATTACTATTATTGATATTGACCAGTGGCTTTCGTAAATGACAATATGAGATCTGAGAACTCAATGTATATTGTATAGTACGCACAAATCGTTACACAATACTTCGTCCAAATTAAAAATGTATTAATCCAATATTCCATGTTATGTATTTCAAATTTACAGTAAAATGTTTCACTATGATGAACGCGTCGGCCCATATTTGGTCAAAATATGTAGCGGCCCTCCGGGAAAGTCCCGGTATCTCGGTGGGCCTATCCGTCCTTGGGTTCAAACTTCAAAGCTAAGCTGTGCCGAGGAAACATTCACTCACGAATACAAATATCGATAAATATTTTGGAGAAAATGGTACAGTTTGAATTATTACGCATTTTATTCTGGCATTTATTTTTATCCATTTACTAGAGTCGAACGGACTTCGCATGCACGTGTACATAAGCTATTATTGCTATACTTGAATACGTGATCACATGGACGTATAATGCGATCGGTTTGATATATTATTATGATCATTTGGTCGCGTGATTGAACGCAAAAAAAAGCTGCGTTAGGTACTGCATATTACTCAGTTTTTTTTTTTTTACTTAGTAATTTCCCAATATAAAGTACCTACTGGCTATAAGACAGCATTTACTATCAGAAACCATTAAGTACTGCGGCGATTACGGTCAATTAAAATTGATTTAAGAACAATTTTTTTAAAATCCTTTTTTATTGCACATACTAAATAGGTTAACACCTCCCCCTTCCCCCTGTTTAAACCGAGGATCAGGCGAAAACAGTATACTCGTAGGTTAACAACTATTATAGGTTATAGCTTATAAGTTACAACTTACAACATTAGAGGAACCACTATTTAAAATTTAAATTTCATAGGTTTTCTCGTTTGTAATATGTAGTGATTAGTCAGTGAGTGAGTGATAATTTAATTATCTATATATGTAATACATGTACAGACAAAAAATTCGTTTTATTAAAACTGCGACACGGAATATATCGATCACCCCAAAATAGTAGACCCCACCGAGTAGACCACAAAACCAACCCACCACGAAACATTTCCACCCAAACTCACCTGGATAATATTGCTTGCATCCGACGTATTCTTTTTTTTTACTATGTTATTGGACAATGGACATACGACATAGATAGTAACTGTGATGATTTTTTTTAGGTTTACCGGCTGTTTGATCCTTTGACCCGAATCTTTCAGAGGTTACTTTTTCTAACTGTCGAATCGTAAACACAATTCCGTCAGTATAATATTATGTACAATTACCACGACCAGAGAAGTGGCGAAATTAAAATTACAGAGAGGAAATTGCCATTCAACCTATCATCCACCTAACGACCAAATCTCCAATCATATTTATGATTTTTGAAAATTTTAAAACCTAGAGCATAGACTATACATGATTTTACGAATTTTATTAAAACTAGTCTATTGTATAATCAATATAGTTATACGTCATACTATTTTATACTTTAGAAAATAGTTAAATTTAGTTTAGGTATAGTGGTAGTTTATGTACCCACGACCCGTTTGCCCCCTAAAATCTTATACGTGATTGCTTCTCAAATAAGCCTTCACCACGTCACTTATGACCACGATTACCGTGGCCCCTCGACAATGGCCTTTATTATATCCGCACGCGTCTACACATACGAATGCCTCGTGGGCAAACTTTTAAGTTCGCCATTGTTCGCCGTTCACCTGGGCTTGGACGGTACAAAAACACCGCAGTGCGTCGACTCGCTCTAAACTCTATACAATATGCCGTTAATCGCTTTATCTTGTCAGAAATATTTATTTCCAGCTAACCCGATTATCCCGGGACTTCGGCTACGTTTACATCCAACAGTCGTCAGTGTATCTGAATATACCGCGCTCGGATTTGCAAACCATCGAACAACAACGACTACTGAACTGTGATAATTCCGACGAATAATATAATGTATGATAATGAATACGGTGCCCTTTTCCCCTCATAAGGTCAACAAACTTTATACGTGCGTGCGTGCGCGTGTGCATGCGTGTGTGTGCTCGTAGAAATAGGAGAGTTGGAGAACTGTCTACCACATTAAGTCACGTACCGAGTACGCGAACTATATGCTTTAGATAAGAGGTTCAAAAATAAAATGAAAATCGATCTTGTTTCGCATAATCTTTGGTTCGAGACGTAGAAAAATATTACTATCGTCCAAAGTAAACGTACAAAAATAGTATTCGCTACACGCACGCGTCGTGAAAATTAATTCCGAACAAGCCTCCTTATCCGGGGATAAATAATAAATTGAACTTCACTTCGGCCTTGAATGATTTTAATAATTAATGGTGTTCTGCCGCGAACTTAAACTTCCAGCTACTCATGCCGTTTAATACCTCGTGTGTTTGGGATAAGACCACACGCCCCGCAATACACGGCATTGTCCAGTACTTCAACATTGTGTCCCGTCGTCCCGACTGAAGTTGTACGGACCGCTTTTAGTCCAATTTTTTCAACTCCCGTCTGTTCCTCATTTTTCTAATTGATTATTCAATAAAGTCTCTAATTACTTACAATGATACTTTTCGATTATTGTTTTGACTGTTAATTTTTTTTTTTTATACCAATGTTTAAATATACTATTTTTAACACGTATGTTATAGAGCGGGTGTTTTTTTTTATAAAATATTCTTTGCACCGTTTCTCTTCGCACGATAAAAATCCGTTTACAGCGAACGGCGATTTACAGTCAAACCGTCGTTGAACACGATTAATTGTCGTCAGTCGTACGCGTGTCTCCTGCGACTTCCCGGCATCTGCGAGTGAAGTGCGCACGTTCAGGTTTATTCATTACAGGCCCTACGTGCGGTCCGCAGCAGCGACCAACGGAAGTTTGTTCGGCCGACACGAGTAATTACATAATATATATATATTTTCGCCCACCTATATGTACTGTTCACGTCACACGCACGCTAAAATCTTAATTGACGTGCGCGTGCTAAAACCTTTGACGACCCCCAGTGGACAATTTCCAGGGACTGCGAGGACGCGCGTGAATGTGTCCGAATATTGTGTAAGAGCGCGCCGGAAAAGGGTGGTCGAGCGTGGGGTTGAGTTTTTCCACGGCGACCCTTAATCAAGCACGACACCGAGGGGTCGTATCAATAATTATGCGAATAGTCGAGAAATTCGATTACGATCGGACGGCACGAAAACGCCGGGAAAGAGACTCGGTTGATTTTTTCACCCGACAAAATACGCATCGCGCGCGTATATAATTATATGTATTATTGTTACTATCGTATATTCGCTAGGCACACCATCGGCGCTCGTTTTACCTTAATTCATTTTTTTTCGCTGCGAGGCTTCGGATTACGGCCTGCGCATTCACGTGTACCATAACGTTAAACATACTGAACGGTATCCATTTATAGACGGGAAGGAGACAATTTTTATTTCTCCACAATATGCATGATCGTTTCGTACAACTGATTTCCCACGAGATCGTGACGTCCCGGCCACGTCCCAGCGCTCGTGGTTCGATACCATAACGGTGTCTACGGTATGTGCGTTTGAAATGATGAGTTACACGCTCAAAAATAAAAATAATTCTCCGTCGGAACTCGGCTCGTAAATCTATAATATCGTCCGTATGGGTTTAACCCTCGAAGATATCAATAAACGACGAAAAATATTTTTCGCTTCTGCTCCATTTTCCACTAGGCGTAGAAAACACTAATGAAATCACAAACGTAACATATTACAATAACCGCTGGCACCTTGGAAGTTTAATTTTAGATTCAAAGTTATCCGCAGTTGTACACGCCTCAACCGGTAATTTTACAGGATGTCAACACGTGTTCCGTTGTCTCAGCTTAGGTATAGCCAAATCATGTACGCGCGAAGAACATATTCAACTGTGGAGTTTATATTGGATTCAGGGTTTAAGCCCGCATCACGGAATTTAAAAAGACTGCTTTTATTAAAGAGCACATATTATTTATTAGCCTTTTTTGTAGAATATCGACTGACAAATAACTAACAAGTTACGACTACTTAAAATGTCTAAATCTGAAATCCCGCTACGTTTATAAACACAGATCTCCATTTTAGGAACATGATATATAAATAGATTTATGAATAACTCTACAGGTTATTTTTACTACCAAAAAACTAATCCAACATAAATTCCTAAAGATAAATTAAAGTTATGTCACCGGTCACATTACATGAAGGTTTCCATGTGGCACGTACACACCTATACTATCCACTATCAAGTATGTAATATAAAATATATCCCAATAGGCAGGGTGATGTAACTATATTGTTTAAACGTTAAACCAGTGATTGTTAACCTGGGTGGTCGCTGTACAATTGTTTCGTGTCAGCTGACCAAAATCGTATGTAGCTACGGTATGTGGATACGCTTATTTATTATTTCATTTTTCGTCGAACATAGTTCATCTAAATTACGTAAAAGCATCAGGATATAAAGTAAAAAATATTGTAAATAATTAATTCCATAAGTGAGGCCCTTAAAAATAAAATGCTTACTAACTTTATATTTTACGTGTACTAATATTCAAAAATTATATTTCTATCTTGCAAACACATAAATATTGCATGTAAAAAAAATTACAATTTCTATCAAAAATGTCCAAGTTATGGCTTAGTTTTAAAGAGTTGCACGTAGAGAATAACATAATATGATTTGTTTGTGGTGAATTAGTCGATGAGGTTGAGAAATACTGGTTTAAAATTTAAATGGTACCGGTTCAATGAGTAAATAAATAAAATAAATAGTAACGACAAAACAGTATCCACCGAAGACTGGGTGACATTCGTTTTGCTACAATTGTACATTAGTATTCCAATTTTATAGTTGTCGTCCTGAAACTAGTTACAATACATTTACAACGATACGGTGTATAATGCGTCATAATAATATGCGTTCGTGTATCATCATAACTTTTAAACGTATTGACGAAATGATCATTATTGTAACAACGTCGAACCGATGGGGTTATAAATAAATTCGTATAGGGTATACTAGAGGAGGGGGCGGCCATTGTTCTGACAAACAAAACCATTCCGTGGGGGAAAGGGCCCTGCAGCAGCTGCGGGTCTAGTAAGAACTCAAATGTTTACTCGAGATATATTGGAATTTTATCTGAGCTACAGTCAACAGAATAGTGCGTTGTATCTAGTAATTATATTTTTTAATATATTTGTTCGTCAACGGGTTTCTCGTTTTTGTTTTAGAACGGCTATTGTTTTGTTTTCATGTACAGATATAATGATTTCGTAATAATCACAAGGTGTAGGTATAAAGTAACGGTGCAGTTGCGCAAGGTGTATGATAAGTTCTCATGAATCTCGGTGTGAATATAGTGAATATATGGTTTCATGTTTTCATTTGAATTGACAATCGTTACTGTACAGTTCTCGGATTACTTTTCTCGATTTCACGGTAAAATATTCAACATAGCGCTATGGCGTATTTGTTCGTAGCGATTGTTCGCAAATAAAAATGAAAATTTGTTGTATGCATTGAAAATAAATCTGTAAGGAAATCTGTGAAATCGCCCGTGTAGATCATCTTAAAATCGTTTACAACATTCTGACATGAACGTATCTCCTCTCAAATTATAATACAAGGATCAAATAGCTAATGTTTAAAACAATGATATAATTTCACGCCATCTGATATTTTATATTATGCTGTTTTGAACATTATAGCGATTCCAAGGGTTCGCGTCGATCAAAAAATAAATAAATATTATAAACGCACGTGTACAGAAAAAACATTAAATTTATACATATTTTTTAATGTTACCCAAAAAATTGACGTAGTTCGAATCAATATGTTTTCTTTCCGTAACAAGCGTATTATGCTAGTCATTTTTCCCACGTATGATAAGATATTTGTAACTGATAAAATCGATAATTAGGCTCATTTCAGTAATAACGATTTCCTGGGGGTTGTGAAGTGGCCCACTTTATTTTTGACCTGTTTTAGATGATCACGACGCTTAAAATGTTGATGACTAAATAAAAACTTGTTTTGTTTTTCACGGTTTTAAAGTTTAAAAAACGGTGCCGTAGATTTTATACAAAACGAATAAACCTATCATTATGTCCACAACAATGAGTAGTTATTTACTTTTAATTTATGTAGCTATTCATTTCTTTTCCTAGTACGGGTGCCCTAAGAATTTCCTGCATGCGGATCCCAGTCTGCGCTGTTGGTTGGAAAACACTAGAAATACACCGGCAGTGCTTAAACGAAATGATTTAGGTTATCCCATCATATAATTGGCAATAATCATATTACCGCTGAGCTAAGAATATTGTCACTGATCTTTTATTTTTTTTTTCCCGAAAACGAATTGACGCAAAAATAAATGCACGGTCGTAAGTTACCACGTGTGCTGTTGCTATGCACGACCGCGGTTCGCAGGACACATCCGTCCGGTCGGGGTCACCGCAAGTACGATGCATAGAGTTTCAAATGTTCAAAACTTACGTTACACTGCAGTACACCAGGGCCGGATTAACATAGGTGCAAAAGAAACTTTTGCTCCAGGGCGGTAAATTTATAGGGGTGGCATATAAGTTGTGATGTTCAAATAAAATAATATTAATTACATTTTTATCTCAATTTTAAGTCGAGTAGTAATGGGTTTAGTTAATGAAAATGACAAATATTGACGATCACTAGTCTGAGTTAATAATATATGTGATTTCTTATTTTTTAAATGTATAATAACTTTATAGCACGGAATAAAATATAATAAGAACTTATATGGACTCTATAGCGCATATTATATCGTCATGGCTGTAACGGTATAAATCACACAAATCACAGTTTACGTAGAGTTATGTAAAACAGTGTTATAAATGTAGCAAGATAACGTGAAAACGTGAGAACGTCATTAACGTGTCAAATAAACGATTTTCGTGGTTTTGTCTAATAGGTTTGCTGCAGCGCCACCCATGTAGCGTCCTTTGCTATTAATTGTTAAAGTGTGATGAAATAATTTGATTAAGCTGCAATGAATACTTTAAAAAGGCATTATAAATAAATAAAAAAGATAAATATATAATTGAACAATGCCTAAAAGTGGACAGTTTTTTTAAAAAGTCAAGGTGTTGCTCAGTTCCTAATCAAAAGGGAAAAGTTAATAAAACTACGTTCTTATTTGGTATTTTATTATTATAAAATTGTTCGACATATACAGTATTATATGAAATATATGTTATTTTCATGACACCTCGATCAGAAGTACCAAGTATTCATGGCTCCAGGGCGGCTCTATGATCCTTGATCCTGCTCCGAGTACACACCGTTTGCCGTTTCTGCATTTCAGCCCGGCGTGATACGAACATCGCGCATCGAGTGCGTATGATCTAGTGCAGAGGTTCCCAAACTTTTTTTCCCCGTAGACCACTAGCTAATTTTTTTTGTTTTTCGTAGACCCCCTTGTATTAAATTTTCATTTAAATTCACCGATGTGTTGATAGCTTTACAGTCATTACACGAAGCAACTCAGTTCAATAAGGGTTTGCTGTGGAGTAAACAGTTTTGAAATAAAAAAGTGATAAGTTTGTTTTTATATACACATTTCTTTAATAATGACAATATTTATTACATTTTTTTAATTTAAAAATTAGATCTAATAACATAAAAAAAAACTTTAATGGAAGGGGTGTCTGATGCGATAATATTAAATTTTCAATATTTGGCTTCAAATCAGTCAAGTTTAACCTTAAATTTCCTGTATCAGTTATTTCCAATCTGTTTCTCTTTTTTGTTAGAAGATTGGCGACCGTGCTAAAACTTATTTCCACAAACGTACAGTTATTCCGACGGTCAGCGCTGATATCATGTTTATCGTAGCATGGATAATATACTATTATTGGTATATTTAATCTATGATCGTAGTCATTAGTGACACGGTGGTTATTTAATAATTATGAATTATGACCTATAAATTTACGTTTGAATATTTATCGTGTGATTTAATTTCATTTAATTTTTAACATTCTGATATTTACACTCGTTAGTCATTACTCATTAATCATTATCAATAGTCATTTTTCGTTCACAATATCGCACACGTGTATACATAAAAATTACAGTGCATAGTTTATAATTCTCGTGGACCCCTATTTATATCTCATGCACCCCCCCCATTTTTTTTCTCGTTGACATAGACCCCTTGCCGGTCAGAATCGACCCCAGGGGGTCGATATAGACCACTTTGGGAACCTCTGATCTAGTGTTTTTGCGCGTATTGCGACCAATAATAATAATAATCAGGGCTTATTCTAAGGATTTTTATCAACGACGTATTTTTTTTTAAACAAGCCTATTAAAATAGAACTATAATAATCTCGAAATATAATATCAAACTATAGTTAAAAATGTTATAATTTATATTAATAATATAAATGTGGAATAATTTAAAATTTAACCTATTACGAAGAAATAAAATAAACATTATCGTTTAAAATATTTTATTTTAATTAATGTTCTCTTTGATTTTTTCATACTATTTACATACATAAGTACATAACACATAACACAATATTGGAACATTCTTTTTTACATTTTTCGTTCAGTTTGGTCTTCAGATTTTCTTTTTGTTGCTCCCATAAATATCCCATTAAACCATTCTTGTTCTTTGGCTTTAGATGTGTCTTTAATGCGTCGTTCGTTTTGGTTCAACCATATTTGTACTGCTGGTCTTAGGTCCCAATTTTGAAGGGCAGGCATGTTAATATGAATAAAAATATATCAATTTTCTGTTTCAACATGCAAACTTTGACGATTTATTGATTTAAGAATATTGCTTTTACTTATTAATCGTTCAACGTCAGCGCTATGAGGTTTCGCAGTTATAACACGAGCAAGTGAAATACTAATATTTTTAAACTCGTTAGACCCAGATGAATATTGCACTGATATAAAACTAAATTATCGGTATTCGGTATTATCTTAGAAAACCCAAACTCCAAAGAGTTTGATTTTGCCTACGATTTCTAATAATAAACATAGTTCGGTCGTTTCGTTGATGATCAATTAGTAATCACGCAAAAATTGATTATCGAGTGCGCATCAAGCTCTTCCAAACGCGCAAAATAAGCGGAACTGCGCCAGGGCCGTCCTTAGGGGGGGGGGACGAGCAGGGCCTAGGCCCTGGGCCTCGCGCTTTTTGCTTACATTTGGGGACTCGCGTTTGAAAGAAGTAGTCAAATTGGTTTTATTTTCTTATGTGTCGATTATTAAATCACCAAATTTTTTGTGTGATAAGAATTTTTAATGTCATTATAATATGTTTATAGATAGATGATTTAACATCTAAAAGGTGTTTAAAGTATTTTCGGCTTGGGCCTCGAAAATCCTAAGGACGGCTCTGAACTGCGCTTTTGAATAGGTCCTGAATTAATAATGATCGCGTACGAATGGGGGACCACGATCGCGTTACGGATGGATACGAACAGTATTGCATGTATAATATGTTTTATAAATACCTCGCGAGTATACGTGTGTACATTAGCGTCCGGTGACAAGTAAGTATGTCGCCTGCGCCGTCAGTGAGCCTGCCCGGTCACCGCCTAACCTAACCTGGTCATACCGAATAGCTTACCGCGACCGCGGTGGGTATTCACGCGCGATTTATCGCCGTAGGTAATATAATAGTGTTACGTTGCGCTGTGCGTACCGTTACGATGCCGCGGCCGGTCGGTGCTCCACGACGCTCGATCCTGAGAAACACGATAAATATTTGATCGCATTCCGTTTACGCGGTAGTTACAACAATATTTCGTCCGCCGACCGTTTGATGTTTCACCTCGCGATGACCACTGTCGACCGGCGACGCGCGTGTTTGCGACCTACATAACATTATGCACGTACATACTATATGCTAGTAACGAGACCTTACACGCGGACCTGACAATTAAACAGGTCCACCACCGAGGCCGCGTTCATATAAACCCCCCAACTTTGGTCACCTTGTTTCATACCGCGTCTCAGACAACCCCGTACGAAGACTCAAAAGAAAGTGGTGTACGGACGTTCTCTGTTAATATTCGACCCTAACATCCAAAGTAGGTAGCTCCGTCATCAGCTTCCTGCATCGCGTCACTGTTCGTGCTATGTTTAAACCATCTTACCGTTACAACTTGATGTGCTTAATCGTACAGTTGCGTGTTTCGTTATTAAAACAAACTGTTCTAGAAGTACGAAATATATATATTTGTTACCGTTAAAACCCGAAATTCGTCAAAACTAGAATCATCCAGGATTTCAATGTTGATGTCACAGTTAAAACCCGAAATACGTCAAAACTAGTTTTAATTAGTTAAATTGGAGAATTAAACAGAACTTCAATATATTGATCCTATTTTTAAAGTACAATATTAACAAAAAACAAATTCAATTTAAAATAAGTATTATTTGTTTTATTTATTTTGACAAGGCAAACTGTCGTGGTATTTTGAGTTACATAATATATTTTTTTTTACAAAAACAGCGATTTGTCTCACACGATTTTTTACAAGTACACCTTATAAATCCTTGCCCTGATCCCGTTGATGATTTTGTTGCGGCTGCGCGAAGAGCAAATTGACTGTCAGGAACTTGTTTGACAGTAATAAATACTTCTTTACAACAACTAAATTCAGACCTGAAATAATTTTATAATTTAATACCAAATTACTTATTTTATAATATTTAGTGGATGAGGAGGTAATAATAAACGGCTGTATGGAAAATACAAATAATAATCAAGGTGTGAAACAAATCGCTGATTGTGTAAAGAAAAAGTACAAATGGTACATAACTCTTAATACCACGATAGTTTGCCTTGTCAAACAATCAATACAAATAAACTAGTATCGACATTGAAATCCTGGTTAATTCTAGTTCTAACTAGTCAAAACTAGTTTTGACAATATTGATATGTGAAAACTAGTTTTGACGAATTTCGGGTTCTAACTGTAACATATACTCGTATATACTTGCGCAGAACGCTAGTGCGTATCACGGTGAAAAAGAGGGATATTTTGACGATTAGGTGGTCGAATGAAATAACAGTTTCCCGAAACATTCGCGAAACGTTTTTCCGCGGCTCGCCGCAGGTACACGAACGGAATAACGTAACATCGTTCGTTCCGTTATACGCGTCACGCATCGCCGCCCAGCAGCCGGGATAGTCGGAACACATTCTTACACCCGTCGGTATATGCATTAGCTGCAAACAAATCGTGTCCCGGGTTTTCTAAACGGCTACAGGAGTCAGGAATTGCGTCCGTATCACCTAAAATGCATAAGGTATAAAAATAATTCTGTACATTACGGGCTGTATTATACGGGGTGATTTTTTAAAAGTTCGGATCACCCCTTTCGGAATTATTCAAATTTAAATTCTTGTGGCAATTAACGATTACATATAATCTTAGATTATATCATGATATTCGTCGGTACTAGTATAAGACTATTATCCTTAATAATTAAATTAAAATAATTTAAAAACTACTCGTTCGAACTTTGATTTCGATACATTAAAATTCATAGAAAAATGACCCCAATAAAATACAGCCGTAAAAATAGGATGTTTCCATGTACGAGAAAAGATTGTATCACCACAGGACACCCTTAAGGTAGCATGAAATAAAAGTTATGGAAAACATATCTTTTATGATAAGTTGAACATAAAAAAAATATATAACTTCAAGTAATTTTATGGACAAAAAAGGGGGTGAGCATAGTTTAAAATAATATTTTATGTAACACATTTACAAAGCTGCTTGGCGAGTTGACAAGTACTCATATACAGGTACATGTCTGTAACGATCTTAAGGTCGTATACAGAATTTTTTTTATACCTTATGAATATAGTCGTCGTAAATCGTAATCGGAAAAGTTATAACGGCTTTTAATTTATAATTTATCAGTCATTGGCTGATTTACCCAGTCAATGTCATTTGGCTAATGTTAACAAGCTTTGATTTAACTTTACACTTTAATCCGTAATTATATACATACAGTTATATACATCATGCCAAATAATTTACACTTCCAACACCGCCCGTCAATTTTCCCGATTTGCATAGTATTTTATTGAATAAAAAATGATAGGAAGGAAAATACCGTTGGGACGCAATTCATGTGGAAAAGGGATTTCTTGAGGAAATTCGTGTGCAGCCCGTGTATTGCTTCGAAATCGACATGTCGTGTGATGTATACACGGTTGATTACTTTTGTAAAATTTTAGCGGATTTCCGGACCGGAAAAAGGGTTTGCGTTCGTATGTCGCTGTCGGAGTTGAAAATATTCGCAAACGCAATACGTGGAAAACGTAGTGCGCGGATCTAACACGCATTGATATAGTGCAATATTATCTTTAATGATCTGTATGCCAGCAATCATTAAGCTTTTGTAGAGCACACAGACTTGGTGAAAATAATCTTTGAAGCCACCGACCCTCGAGTTAATTTGAAAGTAATAACTGAAACGTCACTGTCGCACTCGTGTCCACGCTATACACGGAATACATTGGCACATGGATATGTCTTACACACAAACCGAAATAGTAAAATGCACCGTCTCCCAAGCAACGATTCGGTTGTCATAGTAAGTCCACAGTCAAATCATAGTCTGTCAAATCACCGATTCTGTTTTAATTAATATTCAAGCCGAACTACTCGCATCAGTCTTGCCCGGGGCATTGATTTTAACGGATTACTACCCTCAGTTATTTAAATCTTAGCCATGTTTGGTTTTGGGTTTTGTTACTTTTGGTCGTAGATTGTAATTGGTGAAAAAATTCACTGCGCCGAACAATATACGAACTGCCGGTGAAATTATATGCAAAATTAATCAGCCTAAAAACAACATTTTCTTACAATTCTTTACTTATTACACGCATCTAGTAGGTACTAGAAGAAACGCACTATTTAAAATTTCAATTGCATACGTTTTGTCGTTATGGAGATGTAGTGATCATAGATCATGATGTGGTCATACTTATTCATAGCTACTTAAATCATGTTTTATTTACTGTACCAGCTGCTCTGTGGTAACGTAAAGCTTGTCAGAAAAAATTCATCAGTTGTACCAAAGGCAAAAACATATCCATGTAAATATTTTGTACAAGTATAACCTCAATCGGCAATTATTAAAATTAACATATTAAACAAAATAATCCTAGTTGACCAAAAATTGAATACACGCATACACAGACCCAAGTCCTTAATTTTTGAATTTGAATGTTACAATACGAACATTTACGAACGGGACAATTATATAAACTATATACGACCATGTGAATTTTTACGCGAATTGAAGCCTAAATCAATGATATCGGAATATGACTTGTCAGTTCCACCATGAGCATCGATGAAGCAGATTCTTCTGTGTCCGTCGTTGACTACTATCATCAATGTGTCGGACGCGGCTCTCTGCTGCTGATTCAAAAGTGGAATATTTATTCGCACTGATTGACTCAATCCATAAACGAACTTCGTCAGTTGCGTCGCTTCGAAAATGTAACATATACATAGATAGAGAGATTTACACAAAATGCCCTACGGTAACATTACCATGACAACCGAATCGTTGATAGGGAAACGGTGAACTTCACTATCATTATTAATTACTTGCCCGATTATACTAATTACTACTGTACCCAAACACGCTGTCGATCGATTCTCAAGTTTCTGAGATCGTAGCGACGTTAAGCTTTCGTATGCCGGTAACCACCGCGGGTGGCATTACTCAACAACTTTCCAAAGTGCCATGGCGATCGGACGAATAGTGTAGGGACTAGGAACGCACAAGGGACAACAAACAGACATACATTCGCTTTTATACATACATAGATGTATATTTTCACAACGTTCACTGCGCAAATTTACTATGACAACCGTTGTTAGGGAAACTGTGCATTTTTTCTCGTTTTCACTTTTCACTCGATGTGACGTCTCGGACAACATCTTAGCACGACCCCCGGCGGTAAGACTTATTGCGTCCACGTCGACAAACATTGCCTCTTGTTGCAGACCGCCGCCGGTGTATTTAGGCCTCTTTCACACAGTCCGTTTCTTTAACGTCAACGGAAACGGATCGAATAAAAATAGTAAACGGAGTAACTAATAAACGTAATTATTTATACTATCCGTTTTTTATTAACGGACAAATAACCCGCCGGTCCGTTATCGGATGAATCAACGGATTGCCTCGATATTTTTCCGTCGTCGGAACGTTTTTCAAACGGACCGTTTATCGAGACTATATTAAAAGATATAACCTTTCACACTCTCCGATCTCATATCCGATTACTTGACATTCGGAAAAAATTAAAGAATTTTTTTGGGTCACACCTTAATTCATTATATAAAGTTTTGTAAACACCCAAATTTTCGAGATTTTGTAATATTGAATGAACCCAATGCTTTCTTCTGTTAGGTCTTATTACCAGTTTGTGTCTTCGGTAAAGTAAGTATAAAATTAATAACTTTTTTGATTGCTGTTTTAACAACATGATTACAAAAACTTCACAATATTTGCACACAACGTACCGATTGGAACTGGATAATATCGAGTAGTAAATTATAATAAAAGTCAATGTTGCCGTTAGTTAAACGGAATGTGTGAAAATATTGTCCGTTTTATATTTTTATCCGATCCGTTTCCGTTGCCGTTAGAGAAACGGACTGTGTGAAAGAGGCCTAAGAACGTGACGCGAGTGACGAGCCGTACGATGGCGGTATGCGCTAGTATTGTGGCCGACTGCTATTCATTGATTGCCGAGCGACATACCTATTTTCTCGTCGGTACGTTTCCTGAACGGAAAAACTGCGCGGAGGTATGCGATCGCGGACTGTACCTACATTTCGACTTTTCGCCGTCCGATTGTTCGGCTCGTTAACAATGCTACGTTTCAAATCGATCGTGGATAATATGATACATTATTATTGTATTATCTCTGCAACGATTGATGTTGGCCACGGTTGAGATGCCCCAATCTTACCATAAAGCTTATAACGTCTTATTCTGCGATGCACGTCTTGTCTTTTAAAGCATCGTTTTCCAACTTTTTTACCGTTCACGTACCCGCCATGAACATCTCCCAGAACTTCCCCCACCCCTCTTCGCCCAGCCGATCGGATAACGTTCGTAAAATGTTTATGATTATTTTCTGTGAAAAGAATACGGTCTTACCGAAGTAAACTAATTTCGTTGAAAATGTTATTGGAAAATATAGAAACATTTTTTTCGTCATACCTACATTATTTAGAATTTATTTTGAAAACATTTTAATAACTAAAATACATTATGAGAAATTACGGATTAGTTATACCAGTGGTGTTTAAGGTCAACATTTGAATACATAAATAAAATATTATATAAATGTCAGTACTAATTTTACATATTTTAATTATATAATCACATTAAGTAAGTATTCGTATTTCAAATGAATAACTAAAAAAAATCAAATAAAATATTTAAACGAACACTATTTTCATAGTCTACATCTATACTTTCAAAATTAATTATTTTTCTGTAAGTAAAAAATTGATGTAATTATTTTTATTGAACTAAGTGTCTCTAAAAATAATTAACTTTTTGTAAATTTGATTTAGATTTTTGAGTGAATCATTTATATTATCACTTATTTTACGTACCTAGAATTATATTTATTATTTGCTTCATAAAAACTACATTTTTAAATGTTTTAATAGCGTACGGTTACACGTGGTGAATATTTTAACTGCGATATCGTACGTTGAGATAATATTATTTTCGTTAAAAATAATTACGAAATTCAGTCACCCGATGAAATATTATCGTATTATATATAGGTAATATTACAAGACGAGGATATAAATATTAGGTATGCAATCTCTCTTTGAGGTGAATTTTTATAGTATACTTTTAAAAATTTATTTATTTCGAAATTATTACAGCGTATGAGATTTGAACGACCACGATTATTATTCGTTGAACATTTTTAAAGCGCGTAATGTACTGTTAATACTCATCAGTTATTAAAGTTAAGTACATAAGAGCAGGGAAATTTAATATTTCTTCGATACTTGGAAAAGGACTTTAAAGGATGACTAAAACATACATTTACGTCATAAAGCGTACCAGCCGCCGCCATGAATCCTTTGATATAATATTGAAATTTCTATTACGAAATTCTGACGATATTATATTTATATTATATTGTGATATTGCTAATGTCATAATTGTAAGTTTTAGATTCTGAGTGAATCGAGTTATGTAAGTTTTACCATGATGTGTATTTTTTATTTTTTGTGTACGTCATCAACTTTTTTCCTAGAAAACGTTATCCTATCATTAATTATTCTAAGATAGGTTATCAATTCCAAATGTTATCTAGTTGGTGCACTAAAAAGGTATATTTTTTAATTTCTCAAAAGTTTTCCCAATAATTGCGAAAAACAAAGTTGTAAAAATACGGCAAAATTTACGGATCCCAATTTTTCCCTTGTTATTCAAAAAGTATTAATTTAAGAACTTGAAATTTTCACCAAATATTTATATTGCTTTTTTTTAGTGATAGTGTAAATTACAAACGGTTTAGGATTTTTTCGTGCTATTTATATCCATTTGAAATTTTTTGAGAATATCAATACTTGATACCTGAAAATGTAGACATGTAGTATAATGTATAAGAGTATAAGAGAGAAGTTGCTCTTTCCAGCGAATCAATAAAAACATTTACCAGAGAAGCGTAAAAATATTTTGTAAGGGTTAAAAAATGATATTTTGATGAAGGCTGGTGTATTCGTGTTAACAATTAAATGGTGTTAGTTATGTCATTGTAACTTTAAAAAAAATTTTCAGAGGGACATGACATTTTTAAAAAAATGTTTGAGATGATGTAAATTTCGAAAGATTTAAAAAAAATTGTATGTTTCTTTTAGGTATTTGAAAATTAGATAAAATAACTATCAAGACTGTATGCTATATTGGGAATCCAGTATAAAAAGTTATCTTTTAGCTTTTTTATTAATATAAAAATTATAAACTGATCCTCCTGACCTCTCTCACTGAGAATCGTGTTTACGAAAGCAATGGTACATTTATTTCAAATTTAAAATACCAATACAGCAGTATAATAATTCACCCATCCCTGTAACTCACGCTACTCTGGAGTCTCACCAGACCTAGGATTTTTTTCTTTTATTTTACGAATGTTAATATATTTTAGTAAATTTGTAAAAAGATTTTTTTTTTTTTGTCATTTTCATCATTCAACGAAGAAATATTTATTAGAAATAAATATAAAAAGTAGTTATGTTTTAACAACTTTTAACATTTAATCATTCAGCGAAATAGGTTTCGACGAGATGGGCCAAAATCCTCTTCGGGACACCGGAAAATAAGTCACGAAACCAGTATTATGTTCCGGCATTTCCAGGACGTATAGAAACCGTATTCTAACGTCGATATATTTTTACCACTGTAGTTATTGCGAAATTAAAAACAACATACGCGTAGTTAGTTACTTGTTTGAAATATAATTTGTTATTTGTCAGATAGATGTTAACAAGTTTAAGAACATTTTTCTATACATTTGTCGAAAAAACAGTTATGAATAATAATATAATATGATAATATTATTATTATGTTTTCCAGCAATTTAGGTGAGAATGCCGCTCGACGCGTCGCGGCGAGGTTGAAGCGAACGAGCGAGACAAAGTGAATGCATGTTAAAACGTTGTTGGAATATAAATATTGAAATAATTGAATCGTAGACTTTTCTATCATCTTAAGCTTCGGCAACTATGTTTTTGGAGCACGTACGCGCATATGGAACGCAAAAACCCAGCACTGATCAGCGACTGCACCTAACCACTGCGCCACACCATGCCCCAATAGTAAGTTTTATTCTTTGAAACTGAGATACATCTAATTGGATAATATTACTTCGCTCCGTAGGTGTTTGTTATTATTATTATTAGTGTGTCTGGAAAGTTTTGAGCCCAGACGCGTGAGATTTTAACTGGAAAGGCGCTATTATTAGCTGCATTATAATACGGAGAAAAGCGTTTCAGTGATTCTTAGAAAATCATACTGCTACGCTATAACTTCGGCGCAGGATAGAAGTGTTCTTTTAATATGTCAAATTTTAAGCACACGTTCTAAAAATACAATATGAAAATAAGTCAAACGAAAACGTTTCGTCTGTTTCATCAAAGCTTTTCCCGCGCAATGGTATGTCTCGACATTTTCTCGCAACATATTATAGGTTACCGACTGTCATGCACGCGATACAAACACAACGTAAATCTACATCGACGATTATTGTTAAAGGCCTTTAACACAAAAATATTGTGCGAGTACAGCTCAAGTACTATCCATAGTACCTACTGATCGGTGTCTAAAAACAACAATCAAATGGTTTGAAAATAGTCGGTTACAAAAGTTTAAAGAATTTATATATTTTCCTCGGACGAACAGATTGATAAATAATTTCTGGACGTATTCATCACGACCGTTTTATGACGAATTGAACCTGAATGCTGCCATTAAATAATAATTTATTATTATTTCGCACCTAATATTCAGCACCTGTAGAAAATCGTTTTAATACATTTGCTAGTACAGAAAATGTTTTATTTTCAAAATATTAAAAAGGTACAATCAACCGAAAAAAAAACTATGAATACAGTTTTGATTGATAGTTTAAAAAGTAATTTTCATACAAAAATGAATAAATGAGGTAACGTCACTAATATATGCACCGTATGTTTTATGTTAGAGGAAAATTAACTATCCAAGAGAATTATTATTGTAATGTATCGAAGAAAAAAAAGATTCCATTGTCCATCAATTTTAAATCAATTTTTTCTCATGGATCTATCTTTTGTTGTTTTTTATTCATACATTTCGAATGTTTCCAATTAAGCTCATGAATTGATTTCAAAGATTAAAATTAATTAATAATTTTGTTTTTTATCAGCCAGTCAAGTAATTAAATATTATAAATCGTTATCGTCATAGTTGTTAAGATCTCGTTAGTTGCAGTTGCAGTTTCTAATAAAAACCAAGTATAGCTGCTTTTAATGACGGCCGATTTAAAGTTTATTGTTTAAAAAATATACAATTACTCTTAACTCGGCAAGCTAAGAGAAAGATAATCATTATAATGACCAAACCATCTGGTATCATACATGCATTTATAAAATTGTTAAAATTCAAAACAAAAACTTCTTTATTTGTATGAATTACTTTCCATTGACACTTAGGTGTTTTTTTTTTATTTAGTGATGAACTAATTCAACACAGCATAATAATAAATTTAATTAATTGTGTATCCATTTTTAACCATCCAACTTTTAATGTCCATGCTTATACGGTATTTAATTGTAAATTATTTTTATTTAAATTTTTTTGCCGTTAAAATATACGGGTTATTTAGTAAAAATTAAATTGTTTGTAAACTCTATCCATGTGTGCAATACTTATTACTTTCGTACTACTGTCTACTGAATTATTTTGTCCCATAGCATAAATGTAAACAGTTCTAACTGCTTTACATACTACATAACATGTTTATCATCACTACACATAATACTTAATATTTAAATCCAATGAATATCAAATGCATACTCACATACCTATTACAGTTTCGCTTTCATAATATAATGGTTTAAACTAAAAAAGTAAATATACATTTTTATTCGGAGAAGTCCACATTAATGATTGAAGAAATGGTTTTAAATAGGTATGCAATTTTAATGAAATATATGGAATAATATAAAATCAAAACTTTAAGACCTTCCATTTCATTTTATAAAAATATTTCTACAACCGCTGGCAACTACTATATTATCGATCGTGGTATTATTAGTGACTTATCCCTAAGTGGTTGTGGTCCGATCGAAATATTTTTGGTTTAACTATAATATGTTCTTTTTCATCCACGCTCATACCTATAATAAACATGTGTTTCAGAATACATATTGTTTTTTGTACTGGTCGATTGAGAATTAAATCTGGTTATTGATGGATAAGGACCATTGGAAAAAAACTTAGACATTTCAGTAAGATTATGCCAAAAATTTAACTTTCTAATTAGAACAAATTTTATTTTAAGAACATCGACGGTTAAAGAATATCAACAAATATTACGATGCGGCTATATTTTCTTAAGTTTATCAGGTTCAAGAATAGCGTTTCTTTACTATTGTACCAATATATACAATCTTTATATCAGTATCTATAAATATTTATTATCAACCGAAGCATTTACTCGTATATTCAATTTTTATACCAATTTAATAGATTAATATTATTATTGTCATATAACTTTAATATATTATGTCAAAATTAAAACCGACGAGCTCATGTCGGATCGTTAAAAAATATTTGTAGAACAATAGATAAGGTTATTTCGGAAGTGTAGATGCTATTTAAAAACGGTGTACTTGAACGTACTCGCGTATGCAACGAAAGCTGCGGCTTGACATATTTTTTAGCGATATCCGGTGAATTGGTCACGATTAGAAACGATATAATATGAAATGGTATAATACCAAGTCAACAATATTTTTTTTTGTTCAACATTACTGGGTTGTCCGAGTAAAAACTGACACGGCAGCGACGGGTAACTATAAAATATTTATTCTGTAATCTGTTATTTTTTTATTTATTTATTTTTGTTGTGTTCGTAACCGTCCCATTCGTAAACGTTGGTCTCGCCATGACTGCAGTTACGCGTTTAACATAATACTATACAGTGTGATCACGATATTAGGTGCCACTGAATATCTCAGTTGGGTGACCTTTTATTGAAATGGGGTTTTCGGGGGGTGATAGGGAGTACTTGAATACATGTTTTCAGACCAATTTCAAATTTTTAGTTCTCTCGGTACGCGCATGCGCGATACAACTTACTTTTTTTTAAATGGCAACCCTAATTTTTTTTTGCAGATTCGGGTAGAGTATTTTTTTTTAAACATTTCTTGTATAAAAAATTATTTTCTATTTTCAAAACTGACCAAGTTAGAGTAAGTCAAAATTTGGATTTATGCATAATTCGTGTTTAATGATATTTTCATTTATAACCACTGGAAATAATAGAGAAATAATAAAGCAGCCAGACGTTGATTACGTTGACATTCGCCATAAATTAAAACCAACTCAACTTTTTCAGCGTTATTCATATTTAAAAATTTTAATTTATAGAAACACTTAATAACCAAATATTCACGGATATCGCACACACTTTGAACGAGTCTAGTTACAGAATAAAAAGTAAAATTATATTTTTCATTAAAATAAATACCTTAATAATTAAATTACCTGCTTATCTTATCGCAATTAGAGCTATTTTAAAATAAAATAAATTTAAACTTTAAAAATAGATAAAATTGTAATCCAATTATAGCAGTTTAATAACAAAAATTATCACATGCTCGAAATATCCTTTCAAGTGATCAAAAGTATTATTAAATTATTATTTAAAAACAAACAAAATAAATTAAATATTTATTTGGCACTTATTTTATTATTTCCAGTGGTTATAATTGAAAATATCATTAAACACGAATTATGCATAAATCCAAATTTTGACTTACTCTAACTTGGTCAGTTTTGAAAATAGAAAATAATTTTTTATACAAGAAATGTTTAAAGAAAAATACTCTACCCGAATCTGCAAAAAAAAATTGGGGTTGCCATTTAAAAAAAAGTAAGTTGTATCGCGCATGCGCGTACCTAGAGAGCTAAAAATTTGAAATTGGTCTGAAAATATGTATTCAAGTACTCCCTATCACCCCCCGAAAACCCCATTTCAATACAAGGTCACCCAACTGACATATTCAGTGGTACCTAATATCGTGATCACACTGTATTATCACACCATTATTAAGAACACGATGACAAGCAAGGTGACCAAGCCGGTAGCCAGGACGGCGATCAAGCAGGTGGCAAAGGTACCGATGATACCGGTGGCGAGGACGCCAATGAAGCCGGTGGCCAGAGCGCCAATCAAGCCGGTGGCCAAAGCGCCGATCAAGCCGGTGGCCAAGCCGATGATCAAGCTGGTGGCCAAGACGGCAGTGGCGATCCCGAAATTTCCAACGGCCGCGGCGTCCGCGTTCGCGGTGAACCCAATCCGGCTCGACTTTCCGCTTACCGAGGTGCGCGGCCAGCAGCGGAACGAGTGGCGCGTGCCGCTGGAGACCGTGGACTACGCGAAGTACATGCCGATGATGGCCGACGGTCTGCGCGAACGTCTCCGGCGGTACATCACGTGCGCCGCGCTCGGCCTGTGGGAGATGCTGGCCCTGCCGCGGACGGTGGCGGCGCTGCGCAAGGCCATGGACGAGGGGCCGCGCGACTGGCCGACCATGGTGCGCGCGCTGCTCACGCTGCAGAAGATGACCGCGATCGGACGCGTGGCCACCGCGATCGGACGCGTGGCCACCGCGCTCGTGCCGCACTACAAGCAGCCGCTGCAGCCGATCAACGCGTACCTGCACGGCCGGCGGCCGCTGAAGGTCAAGGCCAACGACGGGCTGAACGTGCTCGTCGACTACGACCACCTGGCCGAGCTGTGCGAGGCCACCGTGTGGCCATGTTCGAGCGGACCGGCGGACCGGCCGCCGTACACCAACATCAAGTACATGTTGCCCACGTACCACAGCTGCATGATGGAAGCGGGCCGGCTGCCGGGCGACCGCCGCGATCGCGTCCTCGTCAAGCTCCCGTTGCGGCGGGACCGTCCGATCCCGGTCCCCGCGGCCACCGCCAAAAAAGCTCCGGCCGTGAACGTGAGCGTGAACGCTATGCGGCCACTCGATTTCGCGCGACGTCGTCCCGTATAAGGTGTACGTGCCGTTTCGCTAAAACACCTTTTTTCACGGCTCACGAGTCCGATAGTTTTCATCTGGTCCTTCGCACGTAGGTACGAATTCGGTGGTACGAGACAATGTGTACCGACCATGGTTTAAACATCTTAATTTTGTTTTGTATCTCGGGTCACATACAAAATAAAATTAAGATGTTTAAATCTTCGGGGACATGGTCGGTATAACATATATAATATTCCCGAACGCTTTTGACGACCTTATACCGCTTCGGGCTCAAATCAATTATGTTCCACTCGGGAGAAAACCATTTTGTTGATTTCGGTTGATTTATATACCTATTCATATATATATCTACGTGGTAATGAATAGAAAAATTAATATGAGAATAGTGTATGCTAATTCATTGGAAAGCGGGTCGCTGTTGTACGTCTTATGATCTAGCACAAACATTTGAAAAGTGTTTTTTTTTTTATTATTATTTGAGTTTTGGCCTATCTGTCAAGATGGTTTTAAAAAGATCATTCAATGTAATTTTTTTTTAAATCATCTTCGTTAATGATGTCATACCTCAAATATTTCATTAAATAAAAGCTCTATTTAAATGTTTTTGAACTAGATCATGAGCTATGGTGACTTACTTTTCAATTAATTAACATACCGTTTATACTTTTGGAAATTAAAACACATAATAGTATATGAAAAATATCTATAAACAAATATCTATTATTTTTGTTTACTATTATATTGAAAAAATGTTTTAATTTCCAAAAATATAGAACTAAATACATATTTACATCATATGATTATTCTGCTCATAATGTGTTGGAATATATATTTATATATATAAATCAATTGAAATCAATTTAATAATAATTTTCCCTCTTGCGTAGGACATAATTGATTTAAATAAAGTATTCTATCACGTTACTATATTTGAAGATAAAATGTATAAAAGTTTTTGAAATAAGTGATAGAAACTAATATGACCCCTAATTCGTCGGATTATACCAGTGTTTCGATATCACGAAGCTCCGAAATTATTATTTTATTCTACTGAAAACTATCGGAAAAATTCGGCGTGTCTAATGCATACACTTCGAACTGGATTAGTATAATAATATAGTATAATATTTCTTTGTCCAATCAAGCTCAAACTTATTTTCCAAATTGATAATTAAAAATTTTGTTTTTTTTATCAAAACGTTATATACCATATTATAACGTTATACCATTAGCCATTAACCATTAACCATTCTTGCACGATATAATCTAACATATTATATTGATCAATACGATTACACGAGCTTCATTCTTAATGGTATTCTTTTTATAAATATTATAATAGTTCATTTTATAAATTCCTCAATGCGTTACCAACGAATTTACGTAGTTTTTTTTTTGCGTAATCGTAAGCATTCTTGTATTAAGTACTTTAAAAATGTTTAAGGCAGTCTTCATCATTTTGTTTTCATTTGAAAATCT
Organism: Periphyllus acericola; assembly: GCA_949715065.1. Taxonomy (NCBI): domain Eukaryota; kingdom Metazoa; phylum Arthropoda; class Insecta; order Hemiptera; family Aphididae; genus Periphyllus; species Periphyllus acericola. The sequence continues at coordinate 37,062,023 of OX454267.1, read as the reverse complement.
ATACTTTTATGATTTTTCGTTGTTTACAGAGGTTTACAAAAACATTTAAAATTCGTCTCCACGAAATGCCCTGTATGTTTCAATTTGTGTACTTCTCATCAACTGTTGTGTTATTTCGACGGTAGCCTGTTCACTGCAGCTTCCCCGGTTTCTAACGTAAGACGCTAAACCACGGTTTGTCACAGAACATCGCCGTGTGATCGATCACCATCCCGAATAATCAGTTTGTCGTTCGTCTCTGTAATGTGGCTAAGCCTACCCGGGTTGACTTACGCACCGCAGCCGATGAAACACTCTGTCCACCCTGCAATTGTCGTCCGCTCGGACTTGCGGCTCAATCGTATGCGCCGTACACGTTCGACCGTGTAACATAATCGTTTAGAACCGTACGGAAAAAAATGGCCGGGTTCGCCCCACGCGGAATTCGTGTTTGTAAGGGAGTGAAGAAAAAAACCCCTTAACAGCGCAAGTTGCAGGTACACAACAAACCTTCAGTCACCAACCCTACCGTATTAGATGCCATATAGTGAGGAGTCAACAGCCATATTGTTGATACATTGTGTCCTGTCGCATTTCCATATACAAAACATTTGTATAGATTTATAACATTTTAACCACTCGAGTCCCGTTACTTAAATTCAACCGCGACCGGTTAGAAGGATTGGAAAAATGAAAATAATTTAATTACATTAATTGTTGTCACACGATGCAAACATGTTGTAACGCCAAACGACGATTTTCACCGTAATCCGCGGTATGCTATGAAACATATAAACGGTAATTATAGATGTCGACATCACTTTCATGTAATTTTAACCGTTACACTAGGTCATGGCATATATGACTCGGACCGTAGTTTCACCAATGCATATGCCAGTCGGTATTTACATTGTAATTAGTAGGTAGAACACTAAATTTAACGTATTACACAGAAACTATCTCAAAACTAAATGGATTTTTTTTAATTTATTTTTTATTTTTTATGAGCCATAGACATTTTGATGAGCAATATAAGTATAACGAGCTTGATCGTTGTGCGAATGTATTGTATGTAAATTAATCGTAACCTAAGGAAGTATATAAAAGACCCTAAGCAGTTATCTTATACTCATTATACTTCATCCAAACCCTATATTTTCCGGCGGGCTTAATTTGTTTATAAAAAAAAGATAAGACCATCAATGTTTTATCAGAGGTTTTTTCAGGTGCGCATGGTGTTCTATATCCATAAATTATCTCATTTTAAAATGTATCTTTTGCCACGAGATAGATTGGCGAAAAAAAGCCACTAACAAAACACTGATAAAACCAATTTCTTTGAGCAAGAGGAAAAATATAATTGCCTTCCGAGAACTTAATAGCGAAACATAACAACGGTTCTGAGTATCTTACTCAGACGGGTGGCAATAAAGAAGTTCTAGTACATACAATTATGTTACTTACTATAATATACAAAATAAAGATGATTTTGAAACATTTTTACACCTGGTATCTGTTGAAAATATTTATAATAACTGTATTCAAACATTGACCACTGACTATGATGTTCTATCGCTCTTTTAATTTAACATTACCAATTATTGTACAATCACAGTTTACCATTCGCTATGATCATGCTTTAGATATCGATTTAGCAAAACCGTTTCGTACTTTAGTTTTATGAGAATTGAGCAGTAATATCCAAACGAATATTGAGAAGAATTTTTTTTTTCACACCCCGGTGAATATTATACGTTTATAATATACAGCCCGTAGCCCCGAGCATTCTCAGTTACCCAACAGTTGACAATATTCTCATAATAAAATCGTTAAAATTCATTAAAAGATTTAACACTACGGACTGTAACTTCGTCCATAAATATTATATTAGTAGAAACCATATAATTATGGAAATGCAGCCCACCTGGTGAATTACCACTGTTTTTTATCCGTACTTATTACCGTATTCCCACCGTTAAAACTTAAACTTACAGCAAAGTATTTTACGATGAAATTAGTTTAATTCGATATTATACATGTACGGCTACATTTAAGAAACCTTCAATAAATGTAGTGAACAAATGTTATTTCTATGTATTCATAAGAATGCGTAATACCTTTTGTAAACATACCAATTACACATAATATGGATACTTTAATACTACTATAGGGTTTCTTCACTCGTTCAATGATGATCTTACCAAATATTTCTAAAGCTCCTTCGAACTTAATTGAAAGTAATAAATTATGATCGATCATGTTAATAAAGCCATTATATAAAGTTTGTTAGAACGGAATGTTTTATTTTAGGTTCTGATCGAAGCGACAAATGTTTTGATTTTATAACGAATTTTCTTTTTCCGTAAGTAAAATGTTATTATATACGTCATACAATATAAGTTAAACACATAATGGGATACGAGTATAATGTAATTATTCAAAACCGTATTTTTTCTATATATTGGGATGACATCGCTATCAACCTTATCATAGCCGCAGTGATTTATACCAATAATTGGCTTTGGCTGGTTGGAATTTTTTAATACGGCTGTAAACGTAATTACGAACCGCGTATTAATAACAAGCGGGCCGACTTTATGGTACGGTTTATGTGTTACAAAAACAAAAATGTTCTAACAGTTTGTTAAAAAAAAAAAAAATCTCTTCAAATTTAACGTGTAATTATGAAGTTACACGATTCCATGTACAACTATTATAGAGGTGTTAAGTGCATACTAATATAAGATGTTCGTCTCGTTCCCGTAACGGTTAGGTAATGTTGTTCTCTGTGCTCTCGCAATTCAAAACGCCCCGAGAACACGACGCAACGTCCTGTGTAAGGCCGGAACACGTGTTGTTCAATTATTTATAGCCCTCGGTATGAAGCTACACGAGATTATCGTATAGTATGCGTAGGTACACAAAGGGGGTGAGTCATACTTTTCACTATAAGCACGACGGTGCACTCGGTAACTGCAAAACTATGTAAGCAAGCGTACAAAACATTCTTCACCCCGCCAAAGAGTGACACTACCGTGTTGTGTATGGGTACGAAAAATTGATGTTCGATGTTTCCTTATAAAAAAAAAAGAAAAAACTTACCGAGTGTAAACCATGATAAAATATAAACACTCTAAAATGTAAACATTATAAAGTCTGAGCGATTCGAGGGACGGTCTATTGGTATTTTATAACAACTATCGCTTTTCGTTTTGATCAGCTCCGAGCAGTAAAAATGCACCAAAAGTTTAATTCACTGTAACTTTTTCAAGTAGTCAATAGGGCCCTGAGTGTAATATTGTTCGGTAAATATCTCTCACGCGCGTGGAAAAACTACCGAAACGTTCTGGGAAGGATGCTGCATTTTTGCAAGCAAGTGCCTTTTCGACCACGTGAATTTGAGCAACAATTTCTAATTAAGAAGGTTTCGGCAAATTATGGGGAAAGGAAAATGCCACTATTTACCGGTTTCAAGCCAATTTTTGAATTCGTACCGGAAACGAAAACCTAAAACTTTTTCCGGATGCTTACTATGTCGGTCGGATCGTTACGGACTCTAGAGAGAAAATTCTGAAACAATTAATTTGTTAATTACGATGCTTGATGATTTTCTATGATCGGAAATACTCTAAGTGACATTTTAAAATAACAGAATAATATGCTCTAAAATGCTCTGTAAAACGGTGGTGTGCCGACTCTAAGGCCAACTCGAATCGTATTTGTACCGAGACTGGTCACATGCGGTCGATAATCAGCAGATTAATTTAGAGTATACTTGCAGCAGTTTCTATGAATTACCGCTGTGTGACATTTTACGAAATAACGTTCAACGGTTCTTCATAACATGTGTATATTTGTAAGGGTTCTTGTACTTATTAATGATTTTACGTTTACAATATAAGCCGTACTGCGCTGGGCCATTTTATAAGTAACAAATCACAATTTCTGTTGGTATGGGTATCGTAAAATTGATTTTTCGACAACCAAACGCGGTTTGTGAATAAGACAGGGTCCTACGCTGTAATATACAGTGATACGTAAATAAAAACAATAAGGAATTCAATTTTGTTCACTACATTTGTTTGTTATTGCATTTTTATAAACAAAAAATCGATGAGAAGAAAATCTCGTGTATCGCGGACACTACTTGAAATGAGTCCACCGACCATCAGTTGGGAATCACTAGCGCTATATGAAGGGGTTCATAATGAACTATCGATCCCTTCTTCACAACATTTTTTGTTGGTACAAGGCAGTAATACCAGTAAAAGTGAAAGGACGAAAGAATATTCTATGAAATAACTTTATATGATAATTGGAACCAAGAGCAAAGGTATGGATTTTATTCGGAGAAGGGGAGGAATTGAATCCCTTTTAAAAACAAGATCCTGTCTTATGCTTTCGAAGAGAGATTTAAAAACTGTCCAATACAAGTCAAATTTACTTTTTGCAGAGGGTTTAAATTCTGTTTTTTTCCATTCAGCCGTATGGCTTATGCGACCAAAAACCTTCAAATTAAGGTTTTTTTGGAAGGGCTAATAATGAATTATTTATTTTTTTCAGAGTCATAAGGAAATAAAACTTATAGAACTGAATGGGAAAGGCAACAATTCGTGAACTCAAGGTTATCGAAAGTTTAATTATAAAATAATACTGTTTTTGCGTGGGGTTGCTAGACAATTGTAATGAGTTTCAGCTTGGATAAAAAAAACATTTGATTTTAATCAATAAAGCACAAGTTATTGTAAATATCTGATAACCGTTGAAGAAAATCTTCTCGTTCTGTATATCAATCATAATAATATTGGACTCTCTTATTGGGCAGCTTTCATGTACTTTCATCATTTTTTTATTTCAATATTTTTCATGAACTATTTATCTTGGAAAGTATGTTTGCTCTATTCCTTTAAATTCGAGTAAAATGAAATTATAAATTTTTGTTAATTGAATTTTCAGAACTAAATCACTATAATGCTATAGCCTATAATGTACTGTTGAAAAAACGACTGTTGAATAAAAGGATTAGGACTCGTCAAATAATTAATGATGATAAAATAAAATGAATGTTATTTGAAAACTAAACGCAACATTTTTTTATATATTATTACTATTTCAACATTCCGTATAAATATAAGAATCATTTGTTGTATGAATATGTTTAATATAATTAATTCTAAAAAATAGAAATATTTTACATTTTCAGTTGAAATTTAATTAAATATCAAATGATTTGTCTTTATTGTATAAAATAATAAGTAAGACAATTATATTATTTGTGTTTCGCATTATAAAAGGTCAAATGAAAAACAATGATTGAGCTAAAAAGCATTTTTAAAACCAATGTAAAAACAACTCTATGATGAAAAAAAAAGATTACGAAACACTACGATAGAATTGTTAAAAAATTAAAACAGAAAGCTATTCAATAACGTTCAAAGTTCTTGGAAAATAAATTAATAGGATTTATTTCAAATTAGATTAAAAGACCGGTAAATGAATTTTGCTCAATTATTTGGCAGCTTTTTTTTTTCAAACTTTTTTTCTATTAGAACCGGCAGCGTGGAGGGTGGTGCTTCGGCAATACTGCGTCCGCGCTGTCATTATTCATTAATAATAATAAAACAAATTTTGTTTACAATTATATTAAACAAATCCTCTTTTCCCCAGCGACGGGAAAGGCTCACGACTTTTTTGGACTACAATAGGGGTAGAGACCGAAATGTAATGAACATTTATGAAGAAAAAAATATGATTAGAATTAAAAAAAAAACCTCTTCGGAGGCTCACAGTCTATTGTTACATTTCCCGATCACATATATGAATATAATTAATTCGAAAAAACATAATGAAATTCAAGATTGCATCATATTCTCTTGTTCACAATGATGGTAAAAATGCAATATGAATCAAAACCATATTAATATTAACGTATAACAATGGGTGCATTTTGCTAATGATAAATGATACTTCATTAACAGTTACTGTCGGATATCCGGTGTTTATCAAAATAATCGGCATTGCGGCGGGCGCCGCATAACGTGTGGCATGCCAGTATGCTTCACTGAATCACGTGGCTTTTTAAGAATTTCCATTAAACTCGATGATAAACAATGTGCATGCACATGTTATAGATTATATGAATTATACATTATTATGGGGCTAAGATTAAGTGATAAGAATTGAAGGCTTTGCAATAACGCCGACGTTCATGCATGGCATACGTTTAAACTTCAAGGAATAAATTAGACGTTTGAACACGTGTTTAGGTAGGAACAGAAATGTACAGTTGAAAACTGCATCGCGTTCGTAGAGATTTTCGGACGGTTTAATTATTACCGATAAACGGGTAGTCGTTCTGAATTCGTAAGAAGTATGCTCGAAATTAAAAAGTTGTAATCGTGAATAAGATTTTCCAATATTCTGCTTATCACCAATTATGTATTATCTGCACAAGTAATAAAAACTTTCTGACATCCAACTGTCACTTCGCAGAAATTCAAGGCGTAAAAGTGATTTGTGTCTAAAAATCAAGGAATCGACGTCATAAATATGTGTAACCTGCGTCACGACGAATGAGATTATTCATCCAACGCGATGATATACGTTTCGATTTTATTTCATTTCATGTGCAATTTCTAAGACGGTTGAGCTTAACCGGTACAAATAATATTTTGTAACACAAATTGTGTGTATTATCGTATTTTTTACAATGTGTTCGAACTTATTTAACGGTTGAACGACATGTTTCGAACTTGAGCAGTTCATCTGGTGTATAATATGAACGCGCAAATGCGCTGGTTAAGTAAGTGCATAATTAATACGGTTGAAACACGTTGAAAAAATGATAAAAATATAATTACAAAACAAATATTTATAAGCAAACAGCAAATAAACATTAAACTTAGACCAAAGTCCATAAGTCTAAAAATATCTCCTTGCCATGGTCTGTTGTGTTTCCGTTGTTACGGACACCTGATTTAGAATAATAGGTTTAACAGTTATAGGCGTGTGTTAATTTTAATATGTTATTATATTTTTGTGATTCCACAGTTCGTAAAAAGCAATTATACTGAACAAATCAATTTTGGCCGAACATCAGGATGACTCTCGCTGCGTACAAGAGGGTATAAGCGAGGTGTATAAGCGAGTAGGTCCTGAGAAACGTACAGTGCTGAGTGCATTAACGTCATTCAGAACCTTCGCAGAGCCATACAGACTTTCATCATTCTATTAGTTACCTTTACACCAAATGTAGTTTAAACTATTTTTTTTTTAATCTTCACGTGTATTGATTTATGTTGATTGTGTTTTAATGGTGTTCCTAACACCGCGTTACAAGTAAATAAATAGTTACAACTTACGTTATAAAAATATTTATTATATTGTAGATTGTAATACTGTAGAAGTGAAGTTTTTTTTTGCTTTTATCAGGGATATTACAGTAATGCAATTATATATTATGTGCATAGAAATTATCTTTACACGGCAAATGTCTAAATCAAGATGCCAGTAGAATTTATAAAATTAACGATGTAATGAAAATAGGATTGGAGTGGTGAGAAGAACATTTGAGTCGGCAGTCAGATAACCTAGGGAGATAGAAATGATAAAAACAGTTGTCGGATATAGGGAGATGGGCAAAGTGCATTCGAAAATTAAAATCCTTGACATTGCAAATTGTTTACCGGTCGGGTTGGGTACATAGTGGCGTAGTAAACTGTGTCCAATTCGAAGGCGAGTGAAGCTTTAATAAAAAAATTAAAAAATTTTAAAATTCATTAATGAAACTCAATTTTTAATAAATAAATGAACAATCTAATCATAGTACTGATTTTTTAAAATTAAAATGATTTATAATTAAAATGCTCAATGAAACAAAGTTATACTTTGAAGTTGTTTTGTTGATCATCCGTGTCGTATAAGCCGTTTTGTCCTTTATTCTTTTTTTTATATTAAACAATCATAAAAAATAGAGATCCTTTAATGACTTTCAGTGTCAATAACTTTACGATACTTACTATAGTGGTTTTAAGTAATTAAAGTCTATGAATCAGCAATTTAACTTTTTGATTTCTAAAGAAAATGTATTCATAAGATGATGATGTTTTTAAGTATATATTACATTAGCGCTCTCTGGTTCAAAAATCGACAGTGAATATTTTCCATGTCAGATTTCAACGCACTAATTATAAATCTAGAAACAGAAAAATTATTTTCAGAAATATATTACGGTACCTATCAATAGAACGAATATTATGCATTTTTTTTATACTCATGTAACATAATATAATATACATGATACGCAACATGATTTGGCACAATTATATAGATAAACATTTTGATTTTTCAATTACAATTATTTTTATTTATTAAATGTTTTAATTAAATTTGATATCACAAAAAAAGTCGATTATGATCTCACATAATATATGATTACGCATATACTTACACACAACACACACATATATATATAAATATCCTATCGTCGCTATAATAATATGTTAAGTATCAACATTCGAAGGTTGAACTTCTCGTCAGTGAATTATCACTATTAGTTGTAAACTTATAACTTATAAGTTTTTCGTGTATATATATATTTTTAATCATTACACTCACGAAGTCGCGTATAGCTATTATAAGGGTATACACCTCCAGATAATTGAACTATTTTACCAATATACAGTTACAGTCGTGAAAACGATTATATTAGCGTACATTGACGGAAGATACGAAATGTTTTATCGAACGTAAATAAAATAAAATAGTTTTTAAAATTTGTATCGAATAATTCATTGCGTATATTATAGTTTAAATTCTAACGCTGTGTTCGCAATTTCAATAAGCTCAACTGTTATATGCTGAGTGATTTTTCCAACGAGAATCTTTCAACGAACGAAAACAGTTTATTTCGTTGGTAGAAAAAATGCGCACTGCTAAACGGTGTACTTACCTCAATGTTGACGAACAAATAAGAATGTTGAAGTGTAACGCGTTGGCACAAACAAAATTAAAATCTATTTTTTTTCGATATTGAGATATTGAAATTAAGATAAAATATAATTTAGGATACTATTTTTGGCTAAAATGAATCATACTTTTAAAAAATATTTACACTTAAATACCTTTTATAAAAAGTTAGTCGATTAAAAAAAATTATGTACAGTATCGGGATTTACACAGAGCAATTCTTCCGTTTTAATAGAGATAGTCAATTTCTGTTGTTTTTTATATGCATCCTTGGGCAAAGGCAATTTTGTTTTATATACGTAAGTGTATTATTAAAAAATTAAAAAAAATAAATTCTTATCTTGTGGTTTTTATGAATTTCAAAAATAGCCATTTTTAGGGCTTGGTTTTCTGAAAATTTTGATTATTCCTGCTTTCAATTTTCATTAACTTCTTCATTTTTAATAATTTTTCTAGTATTTAAAGAAATAATAATATGTTTATTATGTGTGAGCATATTCAACCCCGGTAAACTATTATTATTTCTCGTACACAATCGTTCACATTAATGCATCAAAAATTATGAGATTACTATTAAATGCTTACATCAATTTATTGATAATATATGTATGTTTCGAGTCGCTACGATTAAATTTATAGCATAACAACCAAATATCTCGTACCTATGGAAAATAAGCAAACGGATGACGTTTTATCGATTTACGACAGTAGAACCGCACCGCAGTATTATAATTTGGCGTAGGTCACTAAATAAACTATATTTTTCGGTAAGGTCGTGACGAAAACCTTGAATCAAGAGGCCCACTTTTTCCGATACAATATATAATACAGAAAATAAGTTCTCTAGCTCTCCCTATTTTCTTCAATTCGCACTGTTTCCGTATCAGATTTGATTTCAAACGATCAGTGGTTGAAAATTACATGTCGAATAACAATTAATGTTGTCTTGTAATTTTCCAATACATATATTATAGCGTACAACATCGTCGTATTTGTTCGAATCAACATTTTTTCACGTATAATATTAAACCAATTAAAACATAGAATCAATTTCATTTGAATAAATTATTATTGTTTCTATAGTTTTAACTATTCTAACCGTGCAGTGCTAATATAATATGACACGCGTGGACGTGGTGCATTAAATATAGACGATAAATATTAGTTACAACGTGCGTATAATAATAATCACATACCTATGGTATTAAAAACATTAAATTATAATAGCTTTTAGGATTAATTAAAAAAAATGAACTCTTAAATTTGAAAAGACTTTCAAGGAGTACCCGGTATTAGGTATTAAAAATCACGATTCATATTAATTTTATGTTAACCTTTTACGAATTAGTTTGAAAACGTTTACTGTTGTATTTGTAAGATTTAATAAATTTTTTTTTTTTTTAGATTAATGTGATTACAACTAAACCAACGCCTTGATGTTTAACAATAGGTACACACCAACGACACCATACGTTTAATAATAAAATGAACAATTTGTTCGGCCAACATTCTGTCATGAGCACTACACGCACGCTCGATATTTAATAAATATGCCACTCGCAGAAATTTTTCACTTTCAACTATCGTATCATAATAATATGGTCCCGGTACTTGTGAGTATTGAGCAGTATTGCACAGTTAACATCAACAATAGAATTTTTAACACATGTTTTGTTATTTATTTAATCAATTAAAATGTCGCCTACCGAATATTTTAGATAGCAGTCGATCATATTTCGTACGAATACGATAATAGTACATTCACACATAGTCAGAATCGTTTTTATTGTTACCTGGAATGAGGATAAAACGATAAACGATTTTCCTCGCTAGTGAATATTTTATTTGTTTTGTCGTACAACTGAGTTGCACGAGCCATATAGTTTCAGATAAAATCAATAGAATCAAATGCATTTTTAGTAGTATACAAATTTTAAATTATTACCAAATCTGTTGATATATACTCGTATATTAATTTTTTTTATTAGAATAAATATAAGCTAAATACACACGTTTTGTGCATTTTTTCATTGGGAGTCATTTATTTTGGATCATTTAGCATATTAATATTAAAATTATTGACAGGGAAAATCGCTCACTGGTGAAGCCGACGTAATGATCTGAATTTTGTGTAGAAAAGAAATATTATTTTTATTTTTTCTTATCCATAATTCATAAACATACATTTTTAAAACTAAGTGATACATTTTTCATGTCTGTAAAAACTAAAAGAGTAGATCAAACTTCAAATTGTTCAAACCCTCTATTGAAGAATATTTTAGAATTTAATAAGTTTCATCTTTTTTGTTTCAACGATATTCTAAATTCTAAAACAACTTAAACTGACCTAATAGAGACCTATATATCGATGGAACAGTTATTAAAATAATTTCGTAGCAATAAAAACTGATATATCAAGACAGTAACCTTTGTAGTTGAAATTGTACCAAGAAAGAAAACAATTTGTATAATATGTGTATAGATAAAAGAAGAAGTTCTGACTGACTGATTCATAATCAATGTACAGCCTATACTATGATAGCTAGCGAAATGAAAAATTCAGGATATGTTTTTACCATGGTTTAGGCGTGCAATTAAAAAGGGTTTTGAAAAATTTTGATTTTAAAGGGTTAAAATAGTCAAAAACAAACAAAATATCCATGATTTTGGAAAAAATAATAAAATTGTTTTATTGATTTGTGAGTAACCTGGGTAACATGGATTAAAAAAAAATAAGGCAACGCGATGAACTAAAGGTAACCACCACATGTAATATAATAGTATAAAATAAAATGTGACGTTTCGAAATATGACAAAAGATCAGCAATAGAAAAAGAACTGCAAAATTGCTAAATAATCATTAGACATGAGTGTATAATACACCACATTGAAGGTACTGGATCGGACGTCAGAAGATTTGCGAAGCAATCAGGTGTTTTTTGGAGGTACGACGATGCCAGAGATTTTCGCCAAACGCTAACAGTAATTCCATGATCAACAGCTGCTGATAAAATTACGCTTGCTTTAAGTCATCGATCATACGTAAAAACTCTCAAGTTATCAGTGAACTTGCGAGTCACGTTATAAAATGACGAATTGGCGGAAATATTTTACAAGCAATTATTGGACGTTGACAACGGAAAAATTCCGGTCGACGCTCCCACTGGCCTCATTTCGTTTCCACATAATTGTTGTCAATTCACATCGCCGATAGAAGAATATTTTATCCCGAAAGTGTTTACGAATATTGTTTCAAATTAAAAAATCCATAAACCTATCATTACCATTACCATAGTGACAACACACCGTTTTATTGTGATAGCGTAATTATATTTAGCGTAGCGTTAAAAATACTTTTTACTGAAATTTAAACGTTTTAATCTAAACTAACAAAAATTTAAACTGATACGGCAGCGACGGGTAATTATAAATATATTCTATAACCGATTGCCACATATATGCAAGATCTTAACTTGAGAACATTATAAATTATAATTGAAAAGGATTGTCTACAAACAGCACAAATACTTGTAGAACAGACAAGATGAATTGCAGGCAGTATTTCTCCAACTACATGTTTCTATACAGCAATTCAATTATAAATTTGTATGCAGATACATAATAGTAAATAATGCTACTTTGTGCACCTGCAGAATTCAAAACAGATTCCAGATTTCAAAATTATGTTTTATTTTTATTAATTTTTTTATTCCGCAAATCCAATAATAATTTCATTCATCATATAATCAAAAAACGTAACGTATGTTGTTAGTTTATTTCAACTTTAAAGTACATAAAAAAAAGGTTATAAAATTGTTTAATTTTGAAGGGGGACGAGAGATTTCCAAAAATTATACAAAGGCCACCAATGCACATTTAAAAAAAGTTGGGAACCACTGACATAGTTTATACGTTTCCAAAACGCACTGTTTCACAACGACCTATTTCTCGTGTTTTTCGGGACCAAGTGTACCTGGAATACTTGTAGTGGAAATGAAGAGAAATAAAGACATGTGTATTATTTAATTTCAATATTAAAATCAAGTATATGCACAGGGAATACGTGTGGACGGGCGAATTATATATTTTATCTTCACGCCTCGGGGTCAGCGTGCGTACATGGCGTTCACGACCTCGCGATACGTGACCGCGACGAGCGGAAGACGCGGGGGGGGACCGAAAATCGTTCGTCACAAATCTTTGCGCAACGGGGGCTGGTCGGGGGCGCGCAAGGGACGGTGGAGAAAACGAGGGACGGGCTCGGCGCGCGTAGGGCTCCACCAGGAAAGGACGAAGGACGAAACGGACAGGCCGCGGCATCTGTGAGCGACCGGCCGAACAGGTGGTAAACGTGGTGGTCGCCGCGGACGCCAGCGACTCGGACCCGCACGGCGCCTGTGCGCGTCGCATCGATCGCCGTAGCAAGGTTACCGCGAGAGACGAGAGCGTCGCGTCGGAGGCGGCCCGCGATTGGCCGACAGCCGTCCTTGACAGTGTGCACGGCTGCCGAAGGAGTTCGCCGTAGATAGGGTCGCGCCCGGCCACCGGCGGCCGCGCCGCTGATTCCCCGTGACCCTGCAGGGACGTGAGGTCCGTCTCCGCCGCCGCGCTCGTCCGCCCGAACCGCCGCCGCCCGACACCGATCCACCGACCGGCCGACCGTCCGACAGATCTTGCGACCGACACGAAATCGGCCCGACCGCCCGCACTCGGCTACAGCCCGACTTTGACCGCGGTAAGTACGCCCTGGCGCAATACGACAGCAATAATATTATGTACGTTTCGATTGCTATACGTTGTTGTTATTGTTATGGCGAAATATTTTTTTTATTTTTTTTTTTCAATTTCAAATTTTCCCCTTTTTTTCCCTGCGCTTGTTTACCGCGCGCGTTCGGCAGAGAAAATCACCGTCTAGAACAGAGAACCTGTACTCCCGTCTTATATTATTAGTATTATTATTATTATTATTACATCGATTCCCACCGCCGCCGCAGCTGACGAACGGGTGCGGGCACCACTAGCACCGGCGGACGAGTGGTTGCGTTCAACACGGCACGGCACGCGACCGGCACGCCGCCGATCGCTGATAATATAAACCGCCTTATCACGTCCGCGCCGCAACAAATACGCATCTGCACGTCCTCCGGTGCTCGTCTAATCGGCGGGCGGGCAAAAGTAGGGTGACGCTCTGTTGACGTAGTGTGTAATGCTGAACACAAAGAAAAACGTTTTCGACCTGTTCTCGCGTAACCGATTCGCCTCTCTAACCGGCGTCGTTCCCGAGAACGAGACGGGACGACCGTGCAGTTAGGGAAAAAAAAAAAATCAGTACGGCCAAATCATATAGGGTACGCCGTTCGTTTTTGAATTGTTTTGAAATTCGCAATCGTGTCGTCGCCATTGTCGTATCGTCGTTCAGTGGTGAACGCCGCAGAGGCTTTCGCGAACGCAAACGCACCGAGAAGGAGCGTCTGGAAAACGAGCAGCTTATGACCGATACACGCCATTCGGTTGGTCAACGACTCGCGCAATGTTTTTAGCTCGACGTCAAACAGTTATGGAGAACGAACGTAAACGCAAACGGGCCGGAGCTGCTCGCGAGAAATACGATCAAAACAAACGCAAACGATGCGATACATTACCCGTATCGGATCACGAAGTTACTCTCGCTAAAGCAGTCGAATCGAAAGAAACAATTCGTAAACGTAAACGCGCTAAAGCTACGCAAGAAATATGAACGAGACAAACTCAAAGGAGAAATAATTAATATAATATTACACGTATTGGACATTTTCTAATATCGAGTGGCTCTCGATAAACCTGTTGAATCATAAGAAAAAAAATCCGCACCCGCAAACGCGCTGAAGCGGCTCGCAAGAAACATAAACAGAACAAACTCAATCGTGAAAAACGAGTTTGTGAAGATCAATCCGAATCGCTTATTTTCGAACAGCCACCCAAACGTTTTAAATCCTAAATGTATAACATAAGGAACATAACTCTCTACACGTTTCTTCGAGAATAAATTCGGCGTCGCTTGTTTGGTGTGCGATGTACGCACTTAAGAAAAAATCAATCCTCGTTGTGAGAAATATGTCCGGTCTAAGACGTCATTCGATTTTATATAGTCAAACCTGTTACAAAGTGTTGTTCTCAGCATGAAGATTCCCCGTCTTTTGAAATCAAATGGCTTCTTTTATCCCTCATACTTGCGTCTCGCCAAGAATTCCGTTCGTGTAAATCTGTCAATTTCGTTTTGTACATGGCTGGAACGGGATCATCGGCCAGGTGACTAATGTGCCCGTTATGCCGGATGAAAAGAAGGCGAAGTCGGAGCGACTCCCCAAAAACATATATTATATGATAAAATGTTTTTCCCGTGCAGCGGAGGATTTCCCTGGATCTGTATTGAAAAAACTGTAGGGCCATCTGTGTACAGGGGTACGATACGAATTGTTGAAAAATACACTCGGCCCGCACAACCGACCCCGGATTCGAGCACCGTCTACCACCCCTTCGTCTGTCCGGACTAGGAAACGATCGCGGGAAACGGTAGTTGTGTACGCCCAATGATGACTTGGCGGTTTCACGACCATTTATATCGGGCATCGGCCATAGGGTTCCGGTGGTCCGAAATGCAAGCTATCATTCCTATTGTACTGGACGCGTATCAAACGTTTTGCGCAGTAGCGGTGGCCGACTTCTGGGCCCCGTACATAGTATATTGGCATCGTGAAACAAAAAAGTTCACGCCGCCACCGGAGAGGTTTATGGATAAAGCGCTATAACGGACGCCTAGTGAGAGAATCGTGTTTGGAAACTGCGAGTACACGACGCGGCACGATAGTCACGAAACTTACGAAACTGCGAGTTATACGGCCCGACCGGCCGGGCGATTCGTGTCCGCGCGTATCGTTTTGAAATTTAAAAAGAAAAACCGAAATTACCGAAACATTATGTATACACGCGTCGGTCGGCTCGCGTTCTAACCATTCGCTTTGTCCGTCCCCAGTCGGGCCGACAACAACGGTATACCAGCCGACTGCAGATATTTTAACCACACGGCCTCGACATTAGACAGACATCGCATAGCGGTTACTAATCTACATCGATTCTCCGTCACGGCCCCCATCAGAGATAGACCTTTGAAAAACGTTGAAATCTCCGATGCATATCCGCCCGCGCAGTCAGAGATTGATGTACCAGACATTATCTGCATGTAATACTCAATCCCACTCGCAAAGCGCAGCAATAATAATCTTTCGAGATATTGTAATGCAATATCAATACCTAATTATTCCGTGTAGGATAAAAATCCAATACGAATTTCAAACCACGGCTATAAACAATATTGTGTTATAATATCTATAGTCGGAGTTCAAACTCGAGGTCGTCATGGTATGGATACAAACAATAATATAATTATTAACACTGTATATTTTCAACTTTGTTGTCTATAAATGCGATTTATGTAAAATATTGTTCACCAAATGTTTTTCAGTGATGTGCAGTGAAAACTCTAATCTTAGACTAAAATTAATATCAGTCTAACCTCGAACTAAAACTTCAAATCAATTGCAAATGTATAATATTTGAGTATATCACGCCTTACAAGCTGCGCGGGGTTTATTTCCAACTGAATAAAATAAATATCGCTTTGCTTTACACGTCGAGCAAAGAGATTTGCGATTGTCTTAAAGAAATACCAATACACGATTATAACCATTAAAACAATACTACATATTTTATTATATCCATGTTATGTGTCTTAGACCGTTCTATGTTCCTATATGTAGGTAGTTAAACAGACGTAAACCATTTAAGCTCTTTTCCTGCGTAATTGATTAATTTTCCTCCGCACAGTATGGTACCAATATAAACAAACGCAAATATATTATACCCCCCGCACTATATCGTTTCGACCATCAGTTATAACTAATAATGTATACATAAACATGAACTAATATGTAATATTTTATGAAACTATAACTCGGATCTTTGCGTTCATAAGCTATAAAAGCAACAGTGACTTAGTACATTTTTAATTGTGTATCCATTTATTCTTCATAAAACATTTAAGTTGAAGGTCAATAATAATTTCAAAAAATAGTCGTACATCTTATAATCCTGGTGTAAGCCGAATCGTTAATGTTTCTCCATTAGATCTACACCTACAGTTTTCGACGGATCGGCTGCAGGTATGTAATGTTTGAAATGAGCTCATTATAAATCAGTATATTATCAATACTGACAAGTAAAAAGAAAAATATCCATAGTTTTATCTTGCTTTTCAAAACGTCTCGATAAAGTAATGTTTTCTTTTCTACAGCAAAACACCGTAAACAAACGATATTATTACAATAATAATTCAAAACTTTTGATTGAGCACTCTTAGATGTGATATAATTACATTTGGTCTATTGCAGTGTTTACGAAATATTATTTTTATAATTATAATTCATTAAACTTAACAGTCAATATATCATATATACGAGTATATGGTATATAGTAAACCTTGAAACTTGATTTTAACTAAACCTGAAGTAAATATTAAATATTCATTAGTTAATTTTTATAATAGTTCTATGATATAATATAATAGTATAAATAGTATCATATTATGATATAGGTACCTACTATCAATGTTTAGGAACTTAAAAATTACCATATTTTATATAAATCATTATCATATTATTAATTTATAATATTGAGCTAGTACATTGACAAAACTATTAATGTACCTAGTAAAGTTTAAAAATGTGCGATAAAAATAATTTTAAATCTTATAAATCCAACGTCCTATACATCTAAAATCCTTATAATCGTGAATACAATTTTAGAAGCGGAAACACTATGATGTATTTCAATAATTACCAAATAATATTATATATTTACGTAATATTTTAAACTTAACACTTATTGAAAATTAATGAAATATTCAACTTATACATAATGTGAAAAAGTTTGACAACTTCAATTGCATTGTAAGTGTTTATAAAAATAAAAAAACATTTCACTAGTTACATGCCTGATGTTGACCAAGTATATGAGTAGGTATTCAAACATTAACATTCAGACAACAGACAAGTTATACTTTACTCACATAACTCATGTGTATACGTAGATATATCTAAACAATTTTTTATGATTATTTTACTGGTTTGCAGTCATCACTGTGTTTGTCAAAGATGGACCTTCACCTTCGACATTACACAATAAAAAATTGATTATTTTTATTTTACGCAAAAATATAAAACGAAATAAATACTTTATAAATTGATTAAATTAAACACACATTTAATTTTAAATAAACTTATTTGATGAAAATAGTAAATATGTTTACTACTGATTGTTTTCAAATTTAAATGTAAATCAATTGTTTGGCGTATGCATGAAATCGTGCATAACGGCATTGGCATAAGATTATAGTTTATATGAAAACACGTAAAATGTACTCGTATGGTGAAATTTATTTTGAAAGTACTACATTTCAATAATAATTATTGAATGAATACAATTTTTGTAATATTTTTCTAGTAAAAAAAAAAAAAAATACGGTTATACTTATTCATTTTGTGCAGCTAAAATATTTACAATTTTCTTTACGAACAGTTTTTTTAAATGATTTTATATTATTCATTTAAATTATCATAACGTGTCAAACCTATTTATGTATACTTTAAGTGGTATTTTATTCTAATTAATCAATTATTTACATCTGTGTTTCATCATACAAATTATATTTGTGCTACAGTTAATTCCAATATTTAAAAGTTACATGCGTTTGTATGACCAGAATAAACATAAAACATTATTTAATCGTTTCAGAAAACGTAAAGGTTAGAAGTATGTAAATCATAATATTTTAAAGGTCGACATAATGATAACATTTTTAGTGAAAAATGAAAATATTATAGTGCATTTGTTGTGGTTTCAATAACTTTCGAAAGTAAAATATAAAGTTACTATTTTTCTATTCTAGTCGGCTGTCGGGTTCGCTTGTACATTTCGCGCTACGTTTAGAGCGCAAACATTTTCGAAGTGTAACTACTCGCGCCTAACGTGGACAGCTGTATTTCGTCATCGAGACCGTTTCTGTGTGATGCAATATTATTGAAGTCACAATAGTATTATGTTGCCGAGAGTTTGTGCACGCGCGTTGAAAAAAAAAAAAAATAATAATAATTCGAAGTAATTATAAATGTACAGCGCAAAGAGTTCCAAGTCCCTATGACCTGTACGATTATATCTCGCGAGTCATAAGTGTAAACTCACATCAGAGCGCGCCGGGGAGATAAAAAAAAAAACGCTCGCGGACATGCGTACAGTGACGACCTCTGTAGTACACATCATGCCGTGGTTACATATTATTATTATTATTATTCGTAGACCGTACACGGTACACTCCGGTGGAAGACCGCGTAGTATTTGAACCGAGCGTTTCCCAAGTTCCTATTTACACCATTCGCTTTTCGCCCCGTGAGCTAATTCGATATCGTACTCTTGCTGAACAGTTGTTTGGAATTCGATCGTAAACAATAAAAATGTGATGTACACTACGCGTACAACTGACGGTAAGACGAGACTAGTTTGAAAAACGTTCCGAGGCAGTGTATGAAAGCACAAAGCCGTATGAACAAGAACAGTAACAATAATACGCGTTCGAGCACAGCAACAATGTACCTAAGTTTACAATGCGTACACATAAACATAATGTGTATTGCCAGTTATAGCCAGGCGGCTCGTACTCGATTCTTTCCCCGAATCACGTGTGATATTTTCCCGCCGCCGCTCGCCCCAAAACATTTTTTACTATTCAATTTCAATCGTGCAAAATAAGACAATATAATTTGAGGAACCGATATTGGTAATGCGAGAACACTTAAAAGTTTTTTAAAAAGTGTGTGCTTCGTCAGTCATTCGGACTTATAATTTTTTTGTGAATCACGTGATTCAAATACCACCGCACATGGTACGAACAATAACTGTTGTCGTGTATTCGTTGAATAACGTTATATTGCAAGCGTTTTCGATGGCTAAAATGATCGATGCATTGTTTAAACACGGTCGTCCGACTGTTTATTTTTTATGTAAATTACGATTTACAAAAAAAAAACTCCATAGTAACTATTATCCAGCACCATTTGATGAACTTAAATGATTTCAACACGCTCCGAATTAAAAAAATAAATTAGGATGTCAAAAATATTATAATAACGATAAGTAATGATTACATAGGATTCGATATTAAAATTGTTTGTATAGCTTTGCATAACATTGGCAAAACTGCTAATTCTTTTTTTGTACTTTTTAGTATTTTTTATGTTTTTTTTTCTCGATAACCGCTACTTTCTATTTATTTATAATATCAACTTTTTCTTTTGGAAAATATTGTACGGACCCAGAGAGACTAGCGGCCGGTGTGCAACGTACAAGTCTTGCACACCCGGTAATAATCGCGGTACGCGTATAAATAGCGAACGCGCCGATGAACTTTGAACGGTTATAGGGAAATGTTTTTACGATTACCTTTTACGATTCCACGGTTCAGCGAAAGTCCTTTACTTAAAGTGTAATTACGCTTTATAACACCCGAAAGGCTACACCGAGTATACGAAAACGCCGAGACATACGAGCAATTACACGAGCACCTTCGCGGTATTATATACAATGCAATATAATATTTTCTACATATAATTAGAATAAAGAATGGTACGGCGCTGGATGACGTTCCTGTAATCCGCGCACGTTGGCGGACGAAATATGAAGACCATTATTATTATTATTACTTGATACGAATATTTGGCGCCCTTGGCGCGAATAAATGTCGAGTACGGTTACATTATACGTCTTGCTCGCTGAGAATAGCGTCTTCGATCTCAAACGAAATAAGTTAAACTATCAAATATCGACGTGTGACCATCTGTACATCTACATAATATTTATTGTACGTCTAAAGGTCGCTCCACACTATTCGTGTTTCGCGTTTCGTATTTCGTGTTTTCACGTTTCGTGTAATTTCGTGAATAGTGACTTTTTCACGAAAAATTTTTTCGTGAAAACTGATTCGCGGTGTTTCGCGACCGAGGCGGTAAATTTACGAAATCAAAGGACACGAAAAAATAATTTCGTATTGTTTCGTGACATTCGTATGGTTTCGCGTGTTGTTTCGCGTTGAGCATTGTTTTCGTGAATAATATAATATTATTTTTAGAAAAATGAAATCGGATGGTAAATGTATATCACCCCATCGCTATCAACAATTATCGATATAGATGATATCGTGTTGAATAACATTTCGTTTCCTATTTAGTTTAGTATAAGTAGTTTAGTATTCATCATGGCGTCCGAGTGGAGTGATGAACTAGTGCTTTCATTTATCGATGAATTTAAAAAGTTCCGTTGTTTGTGGGATCCGAAAGATACGGACCGTAAATCTAAAAATAAAAAAAACGACGTCTATCGCGAACTAAGTGTACAATTTAAAAAACCATCAGAAGAAATTAAAAAGAAAATTATGAATTTGATTCAAAGTTATCGAGGATATCGACGCGAAATGCGAAACATCACGAAACGAAAAACACGAAACACGAAACGCGAAACGCGCATAGTGTGGAGCGACTTTAAAGAATAAATCATCAACATCTTGCAGTCTATCCTCCCACCAGCTTGCGGTTTTTAGTGGGCCGAACTTTTCCTCTTATACGGTGTAGGATGTAAAACGCGTCGCTAGAACGGTGAAAAGGTTCTACGGTCGAGTTTTTATGTTATATTTTTATGATAATATTGTCTCGAAATGAAATCAAAAAAATACATAAATGAAATAAAACAAAATAAAATCACTCCCGTAAACACCCGGTTATGGACCATATGGACCATCCGGTCGCTGTATTGTAGAATTCCAAGGACACGGCAACGGTTTGGACAAAGCGAACCGTTCACGTACCGGCCCCCGGACAGTTTTTATACCGCTGCAGGTTGTTGTCAAAATGTTGTGTGCACAAGCCGCCCGATGCAGTGTTCAAATCCTCGCGTGTAGTACAATATGGCAAGTCCGTTTGCATAGAGCAGCGGTTCTCAAACTTTTTTGTTCGCAGAGCCCTTAAGATGTTTCAAAAATAAATGAAAAAATCCACGGAGCCCCGAAAACCAGGGATGCCAATTTTAAACCATAGCTCATAAAAAATTATGACCATGACGTATAAACAGTCTTGTAAAGTATTTGAGTAAAAGTATTTGTATAAAAGTACTCAAATACGTATTTTAAACACTTCTGGAAAAAATACTTAGACTTAGTATTTTAAATACTTTACCAGAGTATCTGTGTTTAAAATCATATACTATTTGCAGATACTTATTTAAATCCTATCACATTAAAATAATAAATTAATTGGTAAGTTAATAATAGAATTATCAACCATTTATATCCGTGCTATGTAAATAAAATCTATTCGAGTAAATGTGACAAATTACTAATTGCCGTACTGAACAGACTGAAGACCAATTTTAGATAATTCCATTCCAAATACCAGAACCTGAGAACCCTATTCATAGTCTACAACATTATTATGATTTATGACTATTGCCTATAATAATATAATATATATATATAATATTTACTATTAAGTATATTAGTAACCCATATCGATTAACAATTTCATATGAAAATTGAAATTTCTTTTATTTTCGGACACAGATAGTTAGCAAACTAATGCATGGTATACAGCTATGCTATATATCATATATGTATGGAATATACTATAGAGGTATATCTCGATGATTCTTTGTCACAATATCCTCCTCTATATAATTGATGTAATACATGAATATATTTTTAAATTCATTTAAATTTTGTTTATGATTTTAAAGTAAGCAACATAAAATTGTTTAAGTACCTATTTGAAAGTATCTACGAATACTTTTATGAAGTATCTGTATTCGTACTCGAATACTTTTTATTAACAATTTTTCAAATCTGTATTTGAATACTAAGGTATTTTTTACAACACTGCGTATAAATACGAGTTGGTTTTTGATTTGTTTCTTCAAAATACGTATGCCGTATAAGTACAGAATATTTACAGTTAGTTCAAATTTTTCACACAAGAAAAATTTTGCGTTTAGATACTGTTTAGTAATTTATAAGTCTTATAATATGTGCAATGATATGGTTTTTTTTTTAAATTTATCGTTACTTTGATATTATTTGGTTTGATGGAAGAAAATGAATAAGCGCACTGCGCACGAGGTCTGCTTTTATACAATATAAATTATAATGATACTATCCAGTATCCATGTCTACATATATAAATGTAACAGGTTGACCGATAGCGTATTGTTCGAATCTGATTTACAATCCAGATGTGTCCGCAGTGTGGTTAGATCAGTCTCGCGGATCCCTGGGGCTCGGCGGAGCACAGTTTGGGAACCGTTGGTGCAGAGATTGGAGTACACTATCCCGGTAGAACATCAAATGGAAAGTAACACGTTTTATCGAGTGGTTTTTTTTTTTTTCTTATTCGGGCATTCAGCACTCCTCGCCGCCGAAAACGTTTACGCGCGAACGTCATTTTTCACTATGCGCTCAATATAGTCCTGAATGCGCAAGTTTTTTCTTATCCGTAACCTTTCGTTCTCAAGCAAACAGATCAAAGGCCAATGTTCATTACTTATTATCGAGAGATCAGTATTTGTGTATACGTTTATATTTCCCACGGTTTTTCTTAATAATTACATCGACACGGACAGCAAAAACTCTGCACCGCATTTCAATG
Source organism: Periphyllus acericola (assembly GCA_949715065.1). Taxonomy (NCBI): domain Eukaryota; kingdom Metazoa; phylum Arthropoda; class Insecta; order Hemiptera; family Aphididae; genus Periphyllus; species Periphyllus acericola. The sequence goes on along the minus strand of OX454267.1, from coordinate 37,038,303 downwards.
AAATACCTACTGTTCTTTGTTCTATTCGTTGGAATTGATAACGTACGATTTTGTAACCACAATTTAAACGTTGGTACACTTTTTTCAGTTAATTTGAAAATATCGCCCCATATTTTCGGAGGGACTTTACAGTTCATTTAATTTTAAATCAGTTTACGAAAATACCTTCACCGATTTACATAAATTTGATTTTAAATACTTTTATTAAACATCGGACCCTTTTGTGCTAAAAAAAATCCCACGTCGTACCTAGACAACACTTTGATTTTGAAATGAAATGTTGATTATATTAATTTTATTGTCTCCGATTAAAAAAAATTCCATACCAAAATGAATGGATTTTAATAACAGTTATACTGTTAGTACTCGTATGTTATGTATTTGTTGATTTCATATTTAACTTCAAACTATGTATTTCGATTTTTAATGAGCGTAATCGAAATCACTCATCTAAATATTGTTTTATTTTCTATTGCCGAAAATTCAGTTGCCATAGCTTCAAATATATTCGGTAAGTTTTTATCATAGGTCATAAGATAATGGGTTATTTCTATGAATTATCGGTTTTCATGTATTTAGGTTAAATACCTGTAGATGTAAGCAGACGAAAACGCTAAATCCGTCTAAAACCAATACGATTATTAGTTGTGCGTAATATTTGTGTGGTTTTTATCAATATTTAATGTCAATTGATGATAACCTGAACATGTTTACAAGTGGTGAACCTTCAGTTTTCTATGTCTTGAAATAATATTAACCTTAATTAATATTTAATAATAATAATTATGCTAGCGATAAAAACAAATTAACAATCAATTGACTTTGACACTTATTCGCGTTTATTTTCAAACACTTGACCCGTATGAATGAACGCAGTGAATAATGATTTTAAAGTATGTTTTTTAAGTTGATTATACATATGTACAAAGAGTAAACACTAATATTTAATTAGAGTGTATTTACTTTTTTTTTCTTACAGAGTTTTCGTGAATAATGTTTCTAATTCATCTATGTTGGTATATTTTCATAGCATTAAATTGTGTGCGTATTCAAATTCATAAATATTATCATACGCTATGGTTTCATAACAACAGTACTCGTATGTAACATTAATCGATGCAACTATCAATCTTTAAACGCGAGAAGGAATTTCTTGACGTCGAATTTAAAGTATATTTCATAAAAGCTTAAGTTGAAAAGTCGTTCTCATTTTTTCTCGATAAAATATGCGAAACTACGAAAGTAAATATATGTATGACATTTAACGACAAACAAAGTGCTGATAACGCCCGAAAAAAATCAGTCACACGTCGATGATATTTATCCGATTGTACAATTTATCGGTTTTCGTTAAATAGTTTAATCATAATGCATCCGTCATTCATATCATTGTGTAAAAATAAAATATTTTGATGTATCAACAGTTTTACTAAACTATAAACGAACGTGTCGTGAACATTGGACGCGTATTGCAAAACCACATACTACTCTGCACCTATTGCATAAAACTGACCAAATAACAAATACGTCTTATCTACTGTTTTCATTACTTGAGTGAACTTTGACACTTCTGGGGGCGTTAAATTGTCAGCTAAGAATTTTACTACTGGGACATTGATCTACATATCGTTTTAATCAGGTAAAATTAATTAAGTGTTTGTGTGTGAACTAGTGGTTTTCGTACATTTTACTCGCTTCCATAAATTCGAGTGCCTACTTGACATGTTTAAATTATCTCTAGTTCAAAATAAAATGTTTATAATTTAAAATTAACCTTCTGATGTTCGTATAAGTAATAGTATTGAATTACTCAAATTGTTATCGTTATAATATTTTCACGGTAATGTGTAGGTATTATATCATAAAATATCTGGATGAAAAGATTTTATTAAAAATTCTGGCCTTGAAAACGTAATTTATCGTAAAGCTATTTATTCATTATATATACAATTTATAAATGTATTCAATAAGTTAATGATATTCTTCTCAATCCTTAATGTAAGTGGCTCATCAATACTTTAAGAATTGTACTTCTCTAACATGGTCCACAAACCATAATTAAATACCAATTAGCTGCTAATCCATTTATTTTATTTAAGGCATTTTCGTAGTAATTTATTAGTAATTAAAGGTATTGTTTGTATGGTATTCAACCAAAAGAAAGAAAAATCCTTGCTTCGCTGGTTCTTTAATTCGCAATGGCGAGTGCGCTGGTCGATTTAAATTTTTCTTAACTAACATTAATAGAATATTGTGTAAAGTATAAAAAAAAAATTTGCTTTCACAACTTGAAGGTTATTGACTCTGCTATCTGTTCAGCGGTTATGTGAATCTAATATGCAAAAGCTACAATTCCTCGGCTCTAGGCGTATTATCATTACAATCATAATCATCATCATCTGAATGATGATGCTTCTAGGCCAAGCCTTGTCTTTGAAGCCAGTCATAGCTGTCACTTGCTATATTCTTGAGTTTTCGGTATGAGGTAAAACCCATATGTTGGGAGATTTCTAGAAAAAAATGCCACGGTGTTGGGGAACCTTATTATATTAGGGTAATTAAGTGAATGGTTTCAGGGCCCTTTGGATTATACTTTAACCGTAGCAAAGAAACGTTTGGGAAATACTGTTCAAACCATAAATTATAGAATTAATATAATCTTCATTATTAAATACTCATAAATAACAAATAAATAGTATTTATTTTTATATGGGTTTAACACATACGGATAATATAGGCATCCGGATCAGTTATTGCGATGATGTTGATCTCGAATGGATGAACTTTTACTTGTGTCGCCTATGTTTACATTGATACGTGTTTTGTGTTTATGCGGTTGACTATTATATTTGTAAACGTATTCTTATGAGTTGTTAAACAACTATATTGATGTAATAGAGTTTTTATTGAATATATCTATTTTTCAAGGAGGGCCCGGAAGCTGTGGCCACTAGCCCTCCATATGGATTTTTGGTTTGTAGGTTTTTAACTTTTTTAGAGGAACTATATGTGTTCACATTGCCGATAGAGTCGAGTGACCCATCCTGCTACCAGCAGCTTCGGGTGGTAATCGGCAGCAGCACTGAGAGTGACTGCGGCAGACCGTTCCGCCACACAGTGCCACGTTATACGAGTACATCCGTTAAAACTTGCAGAAGGATGGATTTTCCCGATCATCCTCTGATTCATTTATCGATAATTACCCTTGCACGATGACGGTCTTATGATATAAGCTTTATTTTTATTTTCATTATCGCATTAATTATCGTTATGCTCTCGTTTACTCCGTCCGGCACTCAGATTTTGGACTAGTGCGGCGAAATTTGAAGGGTGCACCGGGCAAAACAATTTTTTTATTCTTCTTTTCACATCAGGGGTTGGAGTTATGGTGGCATATTAGTGGAGGCATATGACCTCATGCATCATACCTCACCATCACCTGTGCACTTCATACAGCACTGCTTCGTTCGTTGTTACAACCGTTCGCTCCTCCGCAGTCATACTTGCGATATTCGAGCGTTAACAAAGTTTACCGTTTTTTCCGCAGGAAATGTCATCGTCCGAGTCGACGGAACAACCCGGCTGGCTGAGACTCGGCGACCTGGCCATAGGAGACGGCGGCGTGTGCGTTACGTCACTGATCAAGGACAAGATACGCGAGTACATGTTGAACGAGGAACAGCAACAGACGCCCGCGCCGGCTTCCAAGAGCGGCGGCGACGGCGGCGGCACGTGCGTCCGGCGGATCGGCAACTCGTTGGACCTGTTGTTGCGCGACAGTCGAAACGCCGGCCATGCCGTGGCCGCGGCCACCATCAAGAGCAGGCCGTCGCCGGCCACCGTCAAGAGCAGGCCGTCGCCGTCCACCGCTGCCTCCGCCGCAGCGTCCGGTCCGACGGTTGTTGTCCCTTCGGACGGCGCCGCGGACGACCACGGCGTGTCTACGACCATCAGCGCGCCAGCCGACAGCTCCCGGCCGACCGCCGACAGACCGCTGCCGCCGTTACCGCCCAAGTTCACCAAACGGTAAGCATCGTGATCGTCGGTAAATGGCAGCATTTCGAAAACTGGACCTGATTGTTAGGTCCGTGAGGTTAGCGGGAAAAATCGAGCATTCATTTCCGCTAAAACGCCAATCGTTCAGTGCTATATTCAGCTGCGTCGTTTGAAAAATTAGCGATCTTTTCGGATCGAAGTATGACGGAGCTCATGACTTTCTCCGCTGACTTCACGTTGATCTATGCACTTGAATCCGCTATAGTGCCTATATCTAGTGGTGAATCAGTATTCAAGGGTATCATTTTAAAAATTAGTGTTCCGTTTCCCCACGAGAAATCGATTTTTCAAAGTCTTACGCTAGCGGATGAACTTTCAGCACTAAAATCATTCCTATAGCACCAAAATGTAGTGCTGAAGAGGTGTTGTTCAACGTGACAATTTTGAAAACTAGTGTTTCGTTTCCCCACGATAAATCGATTTCAATACTCGTGATTTCGAACGCGCACAAGTGTTGAATATATACTATCGTACAAACATATTATAATATTTTTAACGACGTCTGAAATACTTCATAAACGTTAAAAAACAAATGTCTTCGTCAGATTAATTATCTGATCACCCGATTCAGTCTAAAATGTGAAATGATGGACATGTCGGAAATCATAATCCGCCGTCGATATTGCATCACAAATGTGTACGCTGAAGCAGCAAACTGAGCAAACCGACTTTTGGCCAGACACACTTCTAAAGTTCTAAACGCGTTCATTTTACCGTCGGTCTTAAATTTTAAAACGTTATTGTATGGTCGCCCCATTATAACATTACGTTTATTGGCCCGTGAGAATCAGCCGTATTTCTCACGAAATCGACCGGTGTTTTATCCGTGAACAGTGTAAACTGTAAACTATATGATATTATTAGCCATTTGTGTTGGTCTATTTGGGGACGCTTGCAATAACAAAACCAACGTTTACCCCAAACGAAGTGTAAACACTATATTATATTGTTTTTACGTTTTCCGCGCGAGAGACACTGTGTACAAAAGTTGGTTCTGTGAGATACCTATACGGGATATATAACCATGTAGAACGATATTTACAGCGGCCAGTAACAGTATACACAAACAGTAGTGGTTTTATGGTCTACATCGCGGTACACAAGCTCCAAGGGTATATCCAATTGTATGACTAATATTTTGGCCGGCATTCAATTATTTGGATTCCATATCTTCAAATATTAATTACAACCTATATTGCTCTAGTGTACGTCTCGGCGCGCGTGCTGTGAAACCTGAGAGTGGAAAAAAACGAACTGTTAACAATAAGTAAAAATAAACGGGATTTAAGAAGCATAACATTATAGCGTTATCAAACGAAAAACAACACTTGGGGCATACTAGAACGAATCGAAGAGTTATAGTTATAGTTAACATTTTTAAAAACATTCCAACAATTATTATATAAGTCGTCGACCAAAACCATAATACCTGCAGGTATTCATTTTCTGTTGTGAGTGTAAATTAATACTTTCCAATAACTAAATAGTTTTACATTTCATGAATTCCTAATTCTATTCTAATTATTAGGATATGCACGTAATATATACGTTGTATAGTTTTCATGCTTTACGAACTTAGGCGATTGTAGTTCTTTATGTTGGTAATAATGTATAATTTGGTTTCAATATAGGTACACTTAGATAGGTTAGATATATAGGTACGTACCTACGTATTAACGAATCAATACATATTTAGTTGTATGCATTTTAAGTAAACTCATCCTCCAAATAATCTAACATAATTTAGTCATAGGGAAATTGAGCACGAAACATACCTGTATACATACTGTATGATGTGTATTGAACATAATTTATACTAAATGTCGGACAAATAATAAATTACTTCGATAAAATCAATTGTTATAGCTAAGGCTCGGAAATTGATGAATAATTAAAAAATGACCTAAAAAAATGCAAATATGACATTAAAATGACTAAAAATAACCATAAAAAATGACCTTAAAAAATTACAAATAATGAAAAAAAAATATTTTTTTAAAAATATAATATACAAATTATAAAACTTAAAAATTATTCAAAATTATTGCAATGTACTATTTTAAAGCATACTTTTTGTTCTCAAAATTAAACTAAAGAAGATTATCGAACAATATATATTAATGTTCTAAAAAACTTCTCTCTACGCCCACTGAAGTGATTGGAACAAATATAAAACGAACCAAATCTTCAGCACTGAGGTCATCAAGAAAACATTCTTTTGAGGCTTCTTCACCATATAGAATCTTTGAAATTGTTAACATCGCTTGAAATCCAGTATTTTTCTCAAGTACAGCCTTCAATTTGTTTTTCATTTTAATTCCGATTCTGTATTAACGGTTGCTAAATCAATTTTAATACCCATATATTTTATAATTAATATCGAATCATAAAGATTAAGCCATACGTTTCTAACTTAGTAATAGAATCGGCAAGGGTTCAAAAGTTAGCGTTAATGTAAGTTAAATTACGTTTTACAATATCATCGCTCATAAGATCCTGTGCATTTTAAATTGACGTTGAATCATCTTTGTTTGGACCCATGATAATACTTTTCAAAATTTCAAAATGTTTACAAAAATAAGTATGAGCTTTTAGCCATGTACCCCATCTGGTCAATACTGGTTATGGTGGTAAAGCAAAAATAGGCGCCACTTCTTTGAAACATTGAACACGTGATGAGCATTTCAAAAATATTTTTTTGTTATTCGATATTAATTGATCTACTTTTGGAAAGTGTTTTTGAATCTCTTCTGCAACCCATGGGCACAAACAATTTACATGTTCCATTTTGGAATACATACATAATTTTTATACCTCTGTCAGCTTTCATCATGTAAAAACAAGGTACATATTACAATGATGTGAATTAAGATATAATTTATTGGTGGGTTTTCAATAAGCTCGATATTTTTTCTAAAAACTAGTGGGAAATATGTAAAATATGGTTAATAACCTAATAATAATAAAAAATTACTTAAAAAGTATAAAAAACCAAAAAATACAAAGAAATGCAAAATTAGTCATTTAGATTCGGATGCTATTAAAACACTTTTCAAGCTGAGAAAGCATCATCTAAAAAGTTCCAAAAAAAAAAATGCAAAATGCATCAACTTCCGAACCTTAATTATGACCTAATGATACATTTCACAATGATTAACAATTTTTATGCATTAAAATACATTAAAAAAATGTAATTAATTGTGAAAAATAATACTTAGATACGTAAAAAAAACATTTAAGTAGTACAATAGGTACAGTAGATATAGTGAAGGTACTTAAAATATTCATATATTTTGCCATTTTGGTAATTTGGGTAAAATAATAAAAAATTCCTTATTTAAATTGTTGTGATTTCTTATTTTTAGAATTTAAATGTTGTGGTATAATTTTAATTATTTAGAATTTTAGAAAATAGTCTATAGATCATACATTTTAATTTATTATATTTGTCAATCGTAGAGTTTAGGTACATAAAATTATACATACATATTTTATACATTACTTAGTATTATTCTCTATCTTTCCGATTAGATATAAATTGTAAAATAAAATTACGTAATATTTATATTACATTTTTAATAACACAAAGTATATTAAATTGGTTTCAATTTTGAATTAACGACGACTAACTTTTTTCGCTTTTATGACAGCGACATGACGTATTCTACAATTTTTTTTCATAATTTTGCTTTTTTTAATCGATTCAAATTATGAATACAAACACTCATGGGCTACGTCACTATATTATTATTTAATTTGTGCGGATTGATGTTTGTTTTTAGAAAATATTTTGCGTATTTTATCAATTTTTCTAAAACCAACCGCGGAAGCCATTAAAATTGTATTAATTTTATATTTGTGTGATGTTTAAATGTACATGACATATAGTCGCACTGTGTGAATAATATGAGTGAATTAGTATCTAATAGAATATATCATTCTACGAGGATTCGCCAAATATGGCTGCTGAGGGTATAATAGAGTTGGCGTTCAAAAAAATGAAAGTCGTTATTTTGTGTTCATCTTCATGCACGTGCAAACAAAATATATTTCATGCAGTACCTATACGATTTATTGTTGATGTTTAAGAAGGAGAAAATAATTATTGACGTAAGAAAAAATCTCTATGAAATCTATTCTGTTTGAATAAATTAAATTTACATTGGTAAACTTTTTAATATAAACCTGTTGATATTATCATTTTAATAAATCTTATATTTCACACAGTTGCCAATACGTGTTTTAGTAAATTATTATTATCGTCACAAGACACACGCTGTGAGGAAAAAGTAGGTGCAAAGTTTTAGAAGTGATTCGAATGTTTGGTCAGTTCATACTTCATAATAAATAGAGTTGTATGCTCCGTCCTGTAAGTGTTTTGGGAAACATTTAAAAATATTCCTGCGGGTATAATGCGTGTGCGTCCAAAATAATAGATGCTCTACGTGCGGGCGTTGCAAGTGCGTCCAAGTACCTATCTAGCATAATTACGTACAATTTGTAAAAACATTGAATCTTCGAATTATTTTCCGTTACAATTGATTTCAAAGATAATTTTCACGTTCATGCAAATAATGGTTCTAAATTCGATTCTACCCTAGTCTAAAAAAAAAAACACGCCGTGATCAAATTCATAACAGTGGCGGATCAAAGGGAGAGGTAATAGGGTAAATACCCCCCCCCCAGCTCATTATATTAAAATATATAACACATGTTCTAATTTTACATATTTGTTATACGGCCATAATTGTCAAATATCAAAAGCTCACACTGAGGTCAGAATAGACTTAATATAAAATACAATACCTATAAATTTAATAATAGCTTATAACGATAATAACGTACCTAAATAAATGACTATAAACTGATAAATGATAAACAAAGTCATGCATTAAATTTGGTACTATCTAAGTCAGTAAATAATTCAAGTATCAGAAACTGCTTTGGTACAAATAAATAAATAATTGCCTTTTTTCATAGTTCAGCCAAAGAAAATTTTGCTCTTAATCAAAAAATTTGGTTCCGAGTTGAGTTGTCTATGTATTACAACATGGGTAGAACAGCTCGAATCTTTATTGTTTTTTAATTACAAATACTACATGCTTTAGAATGTATAAGTTCATGGGATGATGTGACTTCTTCTTCAAAATCAGATTGCTTTATACGTTGCTTGACATCTATTGATTTTATCGTCTCTGTAAAAATTGTTAATTTAATTTTTACTATAACACATTCCCTAAGTAAAACACTCTAAAAACAAAGTTTGAATGTGAAAAACACCACCACTGAGTTACTTATTAATATCAAAGAAATTATACATAGTGAAAGATGCTAAGCAAACATAACATTTAATATAATTAAAAAAACCATTCTAGAAATTTCAGAAAAAATTAATATCGTTCCTTGTATGCCAAGACTATCAGTGGGACAAGCTTTTAGGCCCTACATCCTATCTGATATAGTTGAAGATTACTATAGAAAACATTTTTATCCCATTTATCCCATTATTGCAGATTCCAACCAAAGGTTTGATAGAAAATACTGTTCCGATAGAAATAATTTTTTCATCTTTACTTCCACACAAAATATCTCAATTAGATACTGAAGAACAACTACAAAGAGTACTATCACATTTATGGGGAAAATATTGAGACTTACTAAATTCGAATATAAGTACTTACAATAACTAAACTATATTCAAGTCTGAAGTTGAACTATGGAAAGCCAAGTGCAAGAGTAATATTACAATGTACAATGAATTGGATAATATAGAACATTTCAAGTTGTGTGATCAAGATTCAAGACGCATCTATCCAAATTTCAATTTTCTTACTAAAATTTTGGTTGTACTACCTGTGACAGTGTCATCGGCAGAGAGAAGTTTTTCTACCCTGAAAACTTTAAAAGTCTGGTCGAGAAATAGAATGAGTGAATAGAGATTAGTTGGATTAGCTCTGGTATATGAACATAATGATGTTGAAATTACGCCTGATGAAGTCATTGACCAGTTTGCCAAGAGTAAAAATAGAAAGCTAGACGTAATTCTTTAAATTTAAATTTAATATTTTATTTACATATTATATACTATTGTGTAGAATGTAACCTTATTATATTTTTAATTTTAAATTTGGATTTTCATTATTTTGATATTTTTTTTATTTTTGCTGTACCAGATCTGTAAAATGAGTGTTGTTTTTTACGTATACAAATGTTGTAGAAGTTTAAACATTGATACCAGTTTGTAAGAAACAATTAAAAATGGTAATATTAAAAAATAAAAATTATGTTATTAAGTATGAATAGTATCTGATGGATACATTTAATTATCCCCCCCCCTATATGAATGACTGGATCTGTCACTGTTTCATAAAAAATCTAAACATTTTCAATATTCTCTTAGAAAATATTTTTGATGTTCATCTCTATTTTGCATATATACAAGAGCATAATATATTCAATATATTTTTTGTAGCACATAATTTCTGACCACAACTTACATAGAGATATGTATAGTGGTATACATTGTGTTCTTTCAAAAAATATGCTATATATTTATGACAAACGTACTCAAACGTGCTTGTACTCATGATTTAATTGAGTTCATAAACGTGTATTTAAATCAAAACTACAAGACTATAAAAAAAAAATTTAAAAAAATTAAACGAATTATGACGAATATAGCAATAAATGCATTAATCTTACAGATGCAATTGTATAAAAATGTTGCTGAAGCATAATTTTAAAATAAATGTTTTCGGCACTGAAAATAAATATAGTATTGTAGTAGCCATATTTATGCGATGTACACTAGACTTGAGTAGACTAGTAATAATTGAACGTACGATCAATTTTATGAAGTTAAAAAATGAACACGTATATGTAGGTACTATATATTGGTGCATTCATTTTTTTTGCCGTTTACGATAGTACGTACGTGTATAATGACTAATATACATGATTATATGTGCAGTTAGAAACACGAGAACGTTAAAAAAGTTATTATTATTCTTATTATTTTTTTGAGAACATTGTATATGCTCATCATAAATATCAAAAAATGATAATTTATTTAAGTCGTTCTTAACTGTTATGAAACTCTGCACATACAGCATACTTAATATATTATTAATAATAATACACGTGCACTTAGTATTACGAGAGTTATGTGGCCCGTACGTATATACTCGTATTAATCGCATACGTATATAAACAGAGGTCACGCGGTTTAACCCGTGTTCATCATTACGCGCCCTTATTAGAGCCCGAAGCTCCAAACTTAACGACGAGAAAATAATGCGTTTTGTTTATTAGAGTTTCGTATTAGTTATTACTTTCGAGCACATGTTATAACCGTTAACGTGTTTTTAATATAACTATAATGTCTTGTGCATCACAAGCTATACGCCTATACCTAATACCTATCCAACGCGTGTGTACTTTTATAGAATATATAATAAAGTGCGTTTACAGTTTTAAAGTTAATATTTACATTTTACGTATTTAATAATATATAAGTTATATATCTAAAAACTATTACGGTTGATAACTTGGTATAGTTTTTGCGATATTGCAGCGATATATTTTTTCTTTTCAGTGACCTTTATCGCACATATAATATATACGTCTAGATAAGTAAGTGTAGACACAAATATGGTAAATATATTTTCTTAACTTTTAAAATGTGCCCCTTATATTTATATATCAATATATCTGGTTAGCTAAGTAAAAATAATTCGTAGTACAAGTATACGTTATAAAAATATATATTTGATAGCTCTACTAAGCCAAAACAGGGTTCAAAATTCGAAATTTGTTTTGCCTTTAAAAATGTAAGCCTATAAAAAGCAATTGAAGTATAGATATTTTTTTCAGTTAAAAACCATAGTGAACATTTGGGTTAACCTAATTATATTTTGCATAAAAATATGGTGTTAAGGACACCTTAAGGTTGGCATGGTTTTAATGTGACTTGAACATTTAATTTAATAAATCACCATGTATATAGCCACTTGATTTAATATTCGAAGCGATTCCACGACAGTTTTATTCATATTTACCAAAAAATTTAATTATAATACGTAGGTATTTATTAAATAAATTCTAACCTTTGCTCTAACTAGTATATTAACAGGATAGACAATAGTCATATAGCTAACCGCCCGGAGTAGGATACATCCAGAGTACAACACTCGGTTTAGTATTCAATATCATATCAGTAATAAATTAACATAATAATAATTTTGTAGTCACTGTCATATATATATATATATATATATACCTAATATATGTAATGTCATTAGATTATTGAAACATATGTAACCGACAATCGTTGTATTTGCTATGATAAATATGTATTAATAGGTAATGTGTTTTTTTATGCAAGTAGATCAAGGACATTTGATTTGGAAACTAAAAACTAAATAATGAATTAAAGGGATTTTAAAGTTGCGGAAAAACCATTTGTTCTTCCAACACTGCCAAGAACTACCTGCTGTAGTGTTTAAATAGGCATTAACATAGCTATTATACGCTCAATGATATTATATTATTATTATTGCTTTGGACGCTTTGGGGAACATTAAATCATATTATATATTTTTTTATTCTTATACGAGTACGTAGGGCGATGCTTATAGTCGTTTGATCATGAATAGTAGCAGTAATATCATATGCATTTGCATTTCGATAATCCATTGGTTGCAAACAGCAAGTTAAACGATAGAAAGATGTTTAACTCGTAATTATTACATTTGATTAAACGACGATTTACAGATCTTTGTGAAGTGGCGAAGAAGTCAAGGACCTTAGGTAATCTTTTTCCTTGAAAATATAACCATTTAAATCTATAGATATTGTTTTTGCAGTTATAATATTATATTTAAAGCATTATGATCTCAAAATCTGACCAGCTTAATGTCTATATAATGTTGACTGTTTAGAGTATATGCGTCTGACATGTCTTAGGAGTTTAACGTGACTTAATCATAATTCAGACGCATAGTTTTGTATCATTAATTGTCAGCATTCAACCAACAGAAATTTTACTACCAATAGTGCGCTTTGAGATAATGCATTAATGCGCTGCTCCGTCTCATTGCAATAATTATATAGCGCTAGAATTGTACGTCGTCCTCGATCATATTACGTTTAAAACTTATCGTCCTTTAGGCTATTTACGCATCACTCGTTATATAAAATGTAAGTTGGATACATAAACGTAAAATAATTAAGTATTATGGTAGATATAGGTCGTAAGGTGCATCATTTTTTCCCCTGTCGACTGATAAATAATAATATAAGTACAAAAAAAAGTTAAAAAGACATTCAAGACGCTTGATAATAATAATAATAATGTTATATTTCAATAAAATGTAAAACTTTTTTTTAAACATTATTAGTATTTTCTACTCGATAAATGCTGGTACAAAGTAATATTCACGCATTTCATACTTAATCTTAGTACCACACTTCATTTTTGACAGTTTACCGACTTGTAAATAGATTATTCCATCAAAATGTTCCGTAGAAACATTGGTTATGAAATTTATAATCATACTAATTTTATTTTTAAAATACAAGGGATTATAATAAATTTATTATTAACTATTTATGACTCGAATTTGTTATAAAATAAATAATCGTATTACATAAATACGCATATCAAAGTGCGGTTAAAATGGTCGTTTTTTAGTATTTGCACATGCGCGTATAAATACATTTTCTTGTAATATTATTTACGTGTATATAAATATGTATATTTATATGGATTATTTCCATACTGAAATAAACTTGTAAGCTCGTATACGTTCAGAATTACAAACTTACAACTTTACCTACACAATCTTCAATTTCAAATAAATGCTTTAAAAACGATTTATGAAAAAGCAAGTAATTATAATCATACGTACAGGTATACACTGTACATACAATTATTACTATCATCTGTTCGCATAGAACATTTCCCTAGTCAAAACATAATACATTAATTATCTAATCATACTTGTCTTTTTTTATTAGGATAGCTAGGTATATTGATGTGCCTGTATTCCGTGCAAAGTCACGTTTTCACTCTGATATTTAAACAAAATATTCTATACACAACTTACCAATGTGGTGTTACCTTAACGCGACCAGACAAGACCGACGGAAAATCCCTATGAGCATCTAACATACCTATACTCTTAATGGAAAAACAATAAAACAATCTATAAATAAACGAAATGCATATGCACACCGATGGTCATATTGAAATTGCACCGTGCAAGTATACACAGTGCCCGTGTATTGTATAAAGCAATGCAAAAATAATCATTTTCGAGGTCACGCGCGATGAAGGCCGAGCCAAGAGCGTCGTCTTTTGGCATTTCGCAATCCTACGGGCGGCGTTTCCGCACTGGTACATTTTCTGTGTAATATATTGGTGCTAAACCGCCATGTGGCACCTTTTGACTTAAGAGCCTTGGACCGGCCGAGACGAAAGTCCATTTTTTGTTTAAAAACAAAAATAAGAATAAAAACGTGAGAGTGCATTACAGCACAGATATATAGCATACAGGCAACTGCAGTTGTGTATTCGCACTGTATAATTTTTGCGCGCAAGGTCATCAAGTTAAAATCACGCTAAGCCCTATAGTGATCCGTGGACCGTGATGCATTGTACCTATTCGGATACACAGTTTTTCTTCTATGCATACACATTACACGTGTATAGTGTATACGCTATTCACAATGCAACGTGGGCGAGTCTGTTTATCGTTGTGTAGGCATCTATATTTTTAATGATGCGAATATTGACGTTCAACGTGACTCCCTTTAATTTATCCCGTGAAATGATAAATATGTATCTTCCATGTTCAATCTTTGTTGACCTAACTTATCTACATCGTGTATAGAAAAAGATCTATATAGTTTTATCACTTTTGTTGTGAGGCGTAAATCATACAGCAATAAAGAAAAACGTATACATACTAACCATATCGCATACATTGCACTATTGTTACCTAATGTAACCGTATGGTACAACTATTTAAAGTATTTTTTTTTTATATAAATTATTATGGTGAAAAAATTGTAAACATAATTTCATACTATTGATTATTGTTTACGTACTACCATACTATACCAAGCCATAACGTAATAGCGAACTCGAATTTAAGGACGAGGATCATGCATATTACCGAATTTCTTTTACAGGGCGATCGTGGACAAATATTTCGTGGAGAGGTCGAAAGAACTCGAGTGATTTGTATAAACTATAGTGCTATTCACTTATACTATGACTAAGTTTGCATAATTTCCTTCATTGATTTTTTGGAAAGGGGGAAGTGAAAACTAAAACTTCCTTAGCGTTCACCCTTGCATTTCTCACATGATAGGCTTCTTTAAAAACTTTCAACATCACTACAGAAGATAGTAGGCACAGTGAATTATTTAACATCTAAAAACTATTACAGTTTATTTTTGGCAAAATATGCTATCAAATATTCATATTTCAATGCTAACAACTACGAAATAAAACCGTATGATATTATGCGTAGTATCTTGTTGATGATCGACAACCAAATATTAATGCGGTAATTTAATATTATTTGGCGTACACACTGTAGACACTATGGGTGGTCTACCGTGATATCCCGAAGGAAATACCTCCGAAGATGTTAATTTATTTTTATTTAATTATTTTAGTAAAGTTTAGTAGAATAAGGGAGGCGGTAGCCACTTATGTCAAATTTGTATTTTCATCCCTTAACCGAGTGGGAAAATGCAAAGGTCATTTTTTCCAATATGTTAAGGGATGGAAATAAAAATTTGACTGTAAGTATTTATTGTGGCTTCATTCGATTAAACTGTATACTGAACTAAAAAATTTTAAAAATGTAATGTCCACGGAGATTTTCCATCGGGTTATCACGGGGTTACGCGTTTGAATTTTTTAACAGCGTTTAGTGGTTTAACCTCAGTCAAAATTACTATATGTAGGTACAATTATTCATATTAAACCTATAAAATGTGTATATAAAGGTCGGTTAACGTTTATAAATTTAAATTTAAATACTTATACTGAAATTCAATCTTATAATACGTGTTAGTTTACTTATTTAGACGCATCGGAGCATTAAAAGCTATTGTATAAGAAAATAAATGTTTCAGAAATATATGTATTCTGGGAATAAACTGTTGCAGTCGGTTAATTTCATAGAAAGGTGCCTTTGAAAAAAGATAAATTGGAATGAACGAAGAATGTTTTTCGTGTAGGCCACACTACACGTAATACAATAGTGCAGGTGTATAGGTGTGTTATTGCGAAAGACTTTTTCGAATGACGAAACAATAAATGTAAAGCCGTTTAGGCATGTATAATATGGTGTAAATGAAACCCGTAAAGTACGATATAGCATAATGTATACAGTATGACGTTGGAGTAGTATATAGAACAAGATTAAAAAGTAAATAGGTGTATATATATAATATACTTCGAGTGCATAATGTTATGTACACAACCTAACCTATTCCCGTAAGGTCGTGACGTGCGTGCTTCGATATCCGTAGAAATTCGTTGAAATATAGAGAGAAGAAAATATCGATAATATTCATATAAAATTATCGAAAACGGCTACAGAAAATAACGAGTACAACATGCTCTAATAGTGTATATTATTTGAACATCAGAAGTGCGTGATTTTGGAGTACCTATTTACGTGAAAAGTCGTCACGAGTGGCGCGTCTATAAATATATACTGCAATATTATATTAAAGTAAAAATGCGATGTATATAAGAGATTATAACGTGCGTCGCAGCGCGCTTGGTTGTATATACCACCTGCACCGTCGCAGCCATAATTCAAGGCCCGCCGCAAACGAGTGTGTTTTTGTCGTATACACACTAGTGTATTCTAAAGGGCTATAAATAAGACTTAACGGTGGCTAAAAGGTACGTTCGGTAGTAGGTTTTTTTTTCGGAGACGAGAAAATTCATATAAATAAATCGACGGCGATTTGAAAGGAACTGCTGCATTAGGTAAATCGTCGCGCAGCGGAGACAAAATATCATTGTAGCGCTCTATGGCCACTTTGGGATCTTCTTCACGGGGGACCTGTTCCGAATTTTACACGACGTTCAAAATACATCTCTTATTGTCCGGGGCTCGGCGTGGTGCGCAGCATTGTCGAATGGGATTTTTATGTTTCTATCCCCGAAGAATCGGAGTGTCGTCTTCGAAGAAATAATCGAATCCTCGCACGCGGGGGTGGATCGGTGTTGGGGCGTGTCTACATCGCTTCGCGTTCAAGACGGCGCTGTGCCTCTGTATAGATAATACGCAGCATATCCGGCACGCGAAACGACGATGTGCCTGATTTACGTGTCCCGGAAGGCCGGGGCGCACCTGAAATTCGTTGGCCCGTTGAAAAAAAGAAAAAAAAAATAGTACCGGACGTATTGTGTACGGGCAAAGTGTAATGACCTACAGCCAGGCAATTATTCAAGGTTTTCAACGCGCGCTTTCTTTTTCGAAATTGAACACGTTATTGTTGTTGCTGCAGTGGTCGGTTTGAACACGAAAGCGGAACGGTGAGAAAAACACGAAAACGTCCCCTAGCCATATCGCGTACGCACGCGGTTCGCCGCGAACCTTCAGCACCCGAGGGCAGGTCCGAAGACCTAGAAAAGCTCCTCGGGCCGTACGAACTCTAACTTTGGATCGTACAGGTGGTTTACGAGCGTTATAATCGCACACGCTGCAGGTCACGTCAGTGGTGGGGGCGGGATCTCCGTCGCTCCGCACCGAGGGTAGGTCCGGACGTCCCGAAGAGTACCTCTGTACACGGTCGCGCCCACGGACACCGCGCGTAACTTTGGCGCGCCTCTGTTGGCAGCCCGGTCGAGGTCATGTGGCGACGGATCTCGTGGCCGCCGGACCGGACCGAACAACCGCACCAGTGCTGCACCGGCGCGGCGGGTAGGAAACGTATCGTTTTCGCTCGTCCGCCGCCGCCGCTGCTGCTCGCTCGGACCGCGGTCCCGGCAACGTCCTTGGTTTGCCCTTCGTCGCGCGGGCGCGGGTGCCGCGTGCGCGCGCGCGCTGCTCCCGGACGGCACGCGACGCACGAGTGGTTACCGAAAAACCGGTGCGCGGCGCGTGGGTTCGGTCGAAGAAAAGAGGCGACGGGCACAGTTCGCAGAGCGAAATACCGCGCGCTCGCCCGTCAAAGGCCTCGACCCGAATAGAGAAGACAGAGCGGTCGAGCGGACGAGAGGGAGAGAGAACGCGAGAAACGATGGGAACGATGATGGGGAAAAAAAAAATTAAAAAAAGAAAAGAAAAAACGGTCATCGCCGCCACACGGTAATGTCGGTCCGCGACGTTTGCAAGCCTGTGCCGGGCGGCGTATCGCCTCGCTCGGTCCCCACCACGCTCCCGCGGCGCCGGCCGACTTCCCCCCGCGCGATAGCCTTGAGCCGCCGTCCCTACGGTTTCGTCACTGCGTACGCGACCGCCGCCGACCAATCGGATCGTTCGTGCCGTCGTGTCCGCGCTCCCGTCTAGGGTGTCGTTGCCGTTTTCTCTCTCTCTCCCACGCCATCTCTCTGTCACTGGCGTTTCGTTATTTATTTATTTTTTTCCGCACTATTATTTTTCCTCTCTCCGCGCTCCGTCGTGTTCGTTCGCGCGCCGTCTCCGTCTCCGCACGCACGTCGCGTTGTTATTGTTTTCGCCCGTGCGCCCGTCATCGTGTTTACAACACCTCTACATACGAGTTCGGCTAAACAACAATAATAATAATAGTAATAGTGATAATAATAATAAAAGTACGCAGTCGTCGTATATTTCACGACGTCATGTCGTCCACGTATCCGCGGTCGTCCGCGCACCGTCGTACGTCGTGAACGTCAGTCCGTACCGTCCGCGGCGTTCGCCCCATGCTCGTGTCGTGACGACGAACGCTAGTGCTGCTGCTGCTGTTACGACGTCGACGGTGTCTAAGTAGGACACGCGATCCGCGCGCGCACCGCCCGCCACCGGGGACACGCCGCCGCCGCCGCCGCTGCTGCTGCTGCTGCTGCTGCTGTCGCCGAGGTAAATGAACTGCGTGCGAATTGGAAACTGGACCGCAGTCACGAATCCATTGCGCTCTCGCCGAGTACGTGTTGTGCGCGCGTAAACTCGCCTTCGCCGATCGCACTACCCTTTCACGACGACCGCGTGCGTCTTCGCGCGCTATCGTTTCTTCGCATCCCGCCCTCCGCGCGCCGTGCCCACTCGTAGTGTTCGGTGTCGTCCTTATCCCGGGCACGTACCTAAATCGCGGTGTGCTCGTGCCAGTGCGTCGGCGGATCGGTTTTTTTTTTTTCGTCCTGTCACGTCGTCTGACCACCGCCGCCACCACCCGGTCCGACCGGGCGTTCTGTACCTCTGGACACGTATTTTAACCATCGGCCTAGCAAACGTAAGATTACCAGCTCTCATCTTTAACTGTAGTGTTCCGAACGTACAATAACCTTTGTAGATTAACGATTGCGAGCGGGTTAGCATCTGCCTGCCACCAGCGTTTTTTTTTTTTTTCTACCGCAATAACCTTAACGTCAGATATTCGTTCTGTATTATTTTTGATAAGGAACGCGCTCAATGCCAAGTGGCGCATAATATGTAGTAGTAGACTGATAAAGTGATCACATACACATACTCACCATTCCTTTTCAATGTGTAACCGAGCGGAGCGCTGTTTTTAAAATTCTTTACACATCCTACAAATGTGTGATTAAAAGGAATCTAGTTTTTAATGTGCTACTCGACTACCAACAATTTTTAAGTCTTTTTGGAAATGCATTCTAATAATTTTTTTTTTTTTGTTTTTTAGTTATTTGTCGTTAGAAGACGAAATGCAAATTAGCCGAATGCCGATTCCGGCAGATGATTGTGCAGATAGCGAAATGTCTGTTGACACTAATCCCTCAGACACCAAGTCCGATTTGGAAACCGAAACAAAAATGAACGGGGATGGTCTCCAAAAACTTAACGGAGCGGATGTTGACGATGCCAAGGAATCCTCTGAACCCTCTGAAGTTAAAGTGAAAGATGAAATAATAGAAGTAAAAATAGAAAAATTAAAAGCAGATGAAGTAGAAGAAAAAGAACACACCGAAACTGAAGCTAAAGAGGTAGAATCAGAAAAGACGATTGAATCTATACCTAAAAGTACTGATGAACTCGTGAAAAATGGTACGTCTGAACTGTCTGAAGAACATGAATCGGAAAATAATACTGAAGTAGTATCTGATAAAGAATCAGATAAAAATGAAAATATTAAAGTTGAAAATGATAAGCCTAAAGATGAAGAACAAGTTAAACCTGTGGAAATTGACAAACCTGAAGATATATCGATTTTAAATGTTGTTATTAAGAAAGAAATAGAAGAACCCAAAGTGGTAGAAGATGCAGAAACTCAAGAAGAAAAACTTAATAATGGAGATGCAAATCATAGCAATGAAATTATGAAGAATGGCAAAGAAGTTGTAAGTCCAGTGAATGGTGATGCTAAACATTTGGATGTTGAAAAAAGTATTAAATCTGAAAAAGTCTGTCAAAAAGTTCCCGAAGAAGAAGATATGTTGAGTGAAATTAGTATTGATACACTTTCACCTAAACAGGTATTTATTGTATTATAGTGTTTTAGTTCATATTTATATGTTATTATGCTGTTTTCAGAACGATGAACCCATTGCTGCTCGTAAGAGGTCTGCAGCAAGTCATGATGAGCTTAGTGTTATAAGTGGAGCAAGTAGTGACAACGATTTGCCTAAAACTAAAAAATTAAGATCTGATGAAGACACTCCTTTAATAAAAGACGATACTCGCGAACGTTTGATCAAGAATATTGTTCAGTCAAGTAGTAAGAATGAAGTCGAGTTATCTAGAAACATAGAGAAAATACAAAATGAAATTAAAGTGATCACAGAAATTGCACAGACTAAACGTGATGAATTAGTGACTCTTATTAGGCTCCAAAAACTTAAAGAGGAGATTATTGAACGGCTAATGATAAAAGTCAAAGAATTTGATGCTGTTAAAACTGATAACAGTAAAGATTGGAATTTGCCTGAAATGTTCCAAATTAATTTAAGTCAACCTGAAAATATTCTTAGTGAAAAGGTAATGCTGTTTATTATCTTTCTTTATAATATTTTTATTACATTTAAATACATTTATTATTTGCAGAATATCACTGATATCATAGACAACCGTGAGATTCATCATGAAAAATCAGTTATCACTAATTATGATCAAAATTGTTATGCTACTACATCTACTACTAGTATTACACCAGTTGCTCCAACACCAAATGAATGGATATTGTCAGACAGAGTGAACCGGGCAAACCGTCTTCAAAGACCAATATTGCCCAAACCTACTACTTCCAACAATAAGGAAGGTCGTCAAGGTCCTATATTAGATGTAAAGCTAATTATTGCAGATCATCGATCGAAAAATCCTGAAACTGCTGTAACTAAAAGAGGTCGTCGTAAAGTAGTTCCCAATGATTTTTCAGTACCCACATCATCAGCACCCTTGAGGTATCCCAATCCTATGGGTTTTGGTAATCCAATTCATCATACTAATGATGGCAATTTTAAGACCAGTAAGTTTTGTGTTCTATACAAGCAGTATTGAAACAAATAAAAAATTAATGTATTTTGTTCAGCTGTCACAAACATCCATGGCGTTCTAAACAACGTTATGGAACATGCGTCTGAACATAATCGATTTAAAGATGTTCCTGCTTTTCCAGAAGTAACATTACATCCAGTCTCACAGGCAATGCAATTACAACAACAGCAACAGCAACAACAACAGACATCTTTATTGCATGGTAAACTTTATACCTAACTTTATATTACGTTGAAGATTTTCAAAATGTCCTTCAATACATATTGTGTACATTTTAAATGTTTATTAACATCTTCTTAAATATAAACTGTAGTGGTTAATTCCAATACATTTTTCTTACTTTTTATTTTAAAAGAATTTTTCCAGTAGATAAACGGAGTTTGTTATTTTTTTGTTTTTCAAATTTATTGGCATTTTTTTTTTTATTTATTCTAACACAAAATAAAATAATTGGTTCACTGTTAGTTACTTGTGGATATGGAAACTATTGATCTTTTAAAGTCCATTATATTGATAATTTTATCAAAGTAACAAATCTTAGATTATTTACTTGCAAACTTAAAGAGCATTTTTAATTATAAGTAAAACCTAAATAATTATGAATTATTTAAACTATAATTTAATTATAATGTACATTATAAAGTTGTTATTATGATATAATAGTGAATAAATAAATCGTTGGTTAATTAAATATTTTTCATTTAGGGATTTTAACGAAAGGTGCTGGTACACACCATTTGCCACTTAGTATGGCTAACCCTCCAACCAATTACTCGCCTACATTAGCAAGACTTCTAACTGCTCCAGAACGTTGCAAGCAAACTAGAGGAAAACGTCAAGCACCTGCAGCTACTGTTGTGTCTTCCAATACGGTAAATTAGTTAATGAAAGTGCAATGAAATATCTATTAAATAAATAACACTCGTTCTAACAACATAAATCCATATAATATTTTTTTAGCACCAATTTCGATGTTCTTGTAATAAAATAAAACAGGATTTAGTGAATAGTTAAGCAACACAGTATTGCATATTATATTTATTATTATATTATTTGAGAAAAGTAAAAGAGTTATAATTCCAATTTAACTTATGGTGTATATATAAATTAAATAAAAATATGTTTTAAGTTTTGAATTAAATAGTATGCCCTAGAACAGTGGTTTTCAACCTGGGGGTCGCGAATGATAGGTTTGGGGGTCGCCAATTTTCTATCGGTATTAATGAAATTGATTCTGAATTAAGTTTAGTTATGAAAAAGAAACTAATCGAGTTATCTTCCGACGAAAATCTGCGTATAAAGTTTAATGAAATGACAAGTGATAAATTTTGGATTTCTTTAAAATCAGAATACCCAGAATTGTCAAAAATAGCTGTATCAACACTTCTACCATTTGCATCCACTTACTTGTGTGAAACGGCATTTTCAGCTCTTACCGTAATAAAAAAACAAATATAGGACAAAATTAAATGTAGAATCAGATCCAAGAGTTGCAGTCCCTATTATAAAATCTGGTATGGAATCAATAATATCAAAAGTTCAAGCTCAAGTATCCCATTAACAAAGTGAACAGATGAACAAACTGTTGAATAACAAGTTAAATTGTACATTTTTAAAATATTTTTGTGTAATTTTTAATATTTAAATTTATTGTATATGCTTGTTTTGTTTCAAAATAATGTTGTATTATAAATTAATTAAATTTTTAAGTGGAAATTAATCAAAATTTTATACCATATAAATGTTTTATCAGTAATTAAATCAATTTTGATGAATAAAACAACATTTTTTTTTGAAGGGGGTCACACTACAAAAAAATAAAAAATGGGGGGTCGCGATCCAAAAAGGGTTGAAAACCCTAGAATATTGATCCATGTAAAAAAATGTCTTGAATATATTAATTTTTTCTAAAAATAACTAGGTATGTTTACGATTATGTGAGTAGGTAAATTCAATTGTTCTTTAGTTTTTTCTCTGGTTTGCATGACAAATGTGTTTTTTTACAAATCCTGGTGTACAATAGAGCTCTGCATGGGCCGATTTTTACAAGTCCAGCCCGGTCCATATCTGATATGAAAAACCCGGCCCATTAGAGCCCTCTATTGTTTTAATTTATGAAACCCAAGCCCTCCCAAAGTTAAAGTAATTTAATGAAGCCCACCCAGCCCTGACCATTCTAATACAATTCCTAGCCCAGTCTGGCCCAGTGAAAGCCCAACCAGGCTCAGTGAAGGCCCTTTTATATAACAATTATTTATAAAGTATTAGACTTTTCAACATGTATTATTTAGTAAATAAATAAATAAATATATATATTATATTGTATACGATATACATAGGTCATAGAATAATAATTTGTACATTCATACAACTATAATGATAAGACATATAGCTATTAGGTAGTGATATTTATAGTTTATAGTTAATAATAATTTGTTATTATTTATAGAAATATCCTTATATTATGATAACGAAAACTATTTCCAATAAGGAATGGGTATAATATTTATAGTATTTATTTTATACTTAATAGCTAATAGCTTGTAGTGCACACATATTAAATTAATAGATTTAAAAATAATCCAAATAATACAATTAAATTCACCATTCGTGCCTTCCATTCTTAGTTGTCTACAAATACAAATATTAAAATAATTAATGCCCGGCCCATAAAAGCCCAACACTATTCTAGTTTTTGAAACCCGAATCCATTAAAAATTAATTAAAAAAAGCAAAGCCCACTCAGGCCCGTACACTTAAAAGAAATATGCAGCCCTACCCGGCCCAGTGTACTAATGGGCCGGGCCGGGCTCAAGACGGGGCCGGGCTAGCCCTGTCCATGCAGGGCTCTAGTGTACAATATCCCTTGTTGGTTTTCATTGTTAAGCTTTTCAATTGTAGAATTTCAAATACTGTTTTTATTTTACTCAGAATTTGACAGTGAACATAACTAAGATTACTGCTTACATGAAATTTAAATGCCCGATCAATAAACCATAACGTAAATCATGTAATATGGCTTAGTATTTTACAATATTATCTTTACACTAAACTATTGGACAGTCATTCTGTATTAATCCAAATCTAGATTAGTTTTAAATATTAAACAATAAACTATAGTAAAATATTGATAGTAGTAACAAAATTAGATATTAGTTGAATATAATAAGTATTCAAACTAGTAAAATATGATAACTAAAATAAAATCCGATTTTTATTGTTTTAGCAATCACGTAATGAAATAACTATCACTCCAGTTCAAAGTACATCAATGTCTTCAACCTTTCAACAAAAGCCAAGTATAACAACAAATATACCTGTAAGTTTACCGGTTTTAAAATTTACAAAATGTGGATTGTTAATTAAACAGGATTTTGGTTTTCAGCCATCTCCGGTAGATGATGAAGATGCATCAGATAGATTGGTTATTGATGAAGGACAGGATGCAATGAATGCCAGTTCTCCATCTAGTGCGCCTCAGTGCCAAGGTTGTATGCAAAAACCAGCGCAGTTTGTGTGCGCTGGATGTGGCAATCAATGGTATTGCAGCAAGGACTGTCAAGTATGTATAACAATTATATTTGATAAATTTTTATTTTGTTGTTTTTTTATAATAATTTTAGTCTCATTAATAATTTTCACTTTTTTTTATTTTAATAACTAGGTTAAATTAATCATTCTCTTAAGTACATTTGAAATACGTAAATGCAGTAAAACATCAATAATCTGAACTGACAAGTCAGTCCTTACCTAACTGAGTGTTCACATAAATGATTTGTTATGATTATTTATTAATATGACAGTTCAAAAAGAAATAGAAAATTATTTTATTGTATTTATTTTTCTCTTCCTACATGATCAAGTTTATATTTTTTTTCAATAACTTTTAGCTGAAATAGGTTTTTTGGTTTTCATTTGTTTTGTGTCAACTTTTGATAGTATCCTTAAAATAAATTGGATGTAGCTCTACAGTTGTTTGTCATTATTGTTAAGGTGTGACCATGATAATTTTTAAGAGAAAAAGATGTACCAAAACATTAAATCAAAACTAGTATTTAAAACTATTAAAAGATTAATTTTAATTTCTTTCTGGATTTGAATTATTGGTGTTATACTGTATTAATTTAGTAAATAACCTATTGAAATTAACTTATTGGCTGTTTAAATAATAGGCAGTTATTTAATATGTCATGCTACATTTCTATTTAATATGACTTATGAAAATAATTTATTGGTTAAGATAATATTTCATGTGTTTATGCTTCCATTTTTTATTTACTATTATTACTTTTGTAAATTTTTGTTAGGCATTCCTTAAACAAATATAATACTAATCTAGAAATAAAAACTGTATAATATAGGAAATGTAGATAACATGTAGTTAAATTGTTATTATTTTGCTCTGTGCAGATAAGAATTTTCTTTTTTATTATTTCTGTTATGTAATGGCTCATTCATGGTCTTTTCATAAGAAAAGAAAATGATTGAGAAACCAATTAATTGAAATATTTGTTATTTTATTGATGAAACACTTTAAAAACAAATAACCTGTTTTCTTTTATTTATTATTGATCATTAATAAAAGTTCATTCTAAACGTGTTATAACATAATAATTATATTATATTTGTTTTGCTTACAGATTGATGCTTGGGATGATCATTCTGAAGTTTGTAGCGGTTAAATATATAATTTAGACAAAACATTTTGTGCCAAAAAGATCTCTTAAAGATTAAACTAAACGATTTGTATTTTGAAGTCAACAGTATCCAGTTACTACAATCGTTCAAGTATTTAAGTATTTAACTTTGGTTAAATAATACGGCCTCTTTAGTATATAATTTTAATTGTGTATGCAACGTTTGCATACATTTAACAATGTACTCATCAAATTATCTTAATTAGGAACTGATGGACTTGGTTCATATCTAATTATGTGTTAATATTTATTATTATTTTTGTAACTTGTAAATTATTGTACATTATAAAATTTCCTAATTCCACCACTAGTGTATCCGAATGGTAGAAAGCAGAAAGTTTGAGTATGTAAAATACTGTTGGGCCAACGACTGTTAATTAATCCACCCACAGTATGCTTGTTTTTAATTGATAAAAGAACAAATGTATTTTATTCGTTTATGGAAAAATTTTATCAGATTTTAATATTAATTTTGAGTTACTTTATTAATTATAAAAAAATCCCCAAAAGAATGTTTTGAAACGCCTTATATTAGCTATAAGATACATACAACTTGTTATATGATGTATATTTATTAGCTGTTAGGACTTGTTTGTTTTGTTTTTTTCTTTTTTTATTCAGTTTTTCGACTTTGTAATATTATTTAAATTGATTAAAACCCCTAATATTGTATTCAAAATGTTGACAACAACCTTATTTTAAAAAACAAAATAATATATGTTGTATGTATACACCGACTTGGGTTTAATGATAACAAATGAATACAATGAATGGAATATCAAATAATGCTTCATTGGAGCATTTTACTTTTCATGTGTTTTATATTTTGTTGTTATTGTTTGTTGCCTAGTAACAGAACGTTTTGTTGTTCATTTCGTTTATGGCGCTGTGTCTCTGGTTAGTATGTGATGTGTTTAGTGGCTGAATACTTAATTTTGTTAACTTATATAAAGTAAGTTTTTTTATTAATATCTCAGTTTCAATTTTCCCAATGCTATTAAATCTTTTTACTATGATGATTAAGTAAAGAAAAAAAATGTCAGGTATAAATTATTTTGATGACTAAGTAATAATTGCTGCCCGTTACCGAATTACGAATTATAGTTACCTAAGTTATCGATGTACTATAAATTCTATAATGAAATAACATTCATGTTCTTGAGAGACACATATCTTGGACCTTATCTTGAATGGGGTAGGGGAGATTAATACTCTTATACTTATTCAAGAAAAATAATTAATTAAGCAACGTAGTACAAGTCTGTGCTATCATTAACAACAATTATTTTTCACAAAATAAGCAGTAACTCTTGTATGATTGTAGTGAATTGTTGATTGATGTTTCAGGGGTAACTATTTAAATTATGAATATCTAACAAAGCTAATCCATTCAAGCGATGAGCTTCATTGTACAATATTACTCATAATGTTTAAAGTTTTGTCTAATGTTCAGTTTTATTTGATTCCTTACAATGTGCATTCCTACATTTTTCATTATTATATTATAATATAAATTTAATATAGTATATTATTTATTTATAATGTACTAAGTTATGAGATAGACTATATTCTTGGTTAATTGTGTTTTTTTTTTTTTTATTGACTAAATTATCTAAAAGTTCTTATACCAATTATTGGAATGTGTCAACACTTTAATATTATTTATTGTTCCGCCATTTAATTGCTTATATTATACTTAGTGTAGAATAGTTTCACATGTGTATGACTAGGTACCATTGATTCTGTACCTATTATTGTATGTACAATATATATTATATATCATTACTATTTAGTCAAGTACGTGAAGTGGAACTGAATATTAAAAAAGTACCTGGCATTAATCAGATGTAAAAACAAACGTATACAGTTATTTCAATCATAACGTGTTGATCTGAAACTGAATTATGTATCACCTGTAGGTCACATGTAACAAGAGGTATTGCTATTCGTATCCACTGTGTTGACCGTGGTTTTTTTTTCAATCGCCTGACCACACACAGAATTGTTCGCTTTTGAAAATAAGTTTATATATTAATATATTTATTTATCAATAATTTGAACCCATATGGTTTGAAGATATTTTTTTTCCTGTCCTGGTGAAATCGTAGTAGATACATTTCGTGTAAATATTTGAATAAAAGATGAATCTGTGTTGATACCTACTATTGTGATTTTACTATGACTGCCAAATCGTTGTTCAGGTATCTTACTCGTTTGTGTTTTGTAAGACTTATTATCATCCATGTTCGACGACGACGGGTTTTCTTCATAACTTGGTAAATTGTACGGCTACAAAGCTCAAAGTGGGATCGCCGGAACCACACAAGCATTGAGAACAGGGGTGTTCCCATAGGGTATATACTACACATGCTCCGTTTACTCTCAAGATATTTTGACAAAATTATGGGTGTACTGCATATACTATCAAATCATGTAGATACGTACGGAAAAAAACTTTGGTTACTCAGAAAGCTGCTTTGAAAGTAAATTCGGTTTATTTTTGAAATAACATTTTTCCCATGCTTACGTCGATCATTATTTTCGCTGACGGCCGGAACATTACACTTATTTGTAACCATTATAATTTAGATTGACAGAGAAACGAACTTTTGCTTTGGTGATTGAAGTGCGCCAGAACACGATTAATCAGTAAATCCGTTACCGCCGACTCGTAACATTTTATTATTTTTATAATAATTTAGTATTTGTATAATTCTATATTTTATAGACTTATAAAAGTAATTCAAAAAATGTAATTAAATAAGTTTAATTTATTGTTTTTTTTTCATATTATTAACACGACCATATTTGTATAGTATTAAACATTCATGTTTTGGTACTTGACGCTCCCTCCCCTCCATGTTGAAAATGCTTAGCATACTCTCAAACAATTGAATGGGAACACCTCTGATCGAGAATAACTCCCCCCCCCCCCTAACACGTTGGGTAATAGCTACGATTTTTGAAAAAGACGTAGTGGTATACTCATCCCCACGGGGGGGCGTTCTCCGGAAAAAATGAAACCGTCATAGAAGATCACCACGATCTTTTCGACGTGGTTACGTCGAGAGTCGGCAATCCCTGCGTGACTTACAGTCAATCCGTTAAACCGATATTAATAATATATTATTATATGTATCGTCACAGACATCGCGTGCGTATTATCTAGGTTGAAATCGAGTTTTCGTCACAATAATGTGTGCCGTATTATGCATTTCAAAAACCACCACCGTCATCGTGGTCCGGGTCCTCATACGAGGGCTGATACAAGTGTGGGGGGAAAGGGGCAATAGCGGCGATTGCCTTCCCCTCCCCCCGTTCACAAAAAAAGTATCGAATATGCCATTTTTAATAAATTGTGATTAAAATTGCGCGCATGCAAGTTTTCGTCATTACAAGTAGGGTAGGTATTTACCATGGGTCTTCGCCCGAGACTAACAGCCAACATCCTTCACCGATAAAAAGACTTGGATCGCACTATGTACGCGTTTCGACCGACTACAACAGGAACCGATCGGTAATTGAATCCTACCGGCAATATGGGTAGTACTATGTAGCTCGTGAATTCGTGATATTATTAGATCGTTGTCGTTATTATTGTATAACGTCTCGTTTCTTATATTGCTGAGGATAATATTTTATGTTGGAAAGAAAAATGCACATTTTATCACATAATGTTAACATTTTAAAATCATAATACAATACTAGTTATGTTAAAGTTAAATGTTGTTTTATAGTGAAAGAAATTATTTAAAATGTCCTATTATAATATCTTTAAGTACATGAAAAAGATCTGTAAAGATCTTGATCAGATTTGAGTCTATTAGTAACTAGTTAGGTTTGGCCACAAATTATGAACTTGGTCGGAAAATCATTACAGGCCAAGGTGAAAAATAAATTCATTTTGTTCAATTGTTGAGGGGTTTGAAGTAATTTTGGGGACTTTGCTTACTCTACTATAGCTAATTTGACTAGGTATATTTATAAAAATGTGGAACTTTAATGAATTCCTTACAAAACAGGGATGGTTGTGAAGTAATTAGGATGTATTTACAGTTAACCCTTACAAGAAGACATAGAATCCGTACAGGAATATAATGGGAATTAAACACACCCTAAGGCCTAAAGCTCCAACGTTTAGTATTATGCACAGTTAGTTCCTGGCGGGCAGTCTTATGGAAAGTCTTAATTCGGACATTCGGAATCTTACAGACCGTCTAAGACCTACCCAGACCGGTCCGGGATTTAATCAGGAACCTACTACCTATAAAGAGTCTCCGAGTCTGAAAAATCGGTTCCAAGACCTTCCCGGGAGGGTCTATGTGATGTTAGGGATATGCGTCTTATTATTAGTGTTGTACGACACTATATCGATATAAATATCTTAAATTAGGATATTATAGTACCTTGTTTCTTAAATTAAGATACATAAAAATAATTTATCCTAATTTAAGATACAAAGTACTATGATATCTTAATATAAGATACAAGGTACTATAATATCCTAATTTAAGATACATAAAAATAATGTATCCTAATTTCAGATACAAAGTACTATGATATCTTAATTTCAGATACAAGGTACTATAATATCCTAATTTAAGATACATAAAAATAATTTATCCTAATTTAAGATACAAAGTACTATGATATTTTAATATAAGATACAAGGTACTATATTATCATAATTTAAGATACAAGGTACTATAATATCTTAAATTAAGATACATAAAAATAATTTATCCTAATTTAAGATACAAAGTACCTACTATGATATCTTAATTTAAGATACAAGGTACTATAATATCCTAATTTAAAATACAAAGTACTATGATATCTTAACTTAAGATATTATAGTATACTCAAGATACTACAGTTGGTTTAGATAGGTACACCGTAGCCGTGCTAATTAGATCGGTTTGTTACTCTTGTCAGTGCTTATCAACCACACAGCGCCGTCATATGCGTATCGCAGATTACGAACAAATATTGAGTCTTAATAGCTCAATTATAATAGCCGGTGATCTACACTCTAAACATATTAATTGGAGCTGTGGCGTTACTAACCCGAGCGGCCGTAAATTACAATCATTTACAGCCAACACGTCCTACACAATATCCGCTCCAATAAGTAGACTTCCCGACATTTTAGATATTATAATATTCAAATCAGTTCCATTTAGTTGTGTACATGAACCCCGTGCAGAACTCGACTCAGATCATGTCCCAGTAAAAATAACAATAAATTCATCTCCTCAAATATACCAGAAAAAACTTACTGATTAAAGGAAAACCAGATAAGATCAAATTGTCTAACATTATTAAAATCTAAAAATACCTAAATTTATTTCTACGATTCTAACTGCTGAGCAAACAGCCCATAACTTCACGGAAGTCATTACGGGTGCTGCGCTAGCTTGTGCAAAGCCTGTATCGCCAAATCCACCTAGTTTCGGTATCTTACCACAGTAAATTTCTTCACTTATTCGACGGAAGCATAAAATTAGGCGCATTTGGCAAAATCCTACAGCCAAAAAAATTCTAAATAAACTCACTAAAGAAGTTTAAGTGGCTCTACAAAATTACAGTGTCCTTTTACAATACAATTTTGTCAAACATATACCCCGGTGAGGAAAACTTATGGAAAGGAACAAAAAGGTTACTTAATCAACAAATTAATGCTATCCCTCCTTTCCGCACTTACTCAAATGTAATAATATCTGACATAGATAAATGTAACGTTTTCTCAGATATTCTGCACCACACCTTCACTAGGTAATCTAGATAATCTCAATATAAATTTAAGAGTTAAGCATGCACTGGAGCTACTTGACTACTCACATGGTGGCCTCACATTTCAACCAAAGTCCAACAAGCATACCAGCGCATTTCAATGCTTTATCCCATTCCAAACAAAAATTTAACTATACAAAAAAGATGCTCTTTCCTAATTTATAAACAAATTAAACGCCTACTTCTCTCCTACGCTCGCTCAGTATGGAGTAGTTGTGAATCCTCACTTATCAAAAAAATGCATATTGTCCAAAACAAAGTCCATAGAATAATTGCAAATGCCCCATGGTTTGTTGAAATCGCAATTCTACACAAAGACTTTCAAATACAAGAAATCGAAGATCAAAAAAAATCCTTAACAAAAAATATCCATTGCTCTCTTCTAAAATCACCAGGAGCAATTCATTGTAATCTCCTCACTCACCCAACGTCGATTAAAATTAGGTCATTCTAATGACCTTCTACGCTAAGACACCCTCACAACATTCAAATCTTCATGCAATCTTCTTCCAAATCATTCATACATGTTAATCACTCATTCACTCTGTTATACTTATGGTTATTTAACCATTGTAAATCTTAGTATATTATTATAAATATATTTGTTACTTCTATATAACTTAAATTATTAATTTATCTTATAATACTTATGTAAAAATATTTACAATTATCACGTTAATCTGTTAAAACTACTGTACATTTGTCTAAATATCCAGAGATACAGATAGCCTATGGCTAGGAACGACTTATTTTGTATTTTAAAAAAAAAATATGAAAAGATAGGTACAGCGTAATAGTTTTAAAATTTTTTTGGGTTCATAGTACCTAACATCCTTATACTGAAGTATTATGATGCAGTTAATGAAGTGAATTTCTTAAAATTGCTTTTTCCGAGTCACGTCTTCGACAGAAATTAAATTTAAAATATTATTTTAAAAATAAAAATGAAATCGTTTATAAGTATATTCTTCATCAGTATCGTGTATAACGAATCTCTATTGTTTCTGGACTAGATTTACTTCAACGTACCTAAATACTCTCCGTGAAATTTTCGGGATAATATTGTAAATTTATCGTTACTATTAAACGTATGATGTTATGTTTTATACAAATATTTAATACTGCGTGGAACGTGTAATAAATTCCTGTTGGCAAGAAAAAGCGCGAGCAGTGTACACGGTAGGTATTTAATAAGATCGAGGTTTGACCGAAAAAAATGCTCAAGTAACGTTGGATTTCGATAACCAATATTGTAAGATTGAATTATACAAGCGATGTTTAGTGTTTACCGTGAAACCGATTGAAAATCAAACGTTACGGGCAATATTGTGTAGCCGGTCTTTAACATCGAAATATGTTGCCGGTACACTTTTCATCCTTAAAGTCTGAAGTATTTCTGGGACTCCCACACGCGGCGTGAATAATGACCGTGTTATATAATGAACATTCGACGTGCTGTATGTACGTGAATCGTGGGAGTGTACGATTAAAAGGCATCGTGTAATATGCGTTTTTTCCAGAAAATATATTATATTTTTTTCTTGCTCATTATTCAAAAATTTCGCTTCTAAAACGGTACACGCGGCGGAGAGACCAAAGCTTTGCCGCGCAAAAAGTATAATAATCAAATATACTTGAAGCGCACCGCGCCGAAAACGTCCGTTAAAAAACGAGTTGAAAGGCGACCGTGCCGCGCTACAGTAGTTGAATAATAATGTACATTTTGTACTCGGTATCGGAATTAATAAAAAAAAAAAAATTCTCTCTTTTATATTATGCCCGTGTAACGGAACGCCGATGAAAAATAATAAAATCTTGCGGGGGCGGTATACTATTTACGTACAATTTCTAATAGTATCATAAACTGCACTTGAATATGAAATATAACATGTACGTCATAATATAAATACATATTTTCTTTACCCTTGCCTTTACTTCCGACTACATCGCATATTAATATTACATATATACACGTGGGGTCGGCCGCTGTCAATGTAACATAGTACATATTATTAGACATTAAATGTTTATACGAAATTAATTATTATTCGACGTTTAAACTGTTCACGTCTTTGCGGCGAAATCAATACTTACGTCGCGTCTTATACGCATAATAAATACATAACGATATTACGTAGCGGTTTGTATACATAATAATATATAGCCATATAGGTATGTAATAACCACCCGAGGCATTCCGGCATTTGAGACTTGTAAAAGTCTAGTTCTAAAAACGATCGGTACATGCAATACGCACGCAAATATGCGGTCGGACTCGTCAAAATAATATGCATCTAATTTTTTATTTTATTTCCGAAAAAAATGCACAGGACGAAATAAAAATGTTGAAATTAAAAACTCAAAATTAGGTAGATACATCAAGTAAAAATAATCCGTACACGGGCTTATCTATATCATTTTTATGTTCATCTGTAACGAAAACAAAAAAAAAAAAAAAACAAAATCCCTAAGACATAATCATTTTCAGTTATTTTTTCCCAGTTTTATACTTATGATAATCTCACTGTATGGCAAGAAGTTTTCTCGTGTTCTGCAAATTGATTGCACGGCGATCATCGGTCAACGTATTTTCGTACGTAAATAAAGAACGTTCGCAACGTCCGCGGAACCACGCGAGTGATCGGCCCGTACTTAAAACATTGTACTGAATCGTTGATGTTAAGGTAACCCGTGAAAATTATATTCATCCGCCGAATACATTTCGGAATATTTTCTCCTGAAATTTTAGGCGTACAGAAGTACGCACAAATACGCGTTTTTACTAAAACGTGACGGGATTATTCCGTGAGAAAATTCAAACTTTGCACTTCTAACTTCGCCATTTCACAAAACAAGTGTATACTTCACTTAAAACTTACAAGTATTAATGATGGCGCGCAGTCGTGGTGCGTTATATCGTGTACATAATATTACGCGATTACGTGCGAACTAATTTGCACCGGGCGGGCGAACAACGAAATACTCCGTACGACTGCAGTGTTGCGTGGGCGGTGCCGTGCGTATAAAGGCAATGATGTGTGAACATATATGCATAATGTATGTGCTTATACGTATCGTTAGACTTCAAACGGTTCGCGTGCGTAAATCGATAGCTGAAACATCGTGATATCGTTTCGCGAAAATATACCGAATCGCGGACGTGCGGTGTCGCGCGAGGACAATATTATACCGTAAATTACAATCGTGACAAATTCTTAAAATACCCCTCAAAAGTACCAACTGCATGAATTTCCCCATCAGAAAAGGTATACATCGGAGAACTTCTGGTACCAAAATCGTGTACACGGAGACACAAAAAAATAAAAATATAAAACAACACGCAGCATGATAAAACCAATAAATTAATAATAAACATCGATAAGACGCCGGAATAAAACCTCGATGTTTTCTTCGATACATCGGAGACTAAACATCGATGGCAAAACGTCGATATTGTATTCAACAGAAACATCGATGTTTTTTGACCACCTCTAATATTGTAATACATGTATAACGCGACGCGAGCGTGGACGTAGCAGACTTCAAACGGTACCCGTGCCGTAATGATAGTGCACAAATCGAAAACCAAAGTATCGTTTCGAAATCGTTTCGGGAGCGTTTTTCCGGACGTCGTCGTTTTCAAGACCGTAGAGCACCGCAGAGTGCAATGCAATTGGTGTATTGTTCCACGGATATTGCAATGCACCTGCACGGCACATAAATTATGCACTGTTTACGAATACGGTACGCGCGGAGACGCAGACGCAAAGCCGTAAACTCGGGCGGCCGCGGGCGCGTAGCCAGGATTTATATTTCAGAGGGGCGTTTTCGTTTTAAAAAATTTATATTATGCACGTGCACCCCCTACCCTTGAGGTCGTCGCGAAACTTGTGTGCACACGTCCGCGTACTCGGACCGGCCGCAGGGTACTCCCTGAATGGCGAGGGGGAAAAAAAAATTCTATAGGCACCTGTGTAAATACAAAATGGATGAATTCACCAGTGTGTTATGTGCGGGATTATTAATCGAGGAAAAACTAAATACAGTACC
Organism: Periphyllus acericola; assembly: GCA_949715065.1. Classification (NCBI taxonomy): domain Eukaryota; kingdom Metazoa; phylum Arthropoda; class Insecta; order Hemiptera; family Aphididae; genus Periphyllus; species Periphyllus acericola. The sequence continues at coordinate 37,002,041 of OX454267.1, read as the reverse complement.
TACGCCAATTATAATTGTTTTTTTTTTAATTAAAAAAAAATGTTGTATAGAGGTACAGCAGTTCTAGCCATACGATATATTAGAGCTTTTGAAGATTTTAAACGTTGGCAGAAAATACTGTACCGGTGAGGATTTACGCGGCGTCATCGTTTATAGGATTTAGTAATTATAGGTATATACGAATGATGATGATAATAGTATTGAGTATGAGCGACGACGACCAGCTCGCGTATAATATTGTTGTACCACATAATATCGTACATACATACCGTAGGACGCGTACATTATCCATCTCGTAGTAAACGCTTCGAAACTATCAATTTATTATTATACTATTATAAAATACTGTTATAACCCGGAAGTGTTCGAATTTATGTGAAAGTCGGACCTAAAAACAACATGATACGAATTACGATATCGCAAGACCGCGTCGTGGCCGACATCCCTGGCGCACAACGCTCGGAATCGCGAATGGTTGCGTACACGGCCCGGGGGCTGTTATTATATAATAACTTCGAAACGAACACGTAGCTACCTACCCACCAGTTCAGCTCGTTTCCGAATCAGTGAAATCGTTTATGCCCTGCACCGTCTACGGCAGGGGTCGCCAACCTTTTCAAACAAGTGAGCTACATTTGAAATTTTAAGTCCCTGGTGATCGACATCCAGGAGAATTAATAAAGGTCTTTAGGAAGAGATTTGTTTGATGAGCAAAAAAAAAAAAAAGTCCAAGCTCCGAAGAATTCCTAGAATACAATATAGCAATCCACATTATCCAACTATTGATTACGCTATCGATAAGATAAGAGATAATGATCGATAAGAGATAATGGTAAAATTAATTTTTATAACGATCGACCTATACTCCGAGAAAGATCGACCAGTCGATCGCGGTATAAGATGACCGATATAAGTCGTGCAATCGTCATGTTCGTGTTGAAAGACACATCTCGCGTGTCATCACTCATCTGACTACGTGTGCCGTGCGCCGTGTACGCGTACTCGTATATATTATTTACGCTGTACTGCAGTTTAAGTCTGCATTCGTGTTTTTTTTTCTCCATTCGCATCTGTCATTACTCGGAGGGTATTACGTGCAAACATTTATATTATATCATATCCGACCGGTGTATAGGATTATGTATTTATATACCTATGCACATACGTCATACGCACACCGGGATATTGTTCTGTTAATTTCCTCGAGCGCGTACGTACGTACATTACTGCAGGGCGATGAGCTATAAATACGATACACACTCACGCACACACATGCACACCCACGCGTAGTTTGTGCAGCTGGTGTATACGTGCATAATGTACACCTATACTTAATCCGGTACGTTATACGTACACGCCTTGTGCGAAGCCTTTTCGTAGTGTATATGACATTAAACCGATACGTTTGCGTCGTTCAAAAATCTGATAGGCGGCATGGGAACTTACGGGCTTGGCTCGTGTGCTAACGAGTTTCAGGTACGTTCGTACAGATGTCTGACGATCACATCGTTTGAAAACGGTTTTGAGATGAAACGATCGTACACGAACGGGGAAAACATTGTTTGCCAAAGTCGTGCGGTATAGTATAAAGTCTCGTTGATCCGAACGCAGGCTAATGCGAACGACGCGGTTTATGCGTACGAAACCGAGAGTACATAATATTATCACACCACTTTATTTAGAGACGTATCTTATTAGACCCGCGCAATATAACAATCATTAGAATAATCACGATGGCACATCGCACGTGTAAAGTCATTGGTGATGTGAACAAATCGGTAATCCGAAAACTCCTGTGCCCATTCCGTTCGGATGAACGAGACCCGGCTGCGCGAAAAATAAGTGCGAACAAAAACGTGGTTATGACGTATTCGGTCTCAAAGGGGTGGTGTAAGTAACATATTTACGCAGGAGGATTTCACGAGGTAAGGTTAGGTTAGGTTTGGTTAGGTTTGAGTAAGTGTTATGTTAAGGGGAAGGGTGTCATGTGGTCGATTAAATTAACGAATTCAGCTTCTTATAATGAATGTCGATTCTAGGACGAGAAAATATCAACTCTCCTCCCTCCTCTGATCCTCGCTTAGTGCCGACTGTAAAAATTATACGTTCTCTTATACTATGTCCAGAAAAACTGTTAAACAATTAACAAGCTAGAAAAATGAATCAAATGTTCGATCTTAAACGTTGCCGTACCAGGCTTTCGTTAAATTTTTATTACACGAAAATGTGTTGCGGAAAAATCAATTATATCGTCGCGAAACTATCATATTATTAACTACACTTTCGCTTCGTTGCGCTCGGACTGTCAGTCTGTCAACCGTACCACCAAGATATTAACAATCCGTGTTTTACGGTATTTCGTTGCGCATTTGTACAACAGAAGTTATTGTCCTAAATCATAAGTACCGTCGTCTGGTTGTAATGATTATTAATTTTGTATGCCCGCGGCGAAACAACAATAATACGTTCGTGTTGGGCTGCAATCTTCATAATAATACAACGTTTAATAAACCAACAGCGTGGTTCTTGGTTTGTTACAGGTATACTAGTACTTATTAGTGTTTAGTTATTTATTTACGTTTTTGCGGATATTTTGTTAACAAATTTTTTTCACCGTACTCAAATCGGTACAAAGTGTCAAAATCTTTACAACGCGAGTGACTGGCGTTTGCATAATGTCCGCCTCATGTTTGATGTTGTGTTTTTTTTTTCATTTGGCCTCGCCGTTGTTTCTTACAGAATCTAAAAGGGACAATTCAATTTTCCCAATATTTACGTTGCAGATAAATATTTAATTCAGATGAAAATTATAAATAATGAAAATAGGAAAATAATCGCAATCATATTCTTACGGCTTACGCCTTGGTAACTTACTGTAACTAACAAGCTCATATTATCACTATGATACCTGATTATTACAGCCGATTCTAAAAATATGTTTTTGATTTTTATGCAATAAGCTACGTTATCTTTAACGTGGTCTGGTTTGGGTAAGCATTTTAACGAATCAAACGTATCATTATTCGAGATTTTGGTGCATTTCAACTTGTAATTTTTCCAAAAGTTCTCATACACGTTATTTATGAATGGGGAAGACGCTATCGATTATTCGACGGTATCGTGTCTTCTTGAAGAATAATTTCTATTTAAATAATGTATATATTAACTGGAAATATCGGGGAAATGTGAACGAATGACAGTAACAAATCTGCAGAAATCGGCAGGAGAAAATATGTACACACCATATGTACGTGTTCGATGTACATTTAATATAATTATTCGTTTTCCACGTTCGTACATAGGTACTTACAGGATTGTATAGGATTCCCGTGTATATATTATATTTAGTCATACAAACCAGTGGTGGATTCCCAGAGGTGTAATTTTGTGTGTGTAGAGCAAGTATATAATATAGGGGTGTAGTACGCACAACGGTGTGCCCGATCCTAGACTTTAAAGTAGTTTCGATCCCGGTCTGAACTTATGGATCGTACTTCCATAAGAATTATAAAACTTGTAATACTTATACAATAAAAGCATACGAATTTATGTGCGCAATTCGAAACCGGAAATGGGCGGGCGAACACGATTATTCGGTCGGTCTTGTAGGCTTCGTGTGCGGCATGGGGTATGAGTTATTCAATTGTTAGTTTTATTGTAAGCCATTATTTCGCCCAGTACTGTTATAGTAAATGTTCAAACGGCCGATACCGATAATATTATGTACTATAACATTGGACCGAAAATTTTTTTTCTGAAAATTAATCTGCGTAACCAAAGTCGCTTACAAACTTTGACAGTTATGTACAATACTATTGGACGCGTATAAGACACGATAAACTTCTTTGTTTGCAGGAATTTTTAATACGGAGCATGTCCGCCCAATTATTTGGCTCCACGTTCTCGCCGCCCATGATACAATATGTAGTAAAAGAACAGCAGACGGATGGTTTTTAATAATTCGGCGTTAAAAATATTTGTGTTATTCCACCGACCTTGTAAACAGTAAACATGTACCGTGTTGGTCACAGAAGACAAACGACAACGCAATTACCCTAAAAATACGTAGGAAGACGTACATAACTTTCTTATCGCAGCGAAATATTGCACCCGAACGCAAATCCTATACATCATTATCTGATAAACGAATGTTCATCGGATTGCGCCTAATTATTTTCCAACGCCGCGAGTGATTGATCTGCAGGGTTTTAAGGGTGCGCTAAGACTTAAAAAATAAGAAGTGAAAAAACAACGGTGAAAGAAAGACGGAAAATTTATATTAAATTTTGAAGTGCGAATACATTTTTTTTTTATAAAACTATTCACTCTATACACATCGGTAATGTTATTTGTTAACATTTGTTATAATTTTCGTATTTATATTTAAATTTCTACGCGTGAATGCTGAATATAAGAAATTTGCAATTTCAACATATTTTAAAACTATAAATAGGAAAAACGCGCACACGTTGTATTATATTATTATATTTTATCACCCGTGCGTACGCGCGGCACACACGAGTAAAAAATAACGTTAACGTAGTAATAATATGTGCTCAGTACTCGTGTAATTATATATGTATATATATACGCTGTTGGATAGCGGTTAAGACAAATATTTATAATTCGATTCACTCACGTGCGCTGCGTGCATAATATAACGCGGCGTTCTCATCTTTTGTTAAAACGATTGACAAAAGAAAAAAAATCATCAGAACGTTAAACACCGATAAATTATTTATCCTCGTCACATTATATTGTCAATAAACGAATTAACTATTTGTACGTTTTTAGAGACGCTACGATCGTATTGGATTTATGAAATTGATTGATTTCCGCCGCAGTGTTCGTACGACGATGTACGGGAAAGACGCACATGGTATAACCGGACGCTTTTATTACTTTGCCTAGCCTTGCTCAGCGTTCTGTTTGTCGGTGTACTGAGCCCGAAGCTATCGCGTTGATACCCGTCCGGTTCATTTAATGACGGAGATTCCACCGACGTTAACTGGTAGGAGGCCGTTGAATTGAAATAGTTACAAGTGGTATGGAAATTATGAGCAACTTTCATCATGTGATTAACACAATATCACTTAGAACTCGGAAGTTAGTCTACTTAGCGTGCATAGTTTTTGGTCAAGAGAGCTACCAGGGTTGAACTTTGTCCGACTGACTACTCGAGGCTAGTGACGTAGTGAGAAGTAAAACGTGTCCTGCCCTGTGCACAACGTCCCGGGGTCCGTATGTGTACGAGCCCTACACCGACGATACGTGGCCTTCGAAAGTTGACGGTAAGGAAAGAGGAAAACATGATTTGATTGCGCGCGCCGAGGATCTACGTGTGCCGTGTGGTCTACGTGAGGTACACCTTGCGTACGATGGCCCGGACGTTAATAGAATCAATATAGAAATTACAATGGATGGGTTTACGACGCCGGACGCGGTTTCTTTGGTTTTTAATATTCCTCTACGGGAAATAGCTCTATAGTAGCTCTACAGTATCGCGTCGCTGTGCGTTGATCTGCGGCCAGTGCAGCTGCAAGAGTCTCGAGGTTCTGCAGGGTGCAATTTGTTTTGCGATATTCATGACGAATTTCATGAAAAAAACACTCCTGACTATAGCTATAGCAGGAATAGCCAAACTTTATCGAGTAGTAAATAGTTTTCCTACGATGGTCGACGTGAACAGAGGACGTCGACCAGAGTTATCATAGTGATTGGAGAGTTCGGTTAATCATCAGCAGAGTTGGGATTTTATAGCACCAAAAATTCTAAAATATGCGCTATAATATGACCAAAAAAACCGTAAAATATGCTCTATAAATATGCCCTAAAAACATCAAAAATATAAACAAATAATATAGAATATTTGAAATATAACTGCTGTTTCTTTTCAATTTTATTTTGCTCTCGTTTAATGGCTTTTAAATGTTTATCAGTTTTTAAGTGTTGAGTAACGTCATTCAATATAAACGAGATTTATGGAAAATATAAAATAAAACGTTGAATTAAGAATATTAGCAAAATATAGTACCAAAACTTTAAAAATAGCACTAAAATTGTAAAATTCTTCAAATATGCAAAAAATGGCAAAATAAAATTTCATATTTAGAGTCCCTGGTGCATAAAACCAATTGATATGCCACTCTGCTATTTTTATCTCTATCCTATGATAAGTAGCAAATGCTATAAAATCCGAACCCTGAATTCATCAGTGACGATCAATGTAGAAAAATACGAATTGCGTGCAAAAGTTCGACTTCCGAGTCGTACGCGGCCGGCAGACTGGTAGATCGCGTGATCGAGGCCGTTTAGCCACCCCTACTACAGGGGGTCGGGGAAAAATGTACTTCTATCGATGAACAAAATGTTACCTTCGACAAGTGGCGCGTACATCGGACACGTAATCGGAATGCAGTCGCCGGCCGAGTGTGCGAGTGTACGCAAACACGTGTACCGCCATGTTTTGCGTGAACGTGAACTTACTACTCCTCGGTTTCGGTCAGAGTTATTGTAGTATATTAATATAGTATAACGGTAATCGTTGTTCCAGAGGTGTACTCGTCTGCTGTTGTAACGGAACATATTATCGCGTAGTCGCAATGATTACACGCATCATCGTTATTATTATTAATTATATATTTTGATTGATTTACGCGGGCCGCGCGCGCGAGTTATCGCGAGACGGGGTTGCAGAATTATACCATGATATTGTACTGATGCTGCACACACGCGGGGTAGGCATACGAGTATATAATATTATTACGTGATTACACCCGAGGCGCGGGGGCGGTTATACATATACGTGATATGTACATGCGTATCGCGCGCGGTTATTATTCGGATTTGTGGCGTTCGCTGTGCAAATAAATACGTGTTAATTAATCGATTGGCCGTCGGCGGTTGTTTGTCGAAATAATAATATCAAAACAATGGCGCGCACAGGTCTAAATGATTATGCTACGGGCCGCGCCGCTGAGGGTACAATACGCGCGTTTATATTATGATTACGTTACACCCGCTCGTCGGATCAAACGATGAATGCGACGTATCCTGATTTCAGCGCATTACACTGGCACGTATACAATACTCTAGATTTTAAACAGCAACGCGATCGCCGAAGATTATTATTATCGATGCGCGCGAACCATATGGTCCCTGCAAATCGACTCGGTAATACCGTGCGATTCAAGGGCGGATACAAGGGAGGGGCGATCGGCCACCCCCTACTAATAATAATCATTCTTGTGATCGAATTGAATATAAAATACGCGCGTGAGGCTGATCAAAATCGTTTAGGTAACTAACTTGTGTAATATTTATAGGCGGACCGAGCTTAGGAATTAGTGTCGGAGCTTTCAGTGACTCGCAAATCGGTTAAATAATTGGATGCCATTTTCGGGGTGAATGCGATGGGTGTGCTGCATGAAATTTATCAACTTGACAGTATAGCGGTAATAACTAACTAGCAAAATATATTGTTGATCAACTCGTAAAATCATGCAATTGCAATTTTTTTGCATAAGTTTGACAATGATATAGAATGAATATAATATGAAAGAATATATATATATATATATATGTGATTATATTATGATTATTATAAGAATTGATAGGGGTAATTTTATTCGCAGGTCTGAATAATAGGTATATTGTTTAACGGCGTGGCCTATTGCAGTACTCCATGTAAAATCATTTAAAAATATGTTTTTTCATTTTTTCCATTCTTGTTATAATTCCACGCCATTTGAATGTGATTAAAAAAACTTTTAGCTTAAAGTGTGTGTATGTTTTTTTAAATAAAAAGGGTCGTCATTATGTATGAAAACGAGATATTAAAAGGTATAGTATTTGTGCAGATGTCGCTATTTTACATAATTACTTAGACCTAACCCTTACACGTAGGTGAAATGTGATATAAACGCGACCGCTTCTATAAGATATACCTGCCGGCGACCTATAAAAATGTTCCTTTTAAACTTTTCTCAAACTATAGTAATGAATAGTGTGTGAACCTATCTGTAGGACTGTATATTATAGTAGTGACATTTGACAGACCAACGTAACGGTCAAGTACTGCACCAGTTTTTGATCTAACGTACTCGTATGTTCCCACACGGTCTACTCGCACTCCAATCCATCGGTGCAGGCGTATAAGGTTTTTCGTGGTAGATTGTATTTATTATTATTTTTTACGAAATAAGAGAAGTGCTATGGGACAATCAAAATTCACAATTATGTCCACGATAGTGTCATGTTAAACGGTGGCGCTTGCCGCTTTCAATAATCTAAACAGAAAACTATTTAAGTAGTCAAAGAAACAAAGATTTTTTTTCCAGGTGACGAAGGGTACTTTCATTTGACGCAAATATTTTCAAATATAAATAACGTTTTATGACATATTAAATAAAATCTCAAGTTTAGTAATAAAGATATGAAAATACATTGCGTCTTACAAGTGTGTACCGACTGATTCGAACAGTAGGTCATATAACCACGGCGCTAATAACCGAGTTGGTTATGGTCAAAAAGTTGGCGAGTTAAATAAATGATTTACGCGTATTACACGTTGTGGATGTATAAAGTCGGGAGCGATTATTAGGATGGCGTACAAGTAGGTTTATGCCTACTATAATATAGTTATACATTTATAGTTATATATGTAGTTGTATTTTATCGAGTAGGTATACTGTATGTAATATTATGGTTTAGTATTGTTTGCGTTTAAAAATTATGTACAAAAGTGGTATTTGCACTTCGCAGGTTGTGTATATGATCAACGTTTAGGTTGACCTATCGTGGCATGATTCATTAGTATACCACAATAGAGAATAAGTGATTTATAATAATTACTCGCCCCTCATGCTAAAACGCCGAACTTCGCGATTACTCGGACGGAACGAGCCAAATCAACATTGGGTCATACTGCACATGTTGTGTACCATCAAGAAAACCGCTATATCACATAAAATAGTCATATTTCGTTTATTGCCGCCCAAGTACGGTACAGTCCTGCCCTTTGACCCGAACTTCTGCCGTTGCGCTATAAACACCGTTACACTTGTGAATTATTTGATTTACCTCGCATTACGGTACACAAACGCAGCGGCCGTAAGGAATAAAGTGGGCACCGGGCAGTCATTGAGAACGGGACACTTTGTCGTATATCTATTAAACGTAATGGTTCGGGGAGAATATATAGTGTTTGTTCACCCCTCTGTAGCGCGAACAGTTGTTCCGTTTTCGCTCGTGACGGTTATTTAATCCTCGGAATAGCGAGAGACAGCGAGAGACGACGAGAGTACGGGTGTTATGTGGCGAAGGCGGCGGTGACGGCAGGAGGTGGGGAAGGGTAGATCAGAGTACGGCGAGGGTTTATCTATTATATACACTATATTTGAACTATTATTTCAACTCCACCGATTCGCAATAATACTCGTATCGAGTCTCTCACCTTTCCGGTCCCTGCAGCCATGGGCACTCGTTCGAGGAGCAAAAGTTGGTTTTCCCGGGCCTTGATGCGCGCTATTTAAAATAATTTATAATAATCTCGTAACAAATAAGAAGGTAATAATAACGATAAGATAAATCATTAAACCACGGTGCAGGTTCTATATTATCTACACTTAATACATAAAAGCTATAAACACTCTTGTTCCGAAAAAGAGAAATCTCCAATTTCTATTTTCAGATTGGTATATGATTGTTAAAATAATATATTTTTTTTTTTTTTTCATTTTGCCATTGTAGAGAAACATTACAGCAATGCAATTACTATTTACAAAAAAAATTTACAAAATATTTATATTATTTATTTACAATTATTATTCAAATTAGGAAGCCAGCGGAAATGATGAAGGAAATGATGGAGTTGATGATAAAGTTAAAATAATATATTTAAAAATTTAAATAAACATATAATTTGATAACTTATTGATTCATAATTTTGTAATGGAACTATTATATTTCAATTACATTTTTTACAAGTCTTGTATGATATATCAACAATTTCAACTTATAAGTCTTTAAATGCGTGTTTGGAAACTTGGTTCCAGTTTGCCCCCCCTCCCTTTAAAAATTAACTTGTGAGCGCCCATGCCAGCAGGAAATGCGTTCGTAAATATCAAATGCAAAATTAAAATTTCAATTACAATCCAATTACACTTTCGGTAGTTTGTGATCGGTAAACTATAATATGTTGAACCACGTGGTTAGGTTGTAAAACGCACAGCACGTGATTGGTAATCGTTTTCATTTTATTTTTAATAATTCCAAATATTATATTAAAACACAACGAATCGCTTTTGAAAGTTAAAAAACTAAAACAACGAAATATTTATACATGCACATCGATTAGTCAATCAGTAATAACACTACAAATATATTCTAATAAATCGCAGCAACTGCAGGAATCGAAATAAATTACTTTACTCGTCCTATCGTGCAACCATGTACAGTAAATCATATGTAACTGTTTTACTTAGTGTTTAGTCTTTCAGTACAAATATACTTGCAATCGGTATTTTTTATGAATCTTAAATTATCAAATAATATTATATATGGACAGCAGTTGCGCGCTATATTTGGCCTGTTGACCGTGGTTTGTTCTTGGTACTAAATCGGACTAAGACGTGCGACGGTTGGATATATTTTTATTTAACGGCGTAATCGAACTAAATATCAAATAAAAATAATAATTCAATAATAATTACGAGAAATAATTTTTTCAACTGTGCATCTTCGACTTGAGAAATCGTGAAGGAAAATGATGGTCCGAATGATGGGTTGTGTAACTAAGAATTGTCTAAGATTATAGTTTAATCTTTCATCCAAACAAATTCCAGGTAACCCACCCAGGTGCCTCAAAAGGAACTGGTGTAGGGACCTACTCTCTCCTTAAAAATAAATTATAAAACAATACCCACGGGGTGCCGCCAATGGGCACCTTCCCCTTCTCGTCAGTAAATCTCATCCCATTTACCTATTGTATCACTTGTAAATACAGATTGTAAATAATAAATATTGATTTAAATAAATAAAAAAAAAGAGCATAGTCTGAACGTGTTTAAAGTCTATATAATGTGCTATTTGGTCCAGACTGGATCCTAAAATGAGTCCAAATGAATTGTACGTCTTTGCAATTTTGTTTATCCAATCTTGCCCGTATCATATGTACTAATGTAATAATATATTATTATTCGTGTAACGTTTTAGATAAGAACTCGAATTCGAAAAACAAAAACGTCTCATTCCGGGATCTTCGACTGAACACTGCTATAATGATCGTGTACTATACGGTAAATACCATCCGGGTCGGTCGTCATGAATAGCTGGAAAACTTGATACGAGCGAAAAAATAGACGGTCCTGTGCTGACGGGAAATAGTAATTTCAAGAAGAAAAAAATCGAGGAGTGAGAGGAGGAGTAAAAGCCGTTTATCGGTCGACACACACGTCCGCGCACGGTTTACCCGGTGTTTGACCATCATGTCGTTGTTCAAAGTCCGCGACTGTTGGTCCACCGTGTGCGGCCGGGGCACGGAGACGTTCGGATGCGACGCTTTGGTGGTAGACGACGTGTTCGGCGCGGGCGAAGATAACGTCATCCTGGGAAGCTTGGACGGTGTCCTCAGGGTATACGGAGTGCACGCCGCGCCGACCGCGTCCGATTTGCATTACTCACCATCCGATCTGCTGGTCGAAGTGCAAACCGAGAGTCCCGTGCTGCAGGTGTGCACTGGGAAATTCGTCAGGTCAGTGTAGTGTATACCGTATGGAACAGTAGACGTTATAATATTACGGAGCAAACCATATCAGTAAGACCGTTATACGTTTTCCGCTTCCTAAAACCTTTTTTATTTTTCCTTCTATTATTATTATCAAGAAAAATACGATCCGAACAAGGACAGTTTGTACAATAAATTGGTCGTTGACATACACGTGGGATACAACACGTACATTTTTCTAACAAAGAACTATTGATTTCATAACGATTTATTTAAAACCGATAAATATTTCTGCCAATATCAGTATTATAATAGAGTACGAGACGTACATAACAATTTTACCGTGGAGTGTCACGCGGTTTTTTTTTTTTTGTTTACTTAAATTTAAAATTCACTTACTTTACATTATTTTACTCAAAACACACTGCCGGTAATTGATAATAAATAATTAAATATATTTAACGATCTAGCGAATCCAACGATCGGGGAAGTCACCCATCGGTAAAATACATCACGTATATACAGCACGTACAACTTAACTGGGAGTTGGTTCACTTTCGGCATGTTTTCCGTCACCACATTTGCTTGCAATATTTTTGAACTTTTGAGTTCTTTTTTTTCCGTTTTTATAACCTGAACAAGCGTTCTTGGGAAAATCGCAACGCATCGCTAAACCATCGCGTGGTATAACGCGTTCAAAATAATCGAAAATCGCTTACAAATGTATACACTGTAGCCTTCGGACCAATACTCGGGATCAGTGCCTCAGCTCACTCTATCAGCTCACTCGTGTCTTATACGCTCTTAACAATAACTATGCATAATACAATACGTTCATTTCCACCGTAATCCGAGCACGTGTTATAATATTATGATTATATTTTTCGTTCCAGAATAAACGTGCTGTACGAGCATGTGAATAATAACGAATTGTTTCCGAGTTTTCTTTTCTTTTTTTTTGCTTTTCCGAAGTCGCAATAAAACCCATTGAACGTAAATCCGTTTAAAAGGAAATACTCAAAAGCCCGCGATAAAACATATTTAACTTTTACCCCATCTGCCGTAAGTATTTTTACGTTCGTCCTACCTTAACTGCGAAAACCTTTGGTGGAGTTTTAAAAATAATTTCTAAATATATTTATACTTTCCCGCCGCGCGTCACGACATTTGAAACAAAGTAAAAACTGTAACCAGTAAAAAATATCAATCCCCTGGCTTACAGGAAAAAAAAACCTATTACTACGTTTGTACAAAACATATACAAGTATACGTATATGTTGCGTTAAGTTTATATTGTACTATTACGTAGGTACCCGCACGATGATAAACACTACTGCGACTTTTACATTTAAATGTCACCTTCGCCTGCGGAACGTTAAACCGTTCCGACTTAATATTATATTATATTTCCGACGGTGTTTAACAAGTTACCTATTATATGACGTTTTCGTCGCGTTTTATTTTCTCTGTAGATACTATAAATCGGTACGTATTTCGTTTCGACGATTTTCGGGCCGATACCTATTTCACAATGTTTTATCTGGTGATATCAAAATAACCAAATTAAAAGTGGTTCGATTACATCGCGTAGTCTGCAGCCGCACCGACGCACCCGAGACCGAAACAATAACGTGTTTTTATTTGACTCGACGAAAACACATAGGTCTTCTTATTTTAGAATTTGTCACGAGTAAAAATGTGACGGGAGGTATTTTGTTTTTTTTTTTTGTTGCTCTCGACGACATTATTGTAAGTGCAGAGAACTGCCAGATAAGAAATCGTACGTGGGCTCAAAAAAATATATTCCGATAGGGCAAGTTTTCATTTTAAACACGGCCCTAAGAATTTTGCTAATTTCAAGTTCTAATGTTAATACAATAAACTCATTGTATTAGAAGAGACAAAAAAAAAAAAATTAAAGTTGACAACGTAACAGACTACAGTATATTACATTTATATATAATATTATAAGAAACTATCAAGGGTATAACACATCGGTGTGACGCATAGCGTATTGCTATCAAAAATAGATTAGTTAGAACAATTTTGTACAATTCTTCTAATTTTTTTCAGTATGCAAGCGTATTACATTTTTTGAACACTTTCTTACCTATGCCGAGTAAACGTTTCTAATGACATTTGTTGAATAAATTTGAATAGATTTTTGCTGTTGCGTTGATATGCATATTATTTTTCATCGTCCCATGCAATAGAAATAACGATAATCAGCTGACCGCAGCCGATGTAAAACGAGAATACTCCGAGTACTAATAACTATTACGTGTTTTCATTGAAACCAGTAACGAAACACAAGCTACACAATCATTAATATTTTGATTACCAAGTATTATTACCAAGACAATATATTTTATGAGTATATTTGCCAACATTTCGATTCGTTCAGCATTGTAAAAAAATGTACCGTACACGAAGCAGAACCGTTAGCACTCAACAAGGTTATTCTACCAGTGACGTTGTACACTCGAAACTCGAGCTTTTGCATTCACAATTCACAATATAGCAGTTGCAGTAGTGGTTGTTGATTATTACAAAAAATAACACGTATTATTATAATATAGTGCATTACACGTGCGAATGTAAAAATCAAAAATAGTCATCGACCCGCGAATTTCAAACGCTGTGTTTCAATTAGATAATTACGCTGCAGTTATAACATGCATATTCCATATGGACAATGTAAGAAATTTGCCCGTTTGTACCGTGTATTTGAACGAACGCGGGGACGCAGGGACGTTTGAAGCTTTCTAATAAATTAAAATAAAGCCGGCGGGTATTTAATTGTTAATCCGTTAAAAACAAAGTGCAATGAAGAAAATACAAAAAAAACTAATAAAATAATTATTGTCATTGAGTAATCCGAATGTGTAAATACCTAGGTAAGTGGAAATACGAAATAATTTTGTTTACTTTTATTGATGCGATAAAATACCGTTACACGATGATGATATATTTACCATGTCGAAGTACATGTTTTAGTCGCCACGCGAGACACTGCAGTAAATAAAGCTGCAGTAACGAAAATACATCACGGGTCGTTCGTGTGACGTTAAACTTTCAGCTATAAACGGCCGCGTCGGTAATGCCGATTAAACAATCAAATCGTCGAGTATATATTGTTTTTCAATTATTCAAAATTTATAATGGTCTGCGCCCAGTTTGCCGACAAAAATTGAAAGTTTTTTTTAAAATTTCCCGATTCGCCGACATATTACCACATGCTATTTTATGGTACTTGTAAGTTTTAACCATTAAGAATTTCATATTATTTTCGATTTATTATAATATTATATTAAAGTTTTCATGCGGGATTACTTCTTTGATTGTTGACAGGAAAATAAATTGACAAAATAATTGATTTAGAACAATACATTGTAGAAATAGATAGCTGAAAATACTAATGAAAACACTGATTTAGTTTGTTGTAATATTTGAATAAGTACTCTAGTTGAGTATATTGACACCCTGAAACATTCCCTACATTTGGAGTCAAACGTATGAGCTCTTAAATACCTATCTATCGGCAAACTCAAAGTTAAAATCTAGTCTTGCTTACATTTGATAATTATGTTCGTAGAATTCAAACGATATTACTGTTATTGAATACGTACATTGATGTAGTGAAATAGTGTTATGTACTTGAAGTAAATGTGTTTATTTTTTTATAATGTTTTTCTACTTTGTTTTTACTTCTTTTAATTGTCTAAGAATGGATGTCAATGAACTGGAAAATCGCCATCATAATTAAGACTAAGGGATAATACATGCACATATGCCATAAGAATATTTAAAGTAATATGCTCTAGAAATATGCAAAAAAAAACTTTAAAATATTTTTTATTTCTCATTAGAAAACCGAAAATTTGAAAATTAAAATAACACGACGTATTTATTTTTATTTCTTAATATTTTTTCTCTTGAAAGCTAGCATTTAAAAAAAAAATTAAAAAAAAAACATAAATTTCAATTATAAATACACGTGATGTGTTTATGAGTTTATAATATTAATTTATATTCATTTTTTTTTCTTATTTCTATAGTATTCATTTTAAATATTGTATAATGATATGTGTGAAAAATGTATTTGAAAAATAAATATAAAAAAATTTGCACTTATGGGGAAAAAATATCTAAAAATCCTGAATATACAAACTAAAAAGTCCCTAGCGCTGGTTACAATAATATGAAACAATTAAACAATTTTACCTAAATAAAAATCCCAAACATGTTAGAACCTCAGCAGGTACCCAAAGTACACATTAAATAGACGTGTAGCGACATTTGACAGGGCAGTGAAATCTGTATAATATGTGTATCAGCAGATGTACAGCCGTATAGGTATCAGGTTTAGTAGAATATTATCTTTTGCTTGCAGAACGGAACGATTCCGTTCTGAAACATGATGTTTCTATATTTTATATGTTATATTTTTTAGCTGCTCGCCGAACAAGTACATAGCAGTCCTTCATCCGTTTTCATTAGCCGTGCACGGGGTCAACCGTATCGCTGGATCTACTGATCACGGTACGTATGGAGAGTATATCAATATATTATTATGTTACCCGGTTACCGCGCAGTGTACTGTTTAAACAAACCTAAACAAACCGATACACAATCTTAGAACATTCAAACGAACATACGAAAATTAAATAATAATATTGTACAAATAAAACATAAATAAAATAAACGTAGCAAAACAATTGGATACGCCTTACCAACGCTACTGTATATATAGGTATGCATACGTATACAGCGCAAAATAAATTAAGCCAAATCTTTATTATTTTTCCTCGTAACAATGCACTGTGTGAAATTAATTTTTTCAATTTAGAACCTACCATGTGTGTGGTATATTTTCTGCTGATGTGCTACTTTTTCACTATAAATATAATATTTGAACCGAAAGAAAATGAAACATAATACATCAAACTATAAATTGCGTGATCGTCAATGTTTCGTTTTTGAACGTTCTCGTAGGTACGTCTGTAATTATTTCGTTGCAACAAAAGAGTTTCTTTGTGCGCTCCGTCTTAAGCTTTTTGGCTGCTGTTACGCATAAGGTGGTGTTACGTAATCCACGGTGAATTCGAAATGCCGATAAATTATAATCTTGAAGCATTAAGTAAACGCAACTCGCTCCCGTTGTATTTTAAAAGTTTACAAAAACAACATTGCGCATTATTTGCTGTGCATAATATTTGGCGAAGAGTAAAAAAGAGTATTTGCTAAAAAATGTTGACTCAATGAATTAAACATTATATTTTGTCGAAATAAATGATTGAAACTTAATCATCTTTTTTTTTTTTATCATATAAACATTAATTTTATTACACACATGATGTACGTATATACGGAGCCGCAAATGGTTTTTGTGTTACAGATCGTACCCACTCGGTTTTATTAACGTGTAAACATTTTTGTGTTATTTAAATGAGCGCGTTAAATTACACGGACGGTTATTTATCTTAACGTAGTACGCCTAACGTTTAACCTTTGATTATTTAAATCATAAATTAAATAATATACGATCAGACGGTCTTATTCTTAAATTAAGAGGAGTACTGGGATTTTGTTCAGAGAGCATTCGAGCTCGTGCGTAATCTAAACAAATCGATATGGAACTCGTCTGTGCGGGCACTACCGACGCGCATCACGGTCCGGACCACCACCGTAGTAGTCATATCGTGAGGCTCGCCTATGTATAGTAATGTTGGTTGGTCGCCTAATTCTCGTGATTTCGAATTACGTTCGTAAAACGTACAGGGTCGTAGTAAAATTCCGTTTAGAATCGGAACAGTGCTGCGAACGTTTTAGGCTCGTGACAGAAAGTTAATAATCAAAAACCGTCTTAAATACACTGCGTAAAACATACGCTCTACTGACCGATTTTGAGCACAAAATTAAAGTCGGATCACGTAAGCCAACTTTGCTCGCTCGACTCGCCTTGCACCAATATATTATTATCGTTATTATTATTTTTATTAACAGTCCGTTTTGATGTTTGTTCGCAGGCGATCAGTACGTATTGGACACGGTGTACGAGCACAAGTTCGAACGGAGCGCCTATCAAATCGTCGTGGGCCCTTTCGGTGGCGGGACGGGCAACAGGGATTTCATGTGCGTAATGTCGTTGGACGGCGCCGTTTCGGTGTACGAGCAACAGGCGTTCGGTTTTCGTACGACCCTACCCAATTACTTGCACCCGTTCCCTTTCAAATATGTTCGATCCGCAGACGCATTCATCACGTTAAACGCTGACTTCTGTCTGGTGTGTTACAAGTGAGTCTAAGGATGACGAAAATGATATCCTATAAAATAATCATTTATGTATGAATTTCAATAAAAACAAAAAACCATTTGAGAGAGAAAGACAAGAGACGGGAGTAAATGTATTTTTTAAATAGTTTTGAAAATAATATCACCATAATACGGTTGTTTATACCCGAGATTGTCGGATTTGTGGATTTTCAAGAGTAACCAAATGATAATGTCCATGCAAATCTAATTCACTAGCAAAGATAATATTATTTCCTTGCAGTTTACACGTATAAAATGTTAATGAATGTCTTTTTTTTTAAACTTTTTTATTTATTGAATATTTACATTCGATACATTTTTTGAAGCAACAAGAACAATTTTTGATTGAATATAATATATAGAATTTAGTGACCCGAGGGTATGACCAGTACTGTGCACAGCTGCGAAATCCTGACAGAGGATATCCTTAATTAAGATTCCGTAACAAATAATTTCTTATGTATAAGAATGCAATCTTGTCGTACAATAAAAAACAGTTAGAATATATTTAAATACAATCTCAAAGAAATGTACAAGTACCATATGTATATTATATATATATGAATTTCTTTAGAAAAATTGTTTCGTGTGAACAGCACAATTTTTATAATTAATATGCACGACAGAATAAACAAATGTTCATAACACATGCAGCACAGCTCTATTTTTCGCACAGCGTTTCAATATAATATTATGTTCTATAAATATAAATTTATCGGAAATCTTAGTAACCACAATAGGTTTTAAGAATAAAGTTAATGCTAAGTAATGAAATAATTAAATATCAAGGTTTTATATTGAATATATTCACCAGAATCTATAGTTTTTCGATACTATTTTATTTCCAAGTTTTTTAATTTATAAATAAATTTTATGAGGTTCTTAGAACAATTTCGTTTACAACCAATGTACGCGTTTAGAAAAAGTGTTCCGATAAAAGCATTTCAAATTGAACATCTAAGCATATTTACATAAATGAAAATAACTTTTCACAAAATGTATGTCATACATACTTACATGGAAGATATTAAAAAAATTTAAAATAGTTTAATAAAAAAAGTATAAAGCTTTATTTATCATACTGTTATAAAAATAGTATATTTACTCGTAAATATTATGTCTTAAATTATATATAGCTGAATTTGCAATTTCACGATAATATTATACATATATATTTATAGGTATTATGAACTTCTTGCGTTTATGAAATTCGTTTTGTTACAGATCAAAAGGCACCGATAAAAGCGTAAAATAATATTCGGCCTCGCATAATGATTGACAAATCGTAATATTAATATGGTATTTAGTCCATTATTGATATGCCAATTGTTATCGAAAATATGAGATTTAAATATTTTTGAAACATATTATTATATTTCAGTAGACGAGATTATGAATTTGATCGGTTACCCTTCGACTCTCGGTAGTCTCTTACATTTAATGCAATATGTCTAAAAACTAAACATTTTCAAAACGTACGAGGTGCTCGTTATAATTTGACGTAGAACACGCATTTATAAAAATCCGACACCCGATATCTCGTAATAAGCAAATAAACTATAAATATTAAAAGCTTAGATGAGTAGTACAGTAGGCGTAGCGCACCGATATTTTCCGTGGTGTTCCTCCTTACGTGGATTACTACACTACCCGCCAATCTAAACTTTGAGTACTTAAAATGTATCAATAATTAATTACAGGCTCTTAGGGTCTGTCGCTTGAAAAATTAAAAAGCTTGAAAAAAAGTAAAGTTGCAACGCGTTTCTACAAAACCGTAGTCTGTGGTCGTCGCACAAGACATCAAAGACATGAAAATATTATTTTCCAAAACGCTCGAATCGACCTGAAAAACGAGTAAAAAGAACATCAATCGTACGCGCACCATAAAAAGGATCGGTTACGTTCTTTTCGAATTTACTCCAGACTCGTGTCCTACGCAGGAAACCACAGCTGGTTTAACGAAGAAGTGCGTTTCATGTGTCTTTTGTTGTTGTTGTTGTATTGCAGTGTATGCACTCTGAACAGTTTTTGACGGTGGGCAGTTCGAAAATCAGTAATCAGTAATAGTCGACCGCCGACCGGTCAACGGTGTACTTTTAACGGGTCATTTGTGCCTTAGAGCAGCGTTTCTTAAACTTTTTTATCCATGGAACCCTTTTTGATGTCCACTTTTATCGTGGAACCCCTACTTTTTTTTAGCTTTTTATCTTTTTTTAGGACAATTTCCAAATAAATTATAATTATACTATGTGTGGAAAAATGCGTATAAAAACTTTTATGAACTTTTTTTACTGACAAAAGTGTTACTAAAACCTTCAGCAAAGTGTCAGGTTTCAGCCAAAAAAATTTCAGCCAAATCGGTCCAGTAGTTTTCTCGGTTAGCGCGGTCGAAGAAAAACCCTTACAATTTTATATATAGTATAGATAGATTGTGTTAAAGATATTTAGCTAACAAAATAAGAAGCCCGGTTGCTTTTTCATTCACGGTTTTTGTAGTTTGAACCATACAGTTGATTTTAATAGTTCGTCACGCTTTCGAGCAAGAATTCTACATTTTTTTCTTTAAGTTCACCATGAACAGATTCTAAATGACGACAACGTCTATGATGCTATCTTTTTTCCCCCACTACTAATCTGTAGTTGGAAATTTTAAAGAAATTTTCTTGACAATTTTGAAAAAATTACTTAAGCTTCGCGAAAGCCTAAAGTGATGTTCGCCGCGGAACACAGTTTAAGAAACACTGCCTTAGAGTTTTCATCCATCTCAACAGTGTTGATTTGTTCGTGTGCGAAGCGCATTAATTCCCGTAGTGCACGATCGGTGTAACGTTTTTCGAACAATCAAAGTTTCACGGGGGGAATAAAATATTAGAAAAGGTCAAGTACACGCGCACTATACTGGGGTGTGTACGTTCTTTAGGTACCAGGAGCTGGCGGACCCGAGTCTGAAACAAAAGCGTCCGGTCTGGTCGTGCACCTTGGGCGAAACGGTGTGCGACATTCAGACGGCAGAAACAACACCATCTGCGACTACAATACACGTACTGGGCGAACGGAACTACTATTGTTTTCAAGGCAACGGCGTGCTGTGGTTTATGAAACGGTTACAGTACACTCCTTGCTGCTTCCACCCTTACGCTCTAGGTAAACGCGCACAGGGCTTTTGCGAACTGCATACATTTTAATACGATAGTACGTAACATTATTGCGCCCGGCTCGTACGTATAGGTCGCGCGTAACTATGCGAATAATCCTCGTCATTCGAGATTTACTTATCCGTTCCCAGACCTAGCGGCCTTATGTGCCTGTTACGTATTCACACGCAACGTCCGTATTGTGTATATTGTTATTATTATTATAATTATTACTTTCCGTGTATTGGTATAACGTCACACGCACGCCGCCGCGGGCTCGGCGTTGCACATATTATAATAATATGTACATATGGTTTTGTGCGCGCGATCGTGTTTTAGCCGATTTTATACGAATAATAGCGGCTCGTGGCGGTCGGACCGTTTTTTCGGCTTTCTGCAAATCCAGACCCGTTTCCCCGTCTCTGGCGATTTCAAAGCGCACCGCTCCGTTGATTTAGTCTCGCATCCGCGGTAGAAAAAAACGCATCAACTCGGTAAATCGGGTTTCTCGAAAAATTCAACCACGGCACATTCCTGTAGCGGGGACGGGCTGGGGGGAAGTGGTGTTAGCCGGAGAGACGTCTGAAAACGGTTTTCGTTTTAAAATCAATTCGATAGATAGATATAAAACATACATTTGTGTATTTCATATTATTTTTATTTTTTTATAATAAATTGTTTGAAATAAAATATTTTTCACGAGCGGAGGAAAACGTTAGGATCGAACACGTTTCACGAATTCAAACCTATAGAAACGAAACAATGGTCTTAGTCTTATCTTTGAAATGTTCCTTTTTCGAGTTTTCACTTCAGCTGGTGTTCCCTGCGCTAACTGTCAAATCAATTAACTTATATACATGGAGAATAGTTTCTCCGGGTAGACGCGAGAATCTACTACCTCGGTCATTCAAAGCAAAAGATTCAGTGGAAGGGTGAAAATAAAATAAAGGCTTAATATAATTTCATGAATTTTTATAAAGACAGAAAAAATTAAACAGTGAATGCATACAATCAAAAGAACTGTAAATATCTTTGTTTCGTCCACCATGAATAATATTAATAACAACAATGATATTAATTAAATTACAAGTTTATACTATTATTCCCGGGGGAGGAGCAAGTGCCCCGTATTTTCCCTTCAGTGGGGGTCTATGGTGTCTGTGGTTCAATTTACCTATTTCGATTGGTTGAAAACCGTAATATTGCACACCCGACGGTATTTTTTTTAATCGATCACCCTCAACATTATTAACTAACACTTTATACGGTTTTTGTTTTATCCTCGCGCTTTTTTTCAGGCGATCATCCCGAAACGAAAACCATGTGTATGATCGTATCTGATACCGATACGGTCTTAATATACGACCAGACGAAACTTCGATGGTCGGCTAAGCTGTCTTACCGTCCGTGTATCATTGCCAGAGCGTCGTTCAAAGTACGTATTCGACATTTTCGTCCGGGGCTTATTGGCGCCGAGGTATTGCAATAATATTATTCGTCCCGTTGAAAATTAACCCGGATCGTTGTTTGTATGGCAGGCGTTACAAGGCTGTTTGGTACTGTTGTCGGAGACGGGCGATTTGAGGTTTTGTTACTTGGGCACCGAACCCATGATATTTATGGCTCCCGAAAGACCGACCAAAGACTATAAAGACACCAAGGACCAGCTATTTCAGTTGAAGAAAGACCTGCAGAACGTGTCCCTGCGAGACGGTGATTGTTTTTCATTTCAACGCGTTTTTGATTTTTTTTTTCGCATTTATAGCCGTTGATATGAGTATAATATTATGTTATGAAAACGATTTGGAACACATATGCGAACCCGGTAGATATTATCTATTTGTTGTAACAATAACATCAGTTACGCGTGTGGTTAAGTCAGATTTTCAATTAATACCTAATTCAAAACGTTAATGCAGAAGCCACACACATGAAGTAATGTAATAAGCTCGGATGTGACGGCTATTTCTTTCGTAATCGCGGAGGGGTATTTACATATTTTCAATAAAAATAAATAAATGTCTCTTTATTTCGGAACAATAAGCAACTTAAGCGTTTTCGGTCATTTTTCTCAGGTACTTAAATATATATATTGTTTTAACATATTCTTAACAACATGTTACTCAATCGTGCTCCATTAGCAATATCAATAATTTATTATAGCCCATTCACCTTTTAATTTAAAAGTTTAACTCATAACGACAATATAACAATGACACTGTACTAAATTAACACATAGTTCAATGCTCAATATTTATGTACGGCAATAAAACACTTATATAATATGTTACTAACCATGGTATGTAGTAGAAAAATAACACATTGTATGTTTACACGTTTCTCGGATAAAGGTATAATAACAGTGTAACAGGTGCCGAATGATTTTGTAAAATCGGGGATAAAATGTTTTTAATTTTTGACGTATATAAAAAAAATCCATAGGCTTACGGGGCACACGGCGTATAATAATATCCGCATTGCATTCATTCGTACTTCCTGAGGGAATGGAAACCTTACAGTTTGCTGTTTTTAATGATAATTTTTGCTTTCGTTTTAAGAGGCCGATACTCTGCCGCTATTGAAATTGAATACTCGTATTTTGAGCGTACGCTCAGAGGGTTCGCGGAAATTGTGTGACGTCGAAGTAGACGTGACGCCGTCTCTAGCCACATCCACGGTGCAAATTACATTTCAAACGGTCGCCCCACTTGTCATTTCACCAACGGTTGTACATTTAAAAGACTTGAGTACGTATGAAAGTGTATTGTATTTAACGAATAATTAGCGAAATCCAATGAATCTACGTATTCATTAGTATAAAACAAAATAAAAAACTATCCTACTCACCTTGACAACAACACTGACAAGTATACCTATATATTTTACAACGGAAAAATAATTAAACAAAAACATTTCAATTGAAATATTCGACATTTTCGTTCGTTTATTCTTCCAACTATAACGGTACTCGGGTACTTTTAGTTTTCCCTCAACAATATACTTCTCCTTCATGCAACGGGTCGTGTACACGATACTTTGGAATTCCTATTAGCGTTATCGACTCACTGCCGGTCACCACATCAGTAAAAATCGCATGGTATGATATTAACATTTTCATCTTCCTCGCTCAATGTTAACACTTGAACATATGACTATAAAAGCTTCCAACCAAACCGATATTCTGTAAACTACTGCTAGCCTAACCTATAAGGTAATACGGTTTACAACTATGAGGGTAGGTAACAAAATGTAGAGTCTTATAACTTTACGTTTACAATCGCACTCTTCATTCCAACTTTAATGTCTTACAGTTTTTGAAAAAAAGTCTATTATTATTATCTAAAATATATTGATATGATTACAAACGTTTAAAACGAGTCGTCATGCTCAACCTCCGTCTTATCTAAAACGATTCCAAACATTAAAAAAATAAAAATAAAAATACCGGAGTGCAGTGGTGTCTTAACCTGTTAAATTAAAGTAGTTTTAATTAAACCGTAGTCCACCACTGAACATCTACCCTAAATCCCGGCCGCTTTCGTATATCCTTCGTGGGTATGTTAATCAATCATGATCATTGTTTCATTTTGTGTAACGGATTGCATAAATTAAAATTAAGAAAAAAAATCAGTATCGCGATGTCAACCTTTTTAGTCCAGTAACGATGATTTAAGCCACGCAAAACTTTGGTAAATCCCCGGGATTTTTGCCACGTTATCAATAGATAACAAGAAGCTAAAAACATTTTTAGTTGTGTAGAGAGAAAAGAGAAAAACCTTTACCAAGGAAATTCCCGTATCTTTTATCCGATATTTCTACCACCGCGGTAAAGCTTAATTCGAGCTTTTTAGTTTTTAGAAGTTTCAATAATCCTATAGATGTGTTATAGACTTATAGTGGTATGTACTAAGACGTTGAACTTTTGTTGGCTATTAGAAAAAGCGTAGTTTCCAAATAGAACTATTATTACACACACAAGGTGATGACGTAACTATTGTTATATCACGTTGTGTTATTGCTAATCATTTTCGTCTTTTGAGTTTTGAACTCGTCGAATAATTGGTACTACCCTAATTACGTTTTTCACCATCCCCGTGTGTTTTATTCGACAACGTAGTTATTACTTATTATAAGAAGCCACTTAAAGAAGATTGGAAACATTTTGTAAGAGTTGATATTTGCGAAACACAATAAGTAGGGTTGGCCAACGATATCGATATCCGAAAATAATTATCAAAAAGATCGCGACGTCGGGACTAGGAACAATTAGTCGACGGACGATGACAGTACTATATAATAGTTTTGATTTTAAAATAAACTGCAGAGGAATTATAATAAATAAAAATCAAGTTTTTCGTAAACTGTGCACATGTTCGGTAGGACGAAGGGGAAATACGACTGATCTCGAATCCCTTACTCAAAGTTCAAGCGCAAGACAAATTTGGCCAAACTCGTACTAGACGTGCGCTTCAGAGCGAACTGAATTCCGGAACGTTGATATTTCCAATTGCATTACAGCTGCTGCACTTATTGTTACTATTTTTTTTTATGCACTATGCCACTCCGTCGATATTTATCTGGTATTATATATATATGATACCGGAGGAACGAACAACGATCCTAACCTAATCTGTTCTAACTAGTGATGTGAGAAAGAAATTTCTATTCAGAAATTTCTTAGTAAAATAAATAAATATACATATTTTTTACGTCCAACTATTTTGTTTTTATAAATTATCAACACTGTTATTGTGATATTTCTAATCACTTACTCATAATCGTATATTAGCGGGAAAATGTTAAATGTTTGTGATTACTGATTAGATAATTCATTAAATAATAAATCATTATAGTGTTAGTGTTATACAGCTTCATAACAATGAGTATTGACATTTAACATTTCGTTATATATGACAATTTTAGTAAATTTTAGTCTAAAAGTTTTAAATTTTTTAAAGCTAATTAAGAAAAAATTTAAGTTTAATAAGTTAAATTAAAATTAAATTTTTAAAAAACAAATATTTTAGAAATTTCTGGAAATTTCATCTAGGAAATTTCTTCAGAATTCAATTTCCGAAATTCAACATCTCCAATTCTAACCTATCCTAACGTAATCATAACCTAACCTTACCTAACCAAATCTTACCTAACCGGAGGAACGAACAACGATATCCGATGGTTCGAATTGTACAACCGTCGGCCGACGCGAACCCGCCGCAGTACGCGGTTGTCGCACATCGTTGTTTTAATGAATTATCGTACCACGTGTCCGCTGATGTTTTAGCCGAGACCGCGACGGTCCGAGTGATGGCGCACAGGGACGGCGGCGACTCCGAGTCCGCGGTGTCCTCGATGGAATGCACGGTGTGCGCGTACTATTCAACGACTTCGGACGTGCCGGGCGCGGTGCAGCAGACCGCGCGGCTACCGCTTTCGCTGGCGTACGACGCCCACCCGTCGCCGTCTTCGGATCACGGTTGGTCGGCCAAAATCGTAGTCGACGAGAACCCGGTGGCGCTGAAAATGCTCTTCAACGGTAAGCCGAAATACAGCGCGAGCGCGTACGGAGGAGATCGGATTGTGCTGGTGGGAGTTTTTTAAATCGTTTGCTTTTTTAATCCTTTAAGACGATCTTCAACGTCCGATCAACAACTCGATTCTAGGAGTGTTTTTTTTTCAACGCGCGCGCGCGCGCTCAACTATTCAAGTCCAGTAACGGCGCTAACTAAACAATATATTGTTAGGTACAACTACGTGTACGTATTACATACTTCGGGACGGTTTTCGGTAATTTTTTAGTATAATATATCGGGATACGAATAAAATACGCGTGAAGCAACGAAAATTCGTTTTTGCGCAAAATATTTCGATACTATGGTGGTTTTGCGCTTCAGTTTGTTAGATCCACAACTTTGACGTTTCAATTAAAGTGGTCTTAACGTTACATACAGCGGTGTGTTTCATCAGAGATTTAATTTGATAAAAACATTTATGAAGCGCAATCTTTTTTTCTGGAACGCCAAGGGCGTCTGCTTGACATTTATCTTGGTCGACCTAATAACGTCACGAATGCGCATTTTTATTTAATCACGCACTTCCATAGTGCATCAACATAATTTGGACTCTAATTTTAATAATTTATTTATTCACTTTAGGCTAACACGAAACAAACAACTTGGTGTCGCACTACACCGTATACGTTTGTCGTATCATAACTAATTGTACTTAATAATTTTGTATAATTCAGCTGGCGTGTGTCTGTGTGTGTCTATGTTGTGTGTGTAACGGCGGACGCATACAGCCGACCCCGTAATATAGTTGGGAGAGAAGTTAGTTAGTGTCAAAATGAGCTCGGTTAGTATTTATGTTAATGAAGCTTTATCGTTGATTGGTACCCGAGTGTGAAGGTAAAAAGAGATCATGGACGCTTGTTTAAAAAATCATCGCCCAATTAGTGCACGAAAATCCAGGATTGCCAGGTGTCGCACTGCCGTCGTAATACGGTTCAATAGCTTTCGAGTCAAAATGAGATAACATTCTAATTTCATTCGTACCTGAAAACAGACAAAAATGGTCATTTGACGGTCATCGGGCGATGTAAAAGCATTCCGGCAGTTTTAACAAAAACGTTATTATACGTTCGATGCTCTTAACGTTCACGGACTTGACGACAATTTTCTACTTTGTTCTTGCATTGTTTTATACGTTTCGGAATACTGTAAAAAGTTTAAAAACGGAAATAATTATATCACATATTTGAACGTTTTATATGAAATACAACTACAATAAATTTTGTCCGAAAAAGCATGGTTACGAAATAGAAGAAAAAATATAACTTTTTTATAGTACACACAAAACGTTTTTTAATTTGAACGTGGTTTATTTTCAACATTCATGTTATAATAGAAAAATTTATTTTACTATGCGTGTTCAAAAAGTATCCACGCATTTGTATTTAACTTAAATCCTGAGTTATATGGATGCCATATGATGGTAGTGTGTAATGTTAATGTCACAATAAGTCAAGTAATCTCTGGATATTCTTTAATGTGTGCTATTGTTATTAATGGTTTTTTTTTTTTTTAAAGAGATTTTAATTTAACGTTATTACAACTCGACATTTAAGAGTTAAATTACTATAAAGCAAAGCGTAATAACAATAGTGGTTTCATGTGAACAGTCAAGTGAAACCGAACATAATGGCGGCTTAATTATAATTTGATAACTGTTAACAATGAGAAAATATTAACATGCAATATACTGTAATGAACATAAGAAAGAGAGGCAGCCATGTGCTATAATAAAACGTTGTATACAATGGAATGTGTTAAATTTTCACAATTGATTTCACCATTACGACATCCGGAACCCATGATAATTATATTATGTATTAATTAGATCTCGGATGTCAACCCGTAGTAGAGTAATGTTTATTCCCCTCTTTCGTCCATCATGATAATTGTCACCTGTAAACGTTTGGAGTAAAAGTCGTGTCAGTTTCACACCCCGTCTAATCATCGGATTGTGTTATTATCGTATTTCATTTTCATAATTCCGCATTTTTCAAACAAATTAAAAAAATATCTTTTTATTCTCTCTCCACACTCAAGTGCTTATATTATTAAAACACGAATACGAACGTGAGCCACGGCCTTTTCCGCGTTACCCACTTATAATTAAACGAGTGAAGTACGCTTTGACTTGTGAAATAAACGAAAGCCTCTCCGCCCTCCGCGGTGCCGCGACACGGCCCGCACAACTCGAGCGCTGGTTATAAATTCTAATTAGAAAACGTTGGAAAAAAAAAATAACAATTAAACCTATACGGGTATCACGAACGGATCGCTGTGTAATGTCATTTTTGTTGCCGGATCGTTTCCCGCGCAGAGTTCGTTGATTCGTCGCCGTCGGAACTGTGTTTTCGAACGATCACTGTCTGCAACCCGAGACACGTCTGGGTTACCGCGGTACCCGCCGTCCGGTCTTACGAAATACGATCGTCGGGTCCCGAGTACGCGAACGTCATTTTCGAAGAGATTTTGTTCAGGTACGTCGAACTCGTCGCAGCTCGTGATCCAGCGACTGGGCGCGTTTTCGTTTTTGACGGTGTTATTCAACTTTCTTTTACCAGGCACAGGGAATACTACAAGGGCAAAAGGTGTACCGTGCGCTGCGATAAAAACGAAATTCCCATCGCGGACTTGTACAGGACGATCGAGGAACACGTGGTACTCAAAGGAAAGATGCAATCCGTACAGGTAATTCAAAGGGGGTTTTTTTTTTCCATTTGTATACGTGCAGTGCCTACTCGTTTCGTGATAATTAACGTGTACATTATTATACTCAACGGACCCGAGTTTTCGAAATCGACATAATAACGTGTTTATCGCTGTACAATCGTGTGACGATTTTTTTTTTTTAAATTCCAATGTGATCTTCGATAGGGAAAGGAAAATACGGCGAAAAAACAGAATGTATAGAAATAATTTTTTTTTCGCTGTTAACTCATTTTTGGGCTGTAGGTTTTCCCTAAAATACCTCTTATAATATTAATACTTCAAAAGGTTATATCTTCCTACATTCTCCAAGGTAGTTCCAATATAAAGCAGAAACTGGAAACAAATTACATTTTGTAGTCAAGTGTGTAGGTACATATATATTTATATTCTTTCGGCAAAATAAGTAATATTATGTTACGGCGTAAACTTGTTTTGTCGCCACGAATGTACCGGAATTGCCTATACAGAGCGCCGTTGTTATTCTTTGTTGATTTACGTAGAAAACGGGATCAACGCTGTAGTTAAAAACACATTAGTTGTATTACGACGGAAAATAAATAAAAATAAAATCAACAAACGAATTTGAGTTACACAAAAAAAAAAACATCGGGACCAGCAACAAAATTATTCATGACAGGATGCTCAAAACTCTTTAGAATAGATGTTAAACTATTGATAGAATTTTTGAATCTCCTGTATTATGTACTTTAATGTTCTGCACAATGATTAACAAATAATACTTAAATAACAAAAAAAAAAAAAACGAATATAAAATCTATTCATTTTGAAAAACTCGCTGTATCTACAGTTTATTTTTTTTATTTATTTTTTTATGTTAGGAAGAAATTTCGCTATTGAGTTCACAATATCGAGTTATACAAAAATGTTTGTTCAATAAGCTCAAAGAAAACACTGTGCAATCAGTGTCCGGACTTAGCATATTGATCGACGATACGCATGAATCATTAACGGAGAAAATTTCTGAAATAACATCAATACAACAGGTGGGTTGCTGGAGTTGTAAACATATTGTAACATATTTTCTTTTCATCGGAATTTTGTTTTCCAGGAATTAAAAGTTAAATTTTCCGATTTAATGTCCTTAACGAGGTTATTGGTGACAATGCTCAGTTTGTGTTCTAAGAACGATAAAATTCTCGAGGAATTCAAAGAAACCGTTGTTTACTCCACGGAAAATCAGGTAAATCGATCGAAACTTTCTTAGTGAATAATTAATATTTAATAATATAATGTTATTTATTTCGAAGAACGTTTCTATAAAGTTCTTCAGTTTTCATATTGCTACAGATGTTTAAAAAGAGCAAGCGAATGCATTTGGTATAAGCCATAATAAATATTTTTATATCATTACCATTGAGCAAACTTTTAAAAATCGACAAAAATATATATTTTTCGAAGTGCTGTTAACCATGACTATGTTATACGAAAATACAATTTTCCACAAAAGTTTAAGAATTAAACCAAAAAAAAATAATTTTTAATACCTAGAACGAAATCACGTACACTTGATTGTGTGACTATACCGTCATAACTCATTTAACTGTTTATCAATTAGTTTGTGACAAGTAACCACCGTACCGCAACCATCGCTTACAACCATGTGCTTTTGATCAAGAA
This sequence comes from Periphyllus acericola, assembly GCA_949715065.1. Taxonomy (NCBI): domain Eukaryota; kingdom Metazoa; phylum Arthropoda; class Insecta; order Hemiptera; family Aphididae; genus Periphyllus; species Periphyllus acericola. The sequence continues at coordinate 36,970,950 of OX454267.1, read as the reverse complement.
ATATTAATCCGTGATCGCATTCGTTTCGTTTCGTTTCGTTTCGTATAGCTATGCATCAATATGTCTATGAAGATAATATTAATAATAATAATTATCCGACCAATTAGCGTGTGGTTTCGCACGTTAAAATATGACGTGACAACGTATTCATATTGAACCCGCGTCGACGTCTGGCTTGGACGATTCGCGAGCACTTATTCATTTAAACGTTTCTCGGAGTTTCAACAATACTACTGTACGCGCGCAGTAATAGCATTAAGTCCACAGCACAAATTGAATTCGAAAACGTTTAAGTTTTTTTTTCTTGTTGCTCAGAGTTGTGCTGGTAAATGAATTTCAAGTTTTCGCCCCGTGGACTCATCGATTTGTTACTTTTGTTGCAAATAATAACTTTAACCATTAGAACGCATCAGACTATACACATGTTCTTCGCGACTGATTCAACGAAGTTATTCGCATCACAATATTATGTGCAACGACACTCCGAAGGTGTTTTAATATTGATAAAAAACATTTGACTAAAGAAGTATAAAGTTCGAGAGGAATAAAGCCTCCGTTACATTTTTTCACGTGCAAACGTTTAGACCAGTGGTTCCCAACCTTTTTTATTCCACACCCCCTTTGTAGATTTTCGAAACTCTCGCGCTTGCCCCCCCCCCCTTCTATAACATGAAAAATGTATCACTTTTTTGTGTAATTTACAAAGAATTTATAAAATATGCGAGATGAATTCAATTTTATTGATGATAATAATTATAAAATATAAATCATAGTAAAATAGGAAATAATATAATATAATGAAATTTACAAATTATTAATGTGAAGGCAATTTTTTTTATGTTTGTCTCAATGTTTGTTTATTAATACTTTATCAATATCTTTATTGATTATATTTATGTCTCTTTATCAGTACTCAATAACCGGTCGTTATTAATTTTTCATATTTTCCAAACATTTTAAAATAAAAACTGTATATTGCAATGACTGCTTACGCCCCCCAAGAAATGTTTACACGCCCCACCAAGGAGGCGCGCCCCCCAGGTTGGGATACGCTGGTATAGACACATGCACACGTACCTTACGCAATTACCTTATGCATGAAATACGTGATTTATTATTTACGATAAACATTACGCTGTTGCGACATTTTTTTCACGAACAGAACTGGGAAGAAATAGTTTTACAATCGTTGAGCTATTTGGTCGGCAACGAAATCATGTTGAACGTTCAAAACGACGAACCGGCACATCTTGTCATGAGCTTAAAGACACTAATTGATTTCGAAATAAAATCCATAACGTCCGTCAAGGATGAAGTACCGGATAAGCTGAAGAAGGAAAATTCAAGAGGTACGTTGAACACACGTGTACACTTACATATTATCGTTACTATTGTGTACGCGGTACATTATTTGCTCGGTAATATGGCCACGCGCAAACGAAACTTTTACCGTATAATATTATAGTAACATATAACTTACACGTTTCATGTTGAAAATTTGTAACAACTACTCGTATATCGTACTCGTTCCCTATGGAATAATATCGAATCGATTTCGAACATGGATCTGCCGACGATCATTCAATAAATAACATTATCGTATTGACATTGTAGGTACAGCACATAACGTACGTATAAATAATTTATTTCCGCTACATAAAGACAAAATTTTTTTTGTCGCAAATGACAGAACTCTTACGGTATAATATTTATATCATTTTGCGACTTGGTTTACTTGTTTAACATTCGATAATTCGAAACACTGCGCTAAACTACTTAGAGTAATTATAAATTTTTAAACCGATCCAACTGAATGCCGTATCGTTATCGTACGTTCTCCAAAAGGAGTTTAATTTTTGATTTTTACATTTTTCAGCCGCTGTATCGCCTATTCCAGAGTCCGAAGAAGATTTCTACACTTAACCGGATTACAACGTATTGCAGGGAATAGTATTGGAAATATAAAGCTCTAGGCACGCGCCCACGATATTTTCGTTTCCGTTAAAATAAAGATGTACTCCGCGAAATACTGTTAAGTGCGCGACGATTCACGCGTGCCGCTCTTTCTGTATACAGTCCAATGCGTTAACGTATTAAATATTAATTTGTATAAACTAATTTTTTTCCATTCCGTCTTGCGCATTATTATGACTGCGTTTTATTGTGTAATAAATGTGACTGAAATATTTTTTCGTCTAACGTGCTTTTGGAGAACGGTCGAACTCGCTATTAATTTGGCGAACGCACCGGCCATCGTTTGGTGTATCGTTCGACAATATTACACACGGCTATTCGTTGAGTAGCGATCATGTTTATCAATAACTGTTACCAGTTAGACGGGCGTGCGTCTTATTTTTTACCTTCGATGAAAAAATAGAAGGAACGGGGCCGGAGAATTTTTTACTCCAACCTATATCAAATATAGTGGTCGACTGTACGACGACTGTTTACCGACGTTTTCCATCGGACAAACAGAGCCGATAATACGCAAACACAGACACCGTTTCACGCGAAGGTCCATATCGTTCTATCCCGGTGGTTAGGATACGTGGATTTTAAGCTTTGAATTTAAAATACTTGCGGGTAAATACGGAACGGATATAATAATGTCTTACGAAGATAATACAATATATATACGTATACTATACGAAATGTAATAGATGTTTATATATTAAAAATGAAACCAAGGAAGGTTCAGTACCTTTATTTTATAGTGGTTTCGATACGGAATCGAAAATAATTATAAAACCGACAAGCTTCAGGTCCAAGTAGAAAAAAAAGAGACGGATGACACTCCGTGGTCGGGTGAGTACAGGGACAGGCTAATGACATTGCCACATATCGGTCATTTAAATTTGAAACAAGTGCGATATGTTGCTCTAGAAAAAACGATTCCAAGTGAAAGAGGTCAGGTGGAACGTTTTCTAACGATAGTTAGAGCTGTAGAAGCAAATTTTTTAATTTATTTCATTTTTAATCGAAAATGTCTCGTGCCCATAAACAGCATACATTTTATTGAAATATTAAAAAGTATATAGAAAATGCTAAAATTAGTACTCTATATAATGTTATGTAATAAAGTAAGGGTAATCCAGTTAATTCTTAACTTAATGCCAAGAAAATAGATAACATCCGTAAGTGAATTTTAATTCTTTATGTTTATTAGAAATGGTTTGATGATAAAACTCATTAAACCTGTGAATTTTAACATTTTATTTTGAAAAACTTTGTCCATTGATGTAATACGTAAATTTTAACTATGTTATAAATTTAAGTACAATATTTTCACTGTGTTTTAAAAATAAGGATTACATATTTTTATTCTCAGGTGACCTCAAAAGATGTTTGAGACGTAAATGGTGCCAAACATCTTATAAATAATTAAATAAACATTCTTTACCGTGAAATTCCATTTATGGAAAGATTTTTTCCTCGACCAATAAATAGCAGTTAAGCTTATTGTAAGAATCTATATTTGTAGATTAATTAACATTTTTTAGAAAAAAAACAAAAACAATAAAAATAAAAATATATTTTTTCACTAGATTGCGGTTGATACAAAAAATGAGAAAAATTGTTAGAGAAATTCTGCACCAGGCCTACGATAATATAGTCTGGTCGATTTTTTTAAAAATATAGATCCATCGGAATTTCACCACCCTCAGTCAATCGCGTAATAAATAATGAGATAGTGCGAATTGCTATATTACATTTGAGGAATTTACCATTATCGGTCAATCACGATAATGGGAATGCCACTATTATATATTATATAATTTATTAATGTCAGCTACTGTATAACTCGACTGCCAAGGTGTATTCTATGTTCCTCATACTTTCGTTTTAACGTTCACAATTTATTTAGAATTTTAATTTTTACAACAGTAAAATGTGTAAAACTTATTATTTTAATCAGGAGTTGGAGTTTTTTTTTAAACTAAATGCAATTGCGTGTGTTTATTATGCCGAGTTTCAATTTTCAGACGTGAGAACTTAAAAAAGCAAAATACCATTTACCGATGGTGAACTAATAAAAAAAAAAAAAATCTTCTGACTCAATGTTAATGGACTTCAGAAACAAAAGTGATATTTTAGGTGCCGTTATTTGCGTCAACTATCAGTAATGCGTCGTATTGGAGCCATAACCTAACGACATGATTGGTACTGCACAGCTGCTTTCCACCTTCATCAGAACGTGTGTTTGAAGAAGAAGAATAAATTCCAAGTGAAAATTTAGCTAGTACCACTACTGACGGAGCCCCGGCGTTTTTCGGCCGCGAAAAAGGATTTTTAGCGTTACGCGAAAATGATAGTGTATATCCTTAATTTTTCGGCGCAATCCCTCGTAATTCGCATTGGTCATTTTTCACCGTCCGTCTCGCTCGAGATAAGACGGTGCTCGTACGGCAATCGCGCCAAATCAAAACGCAGTCCGGGCGCGCACATAAATTATACGCTCGACCGTGCTACAAACTGGTGCGCAATGCAGCAGTAATATCTCCGTAGAACTCCGTGCATCGATGATCCCCGGGGAGGCTCGCGCGCCGCACGGACGCGGGAAAAGTTTAACGCGGGTACACATGTATATACCGTCGGTGCGATACACGTACATATGTGTGTGTGTGTGTGTAAATGTTTTTTTCGGTTTTTTCGTTTTTTTTTTTATTTTCGTTTTTTCGCTTTTTTCACTCTTCGTGGCCACCGGTAAATATTTTAAAGGACAGCAAAACTTTACAATGAGGTTAAATAGATACCATTTTTAATTCATTGTACGGTTCGCACGCGCACGTGCTCGTATATAGCGCTGCGGCAGCCGCCACCGTCGTGATTGACGGCGCGTTTCTCGTGTGCGCCCCGTTCAAAAACCGTTTTCGCGTTGTGGTACCACACGGTTTAGCCGTTCGTCTGGACCCGACCGACCGACGGCGACTCCAGTCCTCCGGACACCGCGAGGACGTGCCACGTTGAAATATTCAACGACTTGAAAGTCAACCCGCACCGAGCCGCGGCCTTATAACCTCTGGCGACGCGACCCGATAGCCGGCCCGATAATCAACGTTTTTTACTTCAACCGAAAAGTGTGAAATATTATTGTGATAGGGCGAACAGACAGGCTATTGGAATAGTTTAGAATTTCATCGTATTTCGTTTATAAATTGGATTTTAATATCATATTTTTACAGTTCCGACACGAAGGTTGGTACCTGTGCTTCATTTTTAAATTAACATCAATAGAAAACCGTATACAACCAAATTACATTTTCACTTAAAAATAAAATAAGTGAAAGTCTACCGGTCACATATTAATTATCATGTAAACTATCAAAATAGGGTTGTAAAGCATGACCATTATGTTGAATACAAACATTATTTAATACATTAGATTACTAGTTTTCTAAAGTTTAAGACATAAGTTGACATTATTCAACAACCGGTCACTCAATTTACCTTATACTTTTGGATTAGAATTTTTATTATTCGTCCATTATAATAATCGAAAGTTTAAAATACGGTTTAAACCAAATACCGTTTTAGACCGTTGAAGATTAACATGATAGAATTTATCACTACATTTGTATAGCCGAACCAAATATAATTTGAAATCCCTTTTTTTCAATAGTGTAAAATGGAGAGTTCACTTTCCTGTGCATTGTTCAATATTAATTTAATGTTTTTTAAAAGAAAATTACAATAGTTGGAATTAAAAATGTCCGGAAAGAAAAATATGCCAGCGGCCCTGTAACAATAGTCCCGTTTTGTTTTCAATAAATATAAGCGGTCACCCCGTTATAAATACCTGCGCGTGCGCGTCTCGCTGAAAGTCCGGGTCAATCGCACCGCGTGTCAGAAGCCGCGTGACCCGGGGCTGATTGGCGGCGTCGGAAAATATTAATCAAAGCGGACCGCAGAAATGACCGTTTTTTTTTTCGTTAAAAAAATTCGAAACCGTACACGATTAGATATGTTAAAAAGTAAAAACAAAGTGGCGCAAAACAACGGCCGGCCAAACGTTTGCCGTTAAACGCCGATGCGCCGCCGGGCCCGTGACGTACGTATAATATGTACTGCAATATTATTCCACGGGGTAAACGTGTGCGATAATGTTATAATAAATTTAGGCTTAGGGACTTGTAGCGTTTGCATACTTGTTTTGATTATTGTTAAATATAGCGTAGTGCGAAACAAATTCGTTTCTCGGTGCCATGATATCAGATCTAAAATTTGAACGTGCATATTTTTGCATATTTGATAGATTTTGCAGGAAAGTGCACATTTATAACTTATAACATTATACTGTTGCGCCTGTGCATAGGTGCCGCGTAAATATCGCGCGTCGAAAATCGCACGCGAACATTCCGTGCCGAATATAAGGACCGTTATCGTTACACCGTAATAAAAAATGATTACTGCCCGTCGTCCGTGTACACGTGTACTATGCATGTACGTACATACTTTATAGGCGCGCGTACGCGCCACGGCCATATTATACGTTTCAAGTATTAACGATGCCCCTAATGATAAAATTTCTCTAAGAGTTGAACATTCTAGAGGGTCACACCGTGTGCGCTGTTTGAAGGGCACGGATTTTTAAACGCTTTTGGAGAAAAAAAAATAAAGAAACTTGTATTAATATTAATGTGTCGATTAGGAGAGAAAAAAATAATAATAACCGGAATTTCTACGGCTCGTCTGGAATTCCGTAAGAAGACGACGAACGAAGACGTTTTCCATGTAACTGCGTATTAACTTGAATTAAATAATATATTATGATATTGTGCGCGTGCAAGTAAAAAAAAAAATAAATAAAACAAAACAAAACGTTTATCGTTCGTCAATTAAACATAATGGAGGAATAATAATGATAATCGCTTACGGTTTATAAGTAATAATACGCAACAAGTAAGTAACAATAATGTGTATTCGGAAAATGCGTGCCGTAAGCCGGTGGATAATATACGTACAATTATTCGTTGTGCAATAGAACAATGTAAATAGTTACAATTTTGTACTTTTTTTTTCAGAAAGTGCAGGTATATTAAAAAATAAAAATACGTTTTCTTGTGATTCTTTTTTAAATTTAAATTAAATTGAATTTTAAAAATCACATTTTCCAACGGAACACATTAAAATCAACGTCGTTTCATCGGCATTCAGTCGAAATACGATTTAGTTCAATATTCGTCATATTTGGTCTGACGGTTTTTAGAACAATATCCGGAACTGTATCATTTCGGAAAATAATTCCACGCGCAAAAACATAGTACGCCGACTGTCGAATTACGAGCGGGTAAAAAAAAAAATCTAAAAAATAAACAAATTTATCTTCCGTCTTACCATACGATTTCGACCGTTTCGAACACACATCATTCAACGAAGACGGGCTTGTTATTAATTTGCTACGGTTACTATTCCGTAAATGTGTTCGCGGAAACGTCGGCAGCAGTCAGACTCGCCGCCGTCGACGTATTACGCTTATACATAAAATTATTCATTTATATATGTCATTTAGTGCGCGCGACTCGATGTACGGCCGCGTGGGGAATCGGAAAACGCGGGGGGGGGGGGATGATTTGTATTATTTTTATTTTTATTTCTTCCGTCGTATTTCCACGGAATTACAGCGCAGGTAAAGCTGCTGTGCGCGCGGCGGACGGGGTGTGCACGGAGTTCTATTGACTGCGCCCGCCAGTGTTCGGGATGCTTATCCAAAGTTGGTATCGGCGATCAATCAAGATTAAACACGTCGCGATATGGCGTGTGGATATTATAATGTCATCGTTTCGCGCGGCGGAATATCGAAAAACAAATAATACATTCGCCCCCCCCCCCGGTTTTAAACGTGGCCACATCGTGTACGCGCGAAGCGTAAGCGTTATCTGCTGCACTCGTACCGCGTTCAGCGAACGCGAATCGTTCGAATTCTGTCCGCTGTTTTCATAAGTCTCGCGGGGACAAGGACGACTGCAAATATTTCTTATTTCAATCGAATTTAATGTTTTGGCAAAAAATTTGAAAATGCCCTTTTTACAGAGTTTATTTTTCTGATAATGTTGACGTTTTAACATTTTTTTTTTCATTAACCTCGTGTTTTTTAGTATTTTTTTTAGTTTCCAGAAAATTTATACAATTTTTCGAAAATTATAAAACAAAAATTATGTTTTTTACTTTTTTTACCAAAACATAAAAATTCCATCGAAATATGAAATGTTTGTTGTCCCCATGGGTCTTAAAAATAAAACAGAATTTGAATATCTTCATTATCTCAGGAGACATGGCAACTGGTAAATACTCGGTGTATTGTAAGTATACAATATACAGTGACACCCTGTATATTGAGCTCGAATAAATGCAATGCGATTGACAAAAATGTTTGTTAGATGTTAATATCTTATGGGCGGCACGTAAATATAATAATATTATATGCGTTATTCGGCGAATCGACGAAACGGCACTAATGCAGAACGCCTTCGAACTTGAGAATCGTTATGGTATTAAAATCGCCTCCGTGTTCGATGGTACAACAATACGCACCCGCTCGTATGACTTATCCGGTGTGCAAACGTCTTGCGGGGAGAAAATAGTAGGCACGCGTACGTACATATTCTAATAAACATAAAACTATTACGGTTCGCGAGCATTAGTATAATAGTGTGCGTAAAGTATTTGCAATATGATCCCGTGAAATATGTTAATTTCCCCGCTGCGTTCACCTACATACGCGTACAACATTATATTATATTAAATAGTTCGAATACATACGGTTCAAACGCGTACACAGAAACTTCAGTGTTCACTAAACCGCACATTTTTTTTTACACCGAATTAATTATTAAGCCGTAGGAGCGATATCATTTTCGTCTAAGACTGTAAATATATGCTTCTGAAATATTTCCCCTCTCGCTGATATGAGTCACGTAATATGAATTTTTGTTTTGTTTTGTAGCGTGACACACATTAAAATTGATTTTTCACGTGCGTCAAAAAAGTTTTAAGGTTATTATGTTATTCATTATTTATTTTTTTTTCTGCACTTCGTCTATAATAATATGAAATATTTATCTCAAGCTCACCGGGGAATTAAAAGGTACATATTGATTTTTATGAATAGCGTTGAAAGTGAGGCCTAACTCCTAAGAGTGACTTTGAATTCAACATAACTCGAATTAAACGCTATACTATGCTTCGGGAACATTTTTTTTTTTTAAATCCATATAGATTTCTACATTGTTGTCATTCGACGGGAGATTGGAGTCGCTCGATATAAAGCTTGATAAAAATAAAATAAATAATACATAATACACGCAGCGACATTTTATTTTAACCGATTTCGTAATAAGAGATAAATAATTATATCATGGAAAACAGTCATTATAATAGGGTTTTTGCGGGAACTGAACGTTTTAATATCGCTTTAAGTGAAATTTCGCTTAAACATTTTCAACCCTTGTTGTTAATTGTTACAGACGATATCCACTGTAGATATACTTTCAATTTTTAATGTAAATACATTTTAATCGACTTAAAGTCAATCATTATATTATTATAAACACATTTCAAAAAATGTAAAAAATCCAGTCACTTGTATTTTCACTTTTCATCATAGTTTTGGTAATTTAGTTTTGAAATCATACGGGATCGAATAATTACTATGCAACAGTTGAACGGATCAACAACATCGAGCGCATTAGTTCTGTCATGCCGTGCAGCGTATTTTTACAAAGTTGTAGTTTTTTAAAGAACACGCGTAAATTATGTTCAAGCTAACGCGTATACGTATTCAGTATTACAGTTTTCACAGATAGAGCTAATGATATGAACTTGGTTGGAGACGATTTGCGTAAAAATGGTTGAATCGATCGTTACTTCGTGCATAATTATTGATACGGTGTTCACGTAAAGCACATATTGTTGTTATGGGATTTGCAAATGTTGCGATACTTGCACGAGGAGAGCCGGTCATTTTTTTTATTTCAAAAGCAGACAAACAATAATGAATATACAAACAGTAATCACTCATTCGATCGAACGAACAATAATATAAAGCGAATCTCTTAAAAACTTTTCATGCCAAGTTGCCTGGCAGTCAACCCGATAAAAGTGTATAAAAAGAAAGGTCGATCGACCGAGCACGACACGTACAAAACCATAAACAGTACACGCCTAACTTAATCGTCGTAACGTTTTCACGGTAGTCTGTCCGTGGTATTATTTTCATTACGGGTTTTCTCGGAACGAAGTCGTACGCATCAGTCGAAACGCCGTCCCCCCGTGAAGCCGACTGAATAAATAAAATAATATTCAAAAGGACCGAACAACGACTGTACACATCGCATCGCTGACGATTCTCGGAAGATCGGAAGATATACCTACTGCGAGTTATGACGTGCAAAATGGCGTGTGTTTCTTAGAGCAGAATATGCTGATGTCCTTGGTCCGCGAACAAAGGGATCCGTTATTTGTAACAGAATTTAAATTCAACGGATACTCGTTTCGGAAGGTCAGCGACCCGGTCCCGTAGGATATCCGTAATTCGTAGGACCGTGAGTTGGTGATGATGAAAGAGATCCTATTATAGAGGATGAAATGCCCGGCAGATTACGAATCTCGGCGACGTTAAGCACTCGTCACTGTACGCGTACGTTTATTTTATTTTTTCTTCGGCCGTATAAATGCATTAGCTTCTTATGTTATTCGAAAATACGGTGAAAATCCGTGTATGTGTGAATGTCGGGAATGTCAGCGGAGATGTAAAGCCCATGGTCAGTCCACGAGAAAAAAAAAAATGTCAGATCAAAAGGCTGAAAGCCGGTTGAGAATTTACACTCGGTATTGGATCCCAAACAAAAGTATACTGATGTGCAGATGTACTGTAGTCTATAATATTAAAGGCACAACCCAGAACGCATCATTCGTATTTTAATAAATAACGTATACATTATATTGTTAAGTAATAATACAAAGATGAGAAAAAAAAGTTTAAAAGTTCAATATAAATGAATTTGTTAAAACTTATTTTTTGCTTTCTTCAGCAAGTAAAGTTTGAGTTTCTATAACACGTATACGTATATTTATTTAATTTGAAAAGAGCCTTTTTTATTTCAAAAATAAAATCTGAAAATAATTTGATATTGTATGAATTGTATAAATTACATTTGATACGATAAATGTTGTCATAGAAATAATAATATGTTTCATTTAAAAAAAAGTAATACAAATTTTATATTATTTTTATACTATTTCGGTTGTTATAAAACACTACTAAACTAGCGTGGTTGGTTTTAGAAATTTTTAATTATTTGACGGATATGATTTTTATAAAAATGTCTGATCCATGGAATAAAAAATGCATTTGGAAAATGCTCACAGTAGTTTCCAATGATTTAAAAATTAAATTAAATTAATATTATTGTTCACGCTCAAATAATTTTTAACGTCCTATGCTAAACATAAATCCTTTTCTAAAACAGACTAAAAACCAATTTTACTTTATAATTACGCAGATTAAATTCTAAAAATTACACCAATTTTACTCGTGAGCACACCACGCACGAAGTATATAATATGATATATATATATATATTCATGGGGCGCTGCAGCAAGTGTGTTATTATTAGCATGTGTATTATTCTATATAATTTTAAGCCGATTATTATTATCTTCTTAAGACGATTCTTAGTAGAATTGTTTACGTGTTTTCACGTGAACACCCAAACGGTTAAAAACAATTAAAACTTATATAACTCAATTTAGGTGAGTGTTTACTTTTTTTGTTTTTAATTTAAAATGTATTGAATGTGATTTATAATATTTAAATGTCCAAGCCGTTAAATTCACAAAGTATATTATTAACTTAGTAACAAACATGCAATTTACCAGCCGTACTGACTAGTACCTTTTACAGTATCCTCGTAAAATATTTATATTACTGTAAATATTATAAGAATATAAACGATTTTGTTGTTTTACAAAAAATCGAATTCACGCGTTAAAATAATTATAACTAACGCCATATGCAACTAAAAATATGATTTGGGGATTTAGAGAGGAAAAACAATGTCAGTGAGCGCCTCAGCTATCTCTATCTGAACATTTTATTGAAATTAGCATAGCATATATTATTATATGATATATCTTAACTTTTCATTGAATACAATAACTGTCGATTTGTACATCCCAGTGATCGATTAGGTGGGACAAGGTACCTTGTAAAATTCGTTCAAAGTTTCTATATTTGATTTCATCGACATAGCTCCAAAATTATATATCAATTGATTTCAGCCGTCGCGACGGAAAAAAAGGAAAACCGGAATTAAATCGATTTAATCGAAAACCTCCGTCGTGCCTTAAACACAAATAACAAACAATTATTATTTAGTTCTCATTGCATTTCGTCGGTCATTTATTTTAAAACGTTTAGGAACTTGTTGCTTTTTATTAACCCGTACAGACGAGCTCTCCGCAACGCTCGAAAAATTGTCGTCGATACCTGCTATAGACGTATAGGATATAATGAGAAACGTTCACCGCTGATCACACGTCTCCCACTCTCACTCCCGATATTTAAATTAAAAGTCGGGCGACCTACGGTGCGGCGATAAATTGTATGCGACGCGGCGGAGGGACGATAATGAACCAATAAGTAAGCGCCATACATTTTCATAAACGTCCAACGTATTTATGTTATTTATTTTTGTACTTTATCGTAATTTGTAATCGTTTTAGCCTGACATCGTCGTGGATCGATAAACCGTAGACGTAACTAAATTTTCCGTATTCTTTTCCCCGAGCGATTCTTCAGACTCACGTCGAGTCCGCAATAAAATGGAAACGATTTCAAGACGAGAAAAGGGTTTATTTTTTTCTACAGACCATAGGTAGCGGAACAGCGTTCGTTCAACCGTAATGATTATACTATTACAGGTACAGTGCGTTGTTCGCATCATTTTGCAGGTGACCTCATTGGCCAGCTTATACCGTACATGATATATTATGTAAAGTGCTCGAAAAAAATTGGGGACACATTAATGCTCGAAGAAAAGAGCGTACCCTGTATTTTTTTCACTTGAAAAAAAAACGGGGCCATTAGTGGGGAGAAATTATGGGGTGATTAGCGGGGGCAAGCTCAAATTTTTGAAAATAATAGCTGGGCCACACAGTCCGCCTGCTGAATCGATTGAAATCAAACGGTGGTTGAATTACGCATAAATTACCAACAACTTATCTATTTATCGGAAGTTTTGAACTTAACACACTTACAACTGCGCGTTATAATATGCTTCGAAAAAATAACAGAATATTATGGAAACAACGCGCGAAGATCGCGAAATCGAAATGCAACGTGGTGAGTGATTTGGCTACATTCTTTTGAATATTGCGATCTCGTCGCAATATCGAACCCGCCGGCATTCGACGTTCTCTCCGACTCTGTTTACCGCAAGAATTCACGACCACGGGTCGTGGAAGACATTTGACGAGTGCCGTTCGTGTCTAGAGGCACGTCAACAGCATTTTATTTTACGGTGGGAGACTGGTCTAAAAAATATAAATAAAAGGATGGGTCTTTTAAACTCAAAACCAATGGACTATTGCTCTTGAAAAAACTATTCTGATTGGCAGAGATCGAGTGGATCAGTTTATATTATAATAGCGTGTGTAATGAAAATTCGTTGAAATTCCCATTTCGTCAAAATGTCACTTTCTAACACTTGTAAAATTTGTTTGCAAATATTCATTAAACATTTTTTTTATTGGCTACAAAGAAATTCTTAAGAAATATTTTGTATCTAGAAACATAAACAAGTCGATTCTCGATCTCGGTTGAAATTGTTTGCTCAGTTTAATAATTGTTTCTCGATCACTCGGAAATCTGTAGAGAAATTATAAAATTTACCTTCTCAAAGTACCAAATAGACGAAATTATCAGAAAAGTGTATCAGGTTCGTATACTCGTGTGTATATATATAGGACCAATTCTTGTGGTTGAAATCGTGTTCAAAGGCAAAAAAAAAGAAAATTAAGCACTCATCGTAATAAAACCAATATGCATTCCTCGTGTCACTCAAGATTTAAGACCTTTTGATTTTTAATTGGGCATTTGAAATGAAAAGCATTTTATAAGGCTTACCGCTTATGATTGGGTACGGAAAAATGTCAGAGAATGGAGGTCTAGATCCCATGGACCCCTGGATACATACCTGTCAGTGTTGCGGATTTCCTACGCGACAACGGTACGACGGTATAGTAACGGTAGTAACATTTTAAGAACGTATACATACGTAATATGTTTACATGCACATAATACTCGTCGGGGGATCGCGGCTTTAATGCGTTTCGGAGCGTATTTCGTGTACTTTTCTCGGGGGGTTTTTTTTCCCAAAGAAATTTACATCTTTCGTCAATTTCGTCGTTCGCCGTACCGTTTCGGCGGTCCAAATCACGCGTGCGTCGTACACGACGACCGAGTTTGGTAATAGTCCCTGCACAAAACGTAGCAGGTATAAGCGGTTAGCGCGGGTTACATAATATGCGTACATATTATGCGAGTTCCGATACGAAGGAAATATACATAATACGCAAATATATATAATAATGCGGGCAGGAAATTGGTATTCGTCAAAATTTTCATTCGTGCAGTAGGAATTTGCATATATTAGATGTATTTTTTTCGAATCGGAATTTATACGTACCGGTATGTATTTTTTCGTGTCGGAACCTACGTACATATATACATGTATGCATTTGGGTGATTTTTGCTTGTTTTATCTCGTGCGGGAACTTACACATTCGCCATACGCGACGTTGCGTGGTGGATCATGGGTCGATAACTCTTCACCTGATAAAAGATCAAGCGGATCTCAACGATAATATTATCTTATCGACTACCGTCTTGCACTCTGTTTCATATCCGCGTAAAAAATTGTAATCTCAAGACGTATAAGTAATAATACACACATTATAATACCGCGTAGTTAGTTAGGTTAGGTTAGTTCAACTGGGTCTGGTACAGGTAGTACAGATCAATCAACTGCGCGTTTTTCTTTCGAGTGTGTCGAATCTATCAGTACGAATTTTTTCCACCAGTTTTGAGATGGAATAATCAAATTTTATTTGGGGTTGTCGCAACAGCGCACACACGGCGGCGGGGTGTGTACTGCACGAACACGTACATGACCGTTTTCTGCAAAACCGCCAAACACTTCGAATTCACTTTGTTACGGAAATCGCGAAACTGACAAGCGAAGACCGGAATCCATATATATTGTTGTTATAATAATATTTGTACGCAGCAACACGTTTTCCGTCCCATCACTCGTCTCTAAAAAAATAAAGAAAAAAAAAAAATGTATTCGGAACAATTTATGTGCAGGCATTTGTTCGCACGACAGTATCGCGCACGTAAACAATAATTCATAATGTTTGACTACGCGACCGGTGACGGTGTTCGAATCTGCATCGCATTATTCGCGTAAGCCGTTTCAAAACCGTATCGTATCGAACGAGAATTTCAACCCAAACAACGTTTAGATATAACAACATTTGATAGTCATGATAATAAATATGTAATTATAATAGTAATTTAATAATAAAAAATTATAACAGTTATTAAATAATATATAATAATAGTATAATGATTAAAATAATAAATAATTATGATGATCATAATAATATCAAATAATAGCTACTAGTTTTAATGAATAATAATAATGATAATTTATTAATATATGATACAGATGAATTACCCGGGGTCTCGTCCGGAAGAAATTTTACTATTTTCGATTAGAGCAAATTAGTAATTACTATTACGTTATAAAAAAAATTTTAGGTTGAAAAAAGCGGTCAACCTTCATGGTATATTCTAATGCTGTTTAGTTTTATATAAATTTACATATTCCTTGGACGGAGAATTATTGTTAAGCTGAACAGTATAAAATATTTTCCAAATATATGTATAGGTACTTCTAGCAAATTTGAACTTTAAAAATTATATTTCAAAAAAATCCCTTATTGTTGTATACTTTGAGCACACCTTTAGTATTAGAGGAGCCACCAAGTCAAATGCCAAGTTCAAACGTTTTGTCGTTCTTTAACCGCTCAGCAAGTGATTGATTGGTGCATGAATTATGTACGCAATATGTAGATTAGGTTACATATAATAGTCCCCGGATAGAATTTTCAACTTTTGTTTCGCATGAGAATTATTGGTATTATTATTATAAATCAAGGGCCGTTACACAACAGGACCTTAACGTTTTAATGGGTCCAGCATGTTTATTACATATTACAATATTATAGTCTTGTAAGCTAGGTAGAATAAGTTTTCGCGGTATATGACATACGTTATTCTCGGCTATAACGTTATTATATTTAATTGCAAAGAAAAGGCTAAAAAATATAATTAGTTTTATGGGTGGTTTTATTACGAACAAGTTTTAACGTCTCGCACACAGTGTTTTACGGCGTCACTAAATAATATTTATTACGTACGTATATTTCGATTAAACAACATTGCACTTAAAAAAAAAAAAAAAACGTAATAAATTATCATCCGACTGCAGGTGTAATCCAAAAGATGGATCGAGTTTTTGACAGTCCGCGGTGTCATCTTTTCAAATAGTATTCCGAAGTCAGTATCGTTCGTAGAAGTTTTGCGTTTATCAGTTATCATCGCACAACGCAATGTTAGCGTTCTTATCTTTTACTACGAATCTGTTTCGTGTTCGGCAGGTGTACCGTTGTTTTTATTACTGCACCGCTATTACAAATATTCAAACTATAGAACAGAATTTATCAACACCGCGACAGTACTAGCGCAGTGCAAATGACTTATTCGTTCCGCGGCCACGAAAGTACACAGGTTTTCGCGGTCTTACAAAGTTATAAATCGTCATACGAAACAATAAAATCATATATTTTTTACCGCCTGGCGTATACGGTATACCGTGTAGGGGTGGCCAGCTTGCGACTCGCGCCTTATTTACAAAAACCAACATTTTCTTATTGTTATTATTATTATACCAGATTTTTAACATCGAAACCTGTCGTATGCTTTACCAATTTTTCCATAATACTCTGTGCAATTTTTGTATTTTATTTTTATTTTTCTTGTATAATAACTAGTTTTAATAAATTATTTATACACCCAAAAATAATTTGTTGTTATTGTTATTATTGATTTTAATTTTTTTCGTATACATCAATTGTAAAAAAAAGATATATTCTATTGTATAATGTATAGGATACAAATAAATGAACAAAAATATAATAAATAAATATGAATAAAGTATAAGATACAAAAGTTAAACAATATATTTGTCTGCGTGGTATTTTTTTCTTGAGCTTCTCAACATTTGGTTGCATTGATGTACGAGCAGTTCTTAGTAGTTCGGTGAGATGATCATAAGTTAAATTTGAACGATATTTCGATTAAATTATTTAATCTCACGAATATGTTGTTTCGAAAATGTATATTCATTTTTCTGTACATTTTTTAATGTATGGGGGTATTTTAAAATAATAAAATGCTTCCAAAATTCTAGTATAAACAATTAGAAATAATTTATTTTTTGAAAAAAGTAGCCCAAAAAAATTGAACAGTATTATCAACCTGTAATTAAAATTATTTATATTCGTATAACTATGATACCCATTTTGTATTTATTTTTATTAAAACATTATATTTTTAAACTGTTGATTTACGTTTAATTTATTTATAGTTTTTTGGCGTCCATTGGTCCATTGGTCCCATTTCGTGATATTGGACATCCGTCTACAATGACTTTAACTAAAAACGATCAAAACAAAATAATGTTGAACTTATAAGTGACATTATAAGTGTATCGGCTGTTTTGTATCTTTTTAGCACATAATAATCAGATCAAATTGTATATAAAACATAGCATTATTTATGAACATTCTGGCTCTTGATATCATAGTATTTATCCACGTGGCCCGCGAACATATTTATGCTGGCCACCTCTATGTACATTCGTGTGTTTCAGATGTGCGCGCAGCCCTGTAAAACCGTATGTGATCACAGTGTATTATGTACCTCGACAATATATACATATTACATGTATGTGTATAATTTCTGTTCAGCGTTCGCATTACTATTTGTACGATAATATTCAAGTAGTTAAACGATAGACGTGTACCGCGCGAACAAAGTGAATGTTGTGCTGTACGATTTTTCTTTGTAACGACGTTAAACCAAACCGTAAAATCGTTTAACCCCGCGAAACTTAATGAATAAATCTAAAACTTTACCCAAAGTTGGTGTGCAATTTGTGTACGATATAATATCGTATAATCAAGTACAATAATATAATAATTTCAGAGTATGACTTTAACTGTTAAAATTGCGCACCTAAATCACGTTGAAAACGTTAATCTTGTTAAATGCACGTACGTAGGTGCGTAAAATATGATAATGTTATGACTCTTTTACAAGTGGCGGCGGCGACGACGGTATCAGATCTCGCGACGCGCGTTTTACATGTAAAACATGTGCGGTTTTATTATAATATTATAATATGCGCTATTCGTCGCGCCGCGTACAAAGCGAATAAGGAAAATTACCATTTTGAAATAACTCACGGTCGATGCGGCTTCTCAAAACGAGCGTTTAACATTTACCGAAAACCGTATACGACATGGTACTCGTCATAATTAAAATTGAATCGCGTACCGTTCGCTAAGGCTAAGGCATGACCTCTATTCGTTTGCTCGTGTTATGTACATACGTATACCCATATATATATCTATATCATAACTACACATATTCATATCTAGATGTATAAATTGATTATTAGACAAGACGCACCTTCTGTTAAACTGCACATAACTGCCGACCTATGGCCTACCACACCAAATATATTATTGTATAAAAATAAGACAAACCTATTTAGGAGATGTAGTCAAACATGCTGGCTAAACAGATTATACTCGGAAGAGTATATTTATCTAAACGAGGACACCAGAACGCCTATGACGTCAATTGAGCCATATAAAAGAGGGTCCAGAGCACAACGAGATCAGATGAGTCTTAGTCTCGGACCAGAGAAACATCGTCACGTCTCTGTATTTTTTGTTAAGACATGTACATTTTTAAATAATATAATAAAACATCTGTAACAGTTTAACTTGTTTTACTCTTTTTACGGGGAATCAAGTTCACGTAACACTCGAATGAAGCTGCAGATTACTATTACGATTGCATTCATATTTAGATAATTATACGAGTATATTATACACATAGATGGTAACACTATAAAATGTGATCTGCAGCTATTATAATTGATTAAGAAACGAAATTTTTTTTTTTACTATTTGAAAACAATTTTTTTCTACACGGGTTTGAGGTTTTTGAAGAAAAAATGTTTTCATCTCGAAAAATTCGTGACCGAAACTCCGCGAATACCTGAACACGACGTGGTTCGCGTATAAGGCAAATTGCATTAGACGCGTTCTTATTCTAATCTAATAATAAGGAAATCGGGAAAATACCGTACGTCGAACTCCAGCACTGCACTACACAACAGTGTAATAATTGCGTTATCGCGCGCTGCTACACACGTCATAATTGGCCGAGTCTAAGATCCTATTCACGAGTTGCAGCGCAAATGCGTCTTGCACGATGCACACGAATTACGATAATCCAAACGTTCTTTTGTCTCGCACAGCGGCATTATTATTCCGTTCGCTACGCGTATCGTTATAATACATCGACAACACATTCCGATGCTTCGTACATTTTCTTTGTTCAACGTTTAATTATTACTCAAACGTTGTCGAACATCGCATCGTATACACACTCGGACGTCGTGTTTCGGCTCGCCTATATTTTCGTCGTAACCCGATTTTTACCCGATCGCTCGTCATCGGCAGCTGGTTACTCTCTCGTTTCGTGTTTCTTCAATTACTCGCCAAGCTTGGTTTGCATGTTTTTAGTTGATTGTAATTAAATCACCAATTGATTATTTTGATTTGATGCGAATAAGTAGAACACATTCCAACGGCGCGCGTCTCAAGTCCACCGAAAACAAAACACTCGAGCTAACCTACGCAATATTCACGGATCGGAGTGAATGTAATATATATTTTTAATTTCCATTAGAAACAATAACGAGTTGCAATCGGAATGAACGTTATCCAAATTGCTTTAAAGCGGAAAAAAGATTCACGTTTCAAATCAATTCTGCGGAACCCGAGCAGAAATCGAAATCTTATGCCCGTTAACTGCAATTTTTCCACCTCATGCGTTATCGCTGCAGCTCTAGTACTAGTACGTTCTGAAGTGATAAAAAAAAGCGTTCCGCGTTGTCTACGAGTATCGTTAAAAATAACCGAAGCCGAAGCACTACTTTAAATCCAATTAGTGTAATAGGGATATTGTCCGGTGGAAATCATCTCGCGTTCAATATTTGTCCAAGTATGTCGATGGAACATTCGCTGGCGGGTCCACGGTTCGACCGCACCGGCACGTTTAAACGCATTATCCAAACAACGAGCCAAACAGTTGATTATTATACCGCGTGTGTACCCACGAGCGCCATCACGCTTTTTACACGTTTTCTCCCGACGCGACCGACGATTTAATTCCTGCAGTCCTGTCTCGTGCTAGATGCATATCTGCTAAGCGTATTCGTCTCGTAACGACTGCTTTTAAAGACGAAAACGATCGATTCCGTAGAAACGCGTAAATCCGAGGTAACCACTAAGCGAGAGTTGGCAAATGCGGCTTTAAGGTATTTCCAGGAATAAGCATTTAGTGTGCAAGTCGCTAAACGGTACCGCAGCGCGTATCGTGACTGAGCAATAGTCCCCAGCGACCCCACAAGTAAAACAGGGATAACTTAAAATCCGCTGAGGTACAAAGGAGGTACATTCGGTCGGTACTGGATCTGACCAGGAATTCGGAAATGGAGGTGCTGGGGAAACTGAGTGATATATAGGTATATATACACAACTGAGTTGATCTATGATAACAGCATCCACCGCACCATTGTTCGAAATCGGACGACTTTCGAAGGGTTGAAAGGCGCTGACCAGGACTAAGGAAGCACAAGCGAATTAAATCAATTTGGACTTAAGTCTCAAAATGTAGGGTGTCAGCAATACGATGAGGACGACCTCAATGCGCTCGTCTTCCAAGGCGTTATTTTGTTCGAATTCGGCACGCCACAAATTATGATGAACGTGATGGTGCTCTACACTTGCTCCAATTCCTAACACAAATGCGCAACATACGCGCCCGCTCTTCTTACGCATGTACCGTCGAGACAGTATTGTTCCGCTCTTCTGACGGGCCTCGGGAACGTTTCCAATATTCCATTTGAATCCCTGTGAACGCAGTATGTCACAATAATACGGGGAATGTTGTAGCGACACGAAAACGAAAACACCTTAATACTGTGTACGTGCACCTCGTGGTATTCCGGTACGTACACAATATTATGTACGGAAAGAATGAGAAAGAATGAAAAAAAAACATTGTTAACTGCGTGTCAAGTGGCGCGGTGGCGCCGTGGGCGGGCAGACTATGCGTAGTGCGTACCCTAGAGTTCGAATACTTCTCGTAGGGGTGGCCCGCTCAGGTGATTTCACAAGTACACGACGGAAAAAAAA
Source organism: Periphyllus acericola (assembly GCA_949715065.1). NCBI lineage: Eukaryota > Metazoa > Arthropoda > Insecta > Hemiptera > Aphididae > Periphyllus > Periphyllus acericola. Next base: position 36,949,326 of record OX454267.1, on the reverse strand, counting down.
ACGACTTATTCGACTGCGCGCGGAAAGTATGCAAAAGTGTCTGCACGTACACATGATACCAGTGGAGTTATAACGAGGAAAAAATATATTTCAAAAATAGGAAAAAAATATGCCTATTACGTCTGTCAACGTTCGAAAAACGGCTTGTTGTACGACGAATTATTGGATTTGGGCGTGTGTTATAGAATATATGTTTTTAGAATGTCGCGTTTTACAATGACAAGTTTCAGAAAATCTATCTTTCAGATAATGAAAATTTTAAAAACCTGTTTATCAGGATGTCATTACCAACTATTGGCATAGAATTAGGCACGATAAAATGCCATATCTGCGAATGGGTAGATGGAGAATATCAATATACAAATCTGTATGAGGATAGTTGATATTTTTCATTATGATTTAGATGCATTTATGAGAGCTATTGATTGTAATCTAATAATCTTAAGTTTTAAACATTTATTTGTTATTAATTTTTTTGAAAATGAGTAAATCATAATACAATTTAATACATTCAAGTATGTATGAGAACACAGTAAATTAAATAAATATTTCTAAAAGTCAGCATTCCAAAAGTTTTTAGTTTTTAAAAAATAGATTTTCAACTTCGTACTCTTAAACTCGGCATTCTAACATATGACTTTTTAAAGTCTGCCACGGTCAACACGAATTCCATAACGTCGTCATTCATCGTCGTCGCCTCATCACGGTCATTGTTTTATGAAAGGATAAGCGTAACATATCGTTAACGTGCGTGCTATTGAAGTATACCGGATTTCCGATTTGTATTTTCCCTGAAAAAAATTAACTTGTCTATTCAATTAGTTAAATCAAAAAAAAAAACATAAATTAAAAAATATTGTAATAACGTAGGTAAATAAAACGCACATAATCATATTATAAAAACTGCAGCGTACAACCGGCCTACGTTTAAACCGTATCTTTTTCATAAAGATTTTTCTTTTCTTTTATTTATTTTATTTAAAATGTTTCAGCAAATGAATGCTCTTACAAGTGTAATGAGTCTAGGCTTAGGGACTTATAGCTCTAAAAATTAAACAAATATGCATTTAAAATCATTATAATATGCATTAAAAAAAAAAAAAATTACAATTATAAACGATAACTAAGAATTATTAATCAAATATTGGAGATGGCATACTTTGTTACTTAAATAAAACAACTGTTTTATAAAAAAAATGTTCTCTTTGTAAAAATTACATCATTAATTCTGCAGTATTTTAATAATACAGGCTTCTTCACATGTACAGGGTAGTTAAGCGTACAAAAATATGACCATTTTAAGTGATCAACTATATTCGATACGTCGTATGATTTTGTTTCGTTGAATGCGCATTTTAATCTACGTGTGGACATTATCTACCGAATGGTGCGAATGCTTTTTCAATAGATCGATTTTCATCTGAATTTACTCGTTGACGAAGAACACATATCACAATTTCCTTAAATTTGTAGTTAATGTGGCTAAGGTACATAATATTTCAACGGACGAAATTAAAATGCCAGGGGCGCGGGACGACCGGAGCGTCTTGCCACCCCTTCGGGACGGCCAGGACGACAAATATTTTAATAGTATTTACTAGGGCTAGGAAGTTGTAGAAAGTTGCTCTATCAGACAAACCGAGAAATCTGAGCTGTACAAAATCAAAAGTTTTTTTTTTTGCATATTATGAGCCTTAAATTATTATCGTTACGTCGATTTAGACATGTGAGATTATTACGGGCGCGGATCAGTCCTATCTGGCGACTCGGCCCGTGTCTGCTGTAGGTGCACTTACCGCGCGACACCACGATTATTACCGAGTTAGCGCGCGATGTAAAAACAACAACGATCTAAACGGCAATGGGTTTACGCCGCAGTTATTTCGGTTAGGTTTTTACTGTAAAATAATAATGTATTTAGTGTAACGCGTGTGTTGACATCTCTAGCTGATTTCTTTTCGGATTTTTTTATTTTTTTATTTTTTAAAGTAACGCACGGTAAATAAATAAAGGTTTAATTCGATTTGTTTACAGTGTACGCGTTGTTTTGTTAACAGCTATAAATGAAGAACAAATATTGTTGCTAGGGATTTTCAGTCGATTTGTCGGTAAATACGTTTCGCAATACGCAATGTAATTCCGAGTTGTTTCTGGGACGCACAATAACGCGCGCGTTCTCGATTCAAAACAATCATTATCGCGTGTTTAATCATTGCATTACCGTACCCGCTGCCGAATGTTCTAACTATGACGATGAGCCTAATGTGTTATTATAGGTAATATTCACTTGAGTGAGATAATCGCAACCGTAAAATTTGTTCCGTTTTTTTTTTTTCTTTGTACCCACGCGCGGAATATAATACAAATATGTCGCAAACTCGTGTACAGCTCTAAACTTTATTCGATTCGCGAAGTTTTTATCGGTATGTTTTATCAACGAAAACAAATTATTATTATCATTATTATTATTGTGTGCGAGCATGACATATTACAATATTCGAACTGCATTTATACACACGACTATAAAACTATAATAGTGTTTGCGGTTTTTCTTCTGGCTTTAACGTAAACGATTTACAATGACAATATAATTGCGCCTAAACCTATTGCGTTTGTGTTGTGTGTACGAATCGATGGCGGCGGAATCTTGTACGTTATTGTAATCATGGTATTTTTTTACTTTTTCCCCCGCCGCGTGTTATGTTTAATTGATTTTTAAACGGAAATCGTTCGATGTTAAATGTAATTTGATTGTTTCGGTTAATTTTCATTTTCAATTTAACCCCTTTCGCCGAGCGCAATGTGCGCGAGATAGGCGTGCGAGACTTAGCGCGCGCGAAAAGAGCCCGGTGTAATTTCATGCAAATTTGGAGTATAAAAAAAAAAAAAAAAAATCATTTTCCACGCAGCTGGTAACGAGATGGGGAAAAAATATCATAAAACCCACGACCATTATTTAAATTTATTGTTATCATCCCAGACGGGAAAAAGACGGGGCAGTCATTATTCCGCATCACACGTAGTAAAATGCAAAACGAATTACAACGGCCGCAGTGGCGCTCTCTCACCCCATCGATATATTTTACGTTATCATATACCTTCGGGTGCACGTATAAATATATATATGTTTTTAATCAGGTTTTCCAAAAGTCCCCTAAAAAATGCATCTAGCTAAAAAAAAAACTATAACTATCCGAGGGGTACGTAATACAATTACTCGAACGGACGTGAAATTAATTGTTGCCGCTCGTCCGTCTGTAAAACAACAGCGTGTGCAGCTAACGTTAACGAACGGGCATCCGTCAACGGACATCGACTCGATATCGACGGAGCTCTTTTGCTGATGTTAATTAATTCGTGTTATAAGACTTCGCTAGTCTAGACGGTGGTCTACGCGGTCGCGCTGAACTATTAAAACGTTATACGCGTGGACGCGAACCCGCGTTGTTGAATATACACGACGACGTGTGAAAAAACGTAGCCGGGCGGTATAAAAGTTGTTTTTTAGCGAAAAGACTGCCCGGAGGGGGAAAAAAAACTTAATAAACAGCGTAGTAAATTGAACACTACCTTATGAATAAAAAGCTTAAGTTCAGCTCGAACGTTTTTTTTTTTTCCAAAGCGGTTGTAGGAAATTTAAAGTACTTTGTATATTTACTAACCCTAAGTGTAACGAGAGGAAATTAGCGTCGTGTTCGTTGGGTTTTTTTTTTTTTTTGCTCGTTACTGCGCCGAGCGAAAGAGTTATGCGAACGAAAAACTGTCATAGGTACGTAACTGTGCTACCTCTTGGCCGTTGTTTAAACAGATTAAAACGTCGGACATTAATCTTGCTTTTCCACATTTCGGCTGGTCGGGGGGCGCGAGAGGTGATTTTTCGCCGGACGACCCGCGACTGAAGCAGTGATTCCACCGTTCGGACGAGTATAATTACTAATTAGTTCCGCCGTCGCGTTGTCTTTAAAACATATACGCTACTTTAAAATCGTCCCGTCAATACGGTTCTGTGCACTCCACCGGACGATTGCGCCCCTGTACGTCGTAGTCTGTCTGCAATCATCAGATCTCGGCCGATTCGACTTTATTTGTGCAAGCGATCGTAATTATTTTCAAGCATTATCGTCACGGGGGGTTTGTGGTCTTATCGCTGGATAGGGTTGCATGCTAACGTCCTGTAAAAAAAACGTCGCGTCGAGAGTGAAAAGTACAAACGAGTAATGCGCACCGTTTTCAACAACAACGATTCGGTCGTCGTAGTGAGCTCTTAATAAAAATCATTGTAAATTCCGTGTGAGAATAGTTTAATAAGATCTGTTGATGCCTATACTAGGGATACAACAAGACTGCTGACAGGAAAACGTTGCGCTCGTCAGTGCCGGTGTATCCGTATAAAGCGTGCAGGATGGATACACTCGACGACGGCGAGTGTGTCATACATTTATTTCACATAAATGTAGACATTTTTTTTATTTCTAATATTAGACGATTTCTTCGACTTTAATAATATTATTCGCCGTCATATTCCAATTAACTTCTGCAGTCGAGTCCAATAACCTTGTTTACGTTGGGACCCGAGACCGACGAGCCGAATAGACCAATAGCAACGAAGCCGGATCGTGGACACCACGCGAATCAACCCCTCGTGACGTTTACACATTACTCCGACGAGTTTCAAACAATGTTTCGTACCGGTCAACGTTTATCAATCGTGGCGATTCGTACGCGGGGTGGCTCGGGGTGAAATGTTGGTCTACGGGGCGAGGGTAACGGCTATTATTATTATGTTCGCGGAAAGCAACACAATGGCACCGTACACGTGCACGCGATAATATGATCGGGTGGGCCAAACGTAAGAATAAACGTGCCAGGTCGCGCGCCCGTCTGACCCCCGTCGACTCGGACCCGCAGTCGGGCGCAGCGCAAACAGACCGCGATGTTTCATGAATGTTTTAAACGTACAACAATGGAACGCGTACTTGATCACATAAACTCTCTCGGGCAGAGACGTTTTGATCAAACACGGTAGCCGTGTACACCAATAACATAATAACTTTACGCGACATGTTGGGGGACGACTACGACGACGAGAGCAGCGCCGCGGTATTTCAGTAATGTGTTCCAGCAGGATAAATAAACTACCGCACGTATACACGTATACAGTTGTTCATTCGTTCCCGGAGCCGAGTGCATGAGTAATACAATGCACTATTGTTTTCGTCTAAACACTGCGCCGCGATGCGGACGACGGGGTGAAAACTGCAGACACTGGAAACGTTTCACAGAGTATTATAACGTTCTGAACTTTTTGCAAAAAACGTCTGGTCAAAACTCCCAACGTTATGTTTTTACCACGATTCAACGCTGAACGACGGCCGCGGCCGACAGTCGTTCAAAGTATTCGTTTCTGCAGGTCGTAGGCTTTTTTCTTCGACGGTGTACCAGGTACGCGAACAAGATTGCTGTGCCGATGTTCTGAACAGTTAAGGTTCAAAACAATAAATTAACTAAAATAAATCTTATCACCCGGGGTCAAAATAAACGGTTAAATATTAATGGCGGACATACGTCATTATAAAGAGTGCGCAACGCTAGCATTCCGTCTGCTCGGCGGTTAACGCAGCAAACTTACATACTATTAAGTAGGTAATGATGCCGTTTGGTTTTATAGTCAACAAAACAGTAGACGTACATGAATATCATTTAAGTTGTAGTTGAGAATTTTAACAACACCGTCTCCAAAGTAAGGTATAATTATTGACACTTCAAACGAAGTACAATTGTGGTTAATTCCCCTTTCTCAACACTCATAACTCGATTTAAAAATACAATAACTGAAATTATAATTTTAGTATAAGTGAGTATGGTGATTAATAGACAAGGAGTTATAAAATAATATTATATTTTTCCCATGATTAAATATACTTGAAGCCCTTAACAAAAATACAGACTAAGTGTTTAACTGTCGAATTATAATAAATTCTAACTGTAATTCATTTAAGGCCATCGAAATCGAATAAAAGCGTTCAATGGCGAATAAAAATTATATTTACTGTAAATAGCTTTTCTTTTGTTGGTTTATACTGCTCAAACCATATGTATTAAATTAACGTAGACAAATAAATAAATTAGGAACGTATATCGTGTTTACACGCAAACTATATATTCTATTAAGTGCAGTTATGAATCTGATGACTTCGGTACACATGAAACTGTTCGTTTCGGTCTGAACCAATATTATTTCAATCGCTTGGAATTTATAGGTCGAAGCACCCATTGTGTTCACCTTCAGTAGTAGAAGCTGTAGAAAAATGTAATCGCTGAACGACATTTCCTTTTCTGAAGTGTGCAAACAGTATATCACCGTGTGTGTATACGAAGTAAATGCGATACTAACACAAACGAGAGTTACGCATACACCGGAAGCTGTTTAATTTTTAGCAACGCGTGTATGGATTTTACATTTCAAGTCAGATTTTAAAAACAACACTTAAGTATTATCGCGGTGAAATCGAAATTAGAACGATTTTAGCATAAACTGTGTTTACGCAAACATATAATGCACACTATGGAATGAAATAAATTGAACATCAAAGGCGATGTCCGTCCGAGTGGAGAAAAAAAAATTTTCAACAGACCACTTAAGGAGTCGCATTTGATACGCGCCGGGACGAACGGAACAAAAATTATGTGTTCGCGGAAAAAGTTTATTGGTCCGGGTGCTAATATTGTTGAACTGAAGGAATACCTCGTGCCGAAATGTTATTGTTAGCAACAGAGGTATATGAATAATGTGTTTAAAAACTCTTCAGCCGTACAATATTTGTTAACACGACGAATATACTGTATATATTAAATACTCTACGTGAGCATTATTGTTCTCGGAAGTCGGGTTCACTACCGCGGAGTTTTTATTTTTCCGATGAAAACTTTGCGTACAATAATGTTGTTCGTAACGCCGCGTGGAAGCAGAACACAACTCCCGGTTAACGTTCCGAGACGACAAAATTTAATAACAATTTATTAAAATAAAAGTATTTATAATCTACTAAATTTTCTTTAAGACCCGATTCCTCTCCGCCCCGTACCCGTCTCTTCGACGCCTATCCACCATGTCTCTCCGGAGGGATTTCACGGCGTTGCCCGTCCTCGCCGGCCGAGGGTCGTACAATCCGTTATGATTTGAAACGAACACTGTTCTTACCTAAGCAGGCCCTGATGATGAATAATGAAACCAAACGACGATGACTACGGCATAACCGCTAACGCGTCCATCTAGCGGTGCACCGGGGTTCGGTGCGCGCGTGAAACTTCGCATTTGAATTTTTCAATTACGCGACACTATTATTACTACCGTTTTTCTTTTCACCCCATCCCGCAAACCATCCACTACGACCTAGCTTACACGGCGATATTACCCCGTCACTCGATTGTTATTGTTACTTCGGTGGCACCGGCTTTTTCCTTAAATATTTTTCTTTACTTTTTTCTCAAGACGAAACGGGGATGTGCCCGTGCGCGCGCACACGCACGCGCAAAAGCACACACACACACACACACACACAAACGCACCCTTATAGACTCACAGGGACGCGCAGGGGCGAGGGTTGTACAAATACACTCGGATAAACTCCACTGTATATATATATATATATATATATATATACTCGGGCCGGCCGTCATTTGCGCATGGTCGCGCCAGCTCATCGAGACCATGTGCTCGCGCTCCGCAAGTCCGCCGGCCGTCAGTCGAAACGTACCGGTCGTGGCGCGAGCGGGTCGGCTGTCGTGTATCGCGGGGGTGATTATAAACGGTGTCGACATTAATTTTTTTGTGATCGGTGTATTCTTCCGTTTCCGGTTTTCCGTGTATACCTGGGCTGCTGCCGCGACGACTACGGTACATTCGATGGATACATTTCACGAGGTTTGTTTCAAAGACCGGGCTATTGTTTTTCCCGGGTCGGTTGTTGGGGCTTCGACTGTATGCTAAAATCGAGACACAATTACCTCGATTGTATATTACAAATGCCACTCGTGGTATACATGTGATATGAAAATTATTAACATTGTGCAAAAATCTTTTTGTATGAGCGATAAACAAAAAACACACTTTTAAATTAACTATGTTATATTAAATTTTTATTTTTTATTTTTTATAAATGAATGTACACCGATCGGCTTTTAACGTATAAAATATAACAAAAACAATAATTAAATATAATAGTTACAATAAAAGTTTTCTGGATTATAAATAACACTCCTAAGACCAAAGATCAACTTTATTCTCATTTGATGAGCGCATGGCTCTAGTTAACGAATCGTCGAAAAGAAAATTCGAGTCGAGATTCGGGAGGCTAGAGGAATCTAGGAATAAAAATCATGGAATCTAGAGTTTAATTCAAGCACTCGAATATTATAACGCTCCAGAAATCGGGATGATTATTAAAGAATATCTGGTCCGTGTTGATCCACCTATGTTCCAACGAAGTTTGGATTAAAATATCGTTAAGACATACCTAATAAACCAGTGGTTCCCAACCTCTTTTATTCTACGCCCCCTCTGTAGAGTTAAAAAAATATTGTGCCACCCCTTTCAATAAATTGAAAAAATTATCACCTTTTTTATATACTTGACAAATAATCTATATAATATTAAAAATGACTAATTTCTTACTGATAATATTAATTATAAAATATTATTATTTGTAAATAATTTAATTGAATAATCAATTGATGTAAATAGTTATGGAAAATAGAATAGATAAATAAAATAACTAAATTAGTACAAAATATAAATATGTAAAAGTAAATAATATAGGATATATAATGAAATAACCAATGTAATGTGAAGGCTGACAGTACTTTTCTTTGGATAATTTTTTTATGTTCAGCTCGATGTTTGATAAAGAACATTTCAAGTCCAACTTGGACTAGGAGTCTCTTTCTTTACTCTGCGTTACCACAGCGAAATAATTGAATAAATAAAAATATTAATTCGTGATAACTGCTTGCGCCTCCCCAGTAATGTTCACACACCCCTCAAAGGTTAGAAATCACCGTAATAAACAAAGAATAACGAACAGCACACTTACCTATCCCGATGTTGCAACAGTGGATAGAGGAAAAAAATATTTTTGAAAATAATAATTTAGTATGATTCAACTTTAATTCGGCGATTCAAAACGAATATATGAAACCATAGAACCCTGTATGGATAAACTTCAACTCTTTCAATAATATTAATTAATATAATAACTATAAATTAGTTAAACAGAAATTTCGTAATTTTCACTTGACTTTTACCGAAATAGTGATAACTGATAACAGTGAAAGTGAATCAATAGAAACAAACTTCGAAAAGTTCACGTGCATTTCGAACGCTACATCAGATGCTCCTCACTGTATACGTGCCTGCGTAGGTTCAACGGCGAAAATCGACCGGAAGTGATTTTCGGTGAAGTGCTCTGCAGACGAATAATATTTTCGCATAAATTTTTACTCCGTGAATTTTGTCTGCGGCAATTGAGAAACACTCTTGTGTACGATATTTTTATGATCGCTGATAAATGCGGTTGATCACCGTCAAATTGTGTAGGCAACGATTTTACGGTAACCGCTGCGTTTTTGAAGCGAACGACCAAAACGACTCCGTAGTATAACACGTTGTAATTATGTACCGGATTTTTATGCGTTCGAAATCTTAGAAATATATTCATTGAGAATCTGATTTTGTAAAAAAAAAAACCATTGAAAAATTCGATTTAAAAAAAAAATGTCTTTTAATTGTTTTTTATTTGTTACATAATGTAATACATTTTATATGGTATTTTCGACGTGTGTGCAACATTTCCACTGCATTTATGGTATTATACTAAAATCAGATTAAATGCGTATTCATTAACCATGTAGGTATTTATGGGTAAAACATATGAGACACGTAGGTACTCAATAGACTATACATATATAACTGTATAATAATACTATACGCAGAGTGTCTCATCGGGATTTGCACAAATCGATATCTGCCGCGTTAATAGAGATAATCAATTCTGATTTTTTTTTTTTTTTTATAAGCATCCCTGGGTAAAGTCAATTTTGTTGGCAATAGTTTGGTAAATATCAAGTGAATTGTTAAAGAAGTTAAAAAAAACAACTTTTTATTTTATAATTTTTGTGAAATCCAAAAAAACCATTTTATAAGTCTCCTTTTTCTGAAAATATCGACGGTTCAAGTTAAAGTTTTCATTGGATTCATGATTTTTAATATTTTTTTTAGTTTACAAAGAATGTTTCAAAACTTCGTTATTATTCCGATATAGTTTGCTTTTATTATTTTTAATTGTGTAAATAGTTCACTATTTTCTTGTAAACTAGAATGATGATCAAAAAGTATATGAAAATGAAAAATTGAAAGATGAACCGTTCAAATGTTCAGAGAAATAAGCCCGATAAAATAGGCAATTCTCGAAATTTATAAAAGTTATAAAATAAAAAGCTAATATTCTTATTTCTTCAATAACACACTTATATTCATCAAGCTATTGTTAAAAAAATTTCCTTTGCCAAGGGAAACTCATAAAAACAGAATTTGACTATCTCTATTAACACGGTAGATATCGGTCTGTGTAAATCCCGGTGGGGACACCCTGTATATCTATAAAAGTATAACCGAAATGTCAGTAATTAGCGTGTAAAAACCATCTACGAGTACCTATAAGCGACGAAAATTCGAACAAAATACAGAATTGCATAATATGTAATCAGTAATCACATTTCAAGAATGGAAAAAAGCCACAATACGCAAAAACACGCAAAATAATACTTTGTGCTTCGGATCTATCGACTACGATGTACGAACTTGTTACTTATTGGACATGGCACATGAACCCGAGCACTAATAATTTTTATTATTATAACGCACAGGCGAGGTCGTGTCGAATGAAAACCAAAGTTCGCGTCCACGTGTGTGTTTGGTAACGAGAATTGTCGTTTACACGTTCGACGCTAAACGCGCTGCCCGTTCTCGGGAGACTGATGAAGTTTCTGAAATACGACTTTTCCGGATTTCCAAGCACGCGACTCGCTATCCGTTCACGGAGAAAACGACGCCCCCGCAACATCTTACGACGCGTGGCGTATCATTCATTATCATCCCCCTCCCACCCCCGACGGCGGTGGTGAGACTACTGCGACTTCGACGTGCGTCGCGGGGGTGGACGCGGTTCCAGCGAGTATTCGGAAACCTTGCCGAGTGCCGCGGTTTCGTGAGCCATCGACATGTGCCAAGAGGGGTGTATATTATTGTCCTCCTCTCGATAACCGTACGCTAAATACGTACGGTGAATCGATTTCCGTCCGAGAGTGTGAAAACGGACCTCGTCGTACATACAGCATAGGTGACCGCAGATATGACATCTCATCGTCTCGCGGACTCCTTGCGATGATAATTTTGTCTATTAAGTTGGTTCTATTCCAAAGGGGTTTATCACCCCGCGCCCTGCCGTTCGTTCGGAAAGTTTGTGCCTCGGTTTATCCGCGAAATCGTTGTTCACAATTCAAGCCGTCCAATAGTACACGTAGCGCCTTGGCAGAAAATTGGCGACAAAAAAAAAAAAAACCACGTTTCGCCGGTTTCTAGCCTCTACCATATAAACCGTGACGGTTCGAAAATTATAATTTATATAAGATAAAATAACAATACAATATGATCAAAAGCAATATAAATGATGGTGTGGTGTATTCCATCATTTTTAAATGATTTAGTCATTTTAGAAACCTGTTGGACCGGGAAATTAAAATTCCGACCAGACCCTTCTCTCTTAAATATTCGGTAGTTTTCAAACCTGGTTTGGAACCAAATACCATTTTTCGGTTTCGGTTGGGTTCCGGTTTTCAAATTTTTTTGTTGGACAAACGAGATTGTATAAAAACTATCGAATAAAAAACACTGTACCCTTTATAGATAACAAAATATAAAATGCGTTTTTAGTGCCTTTTTGAATCCCAAAGGTAAACTAGACAAATATAATTTAGACCAGCATCAACTAATAATCATACATTTAATTAATGATATTATATATTATACCATTTGTACAACGTAATATTGATATGTACTGCGGACTACGTGTATCAGTTCAATATATAATATTTAATCTGAACTGGGTACAGATTAGGTGCACAGCACGTGTATGATGACAAATTAAATTTACTTTGACATGACTCGTATCGTACAACCGCGTTGGCATGAAGTATATGAGACTTCAAACAGGGCGAGTGGATTTATTACCACAATTCGTGGAAAACTCATACGTAAAATTATGATTATTAGGGCTCAGAAGCTACAAATGACTAAACATACATGCAAATATGCACAAAAAAAATGTAAAATATGCACGAAAGTTGTTAAATATGCAAAAAAAAATGTAATATATATCTGAAAACATTATAAATAATTATATAGGAAAATTGAAAGAAATGCGAAAAATTTATTAGAAAATTTATTAAAAATGTATATTAATTATTAAATTTATAAGATAAAAAATATGGTAAAAAACTTATTGGCATTTGAATTGAAAAAATAGGTAGAAAAATATATATTTAGTAACTATGATGTTAAATACAAAATAAATATTTGTTTCATAATACCTGTTCAGTTTTACATTGGACTACCAATATGTCCTTAAGATTTTCAATTAAAAATGACTGAAAATTATTAGAAGAAAAATTTTTTTTAAGAAAATATGAAATATGCATAATAAATGCGTATAAAATTAATGAAATATACACTTTTTTAGCTAAAATTGACGAAATATGTATATCCATTTTAAATTTTCGGTTTTTAAACTCATCTTTGCTTGGTCTGCTATAAATCGAGAGCTTATAGAACAATATGCAATCTCTACGACTACCGAGTCCTAATGATTATCTTTATTGATCCGAATTATGACATTATGTACAGTAGTGTAATATGCCTACAGGCGGGACCCCAAAACCGTACCGTTCCCTTTTCCGACAAATTTAAAAATCCGTAGTTTAAGAAAAATCATTATTTTTGAATTTAAAGTTACAAAATATACAGATATTTTGTTAAGAAAACGGGTTTCAAATAAAAAAAATAAAAATTAATCATTAATTTATTTTGATAATAATAAAATATATAACTACGCTTGTACGAAATGTACAAGTAGGCTTAAAACGATTTTCGTATTCGTAAAATGAATAAAAATAAAATGATAAAAAGTAGCAGTCATTATGCGTTCTGAGAGGTTCTCGTATCGTTCATTATCGCATCGAGCTCGTAGACGTTATGACTGTACGTGATCGGGGAATTTTTTTTTATTTATTCGGGATGGAAATATTAAACTCGCCGACCCCGATATTTTTGAAATTTTATTTTATGAACGTTACGTATCGGTTGACCGTCACTGACAGTTACATTATATGTGAAAGCATTAACTGCACGAAATGTATGTTATAAATTTCACTAAAATTATTTGTTTTCATAGAAATAACGGTATACGTTAAAATGTTCAAATGTGCATTGATATTTTTAGTCATGCATATTTTGATGTCAAAAACTGTTTTACCGCTGCGTTTGATTGAAACCGAATGAATTCATTTATAATTACGAGAGAAAATAGCGGGTTTCATTATCGTTATAATATTTTATAACTAAAACCTATTATCAATGGATTTCAATACGTATATACCGTTATTATTATATTTATCGTATTTTCCTTGTTTCATTAGTGTAATTATCTTAAGACAATAAGGCACGGAAAAAGTGCAAAAACCAAGTCATTATTTGTATTTTGAAATCATTTTTTTTTCACTCTGTAGTAAAAAGTTAGCAATCGTACACGTATCGTACTTCGAATTGGTTATGCTAAATATAACTTAATATATTTTTAGTAATTTACGATAAAACGATAAAGACTGCTTAAATTAGTGAGAAGACCAGGCTGCTACTAAAATAATATGCGACTCAATGGATGTCTGAATCAGTCTTAAATATCTCGTTTTACTTATTTCTAATCGATCTCCGGATTTTGTGAGAAGTTATTAAATCGCACTAAAACTTTTTTTGACTAGGTACGTCAAAGGAAAAACCATAATGAATAACCTCACTTCTTTCCAAAGTTATGTGCATAGTTTTTTATGATTGTTTTTGCAAGTGGCAGAACAGGATTGCCCCCTTAGTGACACCTTAAATAAAACGCCTCTTAGAAATTAAAAAAATAATCACAATATGACGCCAGCGCCTTCGTTGGGAACTACTGGTGTAAACGTAAACCGCAGTATAAGGGTATATAGGTCCGAAAAACATTTGTTTTACTAATTATTATTCGTAATCGAGTGATCACCTGTGCATCGGTATCAGGACATCGCCGAGGTAAACACTTTTAAGTGCGTAATTAAAGTAATTGGGTATTTTTTATGTTTTTTTTATTCGCACATATATTTGAATAATTAAAACGAACCAATTATGTACGTGGTAGGCAGTAATTAAGTCGAATAAAATACAACTGTGTCGAACGTTATTTACTTTTCATTAATTACTCATCTCAATGTTTGAGGTACATATTTTGATAGATCGTTATATCATTTGTAATTAAAAATAAATAAATAAATAAAAATAAATCGTGTTTACGTTTACGGAAAATAAAGCATTAGTTATTGTTACGGCGGCGCAGTAAATTGTTATGCAGTAAACAACACACGCGGCCGTTAATGTTGAAAGCATTTTCGCTACGTAATTGCATATAAAACAGTGCGTTTGTATCTTAAGAGATGGTTAACTTTTACCTAGCCGCGGTCGGTTTGAATATTAATTTATCCGTGGCACACAGCGGTGACTACGGATCTGCGTTTACACGGGAAAACGTGAGCGTGGAAAAAACAAGAACCGTATGAAAACATCCGAATTTCGTTCAACGTCGTGCTACGGCAACTTACCGTTTTATTTTTTTCCGGGGCGCATCGAAATACCGTTGCGCCACGGACGCGAAGTGCAGTGTACCTACGTCTTCACGAGGAGGCGCTCGAAGTAGTACACGCGCCCATCGAACGGGAACGAAACGCGACAATGTTCAACGAACGCGCGGTCGGTACGGCGCACGAGGAGAAGACGCGAACAAGGAGCCGTGATCAAATCGTACGCCAGCAATATAGGCGGAGGTCCTACGCAACTTTTATTTTCTCTTACGCATTTCGACATCTTGCAGCAAACACACCTATGGGACCTTAATCGGAACATTATTTTATAGAGTCAAACGTAGTGTTATAACAAGGTGCTTTATTACTATGATAATGTTTATACAAATATATACTTCTCATACCGTACAAAAAAAAGCTAAACATAATATTCGCAGAGTTAGATCTGGGTTAAACGAGTTTACGAAAATTAATTAATACATTTTTTTTGTTTAATCATATAATTCTATGTTTTTGCTATGAAAATAAATTAGTATCATACGATTTCATTTTAATTTATCTTTATTTAGTCTTAGAAATCTATTACATTTTTTGGAAAATATATTTAAAATATTTTCAGTACTTAAAGATTTAGTTTAGTCCTTTTCTATACATAATATTCACATTAAAGCTAATATATTAGTTGTACGGTAAAACTTAAAACAGTTTGTTTGATATTATGGTGCCGGTAATTTCCCGTGAAAATAATAAGAAATTTAATACAAACTATTTCTTATTTTTCCGTAGGTACATTATTCTGAAATTTTTTTAAATATAGGATATTGTCTCCACTTTTCGGGAGGGGCTTGAACAATTATATATAAATTTATATATAATTATATATAACTAAATTAAATTTTTTGGGGGGCTAAGCCCCCGTAAGCCTCCCCCCCCCCGATCACCGCCTATGGCGTACACGAACAACAGTGGAATATATTTCGAAAACATACATGTGTCGTTTCGTTATTTATCGCTCTTAAAGTATATTCTATGTTCAGTGCTTATAAACAGAATTATTTTGTAAAGGGATTTGTTTAAAGTGTGTTTTATTACCGAACTCTATTGTAGTTTTTATACACTCGCAACGATTTCGCAGAAAAATAAACAAAAAAGTTTAATAATGGCCGTGTGTGTGTAATTTTGGTCCATGTGAAATGTGAATGTTCGTATTGTAACAGCAGCGCATAGCTTCGTCATGTACTAAACAAAGGAAAATAGACCGTGTACGACGAGAGAAAAAAAAACATAACGAAAAATAAATAAACAGAACGAAAAATAACGCGGATGGAAAAAGTAAGAAGAAAAAAGAAAAACGCTAATTGATCGAGAATCCTTTTAGTGTTTTAAACAGGTAATGAGATGATAGAAGAGAAGAGGGTGTCTATAGACCATTAACATTTTCCGCAACACGGAGATCGTTAGAATAATGTTTTATCCAAATAGTTCTTTAACGAATTCATAAAAACGGGCCTGGAAAGTAAACATTAAAAAACGCATCGCAACGGTCCGATATTTCAACTTCGCTATAAAGCCGTTACGGTCTTGAACGTTATGAACAAAAGTTTATCCGCGAGAGTATAATTCTCGGAAATTCCATTTTCAAAACGACTTATATTTTGTTGAACACGTATACCGATGATAGTTCTTTACTACACGTTTCTAGAAACCGCAACTATGAATGTAATTTTTTTTTTTTGCCAAGCTTCGGCAACTACGACCATTAGCTGTTGTCGTATGGTCGGTGGACTTTTGTGAGTCGAACTCATGTTTTTGGAACGGCAGTTTGTTACCGAAGGGGTGGTGGTGGCTTCTTCTCCACCCCGGACGGTGTTATACCACCCGGAAAGCGAAACCGCCGGCGGCCGGATTCGAACTTTGCGATTTAGCACGGCCTCCTATCCGCTCAGCCGTGCCATGCCCCCCCCCCTCCTCCCGACAAATATAATTTTCTATCGTCGAAAACTTCTGTTTTCATCGGGTTGAACGCGAACGAAACACAGCGACGTCTAGTGGCTGCGTCCACGTGGGCGCTATACCAATTTTTTGACCGTAATGGATGAGGTATTTGTGTAAAATTGTAACACCGGCGCTATACGGCCGTTTTACATTTCCCCTCCCCCTGACACTGTATTATTACATCCGGTCCGCTGTTACTGTAAAAAGTAGTACCGGATGTGGTTTTGCAAGCGGAAAACCGTAAAAATGGATATTGTCCTAAGACAGACGACTTTCCCGAACGATTCGATGTACACGCGCTGCAGGTCGAAAACATCAGACAAACAGTTGTTATTCATCGGCCGTCATTTGTTCAACGCGACAAGTACATTGAAAAGGGTGTGTGTACATTGCGCGCAACTATATTGCTTCGTTATAAGTGAACGTTATTGGAATCATCGCAGTGCGCGCGTATGCTTAAGGATATTTATTGTCGTTCGGAAAGCGCTCGATTGACAGTAAGAGTTAATTTCAATAAGTGAATTTCCATTAGGAGAGAAAAAGAAAAAAAAAAAAAACACAACGGATAGTCGTGTTCTGCGTGACTGATCGTTCGACGGTAAATCACGTTTGGATTACACCCTCTTTTGCTATGACGTCATTTATACATGAACTATTATCGTGAACGTCGATTCCGAATGTTTGCGCGCGGGTTACGCGGCTTTAACGATGAAACAAAAACAGAACGTACCTAATAGATTTTGATTTCGATTTAACGGACCACGCGCAGTACGTGTATACACGTTTTTAAACACGTCTAACGTGTTACACGCGTTGTAGTTTCGACGTCCTTTAAGAGTTGAAATAATTTCATTGATTGCCTTTTGATCGACATGTCGAGTGCGTGTTTCGTAACCAGTGACTTTTCATATTTCCCGGGATTTTTATTTCGTATACGCTCGTCGTTTCGTAAGCTCTAATAGTATTTTTCTTTTCTTAATAGGGTCTGCGTTATTCGTAACAAATACTATATAATATTAAATTTTCTCGACGACGGTATGCACAAATAGCATCGGGACTTTACTCGTATTGTGTACAGAGTTTTAATACAACCGATAAAACGATGCGATGGGATATTTCTTTGAATATGGTTAACGCTGAACATATAGGTATGATAAGGAAAACATTTTTACATTAAATGTTTTACCGATAAAATGGATAATGTATTTCTTAACTTTATTCGTTGTACTCATGAATGCTTCACCACTATAACCGTTCGAAATAATCATAAAATGTATAGTTGATGCGATGAAACAATTATCGTATTTTGAACGGGTAAACGTTTTGCGTTCTGCGGTAACGTAGTATTATAAAAAACGTACGGCGACGAAACCATAGCCGTGCACGAGCGCGTGATCGTTCTGGTCACTGCGGTTCCACTGGATCAATGCAGTCGATGGGAATATACGGTCAAACAAAATCCAAAATCATATTTTATAGATTATATTATTTTGCGTGCTACACGATTTTCGTTCAAAGCCTGAAATAATAACACGAACGGATTGCATAATATGGACGTATAGACATTCGACACGTTTTTCACCGGGTTTGGCGAAACGCGATTTAAAATTACTAGTAAACTATAGCACACCAGTGTACTATGTACAATAATACCGACGACAAACGGAACATTCTTCTTCAATTCAGTATGGATAAGAATATAACAACAAATCGCTAAAATAGTTATAATCATAATGTAAAAATCAATGTAAATTAAAAAAAAAAAAAATGTTTATGCGGGCAAATGATCTAGATGTGATGCCTTTATCCTTAATAATAAAAACAAATCTTCATAGAAATCTTAATTGAACTAATTCTTCTTTCGTCCCGAATAGCAAACTGTCATGACAACAATATAATCATGTTTTGTACTCGCAACTACAAATAATAATTTTTTTAATCGTTCGTGCATACTGTATTATGCTTCAACCGTAAATATCTTTTTTTTTTATTGTTGCTTACACTCAATTAACACACTGACCTAACCTTTACGCACTTGTGCACCATACTATGCACGCTGTACGCGATTTTTTTCGCACTCAGATGATAATTCTAATGCAATTATAAACTGTTTCAGTATAATTACCGTGCAATCAACATTTCAGTCGTTTTTATTTAAAACCATATGCACAATCCATCAACAACAAATAGTGTATCATAACGCCGCATCAATCTGCCATCAGTTGTTATAAAACGGACCAAACTTTTAATTAGTAGGTACCTACCAAACATTGCTCTGCGTCGTCTATACAAACATAATTGATAACTAAAAATGATCGGTAATTCAATTAATTATTCAATAAATTAACGTCGGCATAAGCCGATACCAAAAAAAGAAAAAAACAAAAACCAAATATGTGTAAACAATTTATTAGCGAAACATTTTGAGCTCGGGAATAAATTTATTGGTGTATTAATTTTTATATGTTATCCTATGATGTAATAAAAAACGGTACCTAAGAGTAAAACGATTTTAAGACCACATATACGCGATGAACGTTAAAAGCCTTTTAGTCAAATATTCTCTTAGCTTACTGTGAAATTTCTTGTCTTAAAATATTATAGCTTTTAACTCTAGGTTACGGGAACTTACAGTCATTAAAAGAGAAAATAAATAAAGCTCCGATGAACGTTGTCGTGGCTGTTTTCGGACGAGAGGGGTTCTCGTAAAAATCCGTTTGTGCAAAACGTAAAATGTATATACATATTATTTCACGTCGTATCCAACCATTATATTCGTTTTACCGGTTATCATCTTAATTATTACGGCTATAGCTAAACTGCCGTATACCGAACGCACGACCGTACACCGTTCTATCCGCGAACTCGAGAGCGTCGAAAGAACATAAATCAATCGGTTACAGTTTTATATCAAGGGTCGATAGGACTACCTAACATATTTAAGCTTTATCCTGAACGACCACGAACTAACCGGTCACAGGTTGGATTAGTTTGAACGATAAGGTGTTGTGACTACACAAAAGTAAAACAAATAATTCGCACGAACCAAAAAACAACGCACAAAAAACTTAGTGGATCTCTCGGGTCTCCGTACACACGTAAGTCGACCGAAACACACGCACATTCTTTCGGTCACGTGTGTCCGATTGCCTTAAAATCGCTAATGTACAGCGTGCTACCTCGGCTCGTTTGCTTCATTGGCCTAATCTTTACGTTTAAATATTGTCCAGGCGGCAATCTTGATTAAGAATACATTATTTTGTGCTGGTACACATAGAATTTTCTAAATACACGAGTTGAGAACACCTGTATTCCTGTTGTGTACGTTCATCTGCATAACGTTGTTACGGTTGTTGATATTAAGATATTATATTAAATAAATAAACGGTTTCATAGAAGATATGAGCAGTGACGTGGATACGTTTGATGGTTCGCTACACGTTATCCCAAAATTTGTCCGATACCGAGACCGTTACCGTTGTTGCATATCTCTGTGGTTCGAATTCGTTTGTTTATTTTTACTACATTCCAGTTGCATAATATTACGATTATTATTAATATTATTATTATTATTACCATGTCAACGGAATTCGGTAGCCACAAGGCATATCCATGTACCGATGTATCTGCACGCAGTGTAGGTACTACGTTCCACCGCGGTTAACCCCGTTCAACCCACTTTATATATGAACATTAAAGCAACACACAAACACTGATTTACTATAAATTATCCATACGTATCACGTTTGAACTTACACTCAAGTTGTATCTCATTAATGATCTTGAATTAAGATTTAAAATTTTCTTTTTTTATATAAATATCGATTCATACTAACCGATATTATAATAATCAAGTAGGTGTACCAAAATATAAATACTTTATTAACAAATTAGTGTATTTAATTAACTTAAGTTTCTACACGCGTGAGCAGTACGAGTTCCGAAATTATTTTTGTATCGTACACATGGCGTAATTGTACGGTTGATTGTTCGAAATACGGTTTTGAAATCGGGAAGTTTGCAAACTCGCAGGGTGAGCTTTCTCCTGACTGCGGGTTACATCACCGCGGTCACTCGTCGGATATTTCGAAATTACCGAATCGATATTATTTCCGGGCACGCTATCGCCGTGTAGCTGAATAGGTTTACAGTTGCACTCAATGAGCACTTAAAATACGTAGAACGCGACTTAAACGCGACCTAACCAAAGTACACCTATGATGTGTATAATATATTGTATTGCTCCGCTCGGGTTCTCGGAACAGTCCATCGATTCGCGTCGCAGCCGCCGTCGTCTTACGCCGCGGGACCATATATACGTTCAACAAATAGCACGCAGAACTAATATTGAGATATATATGTGTGTGTGTGTGTGTGTGTGTGTGTGTATTATGTATAATTGACAAACGGTTTGTTGATATGGGGTAACGCCCGGTGGTGCGGTCGACGGGTAGTGGTCGGGGGTTGTGTTTATAGGAATGCCTTAACGTATCGCCGAGTTCAAAATGCTCCGCTCCAAAGCCGAAACGGTTTAGAATTTAAATAGTTTTGTGATTTAATTACAAGACGTTTATATGAGAACACTACGCGGATATAAATGTAACCCCGAGCGAACATTTGCGTTGGCTTATAGCCGTGGTGACCAACCGATACGGCCCGCGAACGTTCATCAACCGGCCGCACCTTAAAGTATCGAATAAAAATGTTGGTAATAAAAAAAAAAAAAAATTTAAATGTAACTTAACGTAAAATATAAACGAACACGTTCATGCCGGGTTGTCCATGAACATGAAATTTCTGTACTGCTAATCATAACCCGTTATTGATGTTCTCCGGGGTCAACGCTGACATATCGAATTCATTTATACGGCAGTTGGTCGTCAAACTAAACACTATTGTTACATAAATGATAATCAAGACTTAATAAATACCCAATTATTTATTTATTCATTTATTTATTATAATTAAACGGGTCCTTTTTAACGTAAAATATTTGAGATAACAATTTATATACAACCAAAAGAAAAATGTATAACAGCAATGTTATGTAATCCAATTGATAACAAATCGTTTAAGGCAGGATCTGTATCGGCATTCGACACGAGGTGCCTTAATGGTTTACCAACCATATAGTGGGTGGTGGAGTGCGGCACATAAAAGGACGCAGCGATTATATCTACAACTGCGTGCGGGATTTTTATCCCGTAAAAAAAGGTGATTAAATATCACGTTTAAAAATATTGTCACGCCTAATAAATACGCTAAGGTTTACGATGACACCGTTACGCGATTGTCGCGACTGCAGCTGCGGTTAGTGATGAAGATATGACGTCCGGCCCGTCGATGGGGAAAAACGCATTCCCCGTAGTACTGCAACGTCGGCCGTCCCCAGGTCCGTTTTACCGCACCGGCGCTGCGACGCGAGAGCAATGACGGGAAATCGGACCGAAACGTCTGTGAAACGCTAGTCTAGGTATACGGGCGGAACTCCTTTCGCCCAAAACTGACCTTCCTCTTTTTGCCCACGTCCTCTTTTCGACCAAAAATGAAAAAATAGTTTCCTCTTTTCGCCTACAAATAAAAATAATAATTGTATTATTTTCGCCCACGGTTTCAAGTTTTACATTTTGTAAACCACTGTCTGAAAATTTCTCGAGTGACTATTTATAGTGCTACACACTATAAAGACGATTCTTCAGATATCGGTAAGTGGATACACTACACGTTTGGTTTACTATTTTTAAATCCTGAAGAAGTAGGTGATTGTTATGTAGAAGATTTAATGAGTGACTGCCTTGAAAATGAAAAACTACAAAAGTTCTGTGATTATTTAACTGATAACTATATATCCGACGAAAGTATGTTCCCACCAAAGCTTTGGGCAGCTAGATCATCAGAGTTCATCAGGACAACAAATGCATGCGAGTCCTTTCACTAATTTTTTAACAAAAGTTTTTATAGTAATTCTCCACCAATTCATATGTGGTTGGCTGTGGTACAAGAAATCCAAACTGATGTTTATATTAAATTAAATAGTATCCACTTACAACACTTTCCCAAAGATAGAAAAGTAAGAGAACGCCAATTAAAAAACGAAGAAACAATTGAAAAGTATAATAGAGGAGAGTTAAGTCGGTATGGGTTCATTAAATCAATGGCATTCAATTATACAAAAAATGTAAATGTAAATTAAAATGGATTTAATTTACATTTACATTTTTTTTAACGACGTCATAAAAATAAATGACAAATACCTAAAATATTATTTTATATTGACGAACTAGTGATCACTATTGATTATTATATCATTTATTTTATTATTGTGTAAAAAAAAAATAAGTATCTATGTATAACATGTATCAATTATAAATCTGTCCATAAATTATTTAGATATGTCGTACGTATTACCTGTGCAATCTAGATATTGTTATCGGCCTGGCCGGTCTAGTGCACCGAAGGGTTTTTGATTGTTATTAATATTGTATATATATAGTCAGTCGAGAAATTTTCAGACAGTGGTTTACAAAATTTAAAACTTGAAACCGTGGGCGAAAAGAATACAATTATTATTTTTATTTGTAGGCGAAAAGAGGAAACTATTTTTTCATTTTTGGTCGAAAAGAGGACGTGGGCAAAAAGAGGAAGGTCAGTTTTGGGCGAAAGGAGTACCGCCCAGGTATACGGGGGCGTAGAGAGTAGGTAGGCCTGGTAGGCCCGGGCCTACCCAGATTTTCTCTAAAAAGAAAAAGAAGTATTTCAACAAATGAGATGAATAAAAACATATCTCAGGTCAACTATAAAAATTCCAAGGCTAAACGATTTGACGTTAATTTCCATAGAAACAAGTGAGGAATTTATAGATAATCCATCGGCTGTTGTTGATGAGTTTGCTATCATAAAGAAAAGAAGATAGAATTTTGACTTTGAAAATATGTTATAAATGGACAATACGTATATGTTGTAAGTTACGAGTACAGTAATTCATAATTATAAAAAATTATCTTGTATTTTGATAAATAAAAATTGCAAAGTTTGACTTAAGTTATTAATGATTAATAAAAATAATCATTGATAACTTTGAAATTAAAGAAGGCCGATACCAAAATTGGGATTAGTCCCCACTTCCGTCTAACAGTGCAAGGTCTATGTAGGCCTACCCAAAAATAAATTTATAGCTACGCCCCTATAGATATACCTAGTCTATGTACAAACCTAGGTCTATGTACATACCTAGGTATATGTACATACCTAGGTATATGTACATACCTAGGTATATGTACATACCTAGGTATATGTACATAAAATTATAAACAATACATCCGTGTGTCGCGGAAACTTTGTACGCGTTCTGCTCATGTCCGAAAGCGATTGTGAACCGTGTGCGTTACGGGCGATCGAATACTTGTAATCGTATCGAACGTCCGTCGTGTGCACACCGCACGGGTCTGGAATAATTAAGTTTGACTCACCTATAATTGTTTTGGATTCAGCGCGAACACCGTGTTGCGGACTTATTCTTACGATAGTGCTTTTCCACCCCCCGCCATCAACGGTTCGGGGGTAGTGTCGATGTGCACCAAAAGTTTTATGCATTTTTAATTAAAAAAAGCGAAGTCGTTTTGGATTTTCCAATAACTGTCCAAGTGTGTTGGGGTCGGGGGAGGGGTGGTAGAGGAAACACTTGGAAATTCTGACTAGGTCAGAACTATGTTGTTTCAAAATACCGTTTATATATTTCTTTGGTGAAACGGGTGATTTTTTGTACTGCACCGTTACGTTGCTTAAAAATCTTGTTTGTAGATTGTTCGCGAAAAGTCATTTTACCTGATGCTACGAAGTCGATTGATTTGGACGGCCGGTTTTGTTTTTAAATTTACAATAGTAAAATTAAACCGACGGTGTCAACAAAATATATAAACGATGATTATTATTATTGTTATTAACTTTTTTTTCTCGTAAGGACTTCTTTGAGTAGTAAATCTGTACCAAAAGTTTCACTTCCTATCTCGTCCGATCAAAAAGTGCACACATAACACATAGAAAGTTATTTTTCGATTTTCTCAGTAATTTTTCGGATACGAAGAAAAACTCGTAAAAAATGTTACATTTTGTCTATAGAACAATTTCTTCGGATAAAACCAGTAGAAAGCGCTTTATGTTTTGAAAGTTGTAAGCTGCTGTAACCTAGTATCGCAAATGCAGAGTTCTTGCGGGTTAAATTTTTTTTATTTCTTTAAAGGTTTGGAATACGCCTTTACCGACCATTTTCTCGAATATTTAAGATCACATGGAGATATTCAATATCAATTTTACACCGTTCACCGCCGCCGCGGTTGAGAATCGTTTGGTAGCCGTATTGATTTCAAATGCATACAAATAAATAAAACCGTCGGGGGGAAGGACTTACGTCCCGAACCAGTAGTATATTTTTACACTCCTAACCGAATTTTACGACCACGTTTCGGATTATCGTATCGGTAGCACACAGCTTCACGCGTATAGACAATAATAATATTGATCTGCTCAAGTAGGTTAGTGTGCAGCAGCTGTAGAATGATTGAAATGTGATTAAGATATTAATTATTTTATCTCTTGTTATTTTCGCGAATCCTTAAAGTATGCAAGACAATGAAAGATGACTCAGAGTTGCTTTGTAGTGATATTGATTATTTTTCATTTTACAGGATAATCCGTATACCGTTTAAACTGTAATCAACCTCGGAGCACTGAGTTCGGCTGCAATAAAACATGTGGATTGTCCTGTTCTTAATTTCATCGTTTTACACCTGGTCATGTAAGTATAATACTTTTTCTTACATGTTGTAAATAATTATTGTGTTATAATATTAAAACAAGTTAGACATTTTCGAAATAATTTATGTGCTTGAAGTAATATACCTATTATCGGCTTCAATTCGAATATTTCAAAATTGTTTATTAACTATATCTTAATTAGTTTAACTTTTCCATAATGAATTATCAAACAGAAATAAGAATGATAACAGATTATAATAAGTCTTTCGGGCTTATAAAAAAAAATTATTATGTACAACTAATTAAATAGTTTTAAGGATATCTGAGTTTTTAATTTAATATTTACAACATTTATTCAGGCATCAATTAAAATTGACTTATCATTTACCTGCTCACTGCTGTAGCCTCTTTCTTATACATGAGTTATTTTTCATCTTTACAATTATAATTAATTAGGAAACTTTTCATTAAATTTTAATGCACAATGAACAATGTAATCTAACTATTTTTAGCATTTTACCAATTTCAAACAGAGACAAAAATGTAAAGTTGTATTAAATTAGACCCGGACTCGGAGATAGAAATATTAATGACTGTTTTTGTTGTTGAAACGTTAAATTTAAGTGTGAAAAAAAATCTTTCCTAGATTTAAAAGTCATTGATAAAGATATTAAAAAGTTATTAATTTCCAATAAAAAAATCAAAATTGATTACACTTTTTCTTTTATCCGATGGATCGTCAGTAAAACGCTGACATATAATTATTACACATCTTGGCAGTTTTTCTGGATCAGATCTTCTGGTACGATTTGCTATTGTTAAAACTCTGTCGCTTGCGGTCGTTGCATTGTTTATCGATTATTTTTTCGACTATTCAGCAGCGGGGGTAAATATTTAAATCTCCGATACAAGGGTACTCCGGAACTGTTTAACTGATTGATTTGTGATGTCGGGAATGAGTTTGGTTTGAAAATGACCGCAAGTAGTTTCAACAGTATCAATCACTTTTGGGATAAGAGACGACCCCTTTGTAAAAGGTTATTAGTACGACCAAAAAATACTGGTCGTAAGCTAAGATAAACGTGTCGAAAGATATTGGAGCGTCTGTGTACACGTACTATCAGTTTTATATTCGCAACTATATTATTTTATTAACGTTGATTAATTGACAATTATTGTACGACGCGGATTGTTTGGGTTTACACATCGATTTTGCTCACGTTCGAATATCATATTTTTTATTATTCATAGTCACAAGCATGAAAACACTCGTGTAGTGAAATATACACCATACGACGGGGGCGGAAATCAAGCGCGACGGTTGTTTAAATAATAAATTATCATACGAACATGTATATTCTAATTTGCCGAATTATTATTGATTATCCATTTGTCGGTTGGTTGTTGTATATGCGCCACTAGATTTAATTAGTTATGACACGTATGGGTACAAACTCGTCCGATATACTGTCGAGTTGGTCCAGCTATATTATACAATAATTGTCACCTCGATTTTGGGGTAAACTTTGATTGATATCGACAAATTACGAATGATGAGCGTTAATTAATTAATACGACAAATCAACGAGAATTTCCATACCAAAAAATATGTGTACACGTACACTATTACACTTTAATTAAGTATGTAAACGATACGTTCTAAACGTATAATAATAATCATATAATAATGGTCGTTTCCATTTTGACTAAAGTATTAATATAGTATACGTCATGCTTTCGAGAAAATATTTTGAGCAATCCACGTACTGGTTATGTGGTTAATAAAAATGAATTTGTTTTTATGAAATTATGTTAAAAATATTGATGTTAATGTCAGTAGTAATGTTAATAACTTTGGAAAAGAAAACACGATTATAGCGGCTTCGTGTTCATCAATAAATAAGGATTAGATTATACGTCGTATTTTTTCGCAGAATACGCTTTTTTTAAAATCGTCACTTTAGAACCGTCTCATATCAGTTTTTCCAAATTTACAGGAGGAAAAAAATAATATTTAGTTGCTAAGCATTTCAAATGGTAATAATATAAACAGTTAAGTTAATTTTCACAGTGAAAATATCTGTCTCACTTTAAAATGTATTACAATATATAATACGTCTTGCAAGCACGAATCCACAGAAATATAAGCGTATAATCAATTTTTTTTAGATAAGTCATGGTAGCTCTTAGGTAACGAAATGTGATATCTCCAAATCTTATATGTAAAAAAGTATGCATTCACGATCGGGTGTTTGTCTGACTTCCATCTCCCAGTAACTAGGACCTAGTTTGTAGGATGTCCAGGGTTGGCATATGACTACGTTTTAGACCACGAAAGACTACCAACTACTTCTCTATAATTTATAAGTTTTTATATGATCTGCTTGGAAAATAAAATTTACACCTCAGACAACGAAAGTCAGTTGACCGTATCTTGTACTCGTATGAACTCCACGATTGTAAGGCGTATAAAATAGACCTCCTGTCACTAAACGCTGTTCAAGGAATCATCAACCCACCCACATCAGAGTTGGTAGTAATAGTAAACAATCATATTGTGTGACTATTATTCTACCGAATTCAGGTACCTATGTATGTAAAAAACATTTTTTGTTTTAATAATTTTAATCAATTTGTTATATTTTTTTTGTCCTTCATGTGTAACCGTTAACGAGCGAATTAATTAAATAAAAACGGACGTTGAAGATTACGTGTTAAGTAGAGTTTAATGCGGACTTATTTGTTCGTATTTTAATACACTCAATGTATTATATCCAATATCCATGTATAACTTTCGTGTAGTTTTTGTGTATAAATTTCCACCCTGGTTTAGTAATAATTTAACGAATATGCACTTAGCCGAAACTTTTCGTTTAGTAATTTAAGTTTCAACATATCACTCCTGTATCATAGACATAACAACGCATTCCTCGAAACAATTATTTAAAAACCCGTTGCCTTAATTGACTCGTACACGGACTATACATCGAACTGCAAATAATCCAAAACATTTCTCGCATCGAACCGCATTCGCACCACGGGCGGCAAACGTAAACGCCGTGCAGTACGTGCAGTAATATTCAACCCTTCTCTCCTCGCGTACAATTCTGATAAATAACGAGTACTACAATAATTCAAAAATATTGCTGCTGAATTATTCAAACATATAATAACATTTTACCGTCTATACGTATTGTTATAAAACGCACGGAACAACAGAATGCAATTTTCGTTTTAACTAGAACGGTGCAATGCGTTTCCCACGGACAAAAACAGCGTGCTAATATCTGCGAGTGGAATATTTTTTTTCTGTCTCGAAAACCTCGTTCAAATCAACGTCATACCTTTATTTATTGCGAATCACGATTTTTTCCCCGTCTCCTTTCAC
Source organism: Periphyllus acericola (assembly GCA_949715065.1). Lineage (NCBI taxonomy): Eukaryota > Metazoa > Arthropoda > Insecta > Hemiptera > Aphididae > Periphyllus > Periphyllus acericola. The sequence continues at coordinate 36,920,255 of OX454267.1, read as the reverse complement.
GATCCTCAAACGTATAAACCATCGACCGAGATGCGCTAAATTTGCAAAATCTTTAGAATTCCCGACGCCTCGTTCTCGTGCCGTACTCATGACGTCGGGTCGGACGCTTTTACCGCGTACCCATCCCCGGTGCTGCAACAACGTCGGAAGTACAATTTTTGGTTCAAAACGGTTCCCGTTACACTTCGGTTACTGGTCATACAAGCCCATAGGGCGAGCGCGGTTCGACGGTAACAGCACCGCGATACCGGTTCATATACCGGCGATTTTATAGAGCATAACTCCCGTGCGGTAAAAACGACGATTGATCAACCCCGTCGTCGTACAGGTAACCCGCGCTTCATCGGCGAGATCAATATAACACGTTATTGTTCTCGAAACAAATGAAGTGTAAGCTCGGAATATAATATATATATATATACACGTGCGTGTGTGTCGAAATAACGGTAAAATGATGATGACCAATGGGAAAAAGGCTCGCAACGATTTTTCCTACGGGTATGTACAATGTACATATATATCGAGTAGTGTTGTAGGGGATGTGTACGAGTCGTAACGAATAGGTTGCGGAGCTCGTGGAATCACCACCGGTGATGTGAACAATGTTGTTTCCTGAGACAATTTATCCGGAATCCTTAAAGGAGCCGAGTACTTTTACCGACGACGACGACGACGACGGCCGTGTCCCTGCAATTGTTTGGCGAAAAAATTACCTGCGATACACTCGAGGGTCACCGCCGCCGCATGCGTTCAGAAATCCGAGGGATTTTACCGTTTTCCGTCTAAACACAATAACAATACTCGGTACACACAAGATACTTATATACAGGTGTATTCCGTTTTATACAATATATTATATTTTCGTCGGTGGAAACGAGATATAAATACGCGTAGCCGTGCAGGTACTGCGAACACACGGGACTTTGAGTGGCCGTTCACTTTCGAATAAAACATAAACATACACGCTTATTACCTATATGTTAAATCGCATGAAGAACGCACGCACGTATTATTATACGGCGTACACGTATCACGCACGTTTTATTGGATGACGCATATACAAGTCGTCTTTTGTCGTGGGGCGGGGTATGGGGATGTACAACCATTTGATCAAAATATTTTTCAATTCGATTTTATCACCGGATCGAGTGTATACGTAAGAAAAAATTCCACTGCGCATCCAATCGCCAGAGCGAATAAAAATATATACGTGCACATTACCCGGCAATTCGTCGTCTTCCCACCGGCCGAATAATATTGTGTTCGTAGAGTTTTGTCGCTCCGCTCGTCTCGCGTGCGTTCCGACGGTAAATCGTGTAAGACAGCGGTTCTCAAGCTTTTTTGTTCGTGGAGCCCATATGTTCCTAAAAAAAAAATACGGAGCCCCGAAATTCAGAAATGTCTATTTGAAACAAGATTGCATTATGACTGAAGAAATTATTGTATTATTAAAACTTCGTAGATTGTAGATGAGTAAACAAAATTATCGTACATGTAAAAAGAACGAAAAACCAGACTTTTATCCAATCTCATTTTGACTAAGACACAAAATATTATGTGGATTTATAAATAGTTAAAGGTTTTAAATGTTTAAAATAATACATTTTGGTACGGCACAAATACTATTGAATCTTATATAAAAATGTAGCTAAGAAATATAATAATAATTTGAATTTAATCAATACAGATATGCCCAGGGCCTAGGGAGCCACGGGCCCCCTAGACTAATCTTGCGGAGCCGTAGGGTGTAAGATATAGGCACGCGTCTATTGTCGCGTCCGACCGAACGATCAAAAGTCCTGGCCTTCGCCGTTTCCCGCGGTGCACAGTATTATTGTTCGGAACGTAGTGGCTGTAACTTTTTTTCTCCTTTAGTTTTCTCCTTTTACGACTGCCCGTCACGGTCGAGACAAATAAATATATATTGCGTGTATTCAACGGGCGGCAGAGAGGCTACGGCGCGATTCTTACGATACGCGTCTAGTGATGCTACATATATATTCACCGTAGGTATCACAGGAGGGCGAAACGATGTCGTGTCGTACGCAGCACGGCTGCAATTAGTGAAACCGACGGAAAGCATTCGTTTTCATTCCACGTACATATTGCAAATTAAAGTAATTCAAGAGTATCGAACTTTTGCAAGCAAAACATGTACCGGGCGCTGCACGCGTTTCTTATTGAAAAAAATGTGTTTGCTTAACCGCGTTCCGGGCTGATGTCTATAGTATAATACTAATAATAATAATAATAACGTTTATTGCGTGTCGTCCCGTCCGATGACGAAGACAAAACGACACAATAATATAATGTTATCTTGAAGTCGCGAAGATAGCTGGAACACAAAGCAGTGCTTGTTTTCGGTATACATTTACATATATATGTATACAAATTAATATTAATATCGTCGAACGAACAAAAGCGCGCGATATTATATTTCTTTGGCAGTTTATCGTCAAGTCCGCGACCAAAGCCGCTCGAGCGATCACGCCTACCGCGAAAACGGATATCCGGCGCCCCCCCCCCACCACCGACATTCCGGTGTCTCGACGATTTCTTTCGCGATAGCAATTTTTTTTCGCCAACTTATACGTTCGACACAAAACTCCATTAATTCACCGACGCGATGTCTCGAGAAGTTTTTACTTCGCGTTTCTTTCTTTCTTCAACCGGGTATATATATATACGCAGTTAATGCGATGTTTATACGTGTGAGCAGGTTAAAAGGTGTGCAGGTAATCCGGTGATAAAACAGCCGCGTGTGTGCAGTGTTTTTGTGTTTCTTTTTTTTCCCCGGTCAAACGCGCGTCATGCCTTTTGAAATCGGGTCCATTAAAAGGTCATAGGTAAAAATAAAAAGTATCGTTCACAATATATCTCCTCTCTTGCGGCGATCGTCGCGGACACATCATTTTCCGTGACACAAATCGACGAGTGAAGACAAAAAGTAGTATAGTAGTAGTAGTAGTTATAATTTTTTTTGAAAAAAAAAACCAAAGTTTTTTCTTCGATACCGAATCACGTGTCATCCATCATAACGGGGATTTCGGCCTTGTACATTATATAACTGGATAGTTTGTGTGTGAGCCAGGCGGCTCGTGTCGATCCGGTGATTGTTACGTGCTTATGATGTGACTTTAGGCTTTGGGAAACCGTAACTCGATTTGGACGACGACGACGACGGTGACGGAAAAAGCCCGAAACGCATCTGCGGGAATCCCATTAAAAGTTACTATTTAGATACACATAATACACGCCGCTCCGTAAGTGTGTATGAGGTATCTGCACTCTATCACTATAAGGCCGTGTGGCTTTTTCGCGGTGCGTATATAATATACAACGTGGGAAGAATGGATGTTGACTTTGTGAATCCGGAGCGACGTGCGAACTCGAGGGAGGGTTGAAAAAGAAGAAACCCGAGATCCCCGCACATTCTCCGACGGGCTGGAGCCCTCGAGTGGTGGAAGGCGCGGTATTGGGGCGATGTCGGGGGGATGGGATAAAGGTGAACGAAACGGGATTATTTCCATTAGCGTAATACTCACGGTGTATTTGGTCAACACGGTTTTCGGCTCGTTTGGCTTAATTAGATACTATTATGCGTGTATATAGTAGTATTCTACACGTGTGATCGAACTGTATTTTTAACACTATACGACCAAAAACATTATCGCGTGCTTCGACAGAATAAGCGAGCCGCCTTCGATGAAATATAATACAGTGAACACCGCTTAAAAGACTCACTTTGGGACCAGCATAAAGTGAACGTTATTACTGAATTTACCATATAAGCAAAAGGGACGAAAAAGTGAAAAAAAAACATGTTCATTTCTATTAAATCATCTCGCTATATTTTAATTTTAAATATTTTACTGAAGTTATTTTAGACATTTATTAAATATTAAAAAAAAAAAAAACTATTTTCTGATACTTACGATCATATTGGCGATAAAACCTCTGCTCGTATCCTCTGCTCGTTTCCTTATTAAAAGTAGTTCCCCGGTGATGTTCACCTCTTCTCAATAATTCTATAGTTTCTACTTCCTTAACTTCTTTTTAAAACTAATTTATTTTGAAATTTTAACAGAAACATCTACATTTTCTACAGATTTGTTGGTTAATTGGAAGGATGTTTGAGACAAGTTGAGTCTTATAAGTTATAACAAAAGTTTTGGACCGATTTTAATCATACGTGTTAGCGGTTCCAGATGATTTTGAATCTTATTGGAAAATTAACATCATATTCGTGGATGTCTTATAAGTGCCATTCATAATATAATATCATGGTACGTGTATCACGTCCGGGCTAAAGTTGCGTTTTGCTTATCCTCAACAACACTGGTATTGCAGCCGAGTTAACGAATACATTTTTTATCTCCGTAGTTTACCAGACTCGGTCGAGTTCTTCGATTCTTTTTACAATACGGGCATATGCTTCAAGTTTTGATTCAGAAAATAACCGTCATCGATCATGTGGTATAGTCATTTGCCGTTTTCAGAAATTTCAACTTCACCGTTACCATAGACGAAGTCCTGTACTTGTACAATTCAAAAAGACACTGATCGAAAATGTTGTTGCATAAACAAGTAAAACGTTATCGTATTGTAATATGACGGAATATCACTGCAAGCCCAACGTGTTCGCGCACGGTCCTCGATTCTTTTTTACGCTGAGGTGCTCCGTGAACCCATATATATTGCACTGGATTAAGGGTACGTCGTCAGTAGTATTTAGTACCTAAAAGATTATTCCTTGGATAGCGGGGGTGTATAATAAGTCTAGAAACAAAATTCACATAATTCATACGTATAGTTCAATCAAAACTATTAAATTAAGGATAAAATATTTGCTTTCCTCATACTTTTAAGGATTTGAAACGTTCATAAGAAACAAAAGAATGATTAAAGTTGAGGAATAGAGAGCATAAACGAGTATAAGTGGTAAGATTCATCCCCTATGCCTCCTCCACGTATATACGCCACTGAGGTTGGTACGTCCACTGCTGCACGTGTTGTTTTCTGTTCCGAAGGAAATCATTTCATCCCTTTTATCGCGCGGGATGATACGGACGTACATAGGGCGCAACTCAACAAAACGCGTGACAGCCGGACGGGTATGCATCACGATCGATAAAGCGTGCGAAATAATTCGGAAACGTGTACGGAGTCAGTTTAGTTTGGACTAAATGGCCATACGTTCGCAGCACATGCCGTGCATAGTATACATGGCCGTAGGGTAGCGAGATCATTTTCTCCAGTCGGTTCAACGAGAGAATATAGGTACACGCGTGGAAACCGAAACTCGTGGTACTCCACCGCGACCACCTGTCCGACCCACAGTTTTCCGATAAATTGCGGTTATCACGTGCGCGTCGCAGTCCTATGCTCTCGTTCAGTCAACAATACGCGCGTATAGGTTAACGAGTTGTACGTGTACAGGTACATCAGGGGAGATTTAGGTTACCGTGGTCGTAGACCGTTCTCCCCCGACAGTGCACCGCCGGGCTTATACTGCACGTAATTGTAAACATTAGCCGGGTATATTGTGCTGGGTTCTATTAAGTCGAGTTTTATTCGAACGCGTAAAATGTTCTATCGTGTTTACAACATTATTGCAACGCTTTGTGTTCATTTTGAATACGATATGCGACCCCGTGTCATGTTATTATCGCCGCACGTTTGACAATTTTTCGCAAAACTACTTTATCGTTTAAACCCCGTTCAGCCTCACCTGTATAATGTAATGTGCATGTAATAATTTTAGCGTTTAACAACCGGCAATAAACGTTATGCACGCAATGCATAAGCGACGTTAAAAGTCGAGTCCGCGACACCACCGTCAATAAAAATAATCCCTCGCCGGCGTCCGTACGGTAAAAATAATTAAAACAATAATGCCAATCGACATTTTTACCAACAGTTACACGGTAGCACGTGTGTTATAATACATATTATTGTCATATAATATTATTCTTCATTTTGGCCCTCTGCGGGCCGTTTAGGTCCATTGCCACGACAACCAACAATCTCTTTCTGACGTTCGCTAGTTGTTCTCTATCTTTTACTCCCTTTGACATGCCAGATCCATCACCATCGTTGCCGTCTTGCCCTCGGTTTCCATCTTGTGTCTAAAAAAATCGGCTACCTTAGCCTACTACTTTGGAGGAATCCAAGTATACTGGTCCAAATATATGTTGTTCGTTCTGTTGCCAGGTTTTTTTCATTCGTCTTTTCCATAGTCCATAAATAAAACCAGGTTAGATGTGCGTTTGGACGATGCCACTTGGACGTAGAGACATTTGGAGGTCAAAATATTAAAATATTATATTGTTTCTTTAATCATAATAAGTAATGTATATGATATCATATAATTTAATGAAAATATTTAATTGTAAAATATTTAAATACATGAAATTATAAATGAAACACTGTTGAAATTAATGAAATTATAAATAAAATGGTATTGAAATTAATGAGATTATAAATAACGATATTGAAATTAATGAAATCATAAATAAAACAATATTGGAATTAATGAAATTATAAACAAAACAAATGTGAAAAGAAAACAATTATTAATGAATAAAATTATTTTAGAAATAGTTTATACTATAAAACACTTCGCACGGACTAATAACAATAACAATAGAATAAACTAATCAAATGGAACGATAAAAGTGTTGACAATTGCCCTAGTGTAAGTATAACAAATTTGAAAAAGTACAATATAGAAAATAGAAATATTTACAAATTACAATATTTAACAGTACTACGAAAAGGTGTAATATAAATTAGATAAACGATGAGACATTATACAATGTGATGCAATAATTATGATCGGGTACAATTCGTATTTTTTTGACGTCCACACCGCAACATTCAAATTGGACTATACGTCCAAACGGTAACATGTAAACATGTCTTGGATGACCTAGACCGATGCATGTATTATGCCTATTGGTCTCGCTAGCACGTTGTGTACCTAATGTATACGTTAAGTTCTCCACAAAAGACAGTTTTTTTTATCTAAAAAGAGGGTTCAGTTCAAGATAGCATCGAATTTTAGCTAACAATAATCTTAGTTTGGTTTCTTCGTGGCCGTGCACCCTCTCGTGATTCGTCTCACGCATCATGTACTATTATCATTAAAATATTAATTATCGTTTTGGTTTCATTTTCCGCAGCCGCATACGTTTCTGCTTTTTACCGAAAACATGTATTTATTTTCACACAGACGGAACGTTTCTGGAATCAATCGTTTTGCGTGTGCGCGAGCGTGCACGCGTGTGTGGGGGTGCCCCCTCGCACGCGTTAAGTACGATACGTGTAGTATGTAATGCGTTTCAAATGTGTGCAGTGCACTTAAGGTTCCAATTACGTTAATGCGTTAATTTTTGTATTATTAATACCGCGATCAAATATTTGTTCGCCATACGGTGTATGTGTAAAGTATATGTCATAATATGCGGCACCTGTGTGATATTTTTATGACTATAGACAGAAAAAGCATTATAATTTACCATCGTAATTTATTCAAAAGTCTCGTGAAAAATAACAACATAATTTTTACGAGATGATAGTATCACGGAAATACCAGTGTTTCACTGGTTTCACTGAAGCCACTCTATTTCGACGTTCAACCCGACCGTGATATGAACCGCAAAATATTACAAATAATAATTATAATTACTATAATGATCGGAACTCATTTGAACACGAAAGTAATGTAATTACAATGTACAATGCGTAATGTGCTCGGTAAAAAATTATTCGTATTCTTGTAAGCTTTTCGTCTCATTACTCAGTCTTAGATGGTTTGACAGTAATATGTTCATGGTCGAACTATTCTTTTCTGAAATGAAAAAATTCCCATATAATTTGATAATATTCATAAGCACGATACCTCATAACCGATCACCGATAGAAATGATTACAGCGTTTTTACACCGTTTACACTTAAAGCCATGACGATCGGAGTGAAATTACAGGACACGAGAAACCCAGCACAATATTGGCACATTATACTTCACTCATATTATATTATACGCACTTTCAGTCGCGAAACGTGAAATATAATATTCTACTTTAATGTGTCGACGTCATTATGCTCTGGGACGTGAAATTAAAAACGCATTTATAGCCGATGAAACAAAAAGGCCTAGTTATGTCGAAAATTGATATCTGTAAAAAAAGTAAAATTTTAGTCACGACTCTATAACAATATTATTAACGACTGAATGTTTTCGAAAACGACGAACTCATCGATTAACTGAAAAAAAAAAAAAAAACTGGTAAGAAAAAATAGAAGTCACCCCGTGGCATGGTATACATAAATATATTATAATATTAAGTGTGTGGGTGTGTAGGCCGGGGTGGTGAACGGATGCCCGGACTTTGATCGACGAGCGCACGCAACAGTGGCAATAAATCGGAGCGTCACAACTATACTTTGATCCGTTTTTCCATATTATTATGATTTTCGATAACGGCGCGTGCACACGAACCGATCCCGTCGTCTGGCCGACTGCGAAATACCGTTATTACTTATTGTTATTATTACTATCGTTATAATTATTATTGTTATCGTTACTGTTACTATTATTATTATTATTATTATTATTATTACTATTATTGCAGTTATTATAATCGTCGTCGTTTTCATCGTTACGGCAGTGTCACGAGGGCAAACTAATGGTCAATTAAAAAACGTTGTCACTCGTCGACCGGCCGCGTCGTTTACTCTATTATTATAATTATTATTTCAACGTGTACGTGTGTATACGAAAATATTAACAATAGTTGGTTCCGAGGGTAGGACTCGCACGAGATAACGGAAATTTATCGGAAAGTCGAATGGCGGATAGGCGGTATCGGTTTGGGGTACGACGATTTTTGGTTTCCGCGCAGTCCCTCTATAGTCTCCCGTCGAACCGACTATTTATGTTTGTAACTGATGCATATTGTTATGACGATGATGTGGTGCTGGATATTCACTCGCAGAGACACCTCGACTGCAGCTCACACCACGGGCGGTTACAAGAGGGGGTAAATAAGGACAATTGCCCATCCCCCCCACACCCGATTACGAAAAAAAGTATAAAATATTCCGTTTGAAATTAATTGTCACAAAAATGTTGTTCATGCAAGTTTTCGAGAGAAGTAGTCATTGTAATCTCAATGAAAATTTAATAATGTTTCCCACTGGAAAGTCCATTTTTATTTTATTGAAATAACGATCGCGGCATTCGAGGCGCAACATCTTTTCTTCAACCGGTTATTTATTTCGTTTTGAACCTCAGTGACAATACACATACAACGATTTATGATAATACGTGCTATATTCTAAAATCAATGCTATTACGTACTGCAGTATTTACGATCGTTGAATATATTTTAAACAAAATAAAGCGATCTCCTTATTTAGCATTACGTTTGACGAATCTACTGATAAGTCACATACATCTCAATTACGTTTAGTCATACGGCATATTGCATATTAATGATGATTACATTGTTCAAGAACACTTTCTCGATCTTATAGATCCGCACAGTTATAATTTCGATAATTCCGTATTGGGACCGAAATGAAATGGTAAATTTCAGCTCTCGAAAGAATAAAACCTTGGCTGCGATTCAACATGCTTACAAGAAAGACTCTCTGGGTTGGCGATAATCCATTGTCACCGGGATCAGCATTTTGACGTAGATGAAACATAATAGGAAAAAGGATTTCATAATTTTAAATATTTTAAAAATCTATACATATTTTATAATATGCTTTTTTCATTAAAACGTTTTGATTGAATGTTTCATATATTTAAATGTATGCAAGTGGATTACAGGTGCCTAGTTAAAATGAAAATTGTTCAATATTTTCTTTATAATTTGTACAAATATACAACTGTACTGATGTTCAATAATACTTTTCGACTCAAAACGCTTTTGTATTCAACACGGTCGAGTAGGTGTTGACTTCAATTCTAATCAAGTTTTCTATTCAAAACGAAAAGTTGGTGCATCCTAGAACGATAAGACCCGTCACCAGTATTTCTGTCGACAGGACAGCACGACGGTTTTTCTGTTCACAACTAATACTCTTATGTCGATTACTAACGAGGCGAATGCTATTCCTACTATGGCCATTGCTGTTAATTCATTTTGTTTTTTTATACGTATGCATTGCACGCCCCGACCACCTGTCCAGGACCTCTGTATCCACCCTTGTCTCACACGCTACGGGGACACCCGATGAGGAGATGTGCGTAGTGTTCCGGTGGACGTAAACTCTAGCGGTGACATGACGTCGGCGGTACACAGGTACGACGGTGCGTGGGGGGGGGGGCGTTTGCGAGTTGCGTTTACGTTTCCGAGCGCGTGTCGTGCCACCCTAAAGCGCTCGGTCGCGGACGCCGCCGGTGTTCTGCTATGATTTTTCGATTCGGTCGACCCGCGACGACCGTGTAATAATACCGCCGTACGTGCGCGCTACGCGGGCGGGGTGCACGTTTGACGTACTGTACCACCCTCCGACCCGTGAACAAATGTTATTACCGTTATTGCACTACGATATACCGTCCGTCGCGCTTGCGCCCTTCGCGCAAACGCACGTGTTATACTGCGCGATCGTTTCAAACGAAATGAAATTGTTACGATGTACCGCGGTATAACGGTGCGTCCCCGACCCCCGCGGGCCGCGGTCACCGCGGTACCAACCCCTAATCCTCCGATTCCCGTTCGTTAACGTGTCGCCGTTTTCAGGTGGCTAGGGTGCAGCGCTGCGGGCGTAGGACTATTGAGACGAATGTCATGATCAATGAATTTCGTTCGAACCATGCTCCCACAAAAAAAAACGTTTGCACGCTCGGCCGGTACTGTTTTTATTTTCTGTACATACTCGGGGTTTCCCGCGAGCGGTATTTTTCGGAAAAATTGGGAAGTCGGGTCGGAGGGGAATATCCCTTTTACCAGCACGCCGAGGGGCGCGTCGTTTGGAACCCATGTAACGTGTGTACGTCGTAAAATCAAAATGCTAGGCCGTGAACAGTGTAATATTAACACTATACACATCTATGTATATTATGTTTCTGGCTGAAGCAATACGTAATATGTAATCAATACTAACCCCACAGTTAACTAAAATTGTCTTTTTTAAACCACACAATTTTTGTTCCGTTCTGAATACACGTTCGGCAATACTATCCAGCGCCTTGCCACTGAGACACTTGATGGGCTTTTCGACAACCCGTGAACGATATCCACTTTTCCACTTAGTTGTTTTCAAAAAATTTATATGAAAATCAATATTGAATGTTGACAGGGATTTGCGACTAAAATGGTCCAGTTTTAATCCGGGTACTGACTCTTTCGTCGAAAATCTCGTTAAGTTTTGTTTAACACTTGGAATATAGGTGTAATATATTTTTTTTCTACCTAAACAATTTTTATTTAAATCATTATTGCGCAATACTATCAGCACGTTATATATTATATTCACACGTATATTATAAGTGTGCTTTTAGTTTGTAGGCCTCAAGATTTTTTTTACAGAACCTGGTATGGTCCGCACAACTAAAAAGGTTGAGAACGGCCACTGCCATATTACAATATAGTACGTGGTTGAGATTGTTATCAGCGCATGCTAACTGAACAGGAGAAGGGTATATGGAGTGTGGATATTCAAAATATTTCAAATAAAATCGAATATTTCAACAAATTATCCTCGGAAACAATCTTAACATATGAGACTGATATTTAATAAACATTTAGCACGAATCAATAGTATTGAATAGTGATTTTGTTCGGTAGTATTATTATAATAATAAAAATTATTATTATAACAATTATAGGTATAATAATAATAATAATAATAATAGAAAAAAACGCTCATGGAATGCAATGTCCAAACCGTCAGACCGTCTTTGCGCCCCTACGGCCCGGAGAGAGATATGATGTTTTACGCATTCGAAGTGCACGGCCGGAAGTGTGGCCGGCGAGGGGTCGTATTATAATCGTATTCCTACATGTGTATAATGTACCATATAGTTTTCGAACTTTTTTTTATTTTTATCACTCGAAACGACATAACGAGTAGGTAGGTACACGGCGTACAACATTATTATAAAATACAAATAATGCGGATGAAATCGGACAAAATACGGTCGGTAACTAAAACGCCAACGCTACCGCGGTACTCGGTAATCGTATCGTGTGCCGTACTCAACAACACGGAGTTGTAAACTATTCGGAAAAACTGTTGGTTCGTCCGTTTCAACGATTTGTTACATTTTTTTAATTAAAAGTTTGCGTTGATTTTTATTTTAAAACCGAAAACGGTTTCCGGGTACCGCGGCGTACTCCGTCATTACCGCGAGCACAGGGCACGGCGCATTTGTCACATGGCCGTTTCGACGGCAGGACCTACGGTGTATAATTTGTACGTATCGTGTATACACGTGTACACGTCGTCGTTATCAATACAGGTGCCGCCCCCCGTGTTGTTTACAAAGGAGTTTTTTTTGTTGGTTCCCAGTCTAGTATTTTCACCGAACTGAATTCAAAAAGTTATCGCTATACTCTACTGTATCCGCTGAATAGACGAATTAATAAACTGTGATTCATTACTCGTTGCATAATAAATTGATACGAATTACGGTTGACGTGTCGGCGCTTGTGAAACCATTTATATAGTTCTTCTAACCTCGGGCTCGGGTCGATTCGCCCCATCCAAATTATGCCCGGATACCAGTGCTGATTTTATTAGTATTTTAAATTAAAAAAAATCGACCATCCCTGCGTGTTATGAGCGGCCGTCATTTTTCGTAAGGATTGCAGGTAATTTATCCTGTTAATAATAACTACGATAAATAATAAGAAAATCATCATAAAATATGGTTTACGTTTATACGTAACTCAGTTTTATTTTTTATTTGAAAAACAACATTAATAATTCGTTAAAACCGCACTCTTATTTCAATATTCACAAGTTTATAATCAATATTTTTTCAAAGAACAACAACCACTATTTTACATTATGAAACGAAATGTTTTTTTTTTTTTTATATATAAATATATATATATATTATTTAATCGGTTTAGAAACATAAAATAGTAATTATACAAATATGGTGGTTGCGGCAGGGTTCTATAAGATGTGTTCTACTATATTTTATCGAGTATAAACATATACCTGCTTTAATATACTTTTCTGTTCTAGACCTTAAGACGTCAGATTCTAAACTTTTTTCTGTCCGAGACCTTGTTGGCAGATTAACTTATATCTATGTGTGTACAGAACTTTTATCTGTTATCTGTTTGTTTTTCGACGTAATGCCGTGAACATACAAAAGATTAAACTAACAAAGAACGAAAACCATTCCCAATGTGGTAGAAAACAGTCCGATTTGATAAAAAAAATTCACTAAATCCAGTAGGACTAAAAAAGGAATCAGACGCTTATCGCGGCTCTATCGATTCTTATAAAACGTCGAAAGTGCTCTGATATAAAACATTATTGGGATGATTTTATTTTCGTCATCATTAACTCGGATATTTAAAAATGTTTTAGATGGTTTACGCATTTTATCTGTAAAAATTTAAGCCACCTCACGATCTCGAATAAATCCAACAGGAAAATTACAGTAATACTGACGGTTATTACATTTTACTCTAAAGACTGTTGGATATTATACAATATCTGCTCTCTCAATTTGCATTTAAATTCACATCTAGGAATATTATACTTTCCGTGAACAATTTGGTTTTAATTTCTGGATAAATATTCATGTTCGTTTTGTTGGATCATTAGAGGAATTTAGTTTTCATATTTATATTCAAATGCGTCGATAAACATAAATTAATTCGGTTTTAGAATATTAATACGTCTACGGTTCAACTGAAAACAAAAAGGGAATTACGTCTAAATAGTGTGAATATCAGCCATTTATAGTACAACACCTAACGACCGACGACGGTACAATATGATTACGTGAAATTGTCCATAAAATACTCTTAAAAAACACGTAGTGTAACTAGTAGCGTTCCTAAGGAACAAGGAATTTTAAATGAGGCAGCTGATAGTATATATTTACGAGATATAACGATTTAAATGATTTTTTATATCCTACATTTGAACTCAATTTCATTTATCGTCCTCCATACGATTGTCAATCGTATATAAATTCATCAGAATGCTATATGTTATTTAAATCATATTACATATGAAAATGAATTTCTTCTTCGGTTGTGGCAATATACAGTAGAAATATTCATATTCCAATGCAATAGGTTGAAAATAAAACTATTATTCTTTATGCTTTTTGGGCGGTGCAAAAAACGCATTGGCCGTATGTATTTATTATCATTTTTTCTCCATCTTTGGCAAGACGAGTGCTCCGTAAGTGTTATTTCGTTCTAAATAGTTCGATTAGGAATGTGTAACACAGGCGTACATAGTTATGTATCGCTTATTATAATTTTTTTTTTGTTCGACAATAATCCGCTAGTACGAAATCGGAAATGTATTATTTATTTTGTTAAATTTAGAGATTTTCTATTAAATATGTTTGCAAAATATACGATCACATTTTTGGCAAAGAAATAAATGTATATTATTGAAATTTGTTTTTAATTAAAAACGATACACGCACGCTTGTCCAAATAAACGATTATATTATTTTATTTACAATTGTTAATTTCGTTTCCGTGCCGTCCAACGGATAATTAAAAACGTAGGTACCAGCTATATACGTATATTCTATCACCTATAATAAAATGTATTGTACGCACATCCCGCAGTAGCCAGTGAATACAATATATTTCCACGATACTCGATAGTCTCGGATTCCACGACAAAAGCGTTTGGAAAAATATCAGAACAAAATTATTTGTTTGTTCGCTCGGTATTTTATTATTTTTTTTATTTTTTTTAATTCCGCTATCGGTATACTATACTAATTTTCGAGTTCCCTGGATCGAACCGATAAAATTAATTATTATAGAACGCGCCAAAGTACATAATAATAAACACTGCTCGTACAACGCGACGCAAGACCCATTATATGTACAGGGTGTCCCTTCGGGATTTACATGGAGCGTTATCTACCGTGTTATAGAGATAATCAAATTCTGTTTTTTTTTTTTTATATGAGTATCCCTTGGTAAAGGAAATTTTGCTAACAATAGTTTGGTAATTATAATTATTTGAGCATTTCAAAAAATAACTTTTTATTTTATAACTATTATACATTTCGAATATTTTTAATTGGACTTGGTTTTGTAAAATTGTTGGTGGTTAAACTTTCAATTTTCGTTAAGTTATTAATTTCTAAACATTTTCATAGCTCACAAGAAAATAGTGAACTATTTACACAATTTTAAAAAATAATAATATTATCAGCAAACCTTATCGGGAAATGGTCGAGATGATAATAGTTTAGATTAATTCATTGTTAACTAAAAAATATATTAAAAATCATGAATCCAATGAAAACTGAAGGTTGAACCGTCGACATGTTCACAAAAAATTACTCTACATGATGGATATTTTTGAATTTCACAAGAATTATAAAATAAAAAGATAAATTTTTAATAATACACTTACGTTTACCAAACAATCTCTTCAACACAACTGCTTTTGCCCAGTGAAGCTTATAAAAAAAAAAAAAAAAACCGAATTTGACCATCTCCGTTAACACGAGAGATATCGCATCGTGTGTCAGCTCCGGCACGACACCCTGTTTGCGTACATATAATATATCGGTACGCACTTGACCTTTTTTTCATTAAAAACTGTACCGGTGAATTTACGAGATCCTGCAGCGTTTCTAGGAAAATAATAGTGCGTACACTCGCTTGCAAGTACGTGTTCGGCGAACGAACAACAATGACGACGACGACGACCGCGGCGCTATATAACTGCAGTAGTTGTCGGACGAATTCATTGTTTCGTCCGCCGTCGAATCAATCGGATTTTTTTTTTTTAACTCGGTTATAAACACCGGTGAGCCGTGTACCCGTCGACAGTGCGCCCGACACGTGTCCGTTCTCGTCGGCGCGCAGTGATTTAGGCCCGTTCCGGGACGTGGGGCGGCGTGCGAATCGGTTTCCCGCGTTTTTCACCGCGCCGCGAAACCACCCTCGGGCGAGCGGCGCCCGCGGGTGATTTACGGGCCGAATCCATTTTTCTACCGTTTGCGTGGGCATTACACGATACGGCTAGTGAATGTACCATATTATATACTTGCCGATACACGCGCGTTCTGACTTCGGTCTGTCCTGCGTCGTGGCGGGTGATCGCGACACGGGGCGGCGGAGGGGGGGGGGCGATACAATTTTACCCGGTCAAAGGGAAAATATTGTGTTTACCCGCGTAGCGTCATATACACGTACTACGTCGTGGTCGTGGACGGATTGGTCTAGTCTTGCGAAAGAAAAAAATAAAAAATAATTCAATCACTCCGACCTTTTCTAGTCGGTATCGTATAATAGTATTATGCGCAGCTCATATCCCATACACATGTATATGCACATTAACCGTTTGAGCGAAAATAAATTGTATTATTTCAGATTTTACTCGCGATACTATTCGCGCAACATCTAATCGATTGTATTTTATCGCATCGTTCGTCGATATAGATGGTATATTATGTACATAGTAACCTTTTCCTGAATATGTTTGGTTTTCTTGTTTCAACCGTCGCTACCGTCAACCGTATGTGCCCGACAGTCTGTTTTGTTGTGCAATACACGTGTTAGACGAGTCGATGAAAAATCATAGCGTCACGTAAAAATACAATACCATCCGCACAGGTTCCCAACCGCGGAGTCGCGAACTCTTGAATTGAGGGCACTGTGAAATGATTTCAAGTGTAATGCAGTCGTACACACGTTCACGATTAGAAAGAACATTATTTGTGTGTGTGTGTGAGTTTAAAAAATCTATTGCGTCCCATATAATTTGTAGTCGTACTGTATGTTCAGTTTATTTTAATTTTGATTCACATGGTATCGTTAAATGTATTTAATTTTTTTTAAGTTATGCACGATCGATTTTTATAGTGCAT
This sequence comes from Periphyllus acericola, assembly GCA_949715065.1. Taxonomy (NCBI): domain Eukaryota; kingdom Metazoa; phylum Arthropoda; class Insecta; order Hemiptera; family Aphididae; genus Periphyllus; species Periphyllus acericola. The sequence goes on along the minus strand of OX454267.1, from coordinate 36,903,195 downwards.
GTTAAACTTTTTATAAAATATAATATACGTTTGGTCAGGCCTGGCTAAACATAACCAAAGTTATAAAACATAAATCTAAAGATTAAATATAAGATATTATGTGCCTCCAAATTTTTAGAAAATAGCTTAGGGTGCTGCAAGTCGAAAAAACTCGGAAACTCCTGGGATAGATAGTAATAATGCGTACATTATATTTGTTTATTTATACATTCGCCATGTGCACACGGTAAATCGCTATTGAACGTATATAATATCATATGATATATGCACAGCCGGTTATGTCGGAGGAAAATAAATATGATCACGGTCGAACCGTGAATACGTATATATATCTATTATAATAATATACGAACGTAAGGAATTGACCGATAAAGTCGTATCCAAAACAGCACATTAAATCTTCATACAAATCGGCATATTCTCCACGGGCGAAAATGTCAAACGTTATGAATTATAACGCTATATTTTTCACGTTAAGTGCGTCTACACAGAGAGCACCGTGCTTCGAACTGTTATGCCTTTCCTCGTGATGTTTTAATATCATTATGTATGCCATTTTTACAACGGCGATAAATTAAAACGGGCAACGTGCGCGTGCACGTGGTCTTAACCGAACATAAAACACCGCGCGGGATTCGGCTCGGTCCCTGGTAAATGTACGCACTAAGTGACGTCTAATCGGTCTCGGTGGCGAATGATTGGTGTGCCCTCTAAACTATGGTACGCGCAACTTTGCACCGCAAGGTCCCCCCGGTCCCTGAAATATACATACATATACGTGATACATAGAAATTACCAGGTATATCGCGTACACGTATACGCAGCTACTTTCGCTAATAACTTGGATCCATTTATTTCCAACAATTATCCGCCGTCCGTAAAACTTGACTCGCGCATAACCTTGTTACAATTATCTGCGCGTAACGTGTGTAATATATAACTTTGGAGGCATCGTGCCGTCGTAGTGCCATAACATGATATAGCGCGCCATGTGCGAGCCGCGATGTTCGACTCCGTTTCAAAAGTCCAACAACTTCCTCGTACACGCATTTAATCGCATTGTACTACGTCTGAACACAATTTTTCTCTTTTTAAAGTATATCGTTCTACAACGGTTTGTCGCGATCTTAAAGAAAAAGTGTATTTTATATTCGAAAGAATGTTTAAAACTGACTATCTGTACACTCGCATCGGTTACCACGCAGGACAACCGTCTTGAAATTGTTTTAAATTCGTAACGCAGTAGTGTAGTAATAATATTTCCATTTGTTCGACAAACAAGTGGTTGATTTTTTTCCCGCCGAACCGGCAGCACGCAGTTAGTTCATCACGCATAAAGGCGTCGAAGTAAAGATAACACGGTTATTGTAATTGGGTCTGGACGGAGTTTGAATAATTTTCAAGCGAACGCTGATTGAAAAGATACTCGTGAACAGGTAGTAAAATAAACTGTATACGAATTCGCCAAAGTTCCCGTCGGAAATCTGCAGCGCACCGTCGACACCTGCAGTATGCGAAACGCAGTATGCAAACGCGAATAAAGTCATTAATTTTTGTGTGCGTTGTTATTATTATTGCTGTGCACTAATTATAAACCTGCGAAAGGCCGAAAATCTCTGCTGAGCTAATACAATTACGGAGGGAAAAGTTTTGCGTCATTCAAGTTGATTCGGTTGGTTCCGCGTGTTATATTATACATATTCGTTTCGAATCCGGCAGCAGTCTGCGCGCGTTTACCTCGGTCCCGAAAACATTCTTCTAAAGTGCATGTATACTCGTAGTACGTAAATCTTGTCGTGTTTCGTTTGCGAAACTTTTGAAGTTTTGAGTGACGGTGATATTTATTCTGTCGCGAACGATTCGTGCGAACGGGGGAATAGTGCCTACAGTTAGACCGTGAAATGAATAATAAACGTTTGTCAAACGTAGGTACGCGTCGTAGCAAAAAGGGAAGACAAAGAGCCGCCGCGGCCGAGTGCACCGAAGCAGTTTTTAAAACTGCAGTGGAATCATATCGTATACTAGGTGCACCAGCCGTCACGACGAATACACGATCAGAGGACCGCTCACGTTTTCGGCGTACAGATATTGAGCACTATATTATACCATCGCGTTGTAGATTACGGGAACAGCTAAAATTTAAAAATTAACACGTTCATAAATATAACGATTTCGATAAAAGTTTTAGATTAATTGTTCAACCGGCTTAGGTGTAATAAATTATTAAAATTAATATTAACTTTTTTAAGACCTAATAATTTACGTCCCATGTACCTACATATACCTACATACGCACAGCGGTTGCACATAAACAAAGCCGTTTCGCTCTATACATATACATATATATATATATAAATAAACCTACCCCAAAAGCCATTGTTAACGACGTTTTTAAATTCATAAACGTAATAAATTGTCTTTCGGGTGGTATATCTTTTCGGTAATCTCGGTTACTGCAGTAATGTCATAACATAACATAACGTTCTAAACATCGTACACGTAAATTAGTTATTGACTTTGCGTCGGTCTACCTTATCGAGTGTTACGTCCGATATATATATATATTCGCGATTGTTGAGTTTTTCCAATCGCAATATATCGACAGAAGCGCAAACCGATAAAATTACGAACGAATCGCCGATTTTTATTCTTCTTTTTTTCAATAAAAAATAAATACGTGATTCAACGATATTATTGAGCGTTTTAGATAATTTTATCAACACGCATGCGGTCGCAGCCTTAGCAGCGCCTAACCGTTCTTACACGCGAATCCTTGTGCGCTCTAGATAATCTACTGTAGATAGTATTGCGCGTAAACAATGGTGTATACGTAATTCTCTTTACTGAAAAATTCACTCAAATCTCACGTATAAAAATATGAGGGAAAAAAAACACACACCGGATTTCACTTCGTAGTAATTTACGTTGCGGCGCGCGGTGGCGTAAGAAAAATCTATACAAATTTATTTAATTTTCATATTTTACTAATGTATGCAATTACGAGCAAGATCAATGTTTGCGTGTTCACCAAATAAAAGCACTTTAATATATTTCAGTATAAAAAAAAAAAAATGTCTTGATGAAAAGGTATATAATATATATTATATATGACTATGGTTTGACCGTAGCCCGCAGGTTATACATGAATAATTTAATACTGCTATGCTACGTTGTATTATCCTTTAATGCTACATCAGCGGTATAATATTTTGAAAGGTGATAACAAAAAAAGCAAACCAAAACATTCAATGATACGAGCGAGCATAATGTACGTTTTGATTTTCATTTAAAATTCACGATGAGTAATTCATGCGCAGAAAACGCGCGTGTATAATATAGTTCGGTTTGAATGTCATATTGTTTTTGCTGTTCATCGGATACCTATAAATACCTTTACGTGGTCGAACAGTGACGAGGGTACGCGAAACAAGTTCTAGATTTACGCAACTTATGGTCTGTACGCCACAGGCCAAAGGACGAAATTATAAAACGCCAGTGACGTTTAAATTACGTTCACGAGTATATCGTTCAACGCGCACTACGTAAGACAATTAGTTTGAACATAATACCTGATATTATCAGGTATTTGCGTTTTAAACACGCAGCATCGAGCGTCATGGAAACAAATTCCTAATGAACCAATTGTAATAAGACACTATAATGCGTACGGTAATAGGTCGATAAATTGGTATAAACAATGAGGAGTGAAAATTAATGAGTCCAAATCTACGCAATTCACTATAAAGAAGAAACAATTTGCATCTATTACTCTCAATGAAAAAACTTTACTTGCCGCGCAATGCATTCGCTACCAAGGCATCACCATTGATTAACGCCTTACCTTGTCTTCAAATTTATGCAACAAACTCTTATCCCTAAATTATTGTTTCCGTCTTCTCTGCTCTCTCCTACTTCCCATCATGTCAAATTGCCTACTACATTATTAAATTACAAACTCTTCCTTAAACCAATTCTGATGTACGGAATCTAACTATATCTAACTATATCTAACTATAAATTCCGGAAAACCCACAAATATCAATCGTATTCAGCGTTTCGAGTACAACAGTGTCAATTCAGTCCTTATATATTGATCTTACCATCTTTCCTGTCCACAATGTAGCTTAAAATTTTTTACAAGAGTTTTAACTTAAAAATACAAAACCAGACAAATTACTTAATCAAAGATTACGTGTCTATAAATATATCCGGTAATCCACCAAAAAGGTTTAAAAGGTGGTTGTGTCGAGACCTATTAACCTAGTATCCAAACAATTTTTTCAAAACAATTACAATTATGTAAATTAATTAACTATTTTTTCCCCCTTTTTTTAAACTTGTTGAAACTTAAAACTGTTTTAACTGCGAAAGTGTCTTCGCTGGAAGGTATCTTTAATCCGTCTTTCGTTATAAAATAAATAAATGTGTCATCAAATTCACTTATTGTTCAAATTATGCAATTGATTGTGAATATAAAATGAAGCAATAAAAAAAAATTCTTAGATGAGGACCTAAAAAATTAGTATTTTAAGCTTCTTTTTATTTTTATTTTCCAACAACGAATAAAAACATTTACTACGTCTCACGAGAAGTCAGCAAGGATTTATTTATATTGTAATCGATTTTCTTTCTTTATGAATTCCCGTGCACGTTTCACACCCTCTTTGGTCCGAGAAATCCAATTTAGATTTAGCATGTGTCTGTATAGGTTCGTAAACACGTTAGGTGGAAACAAAACTTGACGTGTGATCTTGAATATTAATACTATAAAGCACTCGACGTTAGCGCGCAGGGAGCTTATTGATTTCGATTTGGTTCTCAGTATTTTTATTTTTCATTTTAATATTCAAATTTACCAGTAGAAAGATAAAAAAAAATTTAAAAAAGTGCTCTGTTCATCACCGCAGTGCTAATATGATTCAATCTTAATCGAATCCATCAACTTTACCCCTTTCGATGTAGAACGTTTTCGAAATTTCCAAAATATATATGCATCGCAGCCATTATAATCACTATATATTATATAATTATTTATCATAATATTACTCGTTGCAGGAGATGTTGAGTATTATTCCGTTATATTTGCATATTACACTCAGCTACGTGCACACAAATAATATTATTCATTACGCATTTACTGGTAGCAAGACTATTTTTCAAATTTACGTTTTATTGTGGTACATAATTTGTTTTATTATTATTATTGTTTTTACTATTGTGTTACCGTGTATACGGTTCGCGGAGTACGGTCGTTAAACCGAAAAAGTATCTAGCCGGTATCGTACATAGAGGTACCTACCCTAAATATTGTTTTAAATTCTTGCATTAACGTCGTTGTAGAGTTCTATCTAAAAATCCATAACGAATCACGCATTAGCACGATCGATGCGTTTTGAAGTCGGGAAAGCTTGCCCGCATAATATCACGAGTTGTGTTTCGACAAAAAATATCCCATGACGAAAACTTTTATTGTCATGAAAATATTATTGAACGGAGGTAAAAGCAAAATACGGTTTCAACTTTCCAGCATTGTAGTAGGTATAACGCGTGCTTCAATCCGTCATCTCGAACCAGTCGTTGGCAGTGTTCGTTTAACGTGAAACGTATACAGGGCGATACAGAATAGCGTTTTACAATATTGCATGTGAAAACACGGAAAACAATAATTTTAGATAATCCTGTTTCAAATAAACGTCCACTTTATGATACTGTTCTTCGTGGTTTGCTTATATTTACGAGAAAACCGCTGTATCGTGAAACTCCGATCACCCTGTACATACGTACCTACTCGTATATATTGGACCACCGCTACACCAGGAACACAAAACATAACGGTCGTGTGGTGAATATATTTTGAATACCGGTATAATGGCTACAGAGCGTTTTGACTCGATAGTAGCGTTACAGATCACGCGGTTCATCGAGTTTGTTGTAAACAAGTTTTGGCATGAGAGAAAAATACGCCAGACACGTGGATATCAATGTCGTGACAACGCTCCAGTGCATTGAGTACGCGTCTAAAAAGCATATCGATGGTACTACACTTATATTACTACCAGCGACTTATTTCCGTTTCCACGGCTAAAAAAGTACACTCAAAGGTCAGAGATTCGAGGTCGTTAACGAGACCGTTAAGACGCGAGAACTATAAAGGCTACAAGTTCGGAGGAAATATCGTACAATAAGATGTTTTCAAAAGTGGCAAGACCGCGGCGCGCAAGTAATAAGTACAGAAAGTATATGCGCGCAAAGGAAATTATTTATCGACGACGGTCCGTTCGAATATGCTGTAGCTATTGGCCGAAACGTAGAACACATATTTTTGTCCGAGTAATCCTATCGAAGGCAGCCACACTAGACGTCGCCCTAATCGTAGGCGTGTTTGATGCCGAGACAAAAATATGCGATCGACCATTTCATATATTATCGGAAGCCTGTTTTTATGAAGTCGAACGCAGACGATTAGAGCGACGTCTAGTGGCTGCGTCCACGTATACCGATTTTATATCAACGGTACTGCGTATGCGCACGTTACCACGGTATTACACTAAACACTGCCGCGCCGCTTGCGACTGGATGTCTAACTTGATTTCGGTGATCGATTTTCCACTGCACGACGTATTATGGTTTTCCGTGCGCAATAAAACGCACGCCCGGCGAGCGTATATCAAACGTAACGTTAATAATATAATAGTACGGACTTGGGTAACGTTTTCGCGGTTGATTCGAGTAATGTCTAACGCGCTAACCATACACGCGGCATCGCGGTGCAACGTTCATTATGATAGTAATAATAATTGTAATACGATGCGGCCAATTTGCATTTCGCGGTCCGCACCGTTCGCCAGTCGGGTTTCCCGGGATCCGGTGATTTCGAGTGCTGCGGGTTATGGCGTTTCGTTCGGTCGCGGGTCGTAACACGATAATTATAATTGTGACAAAACACACGAAATGGTTATTATGAGCACCCCTCGGTCGCAGGCACCAGCAGCAGCATTGTGTACATGCACGCGTACTATTTTATATTCCATTAATCCGTTTGTGATAGAGGAACGGGGCGAGCGGACGGTGGATTTGTTATACAAATAATACGGCGAAACGCGCGAGCTCGCGTATAATAATAATATTACGTCCGATACACTAACCCGTGCGTATAGATATTTTATGTTGCCGACAACGTACGCACGTGCAGGATAAACAGTACTCGCGCACGCACGGTTTATTACTTACATGCATACGCGTATGAACGTGAGGTGCAGGGCCGTATTTGAGGGGGGGGGCAAGTGTCCCATGTTGCCCGGGGCGGCAAGTTCTTTAGCTTAATAGGGGGGGGGCGGCAATTTTATATTGAAAATAAATATTACGGCGTATCTAATAACAAAAAAAAAAAAAATGTTTTTGTTTATACTTCAGTCTGTTCAATACATTTATTGGAAAAACTATTTTGGTAATTTATTTTTTTTTGGGGGGGGGTGAGACAGGCGGCTAAAATATGTTGCCCCGGGACGTAAAATGTCCAAATACGGCTTTGGTGAGGTGTATTGATTGCTGAACTTTTCAAAACGTCTACAGACGAGCGTTGTACAACGTTGACCGTGGCGAACCTACGTTCCGATTGATATTAAGACTTGTTTTTGAATCTGTTGTATAATTTTCATTCGACTCTTACAATATAAAAAGTAAAATACTGAGTGACGTATGACGGACGTAACGACGGATTTCGAGTTGAACAATACGATTTGCGCTTGGCACCGTTAAGCATGAATCATTTACAAACGCGCGTCTGATTTCAACACTAAACGTCTGCACTCGCGGTCGTCGACCTGTACGCGGTTTCACCACCGGAGCTAAATCTCCTATCCTGGACGTACGTTAAGCCACCGAGTAAAACATTCAAGACCATATTATATCGATAGACAGCGATATGATAAAGCACGATTCAATTTTTCCACGATTGTCGTATTACGTGGTCGATCGATTGTAAATCCAATCCAATTACACCGTGTTTCGTCCGAAAGCCAAACGCGCGACGACATTCGGTACCATTATGTTATAGTATAATATAGTGCAGCGTGTTCCTTTGAAATGTCCACAAGAACGCGGTGAAACGAACGGCTAAACCGGAAACCGCATCATGAATACTTTCGGATGACCGATATGGTCGGAAGCCAAAGCGTACATACGAGTAAGTGTCGAAAAACGTGCGGGATACATTTCATCGAACTCCGTCGGGCAACAGTCGATTCCACACTCTCAATCCGCCACTCTCCGAGTAGCTTATCAATAATTTACTGTTCTAGTTTCTCAACGATTTCAGCAGTCTCGCGTTTTCCTCCCCATATCCGTGGTCTGTTGTAAACGAGATACTGCGATCGTTTCAATTAAACACTGCATCACCGAAGGGGTGGCCGCGTTATCCCGCTCTATTATTCGACCCGTGCGCCCTGTACACCGTTTGGTTTTAAATGTAAAACATAATTATGTCCGCTATATCGTCCACATCCTATACAGGGTGTCCCACCGAGCGTTCACCCGTTGCGATATCTCCTAAGACGTTGATGACTATCAATTTATGTTTCTTTTTACTAGATACACGGGGATCAAAGGACTATTGATATTTCATATTTATATTGAACTTAATGTTTTGGAAAAATGTAAAAAAAAATTATTTCATATTTTAATGATTGGAGGTAGCCGTTTTATAGAGTTTATTATAAGCATTATGACGTTTCAACATTTCATTTTAGTTTACCTCATGATTTTTAATATTTTTTTTAGTTTCCTAAAATCCTAGGTGGGACACCCTGTATAGTCGTTTTAGCTTTATAATCGTATCGTTGGGAAAAAATGCTCGCTACCATAACTGCGTACTATTAGTGCAGTACAACAATAGTGTAATTGCAGTATAATAGTCGTACTAATAATATAAACGAGGGGAAAGATGTGCGATAGCGTTGGCGTAGCTGATAACGTTGGGACGGTCGTGCAGTAACCATAGGTATAGAGATATAATATCTCGGGAAGCACAATTGGGGATACGCGATACTATACACTACCATATTACTACCACCATCGATTTGATAATAATAAGGGCTCGGAAGTTGTTCCAATTTGCTTTCCTTTTTTAGAACTTCAAAGGCAATGCTTTATTATCTGAAAACGTGTTTCAAGAGCATAAGAATCTAAATATCTAATTCAAATGTATTTTTTTCGCATTTAAGGCTCTTTTACTGTACAGGTCATTTTTCGACATTTTCCGGCGTTTTTAGTAATTTTTAATCATTTTCCCCTAGTTTAAAGAAAAATAAAGAGTTCATTTAACTAAAACATTTCTTGATTACGAAGAAATTTCAAGTGAGCGTTTACCTATTGTCCATTCGGTGGTGAAGTTGTCATTTCTTGGCTTATTTAAAATTTGCTCCAGTCATTTCAGTGGCGTGGAGAGAAGTTTTTATAAATATAAATATTTACTATCCGACGATCGCCGTTCATTTAATTTTGAAAAATATCTTCAAATGCAATGGTTTTCAGTAATTTATATTTTATGAACTTATAAAAAAAATTATATAATTTGTATTAATTTTAAATCATTAGTTGTAATGTTTATGCATTTTTTATTTTTTTATATAATTTTCATGCCGTACATGTATTTTGTTATTTCTTGCCACCCTTAAATTGTTTAAGGATCAATCAACTTTCAAGCCCTAAATATTAGTCGTATACATAGATACGCTCTCATATTGTTTTAAATTGGTACCGCCTACGTGGACGCGGCCACTACAATACAGACGTTGCTGTGGTAACCGTTTGCATTAGAAAACAGAACCGTTTGACAGTTTTTCTGTTATTTAAAACCAGATTTTATCAAGTTGGATGCGAACGATTATATACGGCGACTTCTAGTGCCACGTGTGGTTCTGTACCGCTCTACTGGTCTTAACGATAGTACGACGTATTCTGTTTATGTTCCGGAACTAATGATACCGCGGCGCATTATAATACATATTAATATTATTCCGATGAAACTGTCGGCCAAAACGAAACAAGTGGCGGTTAAAATCACAGTTGTTGTTGACACGGACGTCTAGACTGCAACTTTGTTCTGTAAACGGTACTGAGGTCCAATATGAGCGTATTACTAAGCAAATTTTACGTATTAAACATGTGCATGCGAAACGTACAGTAAATCACCTGGTAAATGAGGGTTTTAATTATTGTTATAAAATTAACTTTAGAGTAATTACTATCAGAAAATATCACCAAAACGCTCGTAGACGACTTATTGAAAGTTTTTTCAAAGAATTTGATTAAATTTACCAACACGGGAGATATCACTTTGGGTAAATCTCGGTAGGAAACCCTGTATAGCTTTAGATTTATACCACTTGGAATAGAATTTCAAACATTCTTCAGCGCAATATAGTAAAAGTAATGACGTACCTAATGCTTCCACGCAGTTCTTTATAATATTATAAAGTTTTAGTTGAGAATTAATGCAAACCTCTACACTGTATTAACTAAATTCTAATGAGACAAAATATAAGAAATGAGATATGTCATTGAAACTTGCAGACAAGTTTATAATTGCTTTTAAAATTAAGTTTAATGAAGTTTAATATCCTATAGCCTACAGAAAAATTGTTTTGTTATCTTGAATCTGATGAAATTTTTGGATATTAAGTAAAAACATATTAAAAAAGGCCAAAAATACAAATCCAGTATACACATAATTCTGTTTGGAAATGATGGTCGACACATTGAGGTAAGTATATATGCATAAGTATAATACTATGTAATTTGAGCGTAATAAACTATGAAATATAATTGGTTTGCGTGTATTCGAAAGTGACGCTAATTACTTTAAGTGCGTATATTATAACTAAAAAATAGGCTTATAATTTCATACTGTAACTTTTCATTCTCAGATTAATCTTCTTGAGTTCAATTAATACTGTGTGTTCAAAATAACCTTTTGAAAAATAATTCATATTTACCGCAGTCATTATTTTTACGTCGGAAATCTTGATTTTAGATTTCGTATCAGTAAAACGAGGGTATTTTTATTATTTGATTTATAGTGATTTATTTTATAAAAATGTGTAAAATGTTGCGCGGAATATCTCGTCAGATGATAAATATTGAAATAAATGGGTGTTGTCGACAAGTCGTATTCGAATTTATCTTCAATGTTCTAAAATCGCTGAAAATCGTGACAGATTTTCGAATGTTGCTCACTATTGCGTTTAATTTGAAGAAATAAGTAACATATTGTCTGTTGTTAAAAATGTTAACTCTTGTCGTATACATGGAAGATATATATACAGGGTGTCCCAGGTCTATTTGACTAATGCAATAACTTTTTTTCTATTCATTTTTTTTTAAGTTTTTTTTTTTTGTAATGATTTGTAGAGCCCTGCGCTATAATATGTATATCTTATACTTTATTTTATTTTTTTACAACAAAAATAAATAATTTAAATTTTGTATTTAATATTTTTCTAATAATCCAAGATAGCTATTTCATAAATAAGTATTTAAAAACCATTTTGGCGTTTAAAACTTTTAATTTGGTTAAGTCGTTAATTTTTAAACAATTTTCAAAGTGTGTTAAAATTCAAATTTATTTCTTGCTAATCACTGTTACTGCTGTAGTCGATTTTCAATTGTTTTCTTCCAAGAAACAATAAATTTGTTATCATTAAAAGGTTGATAATCAATATTAAATACATACACATACTAATACGTATTTTATCATAATTTAACATAATATTATTATAATTTATAACGTGATGTACCTACTATTACTTATTTTAAATCATCATCATTCATCAATATTTTATTGTTCAATCATTTAAATACGTTTAAACAAATTTAGAACATTTTGATTTTGAATTATGAAACAAATGACATGTGGTTTGAATATTAATTATAGTTATTCTGTAAGTCCTTTTTAAATTTAAAGTTAGGTTAAGTTGATATTTTATGGATCAAACACATTTTGCCGTAATCACTAAAAACCTTAAGACTTGTCTTCTCATATTTTAAGACAATTCTATTGTATTAAATTTATGAGAAATACCTAGTAATACTATAGAATTATCAGATTGAACATAATTCGTAGAAAATATTTTTGGAAATGCCTTTGGACACAGGTACATATTATCATTAGTTTGCAAGTTAAAATTATTTTATTTTAATATCTTTATAAACTTTTGGTAACTAGATACAAAAAAATCAAAAATTAAACATACATATAATAACATTTTAAATTCTCAACACTTCAAATTACTATTATCAAGAAAAATATTCAAAATTAAATATTATGTAGATTACCTATACACAGTACTACAATTGAAGATTATAATTTAATTTGAATAGCAAAATAAGATTTTTGTTAAAATGTGAGTATCATTTGTATTAAATTAATTTATACTTCAACCTAACCATTTTAATATTAATATTAACATTTATTAATTTATTAATAAAATGAATTAAAATATTCTCACTGTTAACAAAAATATTCTAGGTGGATGTCAACATTAAAAGTATACATATTTGGTGAGAGTTCAAACAATTTCATTTTCAATCACATGCAGTTAGTTGTATAATTAATGCTTTGTACCTTGCTGTTTTAATACTACATTTGTATACTTACAATAGTTACTATTGTAACTAGTTGTATGTACCTATACATAAAACCATCAGAAGTTAAATTGTAACCAGTTCATCTTAAGTATAAAACAACATGAATCAAATGTTTCATTTTATTAAAAAAAAAATGTAAATGGTAAAATTGTAGATCATAAAAAATATTGTTAGCTGTAAGTAGATGAGTAGATATATAATATTAGTGTTTTACATTTAGTCATTTAGTTCATCAGGAACTTAATGTATTCAATATTAACCATATTTATAGCTCTGTTTATATAAAAAAAAAAAATAATATTAATGTAAGAATTTAATAAATACCTATAACAACTAACATAACAGAAAAATAAGGGCATTCTGAAATAGTTTTGATTGGCTTGAAAGTGTGTAGATAATTGTTATGGATAAACACGTTACTACCTATTTCTTTAGTATTTCTCTGAATATTTCATAGTGTGTTAGTATGTTTACATAATTACTAAGAATAAAAAATAACCCATGAAATAATTAAGTTAATGATTTGAAATTGTTAGAATAGGTATTTAATGTCAACTTGTCATGTACTTTTTAAGACTAGGGACTTCAACCTTTGAGAATTTCAGAATAAAAGATAAAATAAATACTAATTTTCCTTAGTTTGTTATTCATTAATAAATAAAACATAAAAAAACATTTTCATACTATAAATTAAAAATATATCTAACATTATCTTGGTTTTTATATAAAATGTAAGTTGTAATTTATTATATCTATTTTTATTTTTACTATAAAAAATTATAGAAAAAATATAGTTGCAACACTTAATTGTTGTTTAATTGCAGATCTCTTTGTATTAGAAAATTAATACAAAGCTTAATTGAAATCCCTTTTAAGATTTATATATTGCCAGAGTTCATGTTAATAACAGATAAAATCAATAATTTTCTACATGACATAATATGTGACATTTAATATCCTTCTGATGGTTAAATTGTTTGAAACACTTAAGAGTGTATTGTTTTATACATGAATACTCTGCTAGTTGCAAACCGTTGCGTAATATTATAATTATACTTTTATTTGTTTTGAACATTTAGCCAACAAATTGTTAACTTATATTATAGGTGTCGGTTATTTTTTTTTTCTTCAGCTAGCGTCACTAGTGAAAGAACCTTATACATACATGTATAGCAGAGAATGTTATTGAATGTTATAAATCATTTTAGTTACCTGAATATCGTTCAGTTTTTTAATATCATCCGACAACTGACTATTGTTTAATTCTAATTCATTATTTTTTAAGCACTCCAGTTCATATTGACGAGATAAATTTAAATTTTTCTAAAAGTAAAACCAAACTTTTGTGATTGTTTGAACTTAAAAACTGTTATAAATTAATTGTAACATCCTATGTATAAAAGTAGTTTTTACAGTTGCTAAATACTTGTTTAAGAGATATGTTATTCATACAATATTTTTTTTTAATAAATTTGTAAATAATTGTTTAATATATTACCTGTTGTAACTCTTCATTTTCTAAAACCAAATCCCTGCACATATCTTTATATTTTTTATATTTTTTAAAAATGTCTGTTTGGTCACTTGAGTGTGTAGAGCCCAAATCGGAGCGAGACAAACGATAACTACTCATGATGAAAGTATTTATTAGTTAATATGAAATACACTGTAGCTCATACAAAATGTAAACCTCGAATGATCAATTATAATATTATATGAATTGGGAATTACTGGTTTTATACATATTGTTTCATTAATTATTTACATACCTATTCTAAAACTTAACTATTTTAATGATCTTAATTGCATATTTGAATAATCTATAAATATTTTATAATTAAATGTGATGTTAATGGGTATTAAATGAACCAGTTTATGTATGATTTTTGAAATATATAATTCAATATTTTTTATTTTTATCTTTCTTAAATATGCCTACTATTTATAGTAATTTAGAGTACCGTCATATGTTAAAAGTTTTTTATGAAAGTGGAGGAAAAAGTACAGTAAAAGCTTCTCGTCTGTATTTACAAAAATTTCCAGAAAGGAAACAGCTATCTAAAAACACATTTTGTAATATAGAAACAAAATTACGTAATACAGGTAAATTTTTTATTATCAATAAAATTTCCTATAAAATTAATATAACAAATTATGTACCTAAAACCTAATACATACATGTATAATTCAGTTATTATTATACAAATTTTAAATTAAGATATACATTAAAAAATAGTCTTTTTAGGTCGTTTTCCAAATGGTTTCAAACCAAAAAAAATTTATGTTATTGATGAAGAACATACAGTGAATGTCTTGGCAGCTTTCAGCAGTGATCCTCATGCATCTGTCAGGTCGGTAGCTAAAGAAACGGACATCAGTCGTAGCTCTATACATCGTATATTGAAGAAAAATGATTTCCATCCATACAAATTGCATTATGTACAAGGATTGAAACCCTCTGATCCAGATAGAAGGCTTCAATATATTTCAAAAATTATTTGCCTTCATGACCACAATAATATTTTGAAAAAAATATTATGGACCGATGAAAGCTGTTTTAATAATAATGGTATTGTCAATCGGCATAATTCTCATTACTGGAATGAATCAAATCCATTTTGGACACGTGAGTCCAATGCACAAGTTCGCTGGTCTACCAATGTGTGGTGTGGTGTAATAAGTGGTTATTTGATTGGACCTTATTTCTATCATGGCACACTAACTGGCCAACGTTATTTAGACTCTTTGACTAATACACTACCAATGTTATTAGAAAATATTCCATTAAATCTCTGAGTAAATATGTGGATTCAGCAAGACGGTGCTCCACCACATAACTCGAATATAGTCCGTGATTATTTAAATACAAATTTTCAATCGAGATGGATAGGAACTAGAGGTCCACTAAATTGGCCACCACGATCTCCAGATCAAACACCACTCAATTTCTTTTTGTGGGGTTACTTAAAGGACAAAGTATACTCCCAACAGTCAACGTCGTTAGATGATTTAAAACAACGCATAATTGATGTGTGTAACTCTCTTACTTTTGAAATGTTGGAATCCACGACAACTGGAATTCTGGAACGGTATGAAAAATGTATAATGAAACATGGCGCACACTTTGAAAATTATTCATAGTTACTACTTACTAGTTACTAGTTAGGTATATTGTTCCATAATATTTAATTTGTTATATTATTTAATGTTAAGAAATAAAACTGAACTTATAGTTGAAAAATTAAATTTACAGAGTTACATTTTACTATTTCTTACAATTTAGTAGTGATGGGCAACGATATAATTTTCTGTATCGATATCGTTCAGATTTTTCCGATATTATATCGCGATATCGTTATTTCTACGATATCGATATTCTCCTTAAATGTGTTCAACCCCGATAGCTTTATCCTAGAAAATAAATTCATAATTATTTTATTTTAATATTGTCTTGAATTCAAATTTGAAAAATTAAAATGTATGTTCTTACCAAAGTGTGGTCTGACGTCCTAGTGGATTTATAATAAGAGTTCAAAAAGAGAAGATTGTTAACTCGATCTGTAGATAGTCTACTTCTTTTCTTTGAAGTTATATTGCCAGCCTCACTAAACAGACGTTCACATGGGACACTAGTTGCGACTATCGACAAGTATTTTTTTGCCAATTTTGAGACTTCTGGATATAAATTTGAATTTTAAATAGATTAAACCAATTTTAATTCACTCATCACTAAAAATAATGTTTGTAATTTGAAAATAATTATCACTGTAGGATAAATGACAGAAATATAACGGTCAGCGGAGTACGTAACAGACGTTTACGCCGCACCAACGACACAAATTAGACTGTAGATTATGGAATATCCAGTGGTACTATACCGTGTACCTCTTAAAAGTCAGCAAAATATTCCTTTAACATAACATAATGGATTATTAATACTTAATACTTTAATAGTGTACAATAATTGACATTTCACCGGAACACGTGCACCAAACGTTATCAGCTAATGGCTATTATTATTTATTAATTTATTATAGCTTAAAAACTACAAATATCAAATAGTAAATACCATGTATTTTTCTTGAAAAATATTATTTTCGATATCGCGATATATCGTACAATACAAAAGCGATGTCGATGTCGGAAATTTGTCACGATATCGATATCGTATCGAATTATCGATATCGTTGCCCATCACTACAATTTAGTATCAATTGTTTAGTATAGTATCAACATCAATGGTAAGCATCACGTGACCATGTTAAATAATGATAAAATACAATAATGTATAATAATATTATGTAATGACTAATGACCTACCTTTTAATGATAACAAATTTATTGTTTCTTGGAAGAAAACAATTGAAAATCGACTACAGCAGTAACAGTGATTAGCAAGAAATAAATTTGAATTTTAACACACTTTGAAAATTGTTTAAAAATTAACGACTTAACCAAATTAAAAGTTTTAAACGCCAAAATGGTTTTTAAATACTTATTTATGAAATAGCTATCTTGGATTATTAGAAAAATATTAAATACAAAATTTAAATTATTTATTTTTGTTGTAAAAAAATAAAATAAAGTATAAGATATACAAATTATAGCGCAGGGCTCTACAAATCATTACAAAAAAAAAAAAACTTAAAAATATTGAATAGAAAAAAAGTTATTGCATTAGTCAAATAGACCTGGGACACCCTGTATATATATATATATATTTACGAACACAGCTGTCGCTGTCCTATTAGGAGCTTTCATTTATACGACAAAGATCCTCGTGAAGAATCTCCGGTTTTCGGTTTTCCCATGTGAACCGTGAAAGGTGCATGCGATCGCGATTCAGAAGATCTATTCTCGTTCCGATTTCTAGTGCTCTTCGTACAGCAATACGTAGTAACGAAAAAAAAAAAACACGAAAACCGTATTGTTCGAGTGTAATAATCAACTGTCCGGCGAATGTTTTTCGAAAAATATTCAACTACATACTCGTTTTCTCGCGCAGGTGATGGGTTGACGGTGAAAGCGGTGGTGCCCCGGTACAAAGTTCGCGGCGAGACGGCCGTGCTCCGATGCGAGTTCGAGCTGGAAGGCGCGCTGCTGTACGCGGTCAAATGGTACCGGGAGAACGAGGAGTTCTACCGGTTCGTGCCCAAGTCGGACCCGCAGAAAACGTCGTACATCGTGGACGGGATCAAAGTCGACGTGAGTATATGTTGCGGAGGTTTTTTTCTCGCATCGACGCGACGCGGATCGCGAATACAGAAAAACGGACCAACAATCTCCCCGGTCGTGTGAGGTACAGCCGATGCAGGGACGGGTCTTTCGAACTTGAAACCAATGTACCGTCCCTTTCGAATAAAAAGAAGTCGAGTGGATCAGTTCATATTTCCATAAAGATGATCGATACACGTAGATGTCGAAACAAATTTATTAAAATGTTAGGTTAGACTCTTCCGATAAAAAAAAAAAATATTTTGAAATCATGAAATGACTATTAACATAAGCGTATTCAGTAATTGTTTCGAGTCGCTACGATTAAAATGTATAGACAAACAACCTACGTGTGATCGAAATTCGTTGTAATGGCAACCTACCGTTTCGTCAATATTTCATTTTCTAACGCTTATACAATTCGTTCACCTTGTTCACTCTTCACGTTTATTGATTTATATTAAAAAATGTTTATTGGCTACAATGAAAATCTTATGAAAACTCTTTTAACCATGGAAAATAAACATGTGCGTGACGAAACGTACTAGACGATACAGGTTTTGATTCATAATCTCGGTTTTTCGCGTGTTTTCTTCGGTTTTACTCAATAATTTGGAAAAATGTTAAGGTAAATTTAAAAAAAATGCACCCCCCCCAAGTAATGATAACACAAAGTATTCTGTCGAAAAATTATCCCGTATACATCCTTCTGGTCGAATTTGGCGTGTACACGGTACAAAAAATAAATAAAAATATTCACATAATATCACAAGACCAATACTAACGAAGAATTAATGTTTGTTTACACGCAGCACGTGCACTCCAACAGTCGGCAGTTGACGTTGAGAGACATAACGCTGAAAACCACGGCCAACTACCGGTGCGAAGTTTCTGCCGAAGCGCCTTCGTTCGCTTCCGCGCAGGACGGTGGCCGAATGGAAGTTATATGTAAGTAATTTTCGGAATCGAAATCGCAATTCGTGGATATATACATGTATAAAGGTAATCCTACGGTGGTGATGACTGCGGTTTGAAATTACTTTTGGCAAAGTCGAGAAAAATCCAAACCGAATACTAGGCCCGGATGTCGAACGAAACGCGCGACCGGGATTGCATTTTTAAGATCTAGGTGCAGTGTAAAGTTATAAATAATGTATATTTTGAACACGTAAACGAACAATCCTGTACACGTAAGACCGTGGTTTGTGTTTTCATATAAGCGAACGAATCGACGCTATATATTCAATTAATTCATTTTAATGTCTACATTTTTAAAACCAAGCACTCTGTATAGATCAATACTACAATCTGCTGTCTGCAATATATTCGGAAACAAAAGTTAGTCTAATTCAATAGTATATTTATTACAGAATAATGTTTTTTATTGATATTAATCCATACTGTACATTATTATTTTAAAGTTATTAACGATTGCCTAATTTGATTTCATATACCATTTGACTTTCCTAAAATATCTGGTGTACCGGGTTCAGTAGGTCTAAATCAATAAATGCCGAGATAAATACAGAAATAATAAGAAGTTTGTTTCTACGCAATATTTTATGTTTTGACGAAAACAAATTATCCCGCTGGAGTTTTGATCGTATAGTTTTAGTATTATATTTTCTTCAGTCACATATATTTTGAACAAAAGTTTAAAATCAAACAACATATTAATTTTTTTTAACGTATTAGTTGCAACTCATCTTGAAGTATAAGAAGTAAAGTTTAAAAAAAAACGTATAAAGGAATAATTATGGTACTTAAAGTCAATAAAGGCAAATCGTATATACGGCATATAACACATATTATTAAGAGTGCGATCATAAAACGATTTGATTATTAATGTATCTATAAAACGATTAATATCGAATTGTAGAGTTTTTTTTTTCCGTGACATTAATCTTGGATCGTAATCGTTACACAGTCGAATAATAATATTGCGCAACGGATAGTGTGATTTGAAGATTCGACAGCAATCAATTGATCGTGAGGTTATAGTCGTCTTAGCCGCATAGTTTTACGAATACGAAGAATGTGCTTGATGCAGTATTACAGTATAGTGAATATTTTACGAGAAATTAGAGAGTCATCGGAATCGCGTCATTCGCGTCACCATCACTGTTGTTCATACTCGCGCGCGTGCACAGACGATCAAAGATCGTATTTACGACATAACTCGGCCGCTATTGGACTTAGAGGGATGGAAGTGGTCTCATTCGAACCGCAAGGAAATTCTACGTTGATCGGACTATACTTAGACCCGATTGATTTCAATCCGACCGATTTTAGAGCGTTTTTAAACTTTTATGTATCCGAATATTCTTCCCAATATTAGATTACAATATTGTATACAGACTGTTTATAGCGTTTTTAAGCCGATCTCAAATCGTTTTTTCACCATAACTGTTTTTGCGAACGACGGTTAATATGTTGACGTGCATTAATTGCGTACGAATATACGAGCGACGATTTGGATGACGGAAAAATGTGCGGTTTAGTGTACCGTTGAGTACCTACGCGCGGAACGAGTGTGGCGAATTGACAAATTTGAAAACGAAAATGATGTGTACGTCGTGATAAATTGCCCGGAAAATCACGGGCGCGATGCGTTGAAATCCATCACCCCGCGTTGAGTTGTCTAAGTGTTGCAAAGTTATACGCGTCCGTACGGTTTCACGGTTTGACGAACAGCTCGCTTTCCGCGGCCATCACGTGCAGAAAATATAACGCGCGTGACGTTCGATTAAAAACGAGCACGTTTCCCGTGGACTTTTGATTTAACGTATTCGCGAGTAGTTTATACGTTTATAATGTTTTCGTTCGATAAGCGATCTACGTACTCGCGAGAAACGCGACTGCACAAAGTATTTCCACGCGCAGAAGAAAGTTTGTACAAAGTATTTTAATTAGTTAAACGGTTATAACAATAATAAACCGAAAGGACGATGGTGGATGAATGGTGGGGTACACCGATGATGAAACGAAAAGAGCAAAGAAAAGCGCGGCGCTAGTTCTCCTACATGTGCACGGGTGTAGCAACGATAATTATTATATACAAGCTGAATTATCCGGCTTCGCACGGATCAGTCTTAGCCGGGAGATTGGTTTCAATGGATTTCTACCTTACATTATTTAAATCTTGCCAATGTTTGGTTAAGCGTGTTATTTTTGGTTAAAAATTCGCCACGCTGGTGCAATTTGCATAATTAGTCTAAAAACATCATTTTTTACAATTCCATTCTTTTTACACGCATCTAGATTTCTAGAGTAGGTATTAGAAGGACCACTATTTAAAATTTCAAGTGCATACGTATTGTCATTATTGAGAAATAAGATGTGGTGATCATAAATCATTATGTGGTTAGTAACCGCTGGTTACTTATAAAGTAGTTATGATATAGTTAAGATAATCATGTCTTATTTACTGTATTGGATGCTCTGTGGTAACGTGGTAAGTCGGAAAAAAATCATCGGATGTACCAGTAGCAATGACATATCCATGTTAACATGTTATAGAAATATGCGACCACAATCATTAATTATTAGAATTTACATATTAAACAAAATAATTGATTACCAAAAATGGAATAACTGTAATACGCATAACTGGCCCCGAGTCCTTAATTTTTGAATTTGAACGAACAGTTAAAAACATTTACGAACTGTATGACTCAATGATTTTTTGCGTCTTGCTGGCATCACACACACAAATAGAACAAATTGAAGTACTTTATCATGAAAAACAGTATACTGATACAACTTTCAGTTGTATATGGTGCGGTAGCTGCCTGGAAAATACAATGATTTCAAAAACTCTGTTGCATAATTTACAGCTTCGTCGGCATCGCAAATTGTATCGATTGATTTGTATCACACAAAGTCACCTGGCAACAATTCTTGTGTCTCAAGATTTAATTTTTTGGTTACCAAGGTAACATATCACTCAAAGGTTTTAATTTTCACATTTATATATTATAGATTATACATAGCGTACGCGACGGACGGTGTACATTTTTTCGATGCGGAGTACCCTTTGTACAACCGGACGCGTACGTGGAAAGATATTTGGTGTTTACGCCGTTTACGGGGCTAAGGAGGGCTCGTGAGTTCATGCATTTGCATATCAATCTTGCAAAGTCGTATTTAATGCTAAGTGACATAGAAATCCATTTCAAGGTACTGTGGTTACGTATGTGAAATTTTATGTTGCATATTTTTGCATATTTATAGGTTTTTTAACTATTTGGCATATTTATGCATTTTTCTATTTTATTGTGCATATTTTTACCGAAATTTGATCAAAATGCAATAATTTATATTTTTACACTGTATAAAATATTATATGGAAGTTTTCGGAACATCAAATTATTAAAAATAAAACGTATAGAGCAGATAAAGCGAGTACAAACGTACGTAGCCCGCATTATGATATGAATGGACATTTTTTTGTTATTCCAAAATTTACTTATAGTATTTTTATTTTTTAATCTACATATTTTTGATACATATTTTTAGATTTTTAGTGCATATAAATGCATATTTCTGAACTTTTAAAGGCATATTTCAATGCATATTTTCCCAGCTTTTAGTGCATAAGTGCATACTTATTTAGGCATTTTTTAGAGCATGAACTCACGAGCCCTGTTCATAAGGGTTCAACGTCGCTAACAAGAATTGTTGATGGAAAATCAGTAAATAACTATTACACGGACGTAAACTGCTGATTGTTGTAAGTGCGTAAACGATACAAACATGTACGAACAATATTTCCTCAGAATTTCGGGGAAGGTTCGAACCCCTGAACCCCCCTGTACACGCGTTCGTGTAGTACCGATAGCGTCGTCCCCGCACACCGGACGCGGCCGTAATAGTGGACAAATCATATCGATGTTTTCTAATCGGAAAACGATTAACGAACCCCTCGAACGCGTCCCTTCAGACCGCCACTGCACGTGATAACCGTACATATATTGTGTACACGAAACACATGAATCGGACGTGCGGAAGACATGTGATCAACTAAACGCGTGAACGAAAACGACACGACAATTATATTTTATTAAGGTAATGCGTAAGTACCTCCCGAAGGGTCTAGGACGGGAAATCGCTAATGGCCGGGGAATTTCCACGAGTGTATCCCTATATATCCCGATATCCCTTGAAAATAATCGGCACCGGCATTATTGCGACCGCGACAAAATGAGCGAAAAAAAAATAATGTATTCCAAGCACGATTAACAATACGTGTGGAAATGGCAAAAGAATGTCTGCGGAAAAAAGATTTTCGGCGAAAAAACAAAATATAACACGTGACATTTGCGAAAAAAATTATGTAAATTTCCAATACGGCGCCGTCGACGCTATATACAGTATTATTCCTCTACGAACGTTTGCATATCTTTCACCGGACCCTTTTACCGTCCACACGCTATCTCAGCACATCTGAAGAATTATCCAAATACACGATGTGTGCATTGTACGGTATACGGCATAATGCAGTGAATGTGTACTTATTGTTTTCGTGGACTGAGTAAAAAGTTGATTCAAAGAGTTTTCAAATCGGACAAGACGATAGTGATGCAAAATAAATTTGACCCCGCGTTTCATATTCAATGTTTTCAAAGTTCGTTCGCATCTTCTTACATAAAAGCCAAATTGTCAAATTTCAATATAAACTATTTTTTATCTAATACAACAATACGTTGTACGATATACGCGGTACACATCGCTTGATCTGAATAATGACGTAACGTGAAAATAGTGTTGCTCAAAAATACCTAGACGAGTTGTCCGATGGATGTGGCGATTAATGATCGTTGAAATGTACCGAACAAGCGGCTGCTGCGGGTTCGACGACAAACTTATCGACCAACGTTCGATTGATGTTTTAAATAGTACCGAGAGCACGTCGAATATCAGCAAACGCACTAACCTGCCATGTCGACACGCCCTTTGTGTTCCATAAGATAGGGTGGACATAAAACGTTTTTATTGGATGATCTCGGTCGCATTAAATATCGCGAATTGGCCACACGTTTCGGTGCGAGGTGAAAATTTTGTAGGTCAGATATAATAATGGCACCGGAGACATTAGCGAGCAGGTAATATTGTATTATAACGTTGAACGGGTGCCAAAATCATTTCGCTTTCTTAATATAATAATAATAATTATTATTATCGTGCGGATTAAGATTATCTATAAATCTAAAATGGTGTTTTTATTCTTCGTATTTTTCATTTTTCTCACTGTGTTTTGCATACCGTCGTTATAATTTGCACCACTCGCCAACAGAAATCACGGAAATGTAAAAATAAGCAAATTAAGAACGTAATCAAATATAATAGTACGATTATAAATCTTCGCACGGGAATCTTATCTTCACTCCGCACTCGGGAATTATGTTATCTTCATCACAATATATTGTTACTAAAAACATGACCGAAAGCATTTTAATTTCGAAATTTAGAAAGTACAGTCAAGTCGCGATAACTCGAACCTTGATAACTCGAAAAACTTGACAACTCGAATTTTTTTTTATTCCCCTAGAAATTCTCATAACACTCAATGTATTATAAATCTCGATAACTCGAATATATAAAACTGTGATAAATAGCTTGGTTGAAGTATTATATCTGTTATACCTTTTTGTAGACATATTATGTTTTATCTACTTGAGTACTGTATAATAAAGATTAAACGAGTAGATGGAAACTGATTATTAGCGTATGCACAATAACGGTAAGAATGTATTGGTTAGTATGTGGTTTACCTGTCGTGTTTATCGTGCGTGTTTTTGTGTTTTTGTCAATAAACAGCCGAAAACCCAAAAATTTATTACAAATTATTTTTCTACTGTATCTAATAAATAATACATATTATATATATATGTACTTATAATACCATTGTATCTATTTTAATTTTTGTATAAAATTTAGGTACATATATTTATCAAATATATTTATAATTTTTATACGTATTTTATTATATTTCATTACATAACTCGATGTTTTGATTTAATTTTGATAAATTCGAGTTAGGTATCTCGAATATTACATATCTCGAAGTGTATTTTTATCCCCCTTTAACTTCGAGTTATCGCGACTCGACTGTATATAAGAACAAAGGTTCGGTATTTCTCTGTAAATAAAAGCTGTTATGCTATACATATCATAAAACCGCGTTGCAGGTAACCCGGGATGTGTAAAAGGATGTGCAAAAGGCCGTATCCTATTATTCCCGGTAAGTGTGTGAGTGTTTTTGTGTGTAAGGGTGTTTGTGTACGTGTGTAAGCTATTGACGAAAACACACATGGTCTACCGATGTTTGTTTTTTTTTTTCTTTCGCTCTTTTTATTCAAAACTCAAAAGCACCTCTCAACGAACAACCCTTGACGTTCATGACGCCAAGATTTCAATATCACCACTGTTAGTCAACAAATTTGGGTCATCCTTTTTTGTTTTTTGGATATATACTCTCGTACTGTTTCGTCAAACATTTTACTTACCGTATGCTTTTCGTTTTTTTTTTTTTATACTTTTCTCGGATCGGGAAAATCGTATTTATCGCATTAACAATCAGTTCCGTATCGCTTAACCCGTGTTTAGTAATTGGAAACGTCGAGTGTACATTATAATTAATGCACAATCGAACCATAAGTCCCTAACGGTTATCGATTTTAATAATTACACTAGAACAATATAATAGTAATGATTTCTGTATGACACTTCGTTAAGAATATAAATGTACCCTTCATACGGGTCGAGTTATCGTACAACACGAGTCAAAACAAAATATTCATGGATAAGCCCGCATTTTGAGGATAATAATTCAAAGCCATACAGAGGATTTGATTACGTATTTTCAGTTTAACGTATACGGTTCGAGTGTGTAGTCAGCTCACGACTTGATTTCTCAAACGCAATGCATTGCACTCCAATTAGTTATGATAATTATTATCATTAGATTATTATATTTATATTCGTTTCGTCGTTTTCAATAAAACTTGATAATTTCACGAGCACACATATGTATATAGGAATTAACAAACGGTATTCGGCTTAAAACATTTGTTCAAGTGCGTGTATACAGGGTGTCCCACCGGGATTTACACAGAGCGATGTATTACACAGATCTACCGTGTTAATGGAGATGGTAATATTCTGTTTTTTATGCGTAGCCCTGGGTAAAGGCCATCTTGTGGACAATCATTTGGTAAATATCAGTGTATTATTAAAAAATTAAATTCTTATTTTATATTTGTTATGAAATCTGAAGATAGCCATTTTATAGAGCTTCTTTTTCTGAAAGTTTTGACGGTTTTACTTTCAGTTTTCATTGAATTCATGATTTATAATATTGTTTTTTGCTTTACAAAGAAATAATGTTAATTATAACCACTTCGTCATTTTTTCGATAGTGGTTTGCTGATATTGTTATTATTATTATTATATTAAATTGTGTAAATAGTACTATAATTTCTTTTAAATTATAACAATATTATTGAAAACCAAGAAGTAAAAGAAAATTGAACCGTCAACATTTTCAAAAAATCTTCGAAATTCATAAAAGGTGTAATTCAAAAAAGTAAATTTTTTATCTTTTGTATAAACACACTTATATTTACCAAATTGTTGTCAACGAAATTGCATTTGCGAGTGATGCTCATAAAAAAGAAAAAAAAACGGAATTTGACTATCTTAATTATCACCAACTTAATCTTGAGACCTTGTATGTATATGATGATATTGTACAGTGCACATATTATGATTTAGTGATTAAGCTGAAAAAAAACCATGTTAAGAAAACTTCATAAAAAGAAAGCTTTAAGGATACTACAATAAATCGGTTATGCACACCGAGTATTTGGTATTCCTACATACATATACGTAGTCTGCAAGATTAGACCATCGTAATGTTGATTGTATTTTATGACCACTGAAATTATTGTATACATTATTATATATAACACGTTCTTCTATCATAAATTGTCAGACATAACATCGGCATTGTAAGTTGTTACGGTGAATCGATAAAAAGCTTAGATTAAATTGTGATTACTATTTAGATAAGTTTACATAATGCGTTATAAGTTTTATGTTGGCATGATTTTCTCGCCACGAATACCTATAATATTACATATTCGAGATAGTTCAATATCAAATATGCGCTAGAAATATCGTCAAAAGTATTTCATTAACTTTCTAGAAAATTTCGGAAATCGACCGTCTTATTTACCGTGTAGGTATAGCATGCCGGAGACCGTGGTAGATTTCGAGAGAAAGTTTTTGCGTTATTTTCCAACTTTCCAATAAACTCGCGGGGAAAAAAATGATTTTTATTTTTTCAACCGATATTACTATATATTTAGCTGAGTGGATTACGGGTGTTCTTTCGTATAAAAAAAAACTTGAAAACAAAGAATTTAATTCATAACGGAAACGAAGGTTTTTCCGTATTCATTAAATTTTCACTCTATTGAGTCTTTTTGTAAATCGTGATTAGATGTTATCCGTGAATTTCGTTTATTATTCTTCTCGTTAATTGTACCGTTATTTTTTACTCACGACTTTATTAGTTTTTTTAAATTACCCTTATTATTATTTTTACATTATCATGTAATGTAACTTGTACCGGGCGCATTATCCCGTTTGGCATTGACATCAAACGAATAAATCAGACAAAAAAAAAGTTGATAGTCAGCGGGATAATCATTTTGGTCGAAATCGTGTAGACGAAAGGGAAAAATCATCACGGCAATCCCGATACATTCCTTGCACCGTTCATAATCTCCAAAACGTACGTCGTGCCCGTAAGCGAGCGCATACGCATTATAATTTAATATGTTTTCCAAAGTGTATTGTTTTTCACGAAAATTCCCCTTAACATATTTTACAGTCTTCCGAGCGGGTCCTGGCAATATGTTTGCGTTGTTACAAAGTAATAATTATTATATCTACCCAGTATTAATGCGCATTGATCTTGCACAGCTCGAAGCGATCCCGGCATTTTAATAGTTTCCGAGAAAATATTACGAACGCGGAACGTTATGATAATCAATGCACGCGCAAATGTACGTAGAATAAACATTGCAACAGCTGAATCGTTTACACGGCTTATAACCGCCATTTGTACGGATGTGAATACCTAACAAGGTGCGTTGTTTGTTACATCCTTACGAAAAAAATAAATAAATAAAAATAAAAAACATAACTGATTTCGAAACTGCTTATCACCAATTATGTCGCGCTTAACGTAATCGATTGACCAACAATGTGTACGTAGCTAGTGTAAAGGTCGATTCCCACTGGTCGTGGCCGGGCTTGGGCCGGGTTCGTGACACAATCCGGGTTAACAATTTTATTTTATTTACAACATACAATTTTACTTCAGTCTTCAGTCTCGATCGAATAAAAAACCACGTGTTTGTCTGTGTGCAAATTTTTCAAGTAAGTACTTAACACATAATATCATAAATTCACAAGTAATACTCGTCTTATAGTTCATAAATTTAAAAGTGTTTTATTTAAATATATTTATTATTTAAATTGTTTTCTAGTCTATTCTAGTCTTACTGCAATGGTCATTCTAATGAAGAACTACCCATTGAGTACAAATTTTAGACTCGCAGTATTAAATCAAGCTCAGCTACTCTCGGAATACTCGTACAATAATTACTATTTATTTGTCATCTAAGATTGTAAACAAACATCGTGTGATTCTTATATGTGTGTGTATAATATATATGAAGATAAACACAGACTGTATTTCGAATAAGATAATCGTGCAAAACCTTCAGCAGTTTTTCAGTAAAACGTAGAAAGTCTATGAAAAAATAATCAAGTAGCGATTCATTTCAATAAAACACCGGCAACGTTCGTATAAGCTGCGTTGCTTGGAGGAACCGTTTTTATCGGATGCAGCGGGGTCGTATCGAAAACGTATTGTTACTAGCTCACGTCGAGTGGGTCAAGCGAGACAAATGATCAATACAGAAATCGTGTTAATTCTTGTGACATTGGTTATTTTTGTCGTAGTGTCGAATATATGATTTCGTTGTGGTCCCGACGAATAATGCTTGGAACAATGTGATACGACTTTATACGACCCACGAGAGATTCAAGCGAATTTATGGTGAATAATAAATAAATAACAGTGTCGGAAAACTTGTATAGTGGTAAAGTGAAGGTATAAATTGCAGTAAAAAATTAGGGAAAACCATCGTTCATCCATTATAATGGTGTTATTTTATTATTGATATAAAACAATTACAGTAAAATGCCCGAGTGCGATATTACGAAGCGCGTGTTTCAAAAAGCTTTTAAAACTGTTAATAATAACAATCAATTCGGGAATAAATAAAAATTCGTATACTTAAGCTTTTATTAATATTCAAATTATTTATAAGCTGTTTGTGATCTGCGTGTGACATGTAAAACTTGTAATCCGTCGTAATTTTAAATCAATATATTTGAAGATGTTTTATTTTCTTGAAAAAACCAATAGCAATGCGACCATCTATAAAAATCGTCAAAACGTATTCAGTAGACAAATACTGGTTTACATTACCCAATCAACTATAAAGTTCTAAAAGCTTTAAAATATGTATTTTGGTTTATTTTTATTTTATTTTTTTTTCGTGTATCTTTTAATATTTTACGTAATATACTAAAGATTATTAAGCATGTAAAACCATTTGAAGTGTCAAAGTATTGATGTAATAATTTATGTATTGAACAAACAATTCGTTAATAGCAATCGAAAAAATGAACTGTAATGACGTCATTAGACAACAAAGTTTCAATTAAAAAAAAAAAGGAAAAAATGTATAACCATACACGTTTTATCATAAGACATTATAGTTTTTCACGAAACTCGATTTTGCCGATTGTTCAAAGTTTCGTTTTCAACGCGTACGATTTTATTTTCTTTCAAGATCACCGATCGCGAATGTTTGAATCGATATTCAATATTTTTATAGTTTTTTCCGTGAAATCCCTTTCGCTTCTGGTATTAAAATATACTGGTACAACAATGACGGTCCTGAAAGATATAACAGCAGCAATAATGTACCTAGAGTACACTATACACGGACGTTATGATAAATAATCGATGAATGTTTCATGATGTAGACGAAATATTAAGTAGTATAGCGGTTGTAAAAAAAAATAAAAACAACGGTCAGTACATACTCCGAGTTTTTATCTTGCAACTAAAACGTCATACGCACCGGGAAAACGTATGGAAAAAAACATTTCAGTTGGCATAATATTTTATACTGCCAGCTGAATCGCCCCAGAGATATTTTTACCGTTATGTTGGAGTAATAACTATATCATTAGTTCGATGTAGTTTTAAAGTCGAAAAAGTCCTATACTTCAACGATTATCGTTTTATTTTTTATTTTTGCTGCGTCGATTTCCGTTTACCTCGATCGTCAGTGAAAACAAAATCGACAAATTAAACAAAATATGAATTCCTCGGTTACCGACAAGTGAAAAATGCATGTGTCCAGCCAAAAGCCCGAAACGTTTTCGACCCTTAAAAATTCTGTTTTCGATGAATCCATTCTTGTCGTACCTACCTTTCCGTATGCACGCACGTGATCAGAACATTGCCTCATCGTTTCAAACGAATCGGCACTGTGCTTTTGGATGATCCGTTAGCGGCCGAGTGAGCGAGCGGTATATTTATTATTAAGGACCGGATTTATATGCAAATGCATATATGTATTGGAATAAGCTTTTTGAAATCTGATGAGAATTGTGCCCGATTTAGATCATTCTTATTAAAATAACACTTGTTGTATTTTGCATATTTCAACGTTTTTACCTATTCAATGCATATTTAATGCATATTTGTAGTTTTATAGCGCATATTACTATTTATAGCACATATATTTGTTTTTCGTAGTATTTTCACGTTTTTCACGTTTTTCAATATATAAAAATATACTAACAGATAATCGGAGGAATTTGACTTTTGAACACATTAAGCAACTTCTGATAATCCAGTGCAATAAGGTAAAATATGAATTCAATTTTTGTTTTCACTTTTTATTAATGTGGGCTAATATTTTATAGATTGAAGATAAAGATTGTTAAATGGCGAACTTAGTGAAGACGACAAAATACTTTTTTATATATTTAAAACTTTTTTATATATTTAAAACTTTTTTATACCTTTTTTAATACTTAATTAGTTAATATCACTTACAATATTATGGATTACGATTTTATTTCATTTCATAACGATGCGCGCGACTGGTTCGTGCCCATTTCTATGCTCGGATATGCATACGACCTCGCGAGCATTTGAATTTTAACGTTTATTATTTAACACACGTCATGTGGAGCGTACGGAAGAGTGTTGCAAGAGATGTTCAGCAGTTCGCTTATTGTTTCGTTTCTCACGAGACATCCAAATGATCAAAACGATATCGACTTTCGTGCGAGTTCACACCACAACTGCGGAGGGTAACATTGCATTACAGCAGTCAGCCACTTTGTACTCGTATACTTTGTACTCGTATATTTCAGTGCCGCCATCGATTGCGTTTCACAATATATAATATATATATAGAAATAAATAATAATAATAATAATAAGAATGAAACTCCTCAACCTTTGAACGGAAATTTTTCTTTTCCTTTATTTTCTTTTATTTTTATTTTTTTATTTTTTATGATTAATTGTCGTGTACACGGAAAAGGTATAACCTCCGAACAAAACACGCACGACGACGCGTCGACCTGCAGGGAAACGTTTGTGGCGGCCCTACCGTATGGATGAGAATTCACCGCGTTCGACGTTTCGGGAAAAGCTAAAGAATTCCGTGACGGGTTTGTCCGTGTGTGGGTGTGTGTGTGTGTGATAAATTAGGTTCTCCGATTCGGACGATATTTCACGTGCAACGCACAAAATATAATACGCACTTGATTGGGAGGAGCGATGCCACTTCACGCGATTTTCTTGCAGTTTATCGATCGGAACTTACGCACGACGAAAGTCAGTTACGGAAAATATACACCTGGACACGGGGTAAAATAACATCCCCCGGCCCTTTTACTGTACACATTTTATTATACCGTGCTCGCAAATCCGTCTCCGTTCCAATGAGTATAATATATACAGGTGATTATTTAACCACGCTCACCCCCTTTTTTGGCCGTTAAAATGCTTTTTTCATTAAATCTTCAAGCTACCGTAAAACCTATGTTTTCCGTGACTTTTATTTTCACGCCACCTTAAGGGTATCCTGTGGCGATATAAACTTTTATTTTTCAAATAAAAACACTCTTCTTTCACTGCGGCGCATCAATTTTTCTGTGAATTTTGATGTAGTTTTTGAGTTATTATAATTTAAGTATTTAGAAAAGTTGTATTAAACATAATTATAATAACTAATATGATGATATTATTTCTAACTATAACGTGTTATAACTAATTGCTACTATTTTCATGTAACGCGAATTTTACACTTACGCAATTTTAAATTCAAATAACTCGAAAACCATTGGTCCGAATTTTGATTACGGTCCATCGAATCACTGAATAATATTTTGTGTAAAAAATATGGTACTTCATTTGAAAAAAAAAGTTTGTAAAGCCACAATATGCCCCTAAGTTGGCACTAAAAAAAATTTATTGAAATCATGGGGTGACATGGTTAAAAAATCACCCTCTATATTATATTAAATGTACATTATAAAATCGAGACCAACTTTTGTTACAAATGAACCGGTGGGGGTGATGTATGAGATATCCAATACCCGCCGCGCTTTGACTTACCCACAATGCCCTTCGAGCTCACATCGATAATTGGGGAGGATGAGTGGAGGTAATTAAACGATACACTACGCATTGGCTACTAGAAATATTTACGGTGTAAAAGTATTATAGTGGTGTGATAATATACATTTGTCCTGGTTTTATAAATATTTAACTTTTTCAAGAGCAAATACTTATCTGTTTTAGTATTGGATTAACAACAAAACACATAATATTCGAAATATTCGTGAGAATTATAATAGTAAGAATATTTAGAAAATGATTATAATAAATGTTGTAAGAGAATTTGGAAAACTCAAATCCCAAGGATTAAAAACTAATTTGGTATTTAATGTACAATTCATTTGACCTGTTGTGATATAGTTAAATAAGAGTTAGTTATTTCATACTTCAATTTCGGAAATTAAAAAAAGTTTAAGTTTAAAATCGTTTAGAGACAAAAAATAAGAAAAACCGTGTCAACAGGTCATAATTTTTTTTCACTCTAATCGTGTAATTTTTTTGATGGTGCATCAATTGTATACGTATAAAAAGCATCTTAAAAAGCATTCTATAATCTATGATTACCAAGTTCCAAGATTCGCAGCATTTCTACGAAATCTAAATTAATTTTATTATTTTTTATAATTTTAAAGTTTCCCCGACGCATACTATGTCAAATTTTATGATCTATTATATTTTAAATAAAACTGATAACGTGTTTCAAATGTTTGTACCAATACATAAATATCTTAAATTAACCAAGGGTCATTTCCAACTGTCTTGTGGTCGGCGAAATCAAAATTGAATATATATTTGTTTTGAATTTATACACGGTAAGAAGCAAAAAACTTATCCCAGGTATTACCGTAAAAATAGTGTTCTACGTTGAACGCGCGTGGTTAACTTTAATAAAATGCACTTGGGAATTGTTTCACTTTTTCACACTTTTACCACGTAAGAGTATACACACGTATAATGGTGCTTGAATACTTTCGGAGATATTACTTTTTCGACGGAAAAACTATTAGGTACAAGACAACTAATCTACATTTGGAAACAATACGTTTTGCCAACTATGATGTGTAATATGCTAAACTAATTTCGACTGCGTTGCGAGATCAACGAGATACGATCATTTTACATAGGCCGGTTGATTTAGACTTAGATCGCGGAGAGATGTTAAATCTCGGTGATGTAATGGTTTGAAATCATAACGAAATTACGAAGTTCGTAATTGCATTATGGAAATAAATTAGCCGATTGTAGCTCTCAGATGCGAAATAATTTGAATTAATGCAGTACACAGGTAGGTATATATATTATAAGTGGATAGGTAATTTAACGTATAATTATAGCGGCGTAACTGAGGTACTGCGTTCAAATATTAACAGGCTAGGACGGGAACTCGCGGAGGGGCGACGAGCAATTTTTATTCAATTTTATCCCTCGCCGTGCACGACAATAGTAAAGCGAATAAGTTATTATTGTTTGTGTACAATGTATTTTCACGATCGGTTTTGAAAAAAAAAATTGTACATATTTTAAATTTTACCGATGCAAATCGTTTGAAAATCGTTTCACTAATAACGCGGGCGAAAGACACTGACATAAGAAAAAATGTATTGCGTGATTTAAAAAATAAAAACCTGAGACAATAGTTTATGCAAAAGTTGTATACACGGTTTGTCGTTTTTGTTCTCACGTTCAAAACGAAATATATTATTATTATATTCCACGAAGAATATAATATTTATAAACCGTCTCATCGTCGTACTAAATTGGAACAAATTCCGTCGTGAACTTTCATTAATAATTACTAATAATATCTTAGACGACTATATAATTATGTAAGTAGGTATACGCATGTAATATGTTCTATATTCTACGGCTAATGGACTGTGTATATCTTATGACTTATTATTATAGTTGAAGGCGGTTCAATTATCTTTCATAATTTGTCACGAATAAATATTAATATTTATTCGGATCGTGTGTATAGCACCACGTTTCGCCCAAGCGAGTTGACGCGGACCAACCCGACATATTATTATAGTAATTACTATTATTAACGTTTGCAAAAATCGCGTTCGAATAACAAACCAAAAGTTGTACGAAAGATTTTTTGTTTTTTTTTTTCGCGAGAACGAAGTTTAAATAATTAACCTTTATTCGTACTTAACGTGTAACAACAATTATACGGTTATTTATTGTTATGAGTATATTATTTTGCAGTCCGATGGGGTGACTTAAGTTCTGCGGGCTGCGGGTAGCTGCTACGGAATAGATGTTAATAATTAGGGCAAAGCAATTACGGGATTTGTACGTTTTTTTTTTCCTCCCGTACAATTAGCCAACTAGATAAGATACGAATTCGTTTACATAATCTCCCGACTGTTTTTTACTAGATTTGTTCTTGCTTTATTTTCATTTTTATCGAATTTTTCATCCCTAACCAGTATATAAAGTTTAAGCGAAAAAAAGTGTTTAGGTAATAATATTCAAATAGTCGCATCAAAATATAGATGCTGATTATGGTTTTCAGAAAAGTTTTAAAATCGTGTATTCAAATCATGTTTAAATCGACTTATTATTAATGTTTAAAATAAAAAGTCTGGTCATTATATCGATATTGATAAAATCAATTTTCGTCGTAGTTAGTGATCTAATAAAATACGTTTATTATTCTGCGGTGAATTGCCAAGTATCTTTAGGCATACTTAAAGCCGTTTGCAGATAGGACTGTAAAGCACTGTAATAGAACTTGAGTATTTTCAGTATGTTACAATATGAGTGTAGTAAAGTATTATGAATAATTTTGAAAAATAATTTTTACCGAGAAAATTTGAAATAATGTTAGAGTTATTTAGAATGAATATAATACATTTTAATATCAGTCTTTAAAATAATGTCTCGACGCTATTCTAATACCTTGGTACATAAATGGTCGTGAAGAGTGTTACTCGATTTATTTGGTCTATAAATATATAAGTACATACTTAGTAACGAAATTAAAAGATTCTACGAAACGGCTAGAACAAAAACTATTTTGGTTCACGGAAGGTAACGAACGTACGGTATCCACGGTTTTTCGTAAAAAAACGACTAATATTTTAACATAATTATGTTTTTGGAATGGACACGCAATTTTTTTCTGTGAAGCAAATTTTCGTACGGTGTTCGTTGTCGTGGTTACTTATTAACATTTTATTACTTATATTGTTTGTTATATTTTTTGTGATTATTTGAGCCCAAAACAGTTTTGCCACTTAAAAATGCGATATTCGAAAAATGATATTACGCAGTACGCCTATTCATAGTAATAAGTCGATAATTAAAAATATCAACCTTATGGTCATTTTCTTTGTACACACTGAAACAACCCTTCATGCGGAACAGTCTTGGTCGGGTCGAACATTTTTTGAAGTTCTTTTTCGTTGCGCATCTATAGTATTATGGAGCAACACTTCTATGTCAAATTTCAAGTTCACACGTTTTGTTGTTTTCGAGACGAAGCGGTTAGTGAGTGAGCCAATGAAATGTTTGAATTTTAAATATTATTTAATTTGTTGTCATACTACCGATCAATCGGTACAAAACCATTTGATTTTATTGCGTTTTTTTTTTTTTCGTAACATGCTTACCGATTCGCATAACAATAATTACGATATATCATTCTCTCGTGAACGTCGTTACAGTTCAGAATATAAATAACATCGTATCGTTCGGAGTTATTGATGTTTGACGTAGTTACGACATGCATATTATAATTATAATATCTCGACGACCCTGGGACGTTTTCGGAAAACAATATAATATACGGTCGCCGATGCAAGAAAACGCTGAATTGAACAAAGTCACGTAACAATTTCATTCAACCGTACCGCAGTATAATATAATATAACGCCTTAATTGCGTTCGGTTCTCGACGGATCGCGATCGCGCTGCAACGTCGTAATACAATAATACCCGTAAACCATAATTTTATAATAATACATCGTGTAATATACGGTCGCACTCGTCTCGTTAAAACGTCTCGGGGATAGGCGATCGCGATCAATCGGTTTGTCGACGGAAACGCCGTTTGAACGCTGTACGACGATTATTACGCGCGTACGCGATGTACAATATTATAATTTGGTCAGCTGCAGCCGTTGACGGTCAAGCCACCGTCCGCCGTCACCGGCCATCGGATGGGTGACCGTCCGGGTTTTTAGCGACGTACACGCATTCGTGTATCTTGAATTTTTCGTCATCTCGAACTACTTTGAATATTCCCCTTGAAACTATAGGTTAATAGTGTCTTGCTCTCGATAACTCGATATAATATTAATTGTTTTTCGGTATCTCGAGTTCACAAATAATATTTTTATCACGGTTAAAACAAGAATTGTGCGGTACATTCAGTAGAGCGATTGCGATTTAGCGCGTTGGTAGTCACGTTTGTAGTCTTTCGTAGTTCGTTTGTTCGTTTGTAGTGAAATGGAAAAGAAGCGTAAATTAAATGTTCTGGAACATTCGAAGTCATTTTTGAAGTTACAATTCAACAAGCTAAACATGCTTTAAAAACACTAAGGAATTTTGTTGAGACTTCAATACGTATGGAAGATAAGGCTTTTTCTGCATTATCTAATTTGGAAGAAGTAATATTAAGCAAACTTTAATGACAGATTTTTTTTAAAAAAAATAATTTATTCGGGCATTTCAGTATTTTAAGTATTTAAATTATGTATTTTAGGCATTCGTATTGTTTATCATTCATATACATTATACAACATATATATTTTCTATTATTTTTTTTATTTTTTAATAAAACTCGATATCTCGAACTTTTTTCTGTTCCCCTTCAGATTCGACATAACGAGAATTTACTGTATTATAATGTACCACGACGAGTAGCGCGACGCCGTGTACAAAATTACAGGGTGGAATGAAATTTAAATTTTTCAAGAGTTTTCGCGTACCGTACGTACTGTTATGTTTATTATGTAAAATATATGCGCCCACGAGCTAATCGGTGACTGACAATAGATTGATGGTGTGCACGTGTACTCTCATAAACACACACACACTAACTTTAAGCGCACAACCATACTTACGAGTATAACAAGTTTGTATGTTTTATGATTCTATTTTTTTTTTCGTATTTTAAAAAAGGAATACAACATTCCACGGCCGTGTCGCTCGTTTGAACCGCATACGTGGTATGTATTCGACCGAAATGTACCTGCACCCATAACGTTGCATAATAATATTTTCTCTTAGTGTATATGTGCTTCACGGGTGTAAAAACAGGGCAGAAAAAATACGCCGTTGAAAAAGTTTATACTTTGCGATGCGTACTGTACTATAGTATTGCTCGGTCATAAAATAAAAATAAAAATCGACAACTTATTTGATCCGGTCCATTAAACTTTTGAGCAAAAGTTTTCCGAAAAAGAACGGTTCAGCGAATATACGACGTCGGTTCGGTCAAAATTATAAAACCGCGTGCTCAACATGTGGCTGTAAATAATTGTAATTATATACTGGTCTCGGGATTTGGATGTTATGACAGTTGCGCCCTGCTGTAATTTTTATTATTATTTTTTTATCAACCTCAGAGCAGGGACGATCCTTATTCTTGCATTTGCGTTTTGAAATAAATTGAAACTATCACAAACGTTGGAAACGCGTTTATTTTTATCGGCCGATTCGTTTATAATGGATGAATATGCAGTGAATTCAGTTCTAAGACTGTAGTTCTAAGGTGTACATGGTTATATTTTTATGCTTTAGATTATTAGTTTAATGTACCACGGCTCAATGCAAAAATCGCTAAAGGTCCTATATGTCAATAATTATTTCCTTAAAATGTTTTCCTCATTATAATCTTGTCCACTCAAAATACCCTATGTCTAAAGTATACTTATTTTGATTCTGTATCTGCCTTAATTAATAATTAAGACTATATGAACTATAATCATCCATATCTGTTCACTATTTCATTACCACCTATATAATATTATGTTTGATATTTTAATATTGTACGAGTTTAATTGTTCAGCTGAATAGTATTACTACAGGTCTTGAAAAAAATGTATCATCACTGATATACATAAAAACTGACGTCGACACGTGGTACGTACATTATTATTTCTTCACCACTGGTTCGTTTAAAAACTTAATACTGCATTTGAAAAGTAACGAGTAATAACTGATTAAATTAATACTTATTTTTAAATTTTAGATTTTTTCCTTTTAAATACTTGCGGGAAATTAAATATTAGTCATTTGGAAGTTATCTCTGGAAGAAAGACAACATTCTTTACTTTAAATTAATCTACGTAGCTATCTATGGCGTATTAATATATATGTAATAGTTGTTTGTCGCGTTATTGGCTGTAGGTCTGAAAAAAGTAGTCCCAGAATAAAACCTAGTTCGAGTGAACGCATATAAATATAATCTTTGAAAACAGTAATGATTAGGAACAGAAACAGCTAAAACACATTAACAAAT
Source organism: Periphyllus acericola (assembly GCA_949715065.1). Classification (NCBI taxonomy): domain Eukaryota; kingdom Metazoa; phylum Arthropoda; class Insecta; order Hemiptera; family Aphididae; genus Periphyllus; species Periphyllus acericola. The sequence continues at coordinate 36,864,068 of OX454267.1, read as the reverse complement.
GTCTACACCCAGACATGATAATTTCTCAATCGCGAATCAAGATTGAGCCCAAAAGTGTACCTATTTGTTCCTTTTTATCCTCTCTATCTCTCTCTCTCTCTCTCTCTCTTCAGTGACAGCACGTAAATTTATGTGGAAAATCATTTTGAGAGAATGAGTATACACTACAGCAGCCAGTATAATGTAGAGAGTATGTATTCCCCACTGCACTTGAGCTGGAATCATTCCAAACTGCCAGTCTAACTCTCTGTTTTTCATTTTCTCAATATCGAACGTTCGCAGGTAATACCTTTGGATTATATTACCTTTTATTTATTATTATTATTGTTATTGTTTTCTTCTTCTTTAACGTACTCGAAACACTCTCTCATGGGCGGACACAATACGACATGTAATTTCTAAACGTATATATGATATGAACGCATAGTGGCCGACGATTGCGTGCACATCATCAGGTATTCCGGACATTGAAAGACAGACGTTATCAATACCGTATTATCATTTCTCGTATAGTTCAAAAAACGTGAGGACGACGGAATATTTCGGTTTTGTCCGTCGCCGGATAGATAAGCTTTGGTGGATTCGTTGTTCTCGGCGGTTTTCATTCCACTGTGATCTCACTTCGATCTCTACATACACCAGTTGTTTTTTTTTACCTTTTTGTTCGATGTATAATATAGATAATCCTATATTTGGTAAATTATTGTACTGCGAGTAAAATTATTTATGTTGCATCGGAGTTTTTAAATTTTACTTCAGCTGTACATAATATACGAAATTTTATCTAAGTATAAAAAGTGATTAAATTTATCGAAGTGGCAAAGGTAAATTTGGTGTTCACATAAGAATGATATCTGTGAAAGTCTGCAGCTCATGCTCCGTTATAGTCATCGGTCAATCTGTTTGAAGTGTGCAAGTATTGTAAAGTAAGTTTAAACTCCAATAATTCAGCTCAAATAGAAATATTGAAAACCGAAGTCAGGTGTACTTGGCATTATTCTTGCCGCGTGATTCACCCTCCGACTCGATCGTTTCGACATCGCAAATAACGTGATACACGGCCGAACGTGAACGGAAATCCGAACGCATAAAATAAACTTCCCGGAAGTGCGTATCCCCTGCTTCCCTTAAAACCGGCCGTACACTTACACGGAACGCTACGGGGTTCACCATCGGTGAACACGTCACTTGTCCGATCGCTGCAACAGTTATCATTCGTATAAATAAATAAATTGTCATCACAGCGAAATCTAAAAAGCTGTTCGCTGCACGACACCAAATGCACTCCGTAGGTATTGTAGTTTTCCGCGATCTGAACGAGGCGGATCCGAAGTGACAGGTACGAAGTTCGATGAGTAGAAGTTTTACGAAACGAAATCCAAAGAGGTCACGCACGGTCACGACATATCTGGTAAAGGATTTTTGATAAAACTTCATAACTCTTCGTGGCTTCAAATCGTCAAGTCCCGTACGAGCTGCGTCTTAACAATGCACGCCAGACCGTGAGCAAACACGTTGTCTCTCACCTATAGTTTCGATTTTAAAAGATGTTTGTCTTAGTAAACTGCACGAAGACCGCGTGTCTAAAAGTATAAGGTGTAAGTCCAAGTCGTACGCTACGTAGACTTACGTACAAAAATATCGCAGTGGTTTTAAAAATGCATCGCCCTTCGGTACCGAGAGGGTTATTGCCGTTCGTTATTTACACTGCACCGCGTGTTTTAGATATACCGTCCCGAAGGTCTACTGTTTAAACTTAAACATTTATGTGAACTTTTGTGTGGTCCAAAAAGCGAAAAGAACTGCTGCAATCTTAACCGCACGCACTTTCAAATATAATCTTATGAAGCGATGTTTACTTCCCTATTACGCAAACACCATATAATATTATATACTGCACTTGGTGATCAATCGTGAAAAAAAAAATAAAAACTATAATTGCACCGTCGCACCGGTTACCAAACAACGTTTATATGCGTAGCACAAATAAACTCCTAATTTAATTAACGCACCGTGTTGTTGTTTTCAATCTTACGTGATGTAACGCAATTTGATCGTTATAATGTTATATATACTATGTGCGAAAACATAAAAAAACACGTTATTATTATTATTATCATCATCACAAGCGATGTAATATTCGATTTACTGGCACGAAACAGAATTTAAACTGTAATATATTATCATAAAAGAAAGACACCACTTTATGGTAAACAATGTTTATGAGGTTATGTGTTCGAAAACGACAACCGTTATTTGTTTCCTATGAATAGTTTAAAATGATAAACTCATGATGGAGAAAAAAATTGTGTATACATTTTGTACTTATTTCAATTATATCACTCAATGTACTATTTTGTACGTAAAGCAACGTGTATACAAAACAGCAGAGTAACATATTCGTATATTCACTGGCGTATATATGATATGTGTATTTTACAGAAATAATAGTTTATTATTTATTTTATTATATTACTATTTAGAAGCAGCATCCGTTTAAACGTTAAAATATGTCATCTGTTATTTTGGTTTGGCCAATAGTTTTAAATATTTATTTTGACAATAACCTTTATTACTTACTATGATTCGAGCTCAAAAGTGCGTACCAATAAACTGACACATAAGTTGGTAATTCATTCAAACGTCAGTTCTCCGAGACAATATTGTATGTTTGTGTCGAATAAGAAATTATTTGAATCTGTGGACGTTTTCATAAAACCGTTGTACTCAAAAAAGTGGCCTATCCGTTCCCATTTAGACTTAACGCTAAGTTCAAATCTGTTTTCAGAATGCTTGTCACTTCACCACATCGACCGGATTGATTAAAGACGGGTAGTCGTAGACGTAACTATCGACAGGTATCCGATAGCCCTAATAACAGTAATTATATTTCTTGATAGTTGATTAATATTATACTACGGTACACTCGCGCCGAAGCACGATTTCGCAGTAGTATTATATAATTCGATAATCAAGCGCGTGCTTTAATTTGAATGTCATAGAACGTCTAGTGCGGATTACGTGGAAATCGATTCGTTATTTAACATACTGCGGAGTGATCCAAAATAAATACGTAATTCGTTCGAGTATAATAATAATAATAATAATAATATTAATAATTTACTGTCCGAGAAAGGGGAAAAATGTCATACCGTTGCTCGCTTCGTCCCGTCCGTCGGAGGCGTACCCGTCGATAAAAATATAATTTAGGTGGAAAAGTGCTCTGCCTGCAATTTAATGATGGGTCAAGACGATCAATGTTTTACTTTTCGTTATTAATAATATATGCATATATACACGGTGTTCTTGACACCAGTAATGCGAATAACTAAATAATGCACACACAACGGCGGCATAATACAGAGTTATTCATAAATAACTCTGCGTGATTGACACATTCTGTCGTTTGCGTTTTGACAGTTACGCTTTCGTTGTATACGTACGACAGCTCCGAGAATTTTCTTTGTACGTTTTGAAATGTTTGTCACTGTAACAATATCATGTATACTTTATAAATACACATATAATATATATATATATGTATATATTACAGGCATATTCATACAAAATATATGTATATATATATATATATCATATAGCATTTTTATAAAAATACAATATATATATCGTATACAGGGTGATTCAAGATTTACTGTTTATTTCATTTTTTTTTTTTTTAAGTAGTGGGACAACGGAAATATATTATATGAATAATATTATACACTTTCGGTTTTATTTTTTTATTTTTTTTTTTAAAAAGCTTGAATTCGTACCAAGCAAAAAAAAAAATCCTACAAAATGAATATGGAACGTTTGTTGACGGTTAGGTTATTAATTACCTTCACCTCTGTAAATAATAATAAGATTATAAATAAAAAAATATGTATACAGTTATAAGAAAAATACTCACGGAACGGAGAAAAAGGAGAAGACTCTTATATGGGGGATTCAAATAAAAATGTCCCGGTTATGAATCGCAGGCACTTAATACTTGACAAAGACTGATGCCGGATCATTAGGACAAAAGAGTTGTTTTTAAAAAAATAAAAAATAAATATGAATGAAAGACAAGAGAGAGAGAGAGAGAAATTATTATGCACAGCATTTTATTTTTTCCTTGAGAAAACACTTAAAATTGCACCTATTAAACGAACCGAAGTTGCAATACTCCAACGGAAACTTTCACTCGGATAAAGAACATCTGTACATGCGCCAGTCTTGTACTATTTACTGCATATTTTATGCATAAAGTTTATAAGAAAGCCAAAACAGTTGTTGCAATTTCTAGCGTCATATCTCGATCACCACATCGCTTGCTTGCCCATATAAGTATTATTTTTCGCCGACGAAATGTAATTTTTATTAATATTTGCGCGCCGGTGGGTATACGCGCGCGCGCTACTGTAGCCAGCCAGTGTTCGTTCCGGAGAAATGTTATGATGGATGTAAACAGTATTGATGGAAATTCTTGAAAAGAGAAAAACGCCAAATAAATTATTCATCATCATTTCGTTTAACAGTTTTAAAATTGTTTAACATTGTATTACTTTTACGATTGAAAACCTTGGCGTACAACGTAACTTATTAAAATTCTTAGAAAATTCGTAATTATTTATTAGTTTTTTTTTTCTTTTTTTAAAACGCGTGCACTACACTTTTCTACTAAATCATCAAACATTTATTACCGTCGTATAACATTATTAAAAGTACAGCGCGAATAATTGAAAGAAAATTCCGGAAGAGCGGAACTTTTGAATTACGGTAAACTAATATCGAATAATTAGATTAACGATTTGTATTACCGTTTGGGTGTAAATAGGCAGCTTTACAGAGGGAAAGAGAGAGGAACAAGATAATAATATTGACACGCAACAATGTCTTGAATAATGTGGTTTGATCTTAACACCGAATTAGTTCAGCAAACAAACGGACCGATAGTAGAGAAAAATGTACCGTTTAATAAATGCAAACGTTAGATACACACACAATACAATTATTATTAAATGATAATATTTTTCTATTGTATCATATAAAACGGAATATAGTTACACGTTGATGTATCATATTTTTTACCGCCAAGTCTTATTTTCTTCGAGGAATTTACATATTTTCTTTTTCAAATGTGCGCTATTTAAATATTATTATTATTATTTTTACGTTTGGAAAGAAAAAAAAAACTTTGTAACTGTTACCCACCCCGTTTCAAGTTTTGTACGTCTATAAACGTATTTTTTTCTGAATTTCTTCACGTTCAAGTACGAACATATCGAAGGCCACGTGGAATATTATATTGTTAATAAAAATATTTACGGCTCAGTAAAATCGAGCAGAACATTTCTGCCTCGGAATTTCACTTCAGCAAAACTGTACTTCGGAAAAATTATCTGATCACTCACACGGCGGACGGTCTGAATTACAAATATCGTATTGTTGTTGCGAAAACGTTGAGATTATTATCGAGAGATTGTGTTTCTCGTCTGTGTTCAACAGGCAAGTCTACGTTGACAGCGTTCTTTTGACACACGTTATTATAGCTAGTAAATGATGTCTACGAAGTTAATATTGTGGTAAACTATTTCGGGGTGGAGAAAAGAGCTTTATAACGGTCTTATGATATTCGGTTTTTGCGAAACCAATATTTTCGATCATATATTTCGATAGTTATCGAATCCGTTATTAAAATATCGCACTACAACGTTGGGCCTCCAAATAAGTTTTTTGAGTAAAATCTAGTTTTATTCTTTGTATTAAAATAAAAAACAAATAAAAATAATAACTTCTTGGACTATTGCAGGTTGCAGGTTTTTCGACATTTTCATAAATTATAATAGGTAACTAACTTTTTTTTCAAACCAAAATTATTTCTTAACACAATAAAATAGGTCACGTCCAAATTTAAATCACTTATCTGCCACTATAACCTGATATGATGCATGCAGAATTTGATGAGAAAATTAAGACACTGGCATATACTATACATAAAAACCGCTGTACTCGTATATATGTTCAATTAATTGTTTGTAATAAAGAAGGAGAGAAAAAAAACAAAAAACTTAATATTGAGTGTTATACAATTAAAATATTATTTAACTGATCGCAATTAGTGGTAGGCGCACGAACGTGCAAACGTCTTTATTAAATACAGTATTTTAACTCTAGCCATACATTTATATGCGCACGTCGAGGAGGGTTGTGATTACGGCACTCGCAAACTAAATATTTTCCGCTTAAACAAATTCAAATAATCCAATTAGATCTTCTCGAATCCAAATCGCAACATGTTTAACGGGATTAAAGTATTAAAATTTTACTTTAAATTCAACGCGAACGCAATAATAATACAACTGTATTGATAAAAGAGCTGAGAACAAACTTTATTGTGAATGGACTACTTTGTTTTCATTTTTCTTCTCACCCGTAGAATTATCGTCAACACGTCTCCGCTATTATGTGTTTTGAATTTTACTTTGGTTTGATTTAACATTGCTTCGAGCGAGAAAAAAAATGTTGCTGCGAATACGAACACTTCGACTCGGGGGGGAAAAAAACGTCTATAATGCACAAAACGTTCACGTTTCATTACGGTGTTCATTTGACTGCTGACGTCGCGGTTGAACTTTTGAAAAAGAATACATTCGCCAAAGTATGAGGAACGGCCGGCTCGGGGTGTAATCACTGTTGGCTATTGACAAGTTGATTTCAGCCCAACAAAACACGGAACACTGCTGTAAATTAAAGTAAACCGTTTATGTACCGAAGAAAAAGATTTTCTTTTCGAACGGTTTTTGTCGGTAAGAAAAATCACGTCGACTATCAATCATAATCGGAATAAAAAATACGGGCAAACAGCGACGGATCGGTTTGGTTTTTTCGAATGCCATATAGATAGTTCACATTGAAAGCATACAGTATTAGTTGATGCCTATGGTATAGCGTATACGTTTTATTAGTTTTAAGTTATTTTTATATTAACAAATGAAACGCGTCCATACCAATACTTGTTTTTTTATTATTAGAAATTGCGAAATTTAGAATTCATCTCAATGTTCCTGAATAAAATATTTGATTATTATTTGTTTTAAAAATGTAGCGTCTGATCAGTCAGTTATTTAAAAGAAATACATAGTACATAGTAATATAATATAGATGGATACAATATGCTAGATAACTGTGGTGTAATTTTACAAAGATTTAGTTATAAAAATGAGATAATTTTGTTCTAAAAATGTCAGTAATACATTAATACCTATACAATATTTATTAATAGGCACTAAAAAATAAAAAAGAGCAACATTATTTTTTTTTAAAACCCACAATAAAATTTGAATAATCGTGTTAATGTAATTTACTCTTATTATTAAATAGATTTATAGCAATTTATCACAAGAATTTAAGGCGTAATTTACAGTGGCCTTTGAAATCTAAATTCTAATTACCAATTGAATATAAAAAAATACTAAAGAAAATGTAAGAAATATTTAAAATATGACGTTGACAACCAGTAAGCAACATTAGGATGTAATTTTAGTCTAAAAATAATGGTTAAATTAATAATTTGATATAAATAAGTGATTTACCTGTGATATCCAAGTACAATTGAAAGATTCTTTTAAATGTTTTTAAATGAAAAACGTCGCCTGTGATCTAATAAAGTATTTTTATAAATCGAGAATCTCTTTTTTCGATATTCACCGAAACCATAGGCCCGAGTTTGTTGTACAAGTATAACATTTGAGTATGTCATCCGATGTTATGTCTACCGGAAGTCTTTTCATGGATGTTTCCTCACCTTATAAAACTACAGATATAGTTTGAAGGGTTCATAACACGAAATTTTTGTTAAAAAAGTATTCTAATTTGTTGTCAATCTATAATTATTTTCCTATTTCGATAAATTTGACTTAACGACAAGCAAATACATTTCTTTGAATCATTAAAAAAAAATAAATGACATAAAACCGATTGAAACACAACTTTGGATTACATAATATATTATTAAAATAAATATCGTACACCCAAAATAAATTTCAAATACGTTGATCTAGAGCACTTAGTAATTAAAATCAAAAATTCAACCTAAGGAAAAAAAAAGATTTAAAATATTAAAAACAGCAAAATATTGAAATAAAAATTCGTTTATTTTTTTCTATGCAGTTAAAATCAAATTTGTATATGACATATAGCTTTGTTTAAGTCGAACAGAAAAAAAAACAAATTCCTAAACAATCAGAACTGTTATACATGTATCTAAATTCAGGATTAGCCAATTGGCGTTGTCGGGCGTTGTTGGTGGTTTATTATTCCGTATCGTTCAATTTTGAAACAGTAGACACGTCAGTCGACCGCGGTTAATTTGGAAAAACCACACACCCACCTGCACATACGAATACACGCATACACACAAACACACGAACCGTGAACGCTAAAAATGTATATATTACCTGAACATAATTATCAAAATAATTTATTGTACTGTGCACAACGTTTTCCAATTAATTTGGTTCGTTCGGAGGAGGGGAAAAAATAATTATCAATCGCGGTGCCATATGTGATAGCTATACACACGCGCACGCATATATTTATATTGTTCGTTGCAATAGATTCGTATTTAATTCATCGCGATAAGCTTTGACTTACGCGCCTTCTCGTTGAAGTTTTAATCATTTTCACCTTATTTTTTGTCCGTAAAAATGTTAAAATTTGGGTTTTTTTTTAATATTCAACTTACCGTAAAACCTTTCCTAAATTTTTTTTTTTTTGGCCATTTCAAGGAAGGCTATTTGAAAACAAAATTGTATTCCGTTCATTTTCTGGAATTTTAATGTCACGTAGCCATTAGATTTGGACCAAAACCTTCGGGGTTATTCAAATTTAAAACCGTGTATGAAGAGTTCAAAATTCGAATTTTCTTGAATCATTCGAATTTAAATTCAAAAACTACTATTTCGAATTTTGACTTCGGTTCATCGAAACTCACAGTAAGATAACCGGGATTAAACACCACGGTGAAAAGAGGGTGTTTACATAGGCAAAAATGTTTTATTCACCTCAGGGCACCGTGTGGCACGAAAAAAATTATTGAAAACATAGCGTTTACGGTAGCTCGAACATTAAAAAAAAAAAAAACCAAATTTTAGGAATTTTACGGTCGGAAAATGAGCCCGTACACGCATGTAGGCGAAACGCCGAAAACTGTTGCTGAATGACACGGTGATAATTTGAATAAACAAACGAATATTATGTCGTAGTGTATCGGACGCGTCGCGTACTGGAACAATCTGCGCGTATAATATAACACGTTTTGTACACGCGCCTGCCGTGTTCATTATTATTACGATTATTATTATTGTTATTATTATTATATCTTTTTGATACGTTCGGGTTGAAGCGCGTCTGCAGCGGAGGGCATTAAAATGTCAATATTAAACCTCTGAAACGTGTTTTATTTTTTTTTCATAATCATTGCGCTCAAAGCGTTTGATCATAGCTGCGTGGGTTCGGTGCTCGGATTTCTTCGCGATATTTAAATGTGCGGTGTGCACGTCTATTGGCGTCAAACGGTTTTTTTCGGCCGGGCGCGGCGAACGCGGATTAAATTAATGGAGAGAGAGGGAAAAAAGAAGAAAAAAAATCGCGACGGCAACGACAGTGTACATAATAAATAATCGTCAACTGACCATAATGTTTTGTATTAATATACTTGGGATGAAAACTAACTTTGGATGAAATATTATTGTACGCAATGTTTGCCGCGGCGGCGTCGGAACGATACGTCACGTGCGCCCGTGTACTCTATACCATTGGAAAATCGATAAGTCGCGATTATCTTTTCGATAGGCAAATGACCCCATTCAAAAGCATCGCGCTTTTCTTGCACAAAGACAGCTGCACTCGTCGTACTTTCGTATTCCGTCCATATTTCATTTATTTTCACTACCCTATAAGAATATCTCACCCCCTTCGCGTGTATTTCGCCCCTATTCGCCGTTCTCGTACGTGAATTTATATTATCTATTTTTATTATTTTTTTTTCCACGCCGGATCATACGGAAAGAATACGCGAACGCTGCTCGCGCGGTGATCGGACCGTTTATAATTCAAAATATTCGTACCCATCCCGTATGTGCGCATATTATACCATGTGCGTGTACAGGGTGTCACACCGGGTTTTACACAGACCGATGTCGACGTCTCCTGAGTGAATTGATATAATCAAATTCTATTTTTTTTTTTTTTACGAGCATCCCTAGGTAAAGGCAATTTCGTCGACAGTAATTTGGTATAAATACTCGTACAATTGTACTATTGAAGAAAGTTAAAACATTAACCTTTTATAAATGTCGAAGAACTTAGTATCACTAAATATACATACAACTAACGAAAAATTGTTAAATAATACTTCTTATTTTATCGAATTATAAAATATAAAATAATATAAAGTTTTCGCCTGGAATATAATAATTATATTGTACGTATAAATATTGACGATCGATTTCGTTTTAAAAAAAAAAATGCTATCAAGAATGCTTCAGGCAAGAGCTTTTATTTTTTTATTCCTTATTTTATTCATATTGAAACTAGAGGGCTGTTCGCTACGCTCGCCAACCCTTCCTCGTATTTCGTATTCGAACTACCGTCATATCCGTAAAGACAGATACTTAATGAAATGTTACGTTAAACTATGGTAACCACGGCAAGTTATAAACATGTTATATTATGTTACATTATTATATGTGGAAGAGAAAAACACTCAATACTTTTTTTATGATATAGAGAAATATTACTAGAAATATTTATAATTGATAATAAATTATTTATTCGCCTTGTAATACTTAGTTATTGCACGATTTAATGGTTTTTTATTCATATTTTTTTTCACCCTCATCCGACAAGGAATGCTTCACTCGACGGGACGGTAACTCGCAGCAGTCGCAACCCCGATGTTGTGAGATCACTGCGTTTATCGTAATCGAAAAAGGCGTATGTATAGTGTATACTAGGGTGGTCCCTATCTTATAGATAATGAAAATTTTTTATACATTGTATACTCGAGGCCACGATGTCGCGAAGGAACAGCGCGTAGGTAATTCGTCAAATGATCGATTTTATTTCACAGACGAATGGTACTATATAAACACGAGTATATTGACTACGGCCAAGACGCGTGTGTCCGAAGCACCGGGTTAAACCGCGTTCGGACCTAAACGGCCGGCATTTGCGCACGGAGTGGCACACACGGATTCCTAGTGGTCGTACGGGGTGCCGTTAACGATACTTTAAAAATAAAACTATCTGCAAACGATTGCTGGTACACTATTATTTGTTCTATCCGGTCGAGCGCACGACTCACTTAAAGCACAATATTACTATGGTGCAGTGAAGTGATCGCGTTGAAAAAAACTCTCTAAATTTATCCCGTTATTGCATTAAATGTGTGACAAATTGCGTTTATCGGTGCACCTATTAAGTTTCTATTCATTTATTGTTTCTTTGAGAAAATCGAATAATAATAAGATAAAATATTATACGATTGAAAATCGTACTACCAACAAATATTGTTCACTTTTCGCAAGTTACGGGATCTAGTAAAATATTCCTAAAACTGTGTGGAAATTAATCAGTCACGAAAGCAGTCACGAAATGCTCTAAAAATGCAAACCTTATTTGAATGAATTTGCGTAATGTATTGCAAGCTCGCTGTCAACAATGAGTACAGGGATCTACAGAAATGATGCAAATGCAAACTGCCTTGTTTAATAACGCGCAGCAGTGGTCATTGCACCTGCAAACGTGATGATGCTTCCTTCGCGTACTTACACTGTGGACAGAGTTATTTGTCCCGCAGTACCTACCAATCTATTAGGACGATAATATACGTTTGCCCGTGCTCTAAGGTCGCGTCCCGAAATCGGACCGACAGATCTTTATGTCATCCGTATATTAAGGTATAACTTAATAATTGTACTTTTCATTATTGCATTCGTCGTTCCGTTGATACGTGTACGCGCGCGATATTATTATTCATAATGTTATGCCGGTTGTCAGGCAAAATATCATATACTTGGCAGTTTGAAAACAGTTTTTCAATTAACGTACAACGAGATCGAGAGTTTAACTGTCATATTAATATAAAGCGATCCTCAGAGCATAATTTAATAACTATATAATCAACTGAAAATATTCTATTCCGCTTAATAGCATTTTGATGAGATTCATTCCGGGTAGAAGATATTATAACAATATTGTTCGCGCAAAGTTCAATGCGATATTAATTAATACTTGTGTTTGAGAGTGAAACTTTTAATGGTCATTATATTAACATCCAAAGAAGTTGTTAATGTGAGCCAGCAAGGCTAATGTGTTTCATGTTATTTTTTCCTACGTCAAACCACAAACATATTATAATATTTCCAACAACATATTTGTATAATATTATGAGAATTATTAATATCCAAGAAATCGATATAATCACGTTTATAAGTGCAATTGTATTTGCATAATGTAACATGAAGGTTTATTTGTTCAGGTTTAAATCGACTCGTACGGAAATAGTATTGTTGTCTAAATCGTAATCAAAAGACTAATTATTTAATTCACGTCGTGTACACGTGAAATAAAAAAAATGGACGAAACTCCTAGGTCGCGTGAAATACAGGAACGGGACTTTTTTAAAAAACGATAACTACTGTGTAAAACAGTTCGAATGGATCAGTTCATATTTCTAAAGATGGTCGATTATAGAATAATTAGTAAACAACATTTCTAAATATGATAGGTTTAACTTATAATCGATAATTTCAAGTGTCTATAACATGCTTATATATTAGTAATGATTTGAGTTGCAGCGACAGTCAAAATAACAACCAAATAATTAATATCGTAGACTAATTGGTGTAGTACGTTAAAAAACACTAGGCGCCGCGACGCCGAGATCGGAAATCAGGGATGAATTTTTTTGCAATATTTTCTTAGTTTTTCTCATATATTCGGAAATCTGTAGAGAAATTCTAAAAATGACTGCCGCAACCAATTGGACACCATTTTCTAACAAAAACTTACCGTGATCGTGATAGTCGGAGCACTCCTTATGGACAAAAAATACACACAATCAGAATTTAAAACGACAACAACTTATTATAGCATGTATATAAGTATATATTATTTTTTTGTTAAACGGTTTGCAGAGATGTATACTATGAGTGTCTAAAAATCGACTGAATTGAGTTTTATTTTAATGTTTATTATTCCCCGTGGCGTGAAAAATGTATCAGTCGTATATTCAATTTGGGCGATAATCCGATACCATGAACCAGCGACATCATAACTTACCGTGGTGAAGCCATACACATCTGTTTCTTGTATAACACAACGACGGGCAAAAATAATTATGTGCGTTTTTCTTGTACACGCCGCCGACACGAATCGGATAAAATATATTTCTTTCCGTCGGGTTTTTTTTTTTTTTCTAAATTATTCCTCGCGTATACCGGTACAGTATCGCTCTTAACATTTCTCTTGAGCTATTATTATTGTTATTATTATTACTTTACACTTTTTGTTATTACCGTTATTACCATATTGTATTATCGCTTTCATAATATTCATTTCCGGTGCAAAACACCGCTTCCCGCCGCGCCATGCGAACGATGAATATGATATTGCTCAGTTCTTACAGTGCCCGGAACATCGCGTATCGTATTATTTACATTACGCTTTCCGGTGACCGAGAAACGGAAAATTCGACTTTAAAATTCTCCGCGAAAAAAGCGCGCACCAGACGTCGATGACGTTTGTTCGGCATAGTCCGGCGTAGAATATTCGAGGGGAGGTTCGATCGCCGCCGGTCTATTACGGTGCAAACGAGCAGTCTGAGGAGACCGGTCGCGGGCGGCTGAGCCGAGATATTTCCAAAACTCGCGCTTATGAAGGGTATAAAGGCCGGTGTGCGCGAACCCGCGATTATTGGTTGTCTTACGGTCGTCATAGTTGTATGTTTGTCGATACATATACATTTGTAGGGCTCGGAAATTGTAGGAACTAAAAATGGCAAAATATACACGAAAAAATTGTAAAATTGTAAAATATGCAAAAAGATTGTTTGCGTTCTAAAAAAAAAAAAAAATTATAAATACATAATAAGAAAAATGAAAAATATGCGAAAAAAAATTATAAATTTCTAAAATAAAATAATATGTTAAACTGACTGACATTTGAATTGGAAAAATAGATAGAAAAATGTATTTTTAGTAATTGTAAAGTTAAATACAAAATAAATTACGTTTCATAATACCTGTTAAGTTGTAACATTGTGCCACCAATATTTCCTAAAGATTTTTGATTTAAAATGACCGAAGATTATTTGAATAGAGAAAAATCAATTTTTCTTAGAAAAGATTTTTTAGTTAAAATTTACGAAATATGCAAAATGTACATTTTCAATTTTCAATTTTTACAACTCACCATTATACAGCTCAAATGTTTAGATTGGTCTGCTATTTATATATAAACTCCATTCTTGCGTGATCGACTGGACCACGTTATTTTTAATTTTAATTCACGTAAGTCGCGTTCTGCCGACAGCAGGCCGGGCATTTTTTGTTATTTATTGTTTTGTTTTATCATTATATGTCGTATACAATATACGTTTTTGGAACACAGTCCGTTTTATTTATATTTTGCTTCATCAAGTTTTCAAACCCTATCCGTAACACTCTCGAAGTCTCGACAGTTCCCGGCACGGCAGTGGTCCGAAACGTCATTTTACGTAGCCAAAAGTCAATATTTTAAATTTCTACATGTATGTTATTTTTAAATTAGATAAATATCTATACACTTTATAGAATACTAATACTGAGTTACAACTGTCCAAGTACAAATTTCAATGTACTGTGTAAAGCTTATTAATAAATATTTTCAATACTTTGATACATATTAATTCATCGAATTGTAGTTTATTCTTAAAAAATGTTTTGATGTCGCATACGTATTTTTGTTTTTGTTTCCAACGTAATTTCTATCGAAAAATGTCGGTTATCAGAGTTGTCGCAAAAACCAATATTTTTACAATTTATTAGCTGCGGAATGAGTATCAGTGCATTATTTGGCCGATTTACATCGTTATTACTTCCGAGTGGTAGGTAAACCGTAGTTTCAAGTTGTACTCGGACGGTCGTAACTCAGTATTATCAGTATAGCCCAGAGTGCACGGATGATTGGAAAAAAAAAACCGTAAAAATAGAAATTTAAAAAAATTTACTTTTGGCCGCGTCCAACGACGTTTCGGACCACTAACCACGTGACCACGAGTAGTCGCGGGCACAGGCGTCAACAACGTTTCAACGATATTTCTGAACCGCGGTTTAGCCGGCGCGCGCGAAGGACGAAAAGGACGCGTCCGCCGGCCCGCCGTAAATCATCGCGCCGACTCGGATGGCGCCGCGTCGCTAATTTATTATGGTCACACGTGCGTTTAAGGGCCTCTCGGCTTACGGGCCCTGCGCGCAGGGTACCGCGCCTGCAGATTAGGACGGGATTATGCGCGCGCCGCACGTGTACCGGCGTGTGCGCATTATAATGTCCCGCCGCGGGTAGAAAAAAAAAAAAGAAAAAAAACCACTCACCGGGGAAATCTCGTAGACAAACAAACGTGTAAATAAAATAATACGGTTTTACCCGAATAATGCAAATTGAAAACGCCCCGCCGCCGTCGGTCTTGACGCGGCCCGCGACAACGAACTCGGGTGCACTACGCCGCGTGGCGCGCGATTTCCGAGCGAAAATATCTCGAATAATGATCATTAGGCTGGGGATCTAAACGCCGTCGAAAAGCGATAACGTGCAACAATTGCCAAATTGTACGTTTGAACGCGGAAATGCCGTTTAAAAAAATATTCGCTGAACATTTTTTCTCTTTGACGGAACGTTTTGTTCTGTTCCTCATATTTTATGATTTGCGAAAAAAAAACAGAAGTTATAAAAATTCGAATCGATGCCGCCACGATCGCGATGGTATCGACCGAAATTATCTTTAGATTATAATGCGATGGATTGTTTTAATTTTAATTATGAAGCCACATAACGTACAAATATTCGTTAAAACTAACCGAATGATGATCGAAAAATGTTAACAAGCGGCCCGATAAAAATAGATAAAATATCTAAAAATTAAAAATAAAAGATTCACCTTTAAACAATCGGTTACATGCCTAACATTTTGTACTTTGGCAGCATTGTCTACGATCACCTAATAAAGTATGCATTTTGCGTTGAAATCCGGGCTCTTATAATAATATCCTGGGTAAGCGCGTACGGTAAACGCTGCGGTGCAAGACGTTAAAATTGATAAGCGTTTAGCGGACGAACCGCATGAACTGTAGCAGCTTTTTTACGTGAAAATGTATAATAAATATAGTATGTATTGATGTACCGCTGCATTGCTAAACTTTGTAAATTTATTTTTTTGATTTTTTCTAATCACCGATTGGATAAACACAAAAATATTTATCAACCATATTATATCTGTTTCCGATTTAATTCAATTTTAATTAAACCATGAAAGGCATATAAGTATTTCACGTAATTTATGTGTGCATCGTTCAAAAAAATAAAAAGTTCTGACTGATTGATACATAATCACCGCATATCCTAAACCATGGTAGCTAGTGATTTCAAATTTTCAGGATATGTTTGTACCATGGTCTAGCCGAGCAATAAATAAAAATGTTGAAAAATTTAAATTTAAATTGGCAAAAAACGTAAAAAATATCCATGATTTTTTTTAATAAAAAAAAATATATTTGTTGATTCATGGGTACCCTTGGTAACACGAAAAAAAAGAGAATGCAATACAATGACCTAATGGACCACTACCTCTAATGTAATAATAATATGTGACGTTTTCATAACACCAATAAATTTATTAATATTTTGCACTGGAGTTCGTTTCAAACATTTTATATTTGATGAAAATTTGGGGAAAAATATTGGGAAAACATTATTTGGGAAAAATGGACTGGAAAAACTTTCCTGCAATCATCATATCGCACGGTTCAAAATCTCTTTATACTATACACTCTGCACACCCGCACGTGCATACTACATAATACTGTATCAAAACGTTACGTGTTATATAAATATGTCAAGTTATGTATCGTTGTACTTCTAGAGAAAATACAGTGTAGAATATATGTTTGCTTACCTACGTGTATTAATTCCCCAAAGGTGGGCAAAGCGAGACCCGCTGGTTTTCGTCGTATAAGTACGTATATGAAATATATAACATAAAAATGTATAACACGTTTACAAATATATTACAGAAATGATAACATTGAAAATCACAATTATAATACATTAATATTTTATTCTTATTGCTTAAAAACATATAAATCTGTAAATACTCAAACAATAAGTTACTATTAATAGTAAGGTGATAATCATCAGAAAGAAACGCAAGACGATTTATCGGTTCTCAGGGCAGGTGACGTAAAATAACCCTAAAACTAGGAAATTTCGAAACTCGATACACAAAACAAATTGGCATTTAGCAGCGGACCGAACAGGTTACGCCTAGCTTATTACCAAGTCTTTAGAAATATTTTTAATTACCTCTTAAAATTAAAAAGCTGATATGGTAGAAATTGAAAATAAGACTGCTGAGGTGTATCCAAAATAATTAGAAGTACGAGGGACGCGTTTACATAATCAGACTTCACCTCGTGAAGGTTAAGCCGAGGAGTAATCTTCATAATAAATGATTGGAACCGCTCGAAAAGAGGTCCGCCGAAGACAGTACCGAATCATCTGAGATATTATCGAGGCTCTGTAGACTATAATTAACCTGGTCGAATGCCTTTACGAGACCTAGGTACGTCTACGGTATGCTACCTACACACCGGGATCGCTATTAAATAATAAAATTAATTATCAGAAAACCCGTCGGGGGGCCAACGCGCTTTACTCGATGATATAATATAATGGACCGAGTAAAGTAAGGGCACATCCTATTTGACTCCGAAATAGCAGTTATGGGGGGTACGTCGTGGGAGCAGTATACCGCTGAAGTATTTATACAATGCGTAACGCACGTATATCGCTGGACGAAACTGATTTGGAGATCCGGAGCACAATTTATTAACAGCGTTATTCTACCTAATTTCTAATACTAACCTAACTAGCTTCAAACCGTTAAAATTATAATACAACGCCCTCCGGTATTCGGTTGGAAGCAGATAAATTTTCAAAACTTGCTTTGGTTTTTGTTCGCAGGACGACAAATATTTCACAGAACTTTGTGCTGTATGTTTAATGCTATATTCATTATTGTATCGCGTAGCTCACGATAGACATCACAGTACTATTATCAACGATAGTTCTCTGCATCTTGCCGGTCATTCAAAACTCATCCGATCGTATAGAATTCATTTCAATGAAATTATATTATTGATCCTTAAAATGTATAAAACGTTATTTTAAAGTTCATGATGTGTCGTAAATAAATACGCCGTTTAAAACGAAACTACTGGTCTTGATGGAGTATCCAAGTTGATTTAATTTTTGTTGGAAAACTTCTCAACGCACTTACGTCGTGAATCAATGACCTATAATATAGGTTAATATTATTTTCATGTTCTCGATAGAGTTATTATAATTATTACGCGCTGTAAATATGAAATATCAATAGTTAGATACGAGTTGAGAAATAAAAACGGTGTAGAATAATATCGTAAGAAACGTAGGTGAAATTTATTGCACGGCTTCGACCGTTAAAATCTGACTAGAAAAGTGAAAGACTATCATTCGGCGTGGTTATTATATGTTCTACATCAAAATAAATACCGCAAAATATCGTGGGAAAAACTCAATACCTTGTCTCATGTTCTGTTTACATAATATAATAACATTTACAGTTTATCAATATCTTTATTTTTCTTTAAAACGTGGTGATAATTCTCGATTTGAATTATATATTGAAGATTATAATATTAAAATGTTATTACACGTATTAATTACAGTTTTTAAGGTAATATTATTTAATATTCTCGTATACGTCCTTAAATTATTAATCCAATTAAAATCGCTTTTAGAATTGCTTGTTTTTCTCGAGAGTAATTTACAGAGCAAATTGATGGTAAAAAAAAACCGTTTTATTAAAGGAAATTAATGAATACTTATAAAAAAAAAAACAAATTCAACATAAATAATATTAAATTTATTCATGATTTATTTGGAGTATCATAAGTAAATATACTCTTTGATTATAAGTTTATCTATCTCTTAAAAGTAATGATGCATATATTTATAAAAAATTTAACTTATAAATGAGATTAAGTGTGTACAAATAATATGCAAGTACAAGAAGTTATCGAATGGTTTTTTTATAACTTTTAAAACTAAGGATTAATATTGTCACACTTTTACGAAGACGTACTCGTAACTATTTACGTTTAAAACGAATTACAGTCAATTTGATTTTATGTTTAAACAAATAATATTTTATGATAATTATTCAGCGTATCATCTTTTCAAAACATTCAAAAAAATATATGAGTTAGACCGATAACTATATATTCAACATTAAAATATCTTCACGTTGACTGGAAAAAAAATCAGTAATGGACAATAATGTTTTTGATGAATCGGAATTTCAATTATGTACAAGGTCGTTATTTTATCTATCAATTGTTTATTCGAGATCTAGTAAGAATCTTTTTTTAACACTACTAAATTATTTGCGTTCGGCATCTATGGAGCTTAAAATGTCTTAAATTAAAGGTGTTCGTTAAAATATAATGAATACAATTTGAATTAGATTTGCATACCTTTTGAACATGGTTTTTTTATCCAAAATAATGTTGGATATAAAGCGCATATTATATAATATGTAAAATATAATATTATCAGTAAATATATAGGAAATAAGTTTAAACCTTGAAACAACATCAGCATTATAAGATATTGTTTTATTTTTTTTTGTAAAATTCTATCAACAATTTGAAAATACAACAGGATTAAAAATCAATATTATTTTTGACAGTGCACGATGAATCATGAACAAATATTTGATACATTTAACTTTGATTGAATTATTGTTATTAGATATTAAATTTGTTAATTTTGTTTTGATTATATTTACAGATTTGCCGAAAGATGGTCCGTATATCACTGGTGATAAGTCTATTTACCAGTTCGGCGACTCGATCAATTTGAACTGTACGTCGGCTAAATCTTATCCAGCATCCAGCCTTAATTGGTTCATAAACAATATTTCGGTACTTATGGTCTTACGTATACAAATATAAAAATAAAACATATTTATTTCTCTAAGAACAGTATATAAGCTTATAATATTATCTATACTTTTGCATGCGACTAATGGTATATTTGGAGTTTTTAAATCAGCATTTTGTCCTATACTCTTGCTCGGTAAAAATGTACCATAATGTTGGTCGTGTCTATTGGCTGTAGATTTGAAATTGTACATGCGTACAAGGCGAGTCAGATAAACGTGAAACATTGTGTCGTTTGTAGTAGGGTGTTTTTAATAATAATAATTTACCGTCGACTTGATTCAGTTTAAACACTTGAGAAAAAAAACTACTTAATAATAAAATGATTGTATTAACCAAGGAAATGCGTTATTAACTATCACTTCCACCGTTTGATCTAATTCATCGTCACTTTTTAACGTTTATCATGACGGATAACGGACGAAGAGTCTTAAACGATTAATTTTTATTCCGAAGATTTGTTGACGGTTAACGGGAGTTTTTTTCCTTATTTCAATTTCCATCTTGAATCATGTTCTTAATGAATACACTCGGCTACGTGGTAAACATCAGTAATTAGTAGTTGTTGATTCCGTTTATTAATTTATGTATTTGTACGATTTTAAATTGTAGTTTTCTTACGATTTGCATGCGTCTGCACAAGAGGTAAAAATACTCTGGACGCGTTCAGTTCAAATGTTTACCGAAAAAAAATAAATAATAAATAAATAAACAAGCACAAAGTATCGTCGTAATTGTAAAATAAAATAAAATAAAAATAAATATCTGTACGTTTATAAATAAATTATGGCTGGGACGTGTACGAGGGGTGATATGGGGAACCGATTCCCCCGTGGGCTATTTTTTTTGAAATATTTAAAATATAATTGTGAATATTTCTAAAAAAAAAAATGAAGTTTTCGGTATCATCCTCAAAACTCCAAATGAGTGATTCACTTTTCGATTTCAGAGAAGTTAACGGTAGATATACCGGTGCACACGGTACCTCGTACCGATAACGACTTCTGAGAAGCGAGTGTTTACATGACGTGTATTCCAATACTTAAAATTTCAAAATGAATGTCTCAGTGTAAAAATTTGGTTTGCGTTGTCCTCTTCTGTGTAGCCCGTGCTTACACACAACTATATTGTAAAGCATCTATAAACTATATACAACGAGAGAAGCAACAATAAAGCACAATGTTTGTCGTCAGCGACGGAGTCGTGGAAAAAATCATTGTTGCTTTGCTACAAATTGTACCCGTACGTTTTGTACTTTAACACAAATGCGTTGTTCGATGGGGTTATGAACTTCGAAACGTATACTTCGTTACGTACAATTTATGACTATCATAAAATTTACAATAACCACGTGTAGACCTACACGACTGGCGACTGCACAAACACAGGTGTAACTATAGGTGTTACCATTACATGTGTCCCTTATATTTTTTAGGACATCATTAAAATCATAGATCTATTTTTCAGTGCTCGAGGGTCGGCATTTTTTTTATACTCATCGCCCTCCTCGAACAAAAATTATTTTGTATACGCCACGGGAACGATGGGGTTCCGGCGCGTACAACAAGCCCGCACGGGTACGTCACTAGGCCCCGGGACCGCGGGCGTTTCATGCGTTCGTTTTGTTGCCGATATGAAAATATAGCCAGTTCGGGCGATAGTGTAATGTTTCACGGTCATAAATGTCCATACGAGGGTGGTTTTTTTCAACCAAAACCGGCGGCGAAACGCACGACCGTGTGTACAGATACCATCTTATCTCACCCATATATATATATTTATATATAGCGCGGGAGCACACCGGAACGAAATTACATAATTCACCGGCTGCGTAACTCCTACTTTGCGCCGCCGCCCACCGACACGATTTTTTTTTTCTTTTAAAACTTCACTTTTTGTTCACCCGTAAATCCAATCGACTGCGCCGAACGAAACGTACAAAAGTCATAACCTCAGATTAGGTAGCTACGGTATGTGGTAACATACGGCGGTACATGATTTGAAATAAGAGTACACCAATCGCGTTCCAATCGCAGCGCGGTCAACTACGAACTGGCCGACTGCATGTTTACCGGTCCACGACGTTTTGGCGCCGCGGTTTTAAAACCATCGACGGGGATGAACGATCGAGTGAGATGATCGGTCGAAATCCAAATCGTAACCATTAAAACGAACAAAGGTCGCAAGATCGTTGTCCAAACATTACGGTCTGTTGCTTCCCGTGTGAAACGACGGCCGCGACTTATACCCCATCCGATCCAAGACCCTGTGCGCGGGGCAACCTTCATCCGATCGGTCGGCTACGACCGCAGGAAGCCCCGGGTGAACTTGTGCGCATTGAACCGTACAGCCACCGGCCGGTGCTGAGCGGGTTCCGAGCTGGGACTTGGATCGTTTCTCCGACCGGAAGACAGCGGAAAAAATAAGCGTCAGCAAGAGCCCGCTATACGAGGAGTGATGTGGGGAGCGGATTCCCCCGTGGGATATTTTTTTTGAAATGCTTAAATGATAATTGTTGTTAATATTTCTAAAAAAAAAAAATGAAGTCTTCGGTATCATCCTGCAAACTCAAAATGAGTAATTCACTTTTCGATTTCAAAGAAAGCAATGGAAGATATACCGGGGCACGTGGAAACTCGTACCGATAACGACTTCTGAGAAGCGAGTGTTTGTATAACGTGTATTCCAATACTTCAAATTTCAAAACTAATGTCTCAGTGCAAGCATTTGGTGTGCGTTGTCCTTGTCTGTGTAACCCGTGTTTCCACACATCTATATTGTAAAGCATCCTTAAATGATATACAACGAGACGAGCTATAATAAAGCACAATGTTTGTCGTCAGCGACGGATTCTTGGGAATATATGGTACCCATACGCTTAGTACTTGAACAAAAACTCGTAGTTTAATGGGGTTATAATAAATTAATAAATAAAAAGTTATAATTATTACAAAATTTACAAAAACCACATGTAGACCAACACGACTGGCGACTGCATAAACACAAGTGGAACTAGGAAAAGAAAAATCACCAAATACTTGATAAAGGTTATCATAGTTTTAATTTGAACGACATTTTTGCGCAACTTTAAAGTCACATGGTGTCAATGACTTGGACACGGACGAAAAAATTATTTAATCTTGGTCGTCTTGGTTTGTATAAATCTTTGCGGTCGATGATAATATCTATTATTTTATATAAAAAAAGTGATAAATACTTAATACACAATGAAATATCAGATTTCCTTGAAGTCTTTACTGATATCAACTTTGAAATCTAACAATTTACTGCCCGGAAATGAGTTGAAAAGAAAAATATTTAGTTAAATAAATTCATTTGAAGTACCTATACGCGTTTTAAGCTCGCTTTTGTTAACCTTAAATAAAAATGCGTTTTATTTATACTCATGAACATTTTTTACAATTGCCAATTTGTTAAAAACATAACAAATAAACTACCGCGGTACGCCGAAAGTTTGTATACATTTTGTTAAAAGCTTTATGATTTAAGATTTTAAGATATATATTCTTAAGTTTCCCATGAATTATTGATAGAACAAAGAAAAGATAAAATCAATATTCTTTTGTACATGGTAAATATGTTTTTTTTTCCTGTACTCATCCCTTTTAAAGATGGTACGATATATTTTTTGTCTTACTTTTGAAACCTTAGTTGCATTATGGAAATATAAATATCGCAGCATCTAGATAAAAGGGAGCTTTTAAGTATTAGTTATATCTAGTATCAAATTTATTTTATTCTATTTCACGGTTAGGCTTGTAAAAGATAACTTTATGCGGTAAACTTTATTGATGGAAACAATGATAGAATACGTAATATCTTCTTCATGTTTCTTCTGAAAAGACGAACTTATACATGACCTGAATAGGTTTTACGAATTACCGTTAAATATAAAATATTTGATTTAATGTTTATACATTATGACTTTCAATATTATTAAATGTTGTACAATTTTAATGGTTTTATGGTAAATTTCAAGTAAAATGAAAATATTTTGTAAATATTAAAAATAATTTCCTATGTCATTTCTTATGAAATAAAATACACAAATAAATCTTTAAACAATTTGGACACGGAGTGTTAAAATATATCCAACATTTTAAAAATGTATGATAAAATTGATTAAAATAGTAAAAATATTTAAATTTTTAGAATCCTTATATAAAATAATTTTATGCTTTAAAGCAAGATTTATTAAATTTATGAAATATGTACCACAAGAGTACAAGACCAATGTATATTTTACTTTTTGTTTTACCTACAGCTTAAAATATAATTCAGTTTTTATAAGGTTTCATTAAATTTTTTGAACAAGACAATTTTAAATATACATATTGCCGGGACTTTAAACGTAGTAAAAATAGTATATTATGGAACTCAACTAGCTGAAAAATAATATTAACTCGTTAATTTATTTAGTAATTTAGATTTTGATCCTTAAATAAGACCAAATAAAACATAATGTTCATTAAAAATTAAAGTAAAACCTTTCGTGTTCAGACTCGAGAAAATGAAACAGCGAGAGAACATAATTATTCCGGTTACATAGAATCTAAAAGAAAAATATTTTCGTATATTAAATTTAATCGTTAAAATTGTTAGAAAAACGAGAAGTTACGTAACTATTTATATTAAACTTGTTTTGAAATTAACTATTTTAAGTTTCCAAGTTGTTCTTTGTAATTTAATCCATAACATTTGGTTGTTATCCTGAAAAAAAAAAAACTATTAGTTTAATGTAAAAACTTTTATTCGGGCTTGTAACATTAAATAAATATAGTCCAAAAAGTTGTTGTCAATAAATAAATAATTAATTATTAAAATATTCTCGAGATTAAAAAAATAAGTATCCTACGACAAGAACCTATGTCAAATTCGTAACATACACAATATAATACCGAATAACGGAGTCTTCGTTGAGTTCCTCGAAATCATATATAGTAATTAATCACTCAAGATTTTAACTCGATATGCCTACGCGATCGCGGTAACAATGTAATTATCACTATTATCGTGTTGTTCCGCGTACAACGCGGATTCGAATTGAATTCAGATTTGAATAGCTACAACATTTCCCTATAATAAATGCGCGAAACCCGAGTAAATTACGTTCGCGTTGATTATGCGTTCAATGATCGTGTTCGTGATTGTTTTATCTGTTCGAAACGGTGCGCACAAATGGGCCACAAATGGTGAAAATAATAACTCCGAAAAACGGTTTAAATTTGTCTTACACAAGTCTGTAATAATATTTCGTTTACCGGTCGGACCCGAAGAGTAGGTATTTTGGTTTTCGTTTTAAACATGATTCATCGGAACACGCGGGCTCGGCGTGATATAAATCGAATCCAACGTCGCACGTTCACGCGTTGGAAGCTTACAGCATTTATGTAAGAGAAATAACGTGGTTATTTTCGTTTTTTTTTTTGTTGCCGCGTAAACCATGATTGAGCTCGAACGTTTTAAATGTGCGCGAAGTAAAAATACACGTACGGCACGTAAAAACAATAGTATGGGGAGCATTTTTTTACATTTAAGATTCTGAGTGAAACGAGGTATGTTTTGTTTTTATCATGATGGTGTGTCTGAGTACACTATTTGGTCCAGAAGGAACGCTCCAATCATAACGGTAGTAAAAGTTTTTTGTAAGGACACGATTTATATAGTTAGTACTTTGAGCAATAATTTTTTTAAATTTCCTTACAGTTTTTCGGGTAATTTCGCGGACAAAAAATTACAAATAACTTTCATACAAGATACGGGCTCCGATCTCAGCGCCTCTTAGTATTTTGTCACATACTATTCCATTAGACTACGGTTATAGTTATTTGGTTGTTATTTTAGATTTCGTAACTACTCGAAAAATGTAATGGTTTCTAATATTATATAGTAGCCTTTAATATACATTTTATAATATTCGAAATACTTTAATGGGATTTACGATATTTTGTAGGCAGTTGAAAATATGTCTGATTAATAGAAAAACTTACCTTATTAAGTAATTTGCTTTTACCATATGATACAGAAGTCGGCAACCTTTTTGGTGTCAAGGGTCGACAAATAAAATTAATTTTTTCACCGTTCACTACTCAAATATACCTTATTTTATTTGAATTAAAGGTTATTAACATATCAAATTGAATCCATTAGTGTTCATCACTTATTGGTTTATCAAAGTTTCTGAAAATTTGTAATAATACGGTAATAAATACCAAATAAAAGTTAATGTGATTTTTTAATTTGAATTGCATCAACCAATTTATTGATTATGGAAATTCTGAATACAGCACTTAAGTGATTATCGGTATCGTATTTGCTCTTTCGATACTTCATCATAGTGAAAAAGATTACTAACAATTTCTAAACATGTTTCCGAAGAAGGTGAATTATTTTTTTAGCAAAATATTTTTGTTTTTCAGGTATATTGGATTCGAAAAGAACACCATCCCTGTACTTGACACAACTAAGGATTTTCGTCAGTTTTTTTTTTTATGTGATAGCACTCGTGCAGCGATTTTTTCTAGGCTTATCTCACATTACCGCGCGTGCACACTGCTAACGAAACGACCTCGGGCGCCAAACCTGTTGTACACGTAAATTCTCACAAGACGCGGCCGGTATCGGTAATTCTGATTTTCTTTTGCCCTCCCCCCCCCCACTAAGCCTGTACGGTGGACGAACGCGTATACATTTCCGTGTTTAATTCCTGCCGGTACGTCGTCGTTTATACGAGTACGTTCGGTATTCAATGAATCGCCCTCCGAATAGAGAGACAGTGGGAAAGAGAGAGAGCGGAGACTCTATCAACGCACACGAGTCGTGTATACATAGAGCTCGCGTATTTCCGCAAGACCCGACGTATTTAAGTGGACGTATTTATTTGTACGATAAGGTGTACGTAAACAGTGACTTATTGAACGCAAACACAATTAAAAAGCGCTGTTTATATTGTGCGTTATAGATCGCGGCGCACTCGGATTCCGAGCCGCCGCCGTCACCAAACAATGTTACCGTCGAATACCTAAATATAATGCTGCCGGCCGTTAACTCAAAACGCGTAACATTGTTGTTATCACGCGCTGTTGATGTAATTAATTCGAAACCCCGTTTAATCGATTCGCCGTTCGCGAGGTACACAATATACTTCGTATCAATCGAATTCGAAAAACTGCAATATTAATGACGCCCGAATGCTATTACACTGTACCCTATATACGTGTCGCAGTGTCACGCTACTGTAACGTATACCTCGTGGGCGTTCCTCCGACGACTGGTGACTTTATTTTTATATTTTATACACATAGGTATACTATATACTCTCTGTCTCTCTCTCTCTCTCTCTCTCTCTCTCTCTCGCAAACGTAGAGCTTTATCGAAACTTTTTATTCAATCAATCCATACGCCCGCCGGTTCATATCACTTCGTGTTTTGTTATATTGAAAAGAGAAAAATGATCATTCAATTTTGGACAGTATAATTACGTACAAGATATTGTCACTCGGTGGATTTTAATCGGACTCCCACTGGGCCACGGCCCCGATATTCAATAAATCTTTTCGACGAGTTTTTAATTTAAAAAGCCACTTTTCACAAATAAATTATTAAATTATTAAATAAAGAATAGGAGTGTACGCGTTGACTTCAATCCTATAGTTACTTATAAATCACAAATGCATGTCTCATTCGTCCATCTATATCGGATATAACGTCTCCCGTCTGCAGTATTAACCTTTTGCGTTGAATGAAAATCCATTTCATCACCTTTGTTGCGTAATCCTCTCGGGTCTTAAGACACTTGCATAACGGATGAATTCAGGTCTGCTGGACTTTACAAATATCTCAGAAGCTTAAAATATATACGTTCTTATTGGCTGAGAGCTTTCTTGACGGTCACTACGTAATAAACTGCTCTCGCCTACGAACGTAATATATCATTTGATCAATTTTTCGATTCCAACAATAATGAAATAACTTACAACAAATTATATCTAATATTCCATGGTTTTTTACTAAAACAAATAACATTTTTAAAATTTTCCGTTGGCCTTGTCAACTGTATCATATAATCTCTTTTTAAATTGCTTATAGTACTTATTTTTTGAGTACACTTATATATGGTTCTGAATTATTTCTGATCGTGATCTCTGTTAACTTTTGACGATTATATAAAATTCAATTTTTCGGTCGATGAATAATACTTGGCTTATACGCATAGGTCAACGATATTCAAAATTTTTGTTGTATCCGAGTATTGTTAGATACATAATATGTGATTATACTGCATTGCATTGGATCCAAGCATTAATTGTCGGATCGCTTTGTCGTCGTTAATACGACAAGAAATTCAGTAATTTTAATATTGCTGTTCGACGTGATTCACAGTATTATTTGTCTCTGTTTTCAAAAATGTTAACCAGATTGAGTACCGAATACGGTCTTCAGTGGGTAAAAACATATCGCACATGAGTAGATCCCGTATTCGACCCTCGAAGCTATAGTGTCATTTCATTTGAATACCATAAGTCCATAACATTTGTGGTAGTCAAAGTGAGAAAGGAAAATTAATGTTAACTAGTCAGGCTCAGTGGACAAAACATTCGAATACCGCAATGTTGTTGCAGTCTTCACAGCAGTCAAACCGAAACGTGCATGTTTCAAGAAGACTACGATAATAGTTACGATTTGAATTGTTACGGAAACGAAACGTCGAAATAATATTTCGATAGCAAGCCGTGCGGAATAGTTACGCGCGCAAACGTTAATGATTGTCGAGGACCAATTAAAGCCACGTGTGCATCACAGCGAGCGATCATATAAGGGACGAACTAGCCGATTTATTTGCCATTGATGGTTTCCATTTATTCAGGGTGCCTCACTTTTTGCACCGACCGAATGGCTGCGTGGAACGGCTCTAAGCGCTCGGCAAAAAAAAAAAAAAAATGTAAACAAATAAATAACTCGAGAATTTCTTAACGAGGTTGTCTTTTGCATAATGGCGTTTAAAATATGATGTGCCGGTGAAAAGGATTATTACACGCAAGCTTCATGCACGCATTTCGGTCACGCTGTGGCTTTTTTTTTCTTTTTGTCGTGTAAGGGGGTGCCCCTTGCCGAAATCCGGTGTATGAACCGTAATTATACAGCCGGGCTGCAATAAGGGTTGAAAGGAATTTGAATTTTCATCACCGCAGGCGAATAACTTATATTATATATACTATTCCCTACCCCCACTGCCGCTGCTGCCGACTCACCCTTAACCACCCCCCCCCCCCGGTAGAAAGTTTGCCCGCTAAATCGAATCCATAAGCTAAAACCTAACGATCATTTACCATGATTTTCAACTTGGAGTATATACGCGTTTACCCACGCAGCACTTATAAATAATTCTAACCGGACCGTATAATTTTCGGCAAATTTCTTTTTTTTTTCTTTAAACTCTAATTACATTTCGTCATTTAAAATGTACGCGCATTTTA
Source organism: Periphyllus acericola (assembly GCA_949715065.1). NCBI lineage: Eukaryota > Metazoa > Arthropoda > Insecta > Hemiptera > Aphididae > Periphyllus > Periphyllus acericola. The sequence continues at coordinate 36,834,286 of OX454267.1, read as the reverse complement.
AAAGCCCGTGCCGAAAGTCCATACCTGCAGTGTACGATATTATGAACACACAGACACATATACTGTACGTTTACTCGGTCGGAGAACACTCAGAACGAACAGGAAATAAATATTTTTTCGTTTGATGTCCAAACGAGATTCGTCAATTATTCAGCAGTCTCTTTTCGGTAAGCGTCTTGGTTTATTCATTTCAAGTTACGATCGAGGTGTCCGAGTACGCGATTTGCAGAGCGCCCGCGTTCATTATATCGCAAAATCGACGAGTACGATTTTACCGTGAAACGCGTACTCGACCGCGCTCGTCGGCAGAATGTTTTTCGAATATTATATTTTTCGAAACATCAAACGGTCCGTAATCTTTCACGACGTTAATATTATGATGATGTTTTTTTATAACTTCATTGGAAAACAGAAAAAAGAATCCGGAAAGACAATGATTTATTTATGAGGAGCGCGCGTGGGATTTAAAAACAATTTCATCAATACGAACGATAACGATGACTGAAATCCGAACACTGTAATTAAATTAAAATCTTGAAACCTGGATCCCGTTGAAAATTATTGTTGGAAATGAAAAAAAAAAAAAAACCCTCAAACTCAAACTGTACACTATACGTTATTTGTTCTGCATAATGTTTCGACTGCAGTGGCGCTCCGCTGGAAACCAATTTCGCGAGTACTACGAGCAGCACATTTTCGGCGCGTGCAATATAATATAATATATTCCACTCGAAACATTATTGCGAACCGTAACAGAAGCTCTCTCAGAAGCTTTTCAGCGTCCGTCTTTCCGCGCGACGCGGCGAACAAACTTTCGGGACGACGACGTCTCGGACATGATATCGTTAGGTTTTTTAAAACGTATTTTTTTTTTTTTTTTCATTTTCTGATAATCAATTCGTTTTTATCGTCATAACGATATTCCCGCGGAACATTTGAAAACATTATACGTCGCATACTCTGCAGTACGCACGGTGGCGGTCCACTCGTATTATACGTGTACGCGCGCGTTCCTTCGAACCCCGGGGGCTGTACCGCCCCGCGCAGGGTCATTTCCGCTGACAAATAATTCTGGCGGGAAATTGCTTTTAAACGTGTAACGTTATATTTACATGATGGTTATGGCCTGTAGAACGGTCTTAACGCACGGGACCGGCGGGAAGGGGGGGGAGAGACATCGGCCATTAGGATTTAAAGCAACACATTCGTTTTTATTCGTATTTTCATTTGGCACCGATTTCCACGCGATACCATTTCGCGTCGCGATTGCGGGATCCTTTTCTTCTTTCTTAATAAAAGTAATGACATCCAAGACAGCGTCCCGGTACAATCAAAGCCGTTCAGACTTTAGAACGAATGCGGACGAACACGTTCCGTACGTACAATACGACTCCAACTTCAGCTACACGTTACTACACAATCATCTCGAAACGGGGAAAAAAATATGTATAATAATGTCGTCAACAAACGAGGTCCGTCACCCCGCCACGTCATCATTTCGACGAAAACAATTTCACCGAGCTGTGCAGTACACTATCTGTTACCACTCCAAAATATTTTGCAATCTATCACCTTGAGCCCTGCCCCTAAACAGCATTTTCCTAGGGCGGTGTCGCGGTGACGGACCCCGAAAAACGGCCGATGCACTTATACGAAACGTAAAGCGAGTCGATGATATTGCAATTTACGAAGGTAAACCAGTAACCTATGCTACGGAATGGATTTTAAACAAATAATTTTCGATTTATTCATAAAGTTCATAAAGTCAAATCGGGCCAACTCTCGGGGTTTTTTTTTTAGTTTCAGTTTTGAAAAAGACACATACATTGAACTCTGCTATATCATTGTTGTTTTGACACACCCAATAACCTTTCATCGGTTATTATGTAATTTCAATTAACCTAAGAGGTTTATTGACATCGACAGTTTATATCATATATATATATATATATAAATATATCGGATCACCAAACATTTTTCATTCCGAAAGCACCGAACTATTTAATCGGATTTGATAATATTTTATCCGTTCGCTAATAACGTTTCAGGTATAAATACTAAACAAATAAGTGTACGCCTCACGCACGTACATCAAGCATATTCTTTTGTTTTTATTGTTATTTTCTGATGCACATGAAAATATTTGTGAACGATATTCGTCCGACGATATGACGTGTAATATTATATTAATTTAATTGTATTTTCTAGTACACATGGTAAAACCGTATAATATCAATACAACCGCCCTAAATCGTATACGTTTTAATAACATAGAGTCATGCAACGTTCACCACAACTGCAGAGTTGTTGTTTTTGTGGTCGAAATGAAAAAATATACTGCCAATTATTTTATCATCACGTATAGACGTATTTATGTCGAAGTACAATTGTTATTTCAAATAGGAAATAGTCAAAACAACTTTAAGCACATAATATCGTATTCTGTAATCAACGAAACGATGGATTGGTAATTTAACACGTCTGCGCATACGCGTAGTATACAGTTCTCAAGGAACGAACGTTGTTTTTTCCGCGTGAAAAGTAATTAGTTTCTTATTACCTACCTTATAAAGAATGGAAACCGTTCGAGGTTATAAGACGGTACGTCGGGGGTACGTTTTTACTCCATAAGCAAAACATGTTTTTATACGTAAGGGTGAAAATGTGAATAACGATTCTCGCATGACGTTCGCATAACGCGTGTACACGCATTTATATGATATAGCTAGAAACCTCCGCTTGCACGCGTATGATATAAATTTTTTTATTTATTTTTTATTCTCTTATTCACCATTGTAAGTGTGCTCATACGTGCGTGCTTGTGTTACAGGCGAGAGAAGAATCTTTGAAGAGGTACCCGGCGCAAAAACACCCTCGAGGGCTTGTGACGACGACCCTGGGGTTGCATTTACCCTTGGACGCGGAGACCGTGGTGAACGGCGCGGTGAGGGTCAGGTGCGTGGCGGTGCTGTCGCCCGTCTTGTGGACCAGTGACGACGAAAAAGTGCTGCCCAGACAAGATAAAAGAGAAGCACTCCTGCTCGGTAATAATAATAATAATAATAGTAATAATAGCCATGAGAATAAAAATAACGATAATGACAACCATTCCCTGAAAACATTATAGTAACGTCGATACATAAAAAAAAAAAACTATAGCTGCGTATCGGAAACAATAATTACATTATGTTGTTACGCGTTAAAAAATCAGCGCTGCGCCGCGTCGTCGTCGTATACAGCGGCGGCGTTCCGGGTTTCGAGGCAGAAAAACAATTATTGCCGCGGATACGCAGGATTATTTATTTCTTACGGTCTGAGGCTTATGCTCGGCGGCGGAGATTGCTATTAAAGTATACGATCATAAAACATTAAACGAATTCTTATGCAGTTGCCTCGGATTATCACGAACTTTTTCCCTTTTTTCCTTCTTTTCTCCCCGAGCTAAGAACCGAATATTCATTTTCGTTTTCAGCCACGCCGCAGCAGTAAAAAAAAAAGCCGTTATGTTCGCGGGTAAGAACGACTGACGAAATGTGCCCCCCCCGCCCTACGTGTGTAGAGGTTTAACGTTGCGGCGGCGTAAAATCAAAAGACCGTTGTTTTGTAAACATTTGAGCGCGTATCCTGCAATAATTATTATACACGACGACTAACGGCTGATGTTGATGTTTCAGTTACAGGATCTTCCAGCAAATGTCATTCCAGCACAGTCATCGTGTTCCTATTTTCGTTACTGATACAAGTTTTTATTTAAAAAAAAAAGAAACGACATTTACAACCGATAAAAAAAAGTATATATATATATATATAACTATCATATCAAAATTATTGTACTCTAATATTTTAAGGTTTTGAAAAATGTATTTTGTCTGTATATTGGATTATATTAGTTTTAGCAAACTCCCCATGTATAATATGTATTATTATATATGGATAAAAGTGTACTATTTGTGTTAAATAAGAGTTTTTTTTTTTTTTTATTAATTTTAATGCCTAGTTTGTTAATTAATGTTTATTGTATGATTAAATCATTTGTGCAAAAAGAAAAAAGAGAACTAAATAATGTTTCCCGAACAAATATTTTTTAAGTTCATAAATCATAACTGTATTATATAAAGTGCGTATGTAAAAATCAATACCTATAATGAAATGATTCTCTGACTATAGCTTAATATTTTTTAATACATAATAAAATGTGTGTATTCGAGTCTACTTGAAATCATTAAACGGTTATATTATTATTACTTATATGAATATATATATGTATATGAATATCTTATATCGAGAATGCATTCAAAGTCTGAACGAGCCATAAATTGTGCATAGCATAAACACACGAGTGTTTTGGTTTTGGTAATTTTTGAACAATCTCCAGTGCGCATAGGTTGATATGAGATTTGTCTACAAGCGCTATCAGATTGTTTCGTCGAACAAATAACGCCTTATTAGGGGTGGGGTGTAATTACGTGAACTGTATTATGCGTATCGTGTGACTATAATTAAAAGTATCGTTCCTTATTGTCATACACATCTGCGTCCAGCTCAACGGTCGTGAAAATCTAACCGCGAGCAAACATTATTTTCATCGCGTTCGTTTCCTCCGTTTTCCCTTACGCACTACAACCGCTACGCTTCCGGGTCGAAGATGTAGCTGTGCTCCGGCCCCTCACGAAATTAATAGCCTACACATCCCAACAGTCGTGCCGTAATATTTTATTTTTAATACAGACACTTTGATCGGAGGAAAAAAAAGGTACAAATCATCTCACCTAAATTAATCAACGTGTCGGCGCAACTCGTGTCGGACTAATAGGTGTACTGCAGCGCGCGTGTAGTGTCTCGAGTTTTCCGAGAAGGGACCGACGTTTCCCGCGAAACAGATACGTGGATCGTGAACCATATCCGGGTTGTCGAATTAGTTTTTAGGCTCACGGACCGGACAGTCTCGGTTGGTCGATAACTCGTTTCGCAGAACGATAATACTTCGTCTTAACACCCGCACGCGCACACACGGTTCTGCGGCTTGAGGTGGCCACTAAACACTTAACATTGATTTCGCGTCACCCGTTTCACGAGCGATTAATACCATACAGTTATCGTTACAGCAATGATCGTACGTTTGAACACAATTGTTTTTATGATTATCGCGCACAACACGCCGTACCCGTGAAGACGAACGCAGGATGGGAAGGAAACGGTTTCGGTTGCGCGTATACTTAAAACGCTCTCGGTTTTACTTACACGATTTCAGCCGTTGACGAAAAGAGGTGAACAGATTAGCAAAACGAACCGTTATTATTCGAAAAGTGTAATCTATTTTTATTTGTTGCGTTCTATGGTGTACATTTTTTACGCGACCCGTAGATCGCGCTTTTTTTTTTAAAAGATATTCAAAGGTCACGCTTCTATGGCTGAAAAAATGGCAAGCGAGGTTTCTCCGCCTCGACAACAGTATCAAAAGGAGTAACATTATACGTGAGTACTTATGCTCAAAAAATGTTATCTCCGACTGCTCAGTGTTAAACAGGAGATATCCGATTTCGGTGAACAGTATAAGGGTTGAATACAAGTGCAATTTTCTATAGCACTCCGACGTATACTGTATGCAATATTTTTCATTTTTCAGCACACACGTTCGAACACTAAAGGACGAAATTTGAAACATATACAAATGCAATAAAAAAAAAGGTCATGAATTGAAACCTACTATTTTTTTACTTCAATATTTGAACCGCAATATCTTAAATCAATATTATTACTACGATCTTAAAATTAATCTTGACGTAACAACTAACTATCGATTAAACAATTATTAATAAGATGAAATAGCATACATTGTAGTAATGTAGTCATTATCCGTGTCCTGAACGATAGTATTACAATTTTTCCGAACTAAGAAATTGTTTTAGATTTTTTGAGTACAAAATTAGACAATGTGACAATGTGATAATTTAAAATTAATTTATGACTGACCAAAACTTTCCCTATCCCGGCGCGTTCGAGAGTAGTGCCGGGGCGAAAATTATACGCATATACGTGCGTGCTAGTAGTACAATTATCATGGTTCTGAGATACTTGAGTGAGAATTCCGAAAAACGCAAATGGTGAGAAAAAAAAACGATAAAACAATAATCTACCCCCTTTGGACGATACACCGCTTTATGGTGTACTTAAATCGCGGTGAAACTAGTTGGTCGATTGTCCCTGTCGGTATTTCGGCTGTCGGTCAATTGTCCTGTCGATCGAACGGCTGTCGATCAATTGACCTGGACCAGTGTTATGCACGTGCGATACGTCTGTTTACTCACGTGCGCAATTAAATTATTATTGCGCTTATTTTAATATCTTGTATGATTACACCACGCCACACCGATCGATAAAATCTTCGTGGGTTATTAGAAATCGTTCGAAGCCTATTTGTGCCCACACGTATTCTAAGAAAAAACAATTATTTCGTTACGTTAAATACATAAATCATAGTACACTTACCGTTCCCATTTTACCATGCCATTGTGGACTTGTGCACTATTTCAGAGACTATATTCTTTAGGTTTTTCGGAAATTTAATCTTATAAACGTATTTTGCCGGTTTTTTTCTTCACAAAACTTTTTCGGCTAGAGTTTTTCTAAGTACACACGAATAAGTGCCAAAATATGTTACTTCGACTTTGGAGATACCAAACACCGAAGCTTTCAGAATATTATAGTAGGTATCAAATTTGTTAGTCAAATTATTTTAAGAAATTTAAAAGCTATTTATATATTTATTTGAATAAAAAAAAACTGTGATCCGAGATAATTATTCCTCGGATTCGATATATTTTTGTTGTTTTTCGTTTTCATCAAAAAAGTAAATACATTTTATCGAACCTGTTATATTCGATTCGTTGAGCGGTTTGTCAAGAATATATTATGTAAATTTAAATTTTCTTTTGATTTAATATAGTGACTATATAAGACGTATTTATATTTATAAAAATTAATAAAATTACTATTAGTTACACTAATTAGACACTGAGGAAATATTCTGAAAAACGATTTTTAATTAATATCTCGATAGACTAAAGATAATATATTATGTTGTTTATAATTGAATTTGCGATACGAATAAATTGGTTAAATAATGAGTTTAAGATTATCTAAATATTGGAAAGCGAACGATGAAAATTATAGTTCCAATGTGAATGCACGGATATCGTTTTGCAGTTCCGTGGTGGAACGGTCTGCCGCAGTCACTCTTCAGTGCTGCAGTTAAGCGCCACCCGGCACTGCTAGCAGTAGGATGGGTGACCACATGACTCTAGCGACGTTGTCCATGCCTACTCAAATACGCTACCTACGTGTTCAACCCCCTACTGTAAACCTAAACAATTAACTAACCTACAAACAAAAATCCAAATGGAGGGCTAATGGCCTTAGTTGCCGGGTCCTCCTTAAACAAATAGATCAGTAGAAAAAAATGGGTAAATTTAGAGACAGTCAGTAAAAACTGTTCGAAACATCATTAAATACACGTTCATAGTACGATGTATATGTGCGAGATAATATTTTTTTTTCTTTTACTGAATATTTACAATCTATACATATTTTGTGCGATAAGTAAATGAGATGATAACATAAAAATACTTAACAATAACTATCTTCGTGTGTATACAATATAAATAACGTGGAATTTAAATAATAAGTTTTTACGATAATAATTTACCTAATGGCATTCCAAGGCTTAAACAGCTTCTGACTGCATTAATTGTGTACAACAGATTAATTCATTAGCGAAAAAGCGGGATGAAACGCGTCTTATGATTGAAATTTCTCCGATGAATATAAGATTTTTTCCTTTTTTTTGGTCCTCCTTTCAATACGTTTAAAATGAAGGCTCGTAGCAGAAATCGAATACTTACGAATATAGATGATACAACGAACCTTTTGAAATCATACGGATATATTTTGTCTTTCTTTGCGGAAGATAAACGTTAATTTTCTCTTGCGAACCGTTCGCTAACTATAATACCGTTTCGGAACGCCTACATTTTAGACATTTTATAATCGCTTACGATACGTTTTGGGTGTTCAGCAGTAGGATTACCATGTAATTTTCTAATGACAACCCGCTAAAACGGTCAAAAAAATAACCTAAAAAATTTGCATTCGACAATAACGGTTACGCATGAAAAAAAACCACCGAATCAATACGGGACGGACTTGAAAAAAGGGTACAACATTGAAATACGGAACGAGTCGGTATGACGCGAGACGTACGTGGACGGCCTGATATCATGTAACGGCGCGGCGCGGGTACATCGGATTGATCGGGTGGGCGATCATAAAAAGCGCCGAAATAATAATTTAACAATTTGCCGCCGGTGTGTTATTCCGTTTCGCGTCCGATTGGTCGTCTGATTTGGTACCGGTGAGCCGTGCGTGTGTCCCGCGAATAAAAAATATATACGTTGCCCCGCGTCCCCTGAATGTTACATGATTTGGTTACTGTCGGAGACGCGGAAATTATATACCAGTATATACGTTGTGTCCGGCCGGAAGTATCACTCCGAAACAATTTACCGCGGCGGCGGCTGCGCATTTATATACGTACGTAGCATATATTGTGTGTGTATATATATATATGGGAGAATCCGCGGCCGGAATAAAACAGACCTGTCCGCTGGGATTGGCCGAATTCGTTATTAAAGGGGATTGAGAGATACCGGGCAACATCGCGTTTTACTGGTGCCCACCCGTTAAATTGCAAACAAACGGCCGACCGCCGCGCACGGACGTACGGCGGACTTGCAAGACGTACGCGTTTTATTCGATTCTTTTTCTCGTGCTGCGACCCGCAGATACCGAACGTTGGCCGAAAACAAACCGTCTTCTCCCACCCCCATGTCCATCCCCTACCCGACCGCTCGGCCGATCACGGTCCGTTTTGCCGACCGCGTCTAAGCCGAAAACACTCTATGATATGTAGGTATGCGGGCGAACGCGGTGAAAATAATAATAATAATTGCCGTCGCCGTGTGAAAACTCACCCGCCACATATTATAACGCGTACAATATTATTATCACAACCCGGGGCGTATTTATGGGGGCGGCTAAGCCGGACGCAACCCCCTTCCCACGGAACAACAGCATGGAGTGTTGTTGAAAAATAACAGTGTTTGCACTTCACTGAGTACGCCGATGGAATTGTAACAGAGAAACATATTATTAACTTGATTCATATAATATTTTTGTGCCATGACTTTATATTGAGAAGCTTTTTTGTGACAGATTATGTTTTTAGAAGTATTAAAGTAAATTAGATCATCATCAATATCATAAGGTCTTGGCCTTCAGACTTACTATTGAATTCTAAATTATATTGTCTCCGTTTTGAGTACACAGATCTATACTAGCACGTTTATAATGCGATACTAATTTTGTGTTTTGAAGTCGCCGAGCCAAGTTCAATTATTATCCAAACATTTTCGTCTAAAGTTTAAAATCTTAGCTAACAAAAAAATATCACAACTTTTAGAGCTGTTGCTTTTTTGTGCTTGGCGTTTTTTACATACAAATTGTGTTTTGTTTAGGACTTTGGTATGTACCGATATAATAAATGCACCGAATCTCCCCGGGAAATGGTGCCTTTTTGCGGATTAACCACACATCGTATATAGGTACAATCACGTTGCGTACTGTCGGTGTTGTTATTATGTTTTCGACAACCCGCCGCAGTAGTACAAGGGTTTTCTTACGAATCGAGTTTAGGCATTGCGCGTGGATAAACGACTTGCCGTGATCGGGTGCACGTGGACAGGAGAGATAGGTGTACATTATTTGCATCGTGCAATAGTGATAATGTCGTATTGCAATTGCGACAAGTGATCCCTTAGACGATTATACGTTACACGGAAACGGTTCGCAGATTACCATTGGTTCTTATGACGCACGAGCGTAATCATCCCCTTTATTTTTTCACAACGCAAGATTTCAGCGCGATCCTTCGGCGAAGCGTTTGGTCGCGCACTTTGTACTGTCTGTTGTTTGATTTGAGAACTGTGGACACGGACACACTGTAAGGTAACGATGATGTGGTGAGCATATTTTGTTAATTTGATGAAAAAGGTCGACACTATTTTTATCACGACTTTGATCGACTCTTTTGGCCAACCGATCAGTATGAATTCGGCGAAATTCAGGAGCATATGAACATTTTAATAAACAACAAAGAAAATACCGTTACTTCTTAGAAATGGTTGTGTATTTTTGGTTTTTACCTTTTAATTACATAAATATTCGTTGAAAATGTTCAACAATAGTCAAGAGGTAGTAAACGGAAGTTTATAAACTTGTAAGTTTTATTGGTGATAGTGAATAGTTATAAATTATTGGATTACCTAATAATTTTTATTTCATGTAATGTATGTATTAAATGTATGAAATAATAGTAAAAACAATATCCGAAAATAGTAAAAACTATCGATGAATTTCGTTTTTTTAAGTTGACCGTACATAGTTTGTACTACAAATACGCATGACTCTATTCTAGACGTTACCGAACATTTTACAGTTCGACCAATTTTGGAAATAATTTTAAGATTTTCGGGCTGTAAATTTGTCATTCACATGCTTTATTCATTAGACTTTTGCACTTATGTTAAAACTAAATTTGGACGTCAACGAAAAGTAATACAAATATAAAAAAGAAACACTGAAAATACTGTACTGTGTACTGTAATAACTGTACACGTTTAATAAATATTTTTTTTTTTTTTACCTTTATTTAAAATGAATGTGGATTTTGCAGTAATCAAGTGTTAAATATTCAATATTATAAAAAAAATATATATATATTTTTAAATTCAAGGACCCATTCTTTAGAAAACTCTGCCCCATACGATTATATGATTAGAATACTTTTAGCCTTTATAACTTAAAGGGAAAATGTTTTCTTTTTCATTGTTACGAATCACTTATCATTTATTAATAATTCATTAATTATTGATTATATATCCATTATCCACATATTGATTACAGCCCAAAATACATTCTTCAATTTCTAAATGTTCGTTATTTCCCCAACCGTGTAGACCAGTGGTGGGCAAACTTTTTTAATGGGGGGCAACAAAGTTTAAGAAATTCTTGAGGAGGGCCAGAGTTATAGAAAAAATACATTTTATGTTAAATTTTTTAATCATAATACTATAAAAACACTACAAAATTACACTAAAATGTTACAAATTACTTGTTACCATAAATAATAATTAATTTAACTTTTATTCGAAGGCCCAACCATGGTAGACGTGTGAGACATATGGAATTGTTTTCCTAAATTAAAATTATAATGTAAAAAAATTAAATTTATAAATTGTAAGAAATGCTGGAAAACTTCTGAGACCATAATTTGGGGGCCATATACTATACATGTCGATGGACCCTTGGCGGGCCGGATTAAATTCTTTCGCGGGCCGGAGTTGGCCCGCGGGCCGTACTTTGCCCATCACTGGTGTAGACTGTAGAGGTACTCATAATGTATCTATACGAGATGTTGTATTATTCATTATTATCCATCGTTACTGATAAAAGGATGGAATTTCAAGCTCTATAAATTATATTTTCGGAAAAATTCAAAATGTCTTATGAATGTTTTAGGGTTCTGCCATAGAACAGCCTCCCTCCTCATGTTATTTAACGTCATGAATCCATGGCGTAATCATTTTCAAACCACATTAGATTATTGCATCTACTATTGTTACACATTGTACATTTTAATATTTTAATATTAAAAAAAAATCAAACTTATGAATGTCAAGGCACTTCTATTATGACTGTTTACATAAATAATAATATATTGCTTGAAAATGTATAGCAATAGAATTATTAACGATAGTGATTATTATTATGTTTAGACACACATTTAGAGCAAGTTAAAGAAAACGAATTGAACTTGAATAAAATCCTTTGTTACTTTATTTCAAGAAAAGGCAATACTTAAAAATCGTATTAATTTACTGCTTCATTTCCTCGAATTAAGTTCAACATGCTCAGAAAACAATTATCAGACGTTCTCAATTTCTCGTACAAAAGTTAATTTTACCTATTTTACAAATCGCTATTTTATATTCTAATATTTTGATTAATTTTTGTAAAAAACATTGCGAGAGATGATAACGGAAATGCGTTAAAATTCAGTCCCTAATTAAAGTGCTTTGACGACGAATACGACGATACAAATAAATGAACTGTGTTTTTTTTTATGCGTGACATTTTCTATTTTGTTTAACAATTCGTACGAGCTTGAGCACACCGACACAAACTCAAGACTTCACTTCCTCCACGCGGCAAGACGATCTTTTCTCGATATTGTTATTTTTTATCGAAAGCCCTGCGTGCACTGGAAAGTTTCTTGAGTCACTTTTACAATAAAAAAGCTGTTATCCGAAATTAAAAAAAACCCCTTTTATTGTGAAACCAATATAGAGTTTCAGACCGTCGGCCGGAACGTAAAAAAGGTTTATTTGCGGATACGCGGTCATGAAAATGATTATTATTATTATATTTTAGGTTTAATATTATATAAAACGAATACGTGTATATTTGGTATACGCATACCATGCCCTTAAACGAATACTAATTTATGAAGGGTAGGGAAACGATATTCGATATAACTGCGAGTTATTAAAAGAACAAAAAAAAAGACATGCGGGGAAGTCACACAGTTACAATGCATTAGGGGTGGTAGGTATAACCACCACCATCTGTTTCACTCTCTCATTATGATAATATACAGTTATTGTTTGAGCTGACCGATAAAAATCAATATACACTATACAGGGTGATTCGGACAATAGATGTATAATAAACGTAGGTATATTTAATAGTGAACCGACCACATTTTTTTTTTACTTCCGGTTTCATAGCGGAAAAAAAGAAAACGCAAATAATATGATTTAACAAAATTTATCGCCGTTTTTCATTCGCCGCGGTTTTAAATGGATTTTAAATAAACTGCAGTTTTTACGCGTGTACCCACAACGGAAAAAACCATTAGTGTATATTTACACTTTCGGCGTGTTTTAACGTTCGCTCATAACGTTAATTATATATTTATTAAAAACATAATGGTAAAGAATTTTAATAAGCCGTAACACTTCATTAATTATTCATAGGCAAACTTCACAACAATGCCTAGGACCCATGATTTCCTTACTATTCGTTTGCGTGTATGCATACGGTATAATATGTACTTACGCGTACTTAATGAAACCAGAAAACTGAAGAAGTAACAAAGTTGTGATAATTTCCCTCGGTAATCATGGGAATATTTTCACACATCGCGATACGGGAGTAATTTAAATTTACATATACCAGAACACCCACTCGCGCGCCCATATACATATACATGTATTTTGTATTGTGTCACATCAAAATTGTTTGAAAAGAATGTATAACGCTGAGGGGGGGGGGATACAAGTAAACGTACCAAACTTAACTTTGAACAGCCATCACGTGAGTTATAAGCCGTTATTAATTAAGTTTCACGGGTAATAAATTGCGAGTTCTGTAGTTTTATAGTAAAAAAAAAAAAAGTTTTCCTTACCATCTTGTCGAACCTTCACACACCTAAACCTATCACGGAGCACGGCGTAAAATGATATAATCACCGACGGTAATTGAAATTCCCTGGAAGCACTGAAAATTTAACGATTTATCCTCGGTTTTTCATTTTCTCCAGTGTAAAATAAAAATATACGAAAACATGTATAATACACGTGTAAGATAGAAATTAGAAAGCATAATTTCTTTTTCATTTCTCGATGTTTTTCCTCTGCCTTGCCCCCGCCTCATCATCGCCGAAACCCCTTACCTTTAACTTATTATCGTCACGTATATTTTCAAAGTTTCGCGAGATATAAAGAAAAAAATACACATAGTAAAAAAAAAAAGGGAGGGAAAAAAGTTTTTTTTTTACCACCGTAAAAGTTGCAGGTGTATAAATAAACGAAATAAAAAACCACTGTTATGGTCGTGCTGCCGTCGCCACCGCCGTCGTACGCGTTCAGGATAGAGAGACGGTAGTGGCGCACCAGGATACGAGTACACGTAAACGTGCAGACACACTCGCGCGCCCGCAGGGTGAAGAACGGGGCACGGAGCCCTGGCGTCGTGCGCGGAGGGGTCGTCCGGGGTCGCGAGGAGTGCGGGTAGGCAAGGAAAAGATTTACAGTCGTTATTCATTAGCACGCCGGCGTCAAAAGTTGGCAACAATTACAACGGTGGCACCCCTACGTGCAAAGGCGGACGTCGGTTGTGTCGGGGCGAGGGCGTAAAGGCTGGCGCTCTCGGTTCGGGACGTCGTAACTCAAAGGTCCCGCGTGTAATTCGACCTGTATAAATCCGTGCGCGCGAATGTGCGTGAGTACGTGCGCCTGTGCGAGTGTGTGTAAGCTTGTGTGTGCGTGTTTGTGTGTATGTGTGTGTGTGTAGGGCAGTGTGTGTATGCGTATATGAGTGTGTGTGTGCGTGTGTGTGTGTGTGGGCGTGTGTGTGTTAGGCAATGGGCTAGGTACAGGCGCGGGTGTGAGGCGCTAATGCGGATAAGAAAAAGTGCGTGTGTGCGTGTGAGGGCCCGTGCGCGTATGTACGGAGACAACTCGGTCTGTCTGCGCGCCCACCCGTGCATATCGGAGTAAGAACACGATACTGCTGCAGTTGGTCTCGGCCTCTACATGACCCAGTAGCGTACACAATATAATCGGCAGACGTGAAAATATTATCACTCGCGCAACACGCCTTCCCGTGGTGTTGACGTGCGCTCGTCATGATATAAAACGCATAAAGCTCGAAAGCTTCGAGGACCGATGCAACAGGCTACGGGTGAGCGTTTTTCCGTTTTCGTGTTATCTTGTAGACATACTCAGTGGATTTCACGGTACATAATGCACACGCTGGATAGAGCCATAGGCTATACCGCTCGTAGTCGGTGCGTGTGGCATAGTAGTCTACCAGACAAAAGTCTCTTGAAATCACGGGATGAGGAGTTACTGTCCAATTGCTTTATACTGTGAACGCGTGAGCGCAGCGAAGACATTTGGTACAATCTCTAAGCTTCACGGTTATGTTCCATAGCTCCGTACGAGTGCGTGTGTGATATATATATACAGTGTCCCGCTAGAATTAACACAGAGCAATATCTCCGGTGTTAATCATATTCGGTTTTTTTTATGAGTATCCTTGGACAATGGAAATATTGTTGACAATAGTGTGACGAACATTAGTATAGTATTAAAGAGTTTAAAATATTAACTTTTTATTTTATGACTTTTACAAATTTCGAAGTAAGTCATTTAATAGAGCTCATTTCTTTTAAATTGTTGACGGTTGAATTTTCAATTTTCATTTTATTTTTGATTTTTTATAATTTTTCCAGCTTATAAGAATGATCTACTTACACGATTTAAAATAATACTATCATTATCAGCACACCTTATCGAAAAAATGACAAGGTGATAATTATGTACATTATTTCTTTGAAAAGTAAAAAATTTTACTAAAATTCATGAATCCAATGAAAACTGAAAGTTATACCGTCAACACTTTCACAACAATAAGCCCTATAATAGGCTGTCTTCGAAATGTATGAAAGTTATAAAATAAAATATTTAATTTATAACTTCTTTAACAATACACTGATGTTTACTAAACTGTTGTCAACAAAACTGACTTTGGCCAGGGATGCTCATAAAGAAAACAGAATTTGATTATTTCTATAACCACGTTGGGACACATATTTATAGGGATTCCACGCAAAGTGCACTACTAACTGCTAACTGCTAACTTGCCTTGCCACGACCCGATGATAACGTATATTATCCTATGAGCTATGAACGGAATGAAATCGATTTGTTTTCATGCGATGCACGCGATGATCGAGGAAGACAGGATCAAAATATATGACGTTGAAGCGTAAAAAACAAGAGTACTGCGGCGGCAGTTTTTCAAGTAATTACAGAAAACGTGGTCATTCCCCAAATGAAGCCAAAGATACGGCCGAGTTCCATTGGCAGTAATTATACATTAAAACGCACGCATAACCTTATATCACGTTTCGCAGTTATCTCTGCCGAACATTCAAATGGTGACATTATGATGGAGCTTCAGTAATGGCTGATATGTAAAAAGATAAAATGTCTCTATTACAATTGCCACCATCGTCGCCACATATTGCGTAATATTATATTCGTACGTGATCCACCTTTCCATTTTTGAACCCGAATCCAAGAACAGTTTGTAAATCATCTACGCAATACTCACCACTACGGTTATAAGACTCAGATTTTATAAGAAAAATAGCGGAAAATAAACTTTTCCGTTGGTTGTTTAGTTATTAATTATTACTGGTTTCCAAGCATGCCATCAACTATGTATGTACAACACACTTTATCGCGATGACGGTACAGTAATCAACGTGCAATCGTTCAACTATTCGAGAGTTGTTGAAAAATTTAAATAAAAACAAACTAAAATCAATCATTTTTTAATAAATTATAAACAATATTAATTAAAGAAACGCAAAATGAAGATATTAAATACCAACTGATTTCCTTCGTGATAAAAGTGACCTATTTAATGATATGCAATAATAATATAAAATGTACAATCGTATAAGTAGCGAAATTAATCAGTAAAAATTCCGTTTGTTTTTTTTTCCCCACTTCGCCGACCAGATTCATTCGGTTGTAATACTCGCTTTGTGTGCTGGACCTAAAGTGAGTCTTACGAGATCGACGTGTACCGTAATTATTATCTCCATCGTGTTTGTCACCGATCGGTTGATAAAAGTTACGCCCAAATGTTGCGGAACAATACAATGATCAGACGCGCGAGACGCTTTTCGACATTCTTCCATTTCCACGATCAGGTCTTCGGCGTGTTCCCGGTAACGGCCCTTTGACATTTACGCACGGCCTCTCCGCAGAGATCCCTCGAAACGCCAGAGGGTCGCGAGTCGCAACTATTGCGCGTTTTCGGCGGCGCGCACTCGGCCGCGCGAATTTTAATCATTCAAAACGTTTGCCGCGGAGCTCGCGAGGCCTTTGCGATCGGAGAAGTCGAGCGGACGCGGCACGAAGATTACGCGCGAGCACAACAACAGCAATAATATTCGTAAAAACCTTGTGGTCGATTCTCGATATTTTTCCCTTTTCGTTTTTTTTGTTCGACAACATAATGTCGACGTCGCACGCTTTGCACAATATACAAACGGTAACGCGAAGGCAGGAGATGGAATAATTTTACCTGCAGGTTTGATAATTATTGTTCCAACTGAAATTCCATTGTGTGTGCGTGTGTGCTTTTTAACCAACTTTTTACTGTCCGAGCACACTTACTATAGGTATTCCGTATATTTTTTTACGGTTTTTTTTTTTTTTTAACAGACAATAAAATAGGTTTACAGTTGTGTTTAACATTTTAATTACGTACTCTTCCGTTTTAGATTTTATATAAAAAAATAAAATAAAATAATAATAAAATAGTTATGTCGCAAACATTTTGATTTTACTCGAAAATAATAACACGGTTAATACGTCATATTTACAACTATATAAAAGCGTGTACCGGGAGGATACAAATATTGAAAAACCTACCCGTATATTAAATATGGATGTAAGCACGCATGACGTATTTTTTATAAATTTTATCGTGTTCTATTCCATTTTTTTTTCTCCCTTTACGCTTTGGAAAATTTTTACCTTCACGTGCAAATATAGACATTCGCATTAAATAGAACGTAAAACAATAAAACATACATCTTCGCGTAAACAATCAAAAAGTAAATATTATTCGACCGTATATTTGTTCGATGCTCACGATTCAATCGCAGTGTACTAGTCTACGGTGCGTGTGTATGTGTGTGTGTGTGGGTTTGGGTGCTCGGGGTTGTTTCGTAGAAGTGCTACACGTGAATATACTCCTATATTTATATCATATGATGAAATATATATTCACCTCGGCCGGCATGAGATACGCACACCGAAAGCGTCTCATTTCAGTTTCACCTAGTGTTATCAATGCGTTATCGGTAAAAACTCTATTGACTTCGTTCCTTACTTAATTACTTTGTTTATTACTTTTACAATATGTAAATCGGTTACTGTATATAACCCGTTTGTTTCTGCAGTCGCACAGTGTTTCAGAAAGTTAATTCGTTCTTTACCTGGCCGCAAAAGGTAAATGTACTACTAAATAGTAATTTATATCACTTTCTATAATCATAAAAAAAAATTAATTTCAGATCATCGAGATACATTGTTTTGCTATCTGGACTCAACACTGGTTGACAAGTAAACATTCATGTTTCATAATCATATAATCTATAGTCGTAAACTCATAACATATATCGTTAGTTTATAAACTGAAAGTGTGTATATAAAAAAAGGATATCAAATATTTCAATTAGGGGGTGTAGAATGAAAAAGGTTTGCAACCACTGATTTAGGGTGATTTAATTCTATTTTTTTGAGTAGTTGATTAAATATAGGTTATACATTTGATTGGTGGATAAATACGGTTTGATCAGTTAATATCAGGTTATAAAGTTTATAATATAAACCCGTAAGATGCGTTTTATAGTTGTATTGTGTGTACATGGTTTTTAATAATTACAGATAAATTGTTCGTGGATATAGTACTATAATGATTACTATGTTTCTTCGAAAATAACGAACACAGTAATGGAATGATGTATGTTTTTAGATTTTTAACTAATATTTGTTTGTTAAATATAAATGTATGTACGTCTAGTAATTGAAATATTAGAAAATATAATATTCTAAAATATTTAACGTGGAAACATTTACGTCCGATTGAATAAACTTTCTATAACACTGTTAATAATCAGCCGGACTGCGATATTTAGTCGTAAATATATCCACCTTCCTCCTCCCACGCGATGCCGCGGTAAAATGTAATGTCTACAATATTCGTACGTCACGACACGCGTGCACCACGTTCGACCGACTACAGAATTTCAGATGTAATTTCGAAACGGGCAAGCGTGCGTCGACTGGAGACCGTTGGACTATATATTATCAGACGAGCGCGCGTTGGCTTCACATCCGACTCGTATTCGAAGCGGAAACATAAAACTGTTCCGGTGCGATGACGACATACATATTTCATCGGTAAAATCGAATCCCGTTGATCGGGTCGGAAATCGATACACGCGTGTAAAATAAGATCATCGGTGCGTATATTGTTATTATAATACGGGTACCGATACACCGAAGTAGTTGTACAATGTTTAAAAGCTCGTTATCGATTGTGGACATTGCATTTAAGACTTTACTACGTCGGTTTCGCTTGTTGTAAAATCAACATTACTCGGACGATTACTCGTTACATTTTTCAATTATTTCCCAATATTTCTCACGGTTCCTAGTTTTAATTCCGATTGCATATCTCACGTCGTGCTAATTTCACGTTAATAACATGGTGCATTCGTTTTAAGTTTTTGATTCGAGTCCATCATATTTTTACGATGACAAACTACGAGCTGATGTCACTCGGTTCATTATTTTTTTTAAAAATTTTTCCATTTTTCTCTACTGACTGATTTCATTCGAAACGAATAGATATACCCACAACCCAGCAACGGAACTCGTAATATGATTACATTTTTTAGCACTTTGAAATAAATAAATAAACTAAAAATAAAAATAAATTAATAAACAATAAATATACTAAACTAAAAACAAAACTTCAAATTTATAAATCCTTAATCAAGCCTATGTGACCTACAGCCTTCAACTTTGGGGTAATGCAAAAAAAACTAATTTAAATAAAATTCAAACTGTTCAAAATAAAAGTCTACGCAAAGTCACTAATGCCCCACCTCATATTTCTAATCAAACTCTCCATTCCGATCTAAAAATAAAAACCATTAAAGAAGAATTCAAAACTTACTTCAACAGATACCATGCTAGACTATTCTCACATCCAAACTCCCTTATATCTAACATATCCTCGCTCTCAATTCCTGGTAATCCCCTAAGACGTTTAAAAAGAAAATGGTGCAGAGATTTACTGAGCTAAAAAAATCTTAAATTTTAAAATAAAACTAATCAACTGGTGGTGTCACCACTGGGTGACTTCTTCCTTCAAATTTTCATATCATATTCTATTAGCACATATTCTTATTTTACCTAAGGGTACAGATAGTATATATCTTATAAAAATAAAATAAAGATGTTCAAAATGTTTTTCAATAACATTCATTTATATACCCAACGCAGTTCTCGATCAATAACTGAAAAAAATAAATATCGCCCACCTATAGGTGAAAAAGTTGCCGGCTCCTGCTTTAAGCAGTCAACCGACAATACCATTTTCGCCTTGCGTAGCGTGCGCGTCACGATTTTTAAACATCGATCATATATTCGAGCATGCTCGTAATTGTGTTATAAAATAACTCAAATATTTAAGTTTTCGTTTGTTTCCCGAATTCGACTGTTGATCACTACCCGTGCGTGGAACAATTCCAGAGCTGTTTTAAAAAAAAACACTCCGCGCCCGTTGTTTTATTGAGAACGTTTTCGAGCGTTTACCACTATAGATTGGCCTTGTGTACAGGAATAACATAATACTATATAACAGGGGTGACCAGCGAGAAGATACTCGCGAGCCACCAAATATATTAATTAATATGGAAGAGCCAAAATGTAAAAAAAAAAGGTCATATTATTATATAATTTATATATATATAATATGATATTGTAAATAAGATATAGATAAGATAAGGTATCGTATTTAATAAAATGTGAAGAATACTATTATAACAATGGTTGTACAATAATAATCTCAAATTAAATTTTATCTTCATAAATAATTAAAAAATTACTCTTTGCGCTCAAAATTTAATATCGATTTTTGGAACAACATATTCTTGCGAGTCTTTATACTCAACCATGAAAATGATTAAATTTAAACATCGATCATTATTAACGGATGATCATTTAACTGAATTATTAAGGACTGCGTTAACAACATATTGTAATGAGGTGACCATCATAAAATGTTAAACCACGCCGTGATACATTAACGGCACTATCGTAAATATAAATTAATTCAATACAGGGTAGACTCTTTTCGGCACATGCACAAACAAGAAACATAAATATAACGGTACTTTCACACCCAGGGCCTTTGTCGGCAAGGGACTCGGGATATATGAAAGCGGTGTCTTTCATAGCCACCGCCTACGTGACCGACGATGAGAGTCGTCACATTAAAAACAAACAAATAGATTTTCAAATGTGTCGCTATCGGTTTCGGGCTGATTCGACCACCCTAAGGTCCCTTACCGACAGTGAGCGTTGGTGTGTGGAAGTCTATATAAGGCCATGGAATGACGGGACACGGCGCCTTGAGCCTCTTTCTTTTCTCAAGTCAACGCCGTACGACGAGGCAGCGTTGGCTAGTTCGGAAGGCAGTCGGCTTATAAATTAACTTCTCGGTATACGGTCTTAACGTCGTGTGTGCACACAGGCTTGACTTCAAGTACAATTCTTGGACGTGATCATCTGACTGTCGATGATAGGAAGTCTGTGCGAGTGCCGAATTGAATCTGCCATTCAGCTACTTCATACACGCAGTATTTTATTCACATCCTACGTCCAATTACAGATAAGGTAAGATTTTAGCGTCACTACTTTTTGCAACACAATTGACCTGGTCCGCTCCGGATTCACGACCGAGCAACTCTCTCGAATCGTATTAACTCATTTAATAAATCGCCCCACAGTGGGCCTATTCCTCTTATTTTTTAGTTATTACAATGTAGTCCTGATTTTAAAAAGCTTACAAGCAAAATAAACATGCAACAAATAAGAAAATATTCAATAAAGAAAAATGATATCAAGAACACTTTAAATTTACAAATTTTTTTTATACACTGTAGTTTAATAAAAAACTATAATTTTTCAAATACATAAATTCATTTTTTCAATTTTTTTGTAAAAATGTTACGATAAGATGCGAGCCGCAAAAGTCTATGACGCGAGCCGCGGTTTGGCCACCCCTGCTATATAATAAGCGTGTTTGACGTTTCGCGAAGTAACGTGGTGGTAACTGCTAAAATTGAAAATTGTTTTGAATTAAATTTTCTAAAACCATTACACGTACATGACAATGACATGCGTTGTAGAACACCTATATCAGTTTCTATACAATTTGTTGTCAGTTGGCAACGTCTTATCATTACCGTCACCAACACCTCGTGAAAACGTTTAACATCATCATTTCATTAGAGTAAATTACCATTAATATGCGCCGAAATCGCTCCACCAATGCACAATATATATATATATAATTAGATGATGGGTATTATATTATTATTGGTGCGTAAGGTGCGTTATACATATATCTGTGTACGACAAGTGACATGAGCTATTATTTAGATCACGCGTTCTACGCAGCGTTTGCTAGAAAAACGTGAGTGCGAATTCCAATTAGATATTTTTTTCCATTTATAACATTGATTTTTAACGTTGTACTTCTTATTTGTAATAAAAAACGAATTTTCACTTACGGCCTATTTCATTTGTCGCGAAAGTTCTAAATAAAAAACCAACCTTATTGAAAACGGTTAAATTATATCGTTTTCTAACAACGTCCTATGTTGGCACAATATTTCGAGAAACTTAACCGCTTTTAATTATATTTACTTCGGAACGCCGCGGGTACGAGAATAACAGCTGTATTATGCAGTCAAGTCGCAACAGCACGAACGTTTGATACATTTTGTGTGTATCGATAAATAATTGATATCGTTTTAAAACACGAAGATTAATCAATAATTACAGTAATTACGACGTTAAAGTTGGTTAAAAAATCAAATTAATACGTTTCGAGCTGTATTTTTATAACTATACACTAGGTAATTCCATAAGTTTTTGTTTAATTCGAGATATAATTTACCACATCAAAGACATTGTTTCCAAAACCAGCTGAATACGGCTTAAAAAATAATTTCTACACAATTGTCATATACGATGTGTCTCCACTGGGATTTAACATAACGTTATCCCCCATGTAATTGGAGATATTCAAATTCTGTTTTTTTCTCATTAGCATCCCTGGACAAATGCAATTTTGTCGACAATAGTTTTGTAAATATACTCGATACGTTTACTATCAAAGAACTTAAAAAATGTAATTTTTATTTTATAAGTTGCATGAAATTCGAAGATAGCAATATTTTAGGGCTTCTTTTTCTGAAAATGTTGACTGGTTCAACTTTCAGCTTTCGAGGGATGGTATTAAATATTTTTTTTAGCTTACAAAGAAATTTTTTTCCGATGAAGGAATGCTGATAATGTGATTAATGTTTAAAATTGTGTAAACTAGAAAATTTATTATAATCAAGAAGCAAATGAAAATTGAAAGTTGGAAATTCAAAGTGTTCAGTCCTATAAAATTGCTATCTTCGAAATTTGTAAAAGTTATAATATGAAAAGTTAATTTTGTAAATGTTTTAATACAACATCTAAATTTTCAATTCCAATGTTGACTAAATACATTTAGTTCCGTTAGTCTAATAAAAAAAAATAATAATAAGATTATCTCTATTATTAACGGATATATCGCTCGGTGTAAATCCCGGTGTGACATCCTGTATTGATTAAAATAAACGCTTACCAAAGTGCTCAGTTTTTGCGAAGATTTGAACAGGTCTTTATAATATTATTATCAGTGTTATGAAACGTAGGCTGGTTTTCGGTAAAAGCAACCTTAGGTACTCAACGGAGGAAAATAATTCATCATATTTCGTGCTAATGCTCATGTTTGAATCTTTTGTTTTTTTATTTCTTATTCCGTGCTGTTATTATATTCTCGGGGAACGAAAAAAAAAAACGTCTTGCATTTTCCATGAATTGTTTATTATATCCCTGCTACTGTCCGTTGTTTATTAAAATAAATGCCTCGTATAATGACTCGGAGGACACTTAAACGAAACCCTATGATTTAAAAACAATTTATGCTTGAAAACTCCAAGGCAGTGAATGTGAATGAGTCATCCATTGTAATGTTCATTTAATATCATTCAAATAGCATAGTTTGCTCAAGCTTCAAATCAATAACTTTTAGTTAACTACACAAAACGCATGTATATACACGTTGCTTGGTCGTTTTCGGATAAGAAATTGTGCGAATGTTGTCGTTTGAGTATTATCAACAGTTAATAATTTCACATAAAAGGCAAAACCATGATATTGTAATATATGTGAGTGCCATAATACCGGACTCCATTTGTAATCCACAAATGTACATCATCACACGTTTCATCATTTTGTAGCCAATAATATCGCAAAAGTTTTCCCAACGATTTTGTACATGACTAATCCACCAAAAGTGAATTGCTTTAATTTTGAAAAAAAGCTTTCATGTTAGTTAACTAAATTTAGTACTGAAAATTGTTGAGTTTTCATGGGTGTACTTGTTGCATGAGTATCGTGTTAGTAATTGTCCAATAATAGTAATACGCTGCTCGGTAATTTGAGAGTCTATATTTTGTTTTTAAAAAATTCAACTGAACAATATTACAAAGTCTACGAAAATAAGCGTCAACATTAATTGAACAATTTGATAAAACACTTTTATATATATGTATTAATTAAGATTCGTCAGTGTATGATATGAAATTGTTCAGTTCCACGTGGCTTATTGTCATTTTTGCGAGTGAATCGTTACGAATCTTAACTGGATCACGTTTTACATTATTCTTTGTTGGTGATTGAAGTTTGGAAATTTGACAACACGTCGAATCAAAACTACCAAGAGCTAAAACATTCAAGTGGGTACTCATTTGTTGTAAAATTATTGAATGTATTTGCACCATCCGAGTCAATTCTAAAACATAAATTAAAGAAAAAACTTTTTAAAGAAAATAAAGTGCACAGTACTGCACACCTTACACCTCAATGACAAACAATAATGACTGTGTAATTGTATGACCGAACCGAAACAATATATTTTGTTTTATTTGTGTATTTGTGATACCACTTTCAATGATTCAGAAATAACATTTACAACTCTAAGATACTCCATCAAGTTATATACTTCAAGTGTCGGAAAACGTAAAAATAAAACGACCAATATTAGGTACACGTGTAATATTAAGTTTTACTCCTAAATAAAAAATGTACGTCTAGTGATGAAATATAATATATTATATACGAACAAAAGGGGTTTCAATATGAAATATGCAAGTGTAAAACGATAATACGTATTCACGTATCCAGAAAATATTGTTTTTTTATTAACTTATTATATTATTATTATAAATCAAACGTATTGACATTGAAACACTATTCCGATATTTTTGACATATGATGTTTCTCAACGGGACGTTATAATATGCTATTCTATATCATTTTGCCGTACATAGTGAAATATAATGGTTTCTATTGCAAGTTCACTATACTTGTTGTTTACCGTTGAGCCTGCATGCAGCAAGGAAACTAATACAACACAAATGTCAAACGTTTGAACAAAAAGGACGTTTATATGATGTTATATGTTTCGTGTCATCGTGGTTTACATTATAACTGGATACATATAATGTGATTAGAAATCATCGTCGTTCTACATTTTCAGCAAATATATTTCCGATTCCTTTACTGATTTAGGAGGTATACATACTCAGTCAGGCATGTCGTTAATGTCACCGCGGCGGCATCGAGTTCCCGAGTTTTGAAATTATTCATACTCGAAATACCTGTGTCGCTTCCAATCAAAAACCTTTAGTACACACTTTACTATACGGTCCCTCTCCTAAACACCTCCTCGAAATAATACTTTGTTCGAAATCGTCCCTTCGAATTTCCGCTGCAAAATAAATCCAGTCCTACGTAGCTACACTCGCGAAGAATGAAAAACAAAAAGTTGAACTGTTGAAATTTTCATAAAAAGAATCTCTATAAAATGGTTATCTTTGAATTTCACAATTTGATTGTACACTTATATACATTATATACGTATTTACCAAACTACTGTCGACAAAATCGCCTTTGCTCAGGGATTCTCATAAAAAACAAGATTTGGTTATCTCTATAGAGATATCGCTCTGAACAAATTCCGGTGGGACACCCTGTTTATACACAGGGTGTCTCACGAACGTTTATTATATTCATGTATTCGTGATACATCCTGTAAATAAATGTATCGCATAAGATAATATCATACTGTTGTTCGGCGTCACGTTTCTTTTGTTTTGATTCCCGTTTAATGAAATGGCGCAGCGCTTAGGTATCTCGTAATGTACATATTAATTATCTTCTAACGTAACTGTTGCAAGCACATGGTGCTCAATGTTTGTAGTCCCGAGATGTAAATACGCGTTTGTCGACAGCTCGATGGAAAAGTAATTACTAATAACAAATGGCAACCATGTACCTGTGCACATTGGGCCCGGTGTTTTTTATTAAATAATCGACAAGCGTCGTCCCGGCACGGTATCCGTTTCGAATAATAATACTACGTTGCGCTACACACGTAAATATCACCGTCCGGAACATACGTATTATACGAGTACTGTTCAAAAATGGCGTACGCGCGACACGGGGCGGTTTTTTCCGCTCTTTCGAAAACCATCGAAACAAAACAAGCACTCCAATAAGTACCATTTGTCTGGGGACCTTTTTTTTTTTTTCTTCTTTCCGGAAGTGGAAAATGTCAGTCCGTATACTATTTCATGCGCAATGCTCGGGCATGAAGGAAATTCAAACAGTACATTGCCACCCCCCCCCACCCCCCCTACTCCCACCCCTCGCACGTCGTTTGAGTATGATAACGAGAACCGCGCTCGTCTCCACGAGCATCACCTCGCGTGTACCCGACGACGTGGTGTTGGGCCTGCCTTTCTTTCCCGCGTGTCTAGGCAAAAAAGTCGTATCCGCCAGCAGACGTTTCACCAGCCACTTCAGTGAACACACCACCCCGCGTTTTGCACAAGTGACGGAGCGCTTTGAAGTGTCCCGGCGACCAACAGAGTAGCATCATAGAACCCTGTGTCTGTGTACGCTAAAGAAAATCTACACGTGTTCAGCTTCGGCCGGCGCGTCGAGTGTGTGTTGAACCGAGCGAGTACGTTTTTCATCTTCTTCGCGCACTCCAAACGTCACATTGTACGCTAACAATATTAAAAGAAAAATAAAACAAAATAAATAATAATAATAATAAATTATCACGCGAATATTCGTATACACGCTTTTCACCGTCAAAGAGAAACATAATATTTTCGTACGTTATTTATTTAAAACGTTCGCGTCGAAATGAAAGGCTATGTAGTGTGACTCGCTGATCCAAGCACAGTGTGAAAACACGTACGGTACTGCGTAATATACTAATTGATTAATTAAAGCATTCTACCAAACCTGTGCGTGCGCCGAGTGACTTTGAAAATATCGCGCTACACTAAGTTGCGAAATACGTAAACGCGTATAATATTGCGCTCAAATGCTGCCGGTAGCTGTAGTACGTAAGGTCCAGGACAGGGATCGGGAACCTGCGGCTCTTTAACATGCAACCTGCGGCTCTTTGGATAGTTATCAATATATCGAGATCCGTAAAATTTATATTATTAACCATTTTTGGATCTACTTACATTTAGGAGCAAACATTTTCAATTATGAACTTTATTAAGAATAAATTAAGCAATCAACTGAATGTTATAACCCTTGATGCTTGTTTGAAGTCGAAAACTACAGATAACTCTCCAGAATTGAATAAGCTGTCCGGAGAAATTCAGTGTCAAAAATCCCATAAATATTAAGTAGATACGTATTTTTGTGTGTTATTGTGCTTAATTAAATAATATTATATTTGTATAAACAATAATAATAACAACGAATTAATGAAATAAAGTTTTTCTATATACTCTAAATTTAAGACGTATTATGTTTTTATTGCTTACAAAAAAAAAAAAGGTTGTTCAAACCTGTGCGGCTCTCTGGATATAATAGTTTTGTAATTTTTTGAAAAAAATAGCTCTTTCCTACGAAAAGGTTCCCGACCCCTGGTCTAGGACGATTGGACGCGGCCGTTTGCTGGATAGCATGCATCCGTTATTAGATTGATATTACGTGGGGAGGATTAACAGCAATAGGAAGGGAAGTGGAATAGCATTATTTCCTCCAGAAATTTGGAAAGCTCGCGAGTGGGTTTTAAACGGGAAAAATCGCACAATCACGTGGTCATGCACACCATCAACGTGTTCATAGAGGGAGTTTTTTATGTGATAATCATTTAGAAGCTGCGAATAGACCCCTAAAAAATTTGAAAATACGTTGATGTTGGTAAAATTTTATTAAAAATCGCCGAAAATTATGAGCAACTAGAAATCATATATTTTTTTAAAGGAATAGCTAAAAACATTTCAATAGTATAATCAACCTATAATAAAAATGTTTTTCATCTTTATTGCTATGATACCCATTTCGTGTACATCATTATGGAAATATTAAACTTTTAAATTATTGATTTACGTTTATGTTTGTATTTTTTCGGCGTCCGAATACCATCTCGCATATTGAAATTTATTTTATTTTGACAATTATTCATTAAAATTATTTATATTTATATTGCTATGATATCCATTTTATATTTATTTATATTTATATTGCTATGATATCCATTTTATATTTTTATTTTTTTTATTACTTTATTTATATTTCCACAATCTGTTACATAGTTTGAACAATAAATGAAATTGATGAAATATATAGCTATGGCGTGAATGACGGATTAAAGATACGTTCCAGTGAAAGCACTTTTACAGTTAAAGATGAGAAAAAAAAAAAAGTGTTAAGTGTTAAACAATGTTAAACAATGTTAGAAAATATCATAAGGAAGGATAAGTGGAAATAGCAAAGGTAGATATAGAAAGAAGAACAAAAGGAGTTAGATTGGTCTAGACTAATAGGTCCCATTTTATATTTATTTATATTTTATTGAAACGTTAAATTGTTATCAATTTACGTTATAGATTTGTTTGAGAAACGTAACTGTCTGCCTCTTTACTATATTTATAAACAAATACATTTTAATTGAAACAATAAGTTTTTAAATAATCGTTTTTCATTTAGATTTACATTTTTTTGGCCTCCAAATGGTCGCGCCCGAATGAATAGAAAAACGCTGAATAGCCGTGTCCATTCGTCCCATTTCGACCTATGCAGACGATAAGTACAATGTTTTCAGTGGGCCGGGCGAACTTTATCACGGTTCTACGACACTATTGTGCGTATATATATATATAGTGATGTTTCGGATTGATTCATTTCGTACGGTTATCGACGGTACATCGTAGACTATAATATGCGCAGGACTTGCTGGACAATAAAATGAGAAAAAAGATGCGCCGATAAATACTGCATATTATATTACTAACCTTTTTCCCAATTATAAAAAAGGTAACATCCACGGTGCGCCGAACAATGCGTTCATAATAGGATTTCAATAACGGTATTCGAACCGGACCGGTAGTTGATAAAAAATTAATAACGTGATCGTGCTCGATTTCATCAACGTTTCACAACTGTCCGGAACGAACTCGCGTGAGCGCGTGGTCCGACGGGCATACACTGTTGCCTCATAATGTTATGTCGTTTAATCTCTCAATTATAGCATTCAATTTCGCTGCGACGACGTCAAATAAATTCACGAGTACGTGATATCGTACACACGAGTGTTTTGAACTTCAACAACAATAATTATAAACGTACATTACGCATTACAATAAAAATAATAATACGTGTTCTGGTTCGGGCATTCATTGCTCGAAACATAATCGTATTAAGACCGTAGCGTCGTTATCGTAAAATAAAAAAAAATACACGTACCTCAAAAACGATTTTTTTTTGTACTATACGTCTTGCGGTCGTTTCGTACAAATTATTAGCATAACTACAAATACGAGCCATACATTACATGTCTCCTCTTGCTGTTCCCATCCGCTATATGTTCTCGTATACGTTTTTTACGTTTTTTACGATTTGAATATAATAATATTAATGCGATGCGGGAATAACTGAAACTATAATGAATCGTACATTTTCAACGGTTAACGCACCTTTTTTTACTCTGCAAAGCGTTAATATAATATTTGCAAGTGCGTATAGGGAGTATGCGAGTTTTTAAGCTCCTATAAAGCGCGTCTGGTGAAAAGTAATATTTGAAAGAAGAAAAAGAAACGTAAGAAAAGTATTTAAAAAAAAAATCGCACATTCAATTGATCATACGAAATTCATATCTATTCGTCCGGTTTTTTTTCTTTTTTGCTATTCGTTTAACACACCGTTGTGGCGCACATTTGAAGACCCTCATTATCGTGCGCGAGCGAGAGTATTTCAAACGTAAACGAAAAGATATTAGGATCGTTTGTAGTTTGAACGCGAAACGGCGGTGGTGAAACATTTTTAAGGACCGTACGCCACCGTACCAGCAGTGAAGAGGAGTGGCAATGTTTGTGTGTGTATCGGTGGGGGTTGAACCTTGGTGGATGGGGGATGGAACAAAAGAAGAAAAACTAAAATAATTCAGTTTGGAATAAACTACACGGTACACACACACACACACACACACGCACACACGCACATACCGATGAAACTTTGTCTGCGGCACTAATGAGACATATCACGCAATGGTCGTAGTGACGTTGACGTGAGCAAGCATACGATAATATACCTTTTGCATCTCCTCAAAATGAAGTTATGTGTGTGTTTGCGTGTGTGTGTGTGTGTAAACGAATGGTGCAGTGCATGTGTGTCATATACAACTTTACAAATAAAGTCATAAATACGAGCCTCCACGGCTCGCGGGAATTCCTCGACAGAGGGTGAGGCTGATGGAAGGAGGGTAGGTGTGGGCAAAGATCTCGTACGCAAATAGAACAAACCTCCCCGCTTGCCGCATTAATCCGATGCGTACAGAGCACGGGGTGCGCATTCCGTCAGGACAGTCGTCGTCGGCACCGTCCGTTTCCAAACGTTTTCGACGAACCACCACCAACGAAACGGTTGCAAATATTTTTCCTTTGGGCAACAACGTGAACTGCGCCGTTTAAAAAAAGTTCTGTTTAGGTCTAAGGAACTATCTTATCCGCCACTATCCGCGAAGTGGACAGCTGTATTCTGTTTTTCTTTTTTTTTTACATTTGGAACGATCAAAATATTATTCTTCGATATACGAAATGGCTGTAGACCCCGAAAAGGCAGCTGTGCGATGCAATTAAATCGTGTTTGATAATACTACGAGTTCGGTCGTCGACTAAAATGTTCTGCGAAAGGCAGAAGAGTTATGAGAAGTTTACCATTCTAAAATCAATAAGTAAATTTACTTACATCCACGTATAGTTGATTGTTTGATAACATTATTTCTTTTTATTGTTCAAACACACATAATTTATTTAAATGTTGTTCAAAATAACTGCTATCACAATAGTGTACATCATTGAGTTCCAACATTTTTTTTCTTGTGGTTTTTAACTTTTTGTTTTCCTAAATATCTTTGAAATTTGTGAATTAGTAATAAATGTTTTACAAATATAAATAAAAAAGTTTTTAGTTTTTATTTTTAAAGCTTTTTTAATTATTGATTAATTTTATGAATAATTTCTTCGTTATCCCGTGAGAAATTGAAAAATGTACCAATACCAAATCTGCCCAAAATGTTAAATTTGATACAAGTTATTTTTAGGTTTTAAATCGGAATATTGATTGCTGCTATGATGTTTAAATACAAATGTATGATTTAATAAAATAAATTTATTAATTATAGGTCTTGTGAAGGATTACAAATTAAATATTTTCAGAGTTAGGATAGAAAAATGATGATTTCATTTTCTTTTATAAAACGAATTGGATGATCGATTGGTAAATTGGATTAAAAAGCTATTCAAAGAGTTGTCATTTGAACAGACATCTTTAAAGTCAAAAGTAATATAACAGTATTATCGCATTCGGAAAATGGTTCAGAGCCGAGGCATTTACTGTATGATGTTTTCAAACTTTATGTGAACATAAAAACATTGATAGCCAAGACGTCAAGTTATTTTGGATACAGTTGTGTATGACTGGATTACATTTTTCATAGAAATTTCAAGTCATGAAACTTTCAGTTATCATCAATTTGATTAAAAGCCAAATAAGTTACTAATGTATTAATAAAGTATATCATTATAATGGAAATATAACGTGTGATACTATGCTAATATTTATAAAATATAAAATTTAAAATGTTTAAGTCTTGGAGCAGGTATAATTATCTCAAATCAAAATAATACGTCCGACAGGAATGTATCCGGATTTATGGAAGTAATGTGGTGGAACATGGTGTACCGATAGTTATGCATCTTTCATTAATAAAGTAACATTGACGTGAACCCAAAAAATTATAAAAGTGGACCCATCTATATAATATGTAAGTTCCCCACTTAAGAATTATGAAGTAATTCGATTATGAAATATTTAATCACCGTTTGCTGAAATCTTGTGAAAACTTATTACTTATATAATTTCGGTTATTGATCGAAATTACGTAATTTATTATATTATACCTAGTCGTAATTACATATTCTCGTATAACAAGGAACGCACAGATTTTACAATGATGCATTTCTGTTGTTATTATTCATAGTAAGGCTTCGTCGAATATATAATATTTTCTATTTTCGTACCGATAAATTATTTGTCCTGCAGGTTCGTCGTTGAACCGCAGGGATATTTGACAATATTGTTATCAAAAGAATATACTACACAACATCATTCCTACCGGATAACGCACCAAATAGTTGTAGTAGAATAAAAGGTTTTAACCATAAATAAACGGGCCTTTCGATGGGTACAGTGCGGACAGTTGTACTATTGCTGGCTGAAAATATCAATTCATTTCCTATAATGATAAATAAGTTTGAAAGTGTACCGTAGGACGTACGTCGCGCTTCGTAACGATTGTCGTGGATTATTCCGGATACCGCGATGGTGCACGAAATTGATTTATTATACGAGCACCGCCGTTTTTTGGCTTATTATATTAAATCAATCGCGAAATATTGTAGACGGTGGACCCTTAGTGTAATCAAATGAAAATGTTTCACTGACCGTTTGGTAAATCAATGAATTCAATACGGTTCTCCGCAGACGAGTTTTATTATTTTTGTACAGTCAATAATAATAATAATATCGAATGAATTAGTTTCGCGCAAGGACGTTGAAATTATATTTAATATATATAAAAAAAACCGCTTTGTTCGCTCTAGCACGGTCATATTATATATTATATCGTATATGAGATTATCAAAACTTAATAACGTTTCCGCCCTCACCTCGTTCTTCACCAGAATAAACAGTATTGGAATCACGTACTCGGAGTGCAAAAAAAAATAAAAGCACGCGTGATAGCAGTTTTATAACTTTTCAAAAACGTCGTCGTTTCGCGTTATCGATGAGACCATACACGACGCGCGCGTATATATGTGTGTACGCTGCGTGGTCTATGATACGTGTAGTAGATAATAGTGCGTTGTTCTGACGGGATCGTGGGATGGGACAAAAGAAACGTCTTTTGTACATTCTATACGCCCCTCGAAATGAGATATTGTTATTAATTGATATGCCCGGCGACGAGTATATTTATAAGGTCGTATATGTGACGAGGGCTGGGGGCGAGCGGACGACTACGACGCGCGCACTGCTGAACGTCTCGCGAAACTCCACGTGAATAATATCGCGAAATTTGTCCGGCTTACGTGCAATAACGTTTTATGCGTGCCGAGCGCACAGTCCGACTATACCGTTTAACGAACTTCACGGCTCTTTGAAACATTTCTATCAACAGAAATTTCGCTAAAAAGAATTACGTATTTTTCACTTGAAAAACTCGCTCATACTTCACGAAACCTATGCAAATCATGTAATTCGTCTTGTATAATACTTTTCAGGGTGTGAGTTATAATCATTTTATGATGGTACACTAATAACCGTACAGTTATGAATAATGAATTATATTGTAAATGGTTTATTATATTATGTATTATGATGTGTTTAGGTCGGAGGGTGCCCGGGGTAAAAGGGAACGAGTCCATTTTTTTTATTGTATATTCCTGTATATTATCCACGTTGACATTAAAAATAAAAAAAATAGTGGGTTATTTGTCCATAAAACCTACGTGTAAAAAGGAATAACCCATCATTCGTTTCCCAAATAACTCCACAAATAACTTTTAAGTTTTAACACATTTGATCATCATTCACTTATTCATATTATCATATAACACTAATAATAATAATTATATATTGAGTAAAAGGATGTACCTAGGTCAAACAAATTATGCTTAAGTAATAAATAAGACATTTTTAATAGGGAACAATTGAAATTAAATATTGCCCAAAAGTTATGTCAGTGCATAAATGTTTGCATTTGGGCATGATATATTTAGACTTCTAAATATATCATGCCCAAAGTAATAACTAATAAGTTCTGCGGACAGCTCAAAATAATGTAGCCCAAAAGAGACAAGCCGCGTATAAGACATATTATAAATTTGAAGTTAATCAAATATTTGATTTTTTAAGAGAATAAATGTTTGAAGAACCAATTGAAGAACAAATACCGAAAATATGGATGAACAATTTCAATTTCAATTTTAAATTTTTTTAAAACTAAAATTATCATACGTTTTATTTTTGTTTTCTCGAAATAGTATTTTTGTACTTGTATTCTCTTTGACCTTGGTATCGTTTAGTTATATGTTATTTTAATATTTTTTGATCGAAGCTCTTTCCGAAAATATATTTTACCATGTACTTATGAAAGCTTCGGAATACAAATATTATTATCTAAAATGTTATTTTATTATTTTTCATCGTAGAATAATAATTTAAAATTAAATCGCTTAAGTAGGCATTTTTTCATTATGTTGAAACATTTTTTTTACTGAAAACCGTTCACAGTTCTGTAAAATAAATCGTAACGTTCGTACAACATTTTGTTGGATACAAGTTCGTCGAATGCAGATTCAGCTGTATGTACTGCAGTCTACAGAGTATCGTTTCGAACCGATTGATCCACCGCCAGTGGTAGATGCGGCCAAGTCCAATAAAACCATCTCTTGCGCCGTCTTGGTCCGACTATCCGAGCCTAATCCGGTTGATTTTGGCCTCACATACTGCAGCGGTGGTGGTGTTGGAAGAAACAAGGTAATATAACTAACACCTAACGCGCAAGCTCTCTGCTAACACAGACACACGTACGAAACGCTTACGTACACACGCGCTCACAAGTGCCCACACGCGCTCACACGATATCGCGTAATGAATACCTGCAAACATTCCGACTCGCAAAGGTAGGGTGGGCTTTCCGAGCTCTGTTGTGTATAAATAACGACCGAGCCCTGTCGATGAAAACGATTATAATAATATGTAGTACAACGTCCTCGGAGATGTGATTCGGTCTGTTGTGAAAGTCATCCCACTCCTTCTATTATGCGCTTACCCACCCGTTCAGCCCACCCTCACCACAGTCAATATTTTAGCGATATTAATTAATTAGTTATACGCGCACGGTGCGTGTAAGTTCAGGAATTTTCATTGCCGTTTTTCGCGCTCCCCACCGCCTCAATTGCGGTTCAGGTTCACGGCGTGTTCTGCGCTAGTCCTGCTGCCACCGGTGCGCGCGCTTGTACAGTGGATATACCAGCTACCAGGTACATATTTGAAATTCATCTCGTCCACGTTGTTGACGGCTCTTATGGATAAATCATGCTAAATGTGGGTTGTGCGCTGCGGTCTCTGCAACACTTCCACGGGCCATTATTATCACACACATTCCGTCGTCGTCATATAGAATATTATAGTAATTATTTTCACTGTCGTTATTATTGTCATTAAAACGTTATCAGTTGATCCGTCGAGTGACCATCGCCTTCGTCAGTCACGTATCCAAGGGGTCTACACTAACCCCCTCCTTTGACATTTTCCCATTCTCGTCCATAAACTGTAATCCTTAACAATATAAATGTAAATAAAATACTTTTTATCGATAGGTAGTTAAAAATAAAAAATGTTTCAAGCTTTAATGTATGAAAAATGTATTAAAAAGATTTATAACATTGGAAGAGGTTCTAATTTGGGGTAGAGACAAAGACATTTTTTTACACCTACCATTAAACAAAAATTAAGTCTACGCGCCCTGTCGTCATCCGAGTTACGTGGTATCCTAAATAATTAGTATTGTTATTATTAGTCACTCGGAGACCAAGGAAAATCAACAGAGTTCGAATTCGTTTTTAAAACCCCCACTGCCACCGCAATCGTTTCGTGGTGAATATGCCATACAAGGATTAATGTCACCACCATCGCTGTTGTTTTTATTAGACATTCCTGACTTCAGGCGATCCATTTTTCAATTTAATGAACATCCGTGCCGAGTTATTATATATTAACCTAGTGATATTAAGCGCTTCGATTAACTTAAAACTTCAACCGAAACGTGTAAAAACAAAACCGTTCTAATCTGTATATGAACTAAAAGTTACGAATTATGTTTGTACTCGAGTTATGAATGTAGTGCAGATAAAATGCTACCTATAGTTATAAATAATAAGTAATTTAACGAGCAATTATGTTTTTTGGGGATCGTAATGAAGCACAAGCAATTGTAATGATGAATTAAAACAAAACTTGTATACAGATAATAGTGTCACGACTAATTAAATTGTAAAAACGTTTCCGAGAAATGTCGTGTTTAATTGAAAATATTATTTTAAGAGCGCAATATTAATGCTAACAAAAAGTACAATTTTTATATTAATTCTAATGCAATAACCGTTTCACGATTTATCGTTTATATTTGTTACAGTACTGTAGTTTATCATATTGTTGCGTAAACATTGCAACAATCGAGTTTTTGGTAAGCACTCGGGTTCGGTGAACGCAATACAGCACTCTAAGAACACCTAGTTGACTTGAAAAATAATAATTAAACACAGATATAGGTAACTGGACAGTCGAACAATCATTTGTAATTTTAAAACACCGTAAGTTTACGAAAACGATCACCGAAAAATGTATATATTATATAACAGTTACCACGAAAACGCACGGGAAGCTTTTGGTTGAGAACCGAAATATTTCATGTCATATTATTCTAAAGTTCTTCAGCAGAAAATCTGGAAAATATAGCTTTATGTATATTATTTGCTTAGTACTATGCCATAACATTTGTTTACATTAAAAGTGATTTATTTATCAAGAAATGGGTCCCCCTCGGAATCGTTTTTAAAATATGATAATTAATCGTTTTTATATTTAAAACGGAAGCCCCCCACTACTTGCCCATCCGCACAAGTGGCCAACCCAAATCATTAGCTGTTCCAGTTCGCAAAATACAAACGAGTCTTTGTGTATTTTCTTTTTTGCCCAAATAATGTTTTGGTAAATAAGTACATTAGTATATTACGATGGTAAACCCGAAAGACAGATTTATAAGACCATATCTGCAACCCGCCCCATTGTAGTACGACATGTGTTTCGAATGTACATTTCAATTTTCATGAAATATTTTCGTGTATCGCAAACACAGTGCCCGTCTTTCTAGCGGTTTCCATTAAATATTGAATCGTATCTTAAAAAATGATAAATTGCAATGGTCATGTATTTTTTTGAGAAAAATCCAAGAGTTATTCTATTAATAATCGAATATAATATACTATTAAAAACTATTCAATCATTTTTCAAAATTATTATACAGATAAGACTGTTCTCATTAGATGAGTTCAAGTACAATAAGACGCATAAAAAATCGTATTTTTATAATCATAATCTTCCTGCGCCTTGATTAACGAGCACTAGTTTTATTTTTATGTAGGAACTATTTTCAAAATAACGTATTCCAACATTTTGTAATTGTAATTTAATTCAAGGTGTCGCTTCAAAAAATTCCAAATAATTGTATATTATAATATATATTATGATAGATAACAATTTTATTTAAATTATTTTGAAAAAGTTATTAAGTCTATAATTTAGAATACCATTTATTTTTTTAAATCAATTGTTCAAGAAAATATACTAGTCTCAAAATGTTATCCAATGTTGTACATATGATAGTTGTCAAGTTGAGATCGAGATGGGCAGTACATTTTAGAACTTAAAAAGAAAGGTATAATGTCTTATCAACCTTACCTAACCTTTTTTTAATATAAAAATAAGATAATCTTTTTTATCGCAAATCCATGCGATCTGCTGTATTTGACCTCAGGAACATCTACATAGATGATCGGCTTATACATTTATTCAATATATATATATACATATACGGTTGCATGTTTTCGGATTATATTATATTAGTTTTTTCTGTAGAAAAATCGGACAAAATATCCAATTGTAAAAATTGCGTTTGGCCAATAGTTCTATTGATAATTTCGAAATAGGTTAGATTTCATAGTTTCGACATTAACTCAACCAGCAGTGTTGCACAATACAAGTCGCAGTATTCCAAAACGGAATTCCTGAAGATTTATAACTAGGTTATTGGACCACAGGGTAAAGCAAATTTGCATATTGGGTATAAGTAAGCAATTTGCGTATTCGGAAATTGCTTGAGGCAATCGCTATATAATATATAGGTATATACACTCCCTAAAACGAATAAATGTCAGTGAAATTCTCCAGACTGCGGACTCTACAGATGTTTGTCTTGAAATCACTACCATCTTTAATTGCGCAATAGCGTACCGCAGGATTCGAGCGTTGGATTCAATCTTCTACTCTCTAATGTTTAGTGAACTTCAAGTGTACGAATGATGTTTTGTTTTGTAAAAGGAACAAGCCCGAAATATAATGGGATATAGACAGTAAATGATCGGCTTACGATGTAATATTATTTGTCAAGTCAAAAACGTATGTTGCGTATAGTGTTATGAGTTTCCGATAACTATATTGTCAACACTTTAAAAGCTTATAATTTATTTATTTTTGTGTCACCAGTTCGATACGGTTTAAAGAATCGTATTAAAAATATCTCTGTACTTCTTGTCAACATTATTCATGTGTTTGTAAAATACTGGTCAATTTATGCGGTCCATAGTCGAAATTGACTTTCATATTCTATTAATTTTTGTTCCCGGTTTTCTGTTTAAGTATATCCTGTACACTTTTTATATAAAATTCTCTCCTCAAAGCTGTTTTGGTCATCCGAACACCATCTCTATGGGTTTTTAGTACTGGCGGCTTTTTCTGATTTCCACGGGCATCCTCCACTTTGGTTTCAACACTGTGGACAATCAGATAGGTTAAAATATTATTACTGGACCTGTTGAAAACGATATGGACAAACATATTATTTATGTATATAATATATAAAGTTAGTTATTATTATACGTAAAGTAGTTATCAATTATTTGGGAAACCAATCATTTTGTTGACTATATTATGCAAACGAATCAAGCCAACCATATTATTTAATCGAGTCTGTAAAAAAACTTATTTGAAACATCGATAACATTTCTAATTATAAACGATTATTTTGCGGTTTCGGTAAAATCTAAGTATTATTTATTATTTCTTTTGATGAGTGAAAACTTAAGTTACGTAATGTAACCTATAAAATATCAAACCGTAGTATGAATAAAGCATGCACTTCTGGAAACGAATAGATAATTGTATTAGTTTTGTAATTAATTAAAATAATAATTAAAATTAAAGTGGAGTCGGTCTACAACGTATATTATGTTATTTTAGATTCTGAGTATAACGTGGAATATATTGGTTTTACCATAATTTGTATGTTTTTTTTGTGTGTATATCATCACGATTTTTCCTAGAAAACGTTATCCTATCAACAATACTAATACAGGCTCCCGATTCCAAATGATGTCTTTTTGGTGTATTAGGCAGGTCATTTTATGAATTTATCAATAATTGTGGAAAGCTGACAAAAAAATTGAAAAAAAAAACAGAAAAATTTATGAAATGCTAACTTAAATTTTTTATTCATTGTAATTCAAAAACCATTGATCGTAGTAACTTGAAATTTTCACTAAATATGGCTAATTTTTGGATATGATGTAAATTTCAAAATGTTTCAACAATTTGGATGGTATTTATAGGTATTTTAAATTTAGATTGAATAGGTAAAAAGACAATCAAGACAATTTTTTTCATAGGAACATCTTACAAAAAAGTTATCTTATT
Source organism: Periphyllus acericola (assembly GCA_949715065.1). NCBI lineage: Eukaryota > Metazoa > Arthropoda > Insecta > Hemiptera > Aphididae > Periphyllus > Periphyllus acericola. Next base: position 36,794,054 of record OX454267.1, on the reverse strand, counting down.
GCTTATTCATAAATATTTATATTATAAACTGATCCTCCCGACCTCTTTCACTCAGAATCGTGTTTTAGAAAGCAACGGTACATCGGCTTCAAATTTAAAAGACCTGACCATCTCTGTACCTTACCGTGGGGCCAGTCTCACCCTGCCTGGGAGTCTCACCCTTCTTTTTTTTCCTTTGTTCTCGCACTTAGAGAGCTACAGCCGAAATTATAGGTGGTACCAAAGCGTATACGTCGCACAATGCAACCTAAAAACTTCCGCGGCCGCGATTCATTTGCAGCTATTATAAAGTTAATGATAACGGGTCACATATTGTAGGTACATGTAGGTCATCCTAAATCCAACCTTATTGGTACGACATTATTTGTCGGCTGCGCCGCGCTTGTGCTTTTTTCTTCGGCGGTTTCAGAACGATACCCCACGTCGTCAGCCGTTTTTTTCCCACTCCGGACCTTGGGTGTTCGGAACTGCGATTGTTCGCATCGACCCTCCAAATCATTCGCTGTTACAAAACTATCCGCGTCATCCTCGCCCTCCGGACCCGTGCCATCATTTGGTGGCGGTGAAGTGGCAGTGACGCCCGCCGCCGGAACGATTATCACTGCTGCACGAGCTGCTGCGCCTCCTCCTCCGATAGTGTTCGTAACTTCGCGATCGTCAGACACTGTTTGCCGGTCGTTTTTCTCTGATTGCGCGACCGCCGCCGGCGCGGTAGTTTCGGGCGCCACCGCTGGACTTCGCGCCGCGAGCCCGGCTACGTCGGTCCCCCCGTCGACGCCTTTCAACAGGCTGGTCACCGCCAACTCGGGCCGACCCACGCTGAACACTGTGTTCGACCGAAACGACGTCTGCGGCAATCGACAGTTCGACACGATACACTTACCGTCGAACCCTTTCAACGACCGCATGCGTGATAACTGCGTAGGATAAACTGAATGAATGAGCTGCAGGTGAATTTTAAGCGGAAAATATCGCTAGTTTTTCAGTCGACTCGCAGATCGTTTGGAGAAATCGTTTCCTTTGGGTTATGAGACCGTATGTTTACGACAATCGTCCCGTGGAACGCGGAAAAAGAAAACGACATGTTCACTTATGCGGCAGTGATTGTTACGACTGTTATGAGTAGGTACTCGTCGCAAAAACGTTTGCGAGTGTTTACGTTCGTACGTTTTACTTGTGAGTCGAAACATCAAATCAATAGGGATATTTTTTATTTTATTATTCGGACAGTCACAGATTTTGTACTCTAAACCGTTGTTTATTATAGCTTACGATATCCATAACGGCTGACTTTTCTTAGTTCATACCTATTCTTCAACCTGTTCTTTAAGGCTGGTATTGTACCGGGATACTCATAAAATATTTATAGCGATTCATAATTGCACCGACTACTATGATTGGATAAAAGAAAGATCGAAGAGTTGTTCTTATGAAGAATTATGTTTTTTATACGATTTATACAGACGCGCTACCGCACACAATCCCTAAAACGCTATTCCCGACCGGGCCGATTCTTGAGGATCCACTACTCGATTACCGCGTACCGTGTGTTCTAACGTAAGCAACGCACAATATTTGATGGATTCAAATTTCGAGGATAAAGCAGCTTATTGATTACGTCTTATATATATAATATTTATATACATTAGTTCATCGCACACTATCACAGATGAAAACCATAATTGTTTTTGTAGATATTACGAACTTGTGATTTGTTGACAAAAACTGGTTTTGGAGAAATTATCCACAGCGATTTTTTTTTCACAACGCAGTTGTCGTTATCGTCTGTGCTCCAGTACATAAAATATTGCTTCAAGTCGTTGTCGAACAAGGATGACAACGGAAACGAATCGATTTTGACCGATTTCCCGTGGCTTTCGATCTTGCCCGATTCTGATATCAGATCTTTCATTATCAAGTTTTCATCCTGCATCAGCTGAAAGTGTCAGATCGCAATATAGTAGATAACTATTAATACGAAAATCATTGGAATATAAAAAAATTGGGAATAATTTATCTTCATAACATAATATTATATACAGGATGTTCCACCGTGATTTACACAGAGCGATATCTCCCGTGTTAATAGACATAAGATTCTGTTTTTTTTTTTTTTATGAGCATTTCTGGGCAAAGGCCATATCGTTGACAATAGTTTGGTAAATATTTGTGTATTATTAAAAAAATTAAAATTTTTAGTTTATAACTTTTGTGAAATTTGAAGATAGTATTAGGTTTAGGGATTGGACTAGATCCCCGAGTCGGAAAGGAAATACCTCAGCGCTGAGTTTATTTAGGTGGAACATCACGCAACCCGACCACTTCTTAGCTTCTCTTCATAGTCATATCTTCGCATCTTATTTTTCTTGCACACCAGTATTTAATAGCATAACTTTAGCATGATCTTACAACTTCTACATCAATATTTATACTTTGATACATTACCATCACTTCTCAACCACAGACAAGTTTCGCTATACCAGGTAACATGTTGTTTTATAATTCCTTATAACCCCGACGTTTAAACATAATGTTTGTGCGAGTAATCATTCGCTGCTACACTATAACCGTTTAATGATTTACATAACAGTTTTGTTAAAAAGTTGTAAAATTACATAAATATCCCATATAGTAGTCTTATATTTTTGTTGTATTATATGACTATAATTTCTAAAAATATTCCTAATTTATTCACCTCATCACCTTTACTTCAAACACCATTCATTTTCTCGCAACAATAAATCCATCAATATAATCGTTTATAAGATTCCGTATTCATACGTAGCCACAAGCTGCTTAATATATGCACAAGTCTAGTCATCTTCGATATCTCTATGCATAGGCATGTAGGCCTTGTAATAACTCTTCAAAATACCAATTAGGCGCACCAAACATTTAAGCTATTATCAATAAAACGAATACGAGCCTGTCTTGCACATCCTTTTCCTAGGTTTCTTACATAACAAATCAAAAACTCATCCCACATACACTATACAAAGGTATAAAGTAACGTCAATCATACCGTAAAAACTATTTGGTTCGCAAGTAATAATTAAAAAACAAGTAGCTTAATAGTGAAAACTTATATCAAACATAGTATCTACAGAACATCTGGGAACACAGTATCTAAGCACCGTGCAGAAGGACACGACCACATATATTAAGTGCATCGACTGCAAGCCGATCAGAGGTAAGTGCATTTATACGTACACATATATTATTATACAGCAGTACGTCTTCTGTTTGGTAGTCGCACAACGCAACCAAAAACCTGTTACATTTGCAGAGTGAACACGACGACACCGGTGTAAAATATCCCTTTCATTATCGTTGGGAAACCGTAAATCGAGCGAACAGCTAACCTCTAAACGTCCATCGACGAGAACACTGCACGTGCGTTAACACTAATTCGCTATCGCACACGATCACGCTCTTTGAATGTACACCACCCGTCCCTTTTTAATTTTTGCCCCTAAAAATGGCCCCCCTCCAACTAAAAATACGTTTAAACGAATAGCAAATTAGATTTTTCGTCGCCGCGTACATTTTTCCGTTTCACACGACTTTCGTCTTATGATTTCCCCTTCGTTTTACTCATTTTTATTTTTTTTTTAGGAAACCGCTGTTACGTGAAATTCAAATCACTCAGGTGCACGATTGTTTGACACAACCTCCCCCGTATCCCGTTGAAAATATATCTGTATACGCCACTGGACGCCGCGCTTTGCGTACCTGACCCACGTACACCAATCTCAGTATTCCGTCTTCGGCGATCAGCGCCTCGTCGATGGTTTTGTAGCTCACGTTGTAAAACATCAAATGGATCTCCATCGGGAACCTATGGTATTGCGAGAAATGCCGCCGGTATAAGACGACGGGCGATTAGAAAAAAACGCCTTCACCACGTGCTACATCGGTGCTTCTTAAAGTGCGGACAGCAGGCACCCCGGGGAGCTGCTCGTTCAGGATGGTGGTGAAATATTCGCGTAAAAATTTAATTTTAGCAGCAAAAAAAAACAACTTATGTAACATTTGAACGACTTCAATTGGGGGAAAAAAAACGTCTACGACCTAGACCTTGGTGGGTCGTATTATCAATTTTACGTCGAATTGAGGGGGCCTGCACGGTTCGAGATAGTTTTGAGAAGCACCGCGGCACTAAACCACGGGCCGCACTTACCTTTTACCCATGATCCTGTGCTCGCTGCCGTCGTCGTGTCCTGCGCCCCAGTGAAAATGAAAACACCAAAAGTGGTACGGGCACCGCAACGCCGAACCGGTCAACGAAGGTCTACGTTCGGAATAGTTCGCACTGACGTTCACTGCAGGTCCACGGGGTCCGAGACACGCGCGTCGTGATCAGTAGGTACGCAGTCGCGTCCGATTTCGGGTGTTCCCCGGTACGATTTTGCAATCAAAAAAATGCTTTATCGTTATTTTTTCCTTACGACCGCGCGGTAATCGCTGTCGAAACGTCGCCGCGAACCCGTGACGGTCATATTTTTATATTTTATTATCGTCATAATTCTATTACGCGTGTATCCCGTGTTCCCGATGAACATCTCCTTGGGCGTTTCGCTCGAACCCAACCATCGCAGAGGACTCAAATCGCACACCGACGTTAAACTCGTCAAGTCGATGTCCACGGGGGCGTAATTGTTCACCCAACGGTCCATCGGCGACAATCTTGACGCGAGCTGCGGTTCTAGGAACTTATCGTCACCTGTAGACGGCTGGTGGTGGTCGCCCGCGGGTAGTTCCGATGTCGCTAAACGAAAACGTAAAAAATATTCGTAACGCTATGACGCTCCGATCAATTTGGAAAAACGTTTAAGTTTCAAAATAGTATATCACGAAATGCGAGCACGCACCTGTATTGTTTGCCTTTTTGTCCGTCATTTGTATTCGGTGTGTGTATTTATGTGGATTCTTATTATAACTATTATGATTATTATTTTCCATCTTCAGTCCCTTGGTTACCATACCAAACCAATACCTGTTTACTCCTCAACGCTCGATCCCCTTCAGTCATATTCTTCACAATCTTCCTCATCATCAGTGCAGGCTTTCTCATCTAATTTATAATATTATGCGATTCCCTCCAATTCGTACTCTTTTATAACCGTACGACTTGATCTACATGCTGTAACGTTCATATTTATTAAGGCACTTCAATTTTAAAATAAAATGTAGTAGTAGGTAATAATAGTTATTTAAATGTAGTCTGTAGATACCTTGTTCTATTATAATTTAAAAATTCTATAAGAAACTTAAAAAAATAGTTAATACCATGTTTAAATGTATGTGCATGCATAGACTATAGCCGGGTATACATTTAATAGGAAATCAAAGTGAATAGGAGTATCATCAGTTTGGCTTCTCTTGAAGTTATGTAATGTTACTTCATGTATTTAAGTATTTTTATTCCTGTACTATTTACTTATTGTTCCTTTAGTATAGACTATTTATTTCCTCTACGAAAAAAAAGGCGTTATTATTTAATTAAAAGGTATTTATTTCAAGAGGTTTAAGAAAATTTAAATTGGAAATTAGTAGCAATATTCAAAAATATACACTGATAAAATTCTTTCGTATTTTGTTATACTATTGATGGTAAGATAAACGGTAAAAATTAAATTGTGAAATTCAAATATGTGGTTAACAAAAGCCAACAATGGGGTAACACAAATCACTTTTTTTATTATGATCATTATTTATGACGTATGTATTATAATATATTATTTATTATTTATGTACGAGTTTATATATACTCGTATAATTCATAGCACTGTGGTTGTTAAAATATAAGGTATTGCAAAAAGTGAAATAAACTAATTCGAATTTTTATAGTTATTTATTTTTATTTTTATAAGAGCTTTCAGTAGATTTTAGCAGGCATTTATAGCTGTTTAGAACGTAGGAAAGTTTAATCCGTCAGCTACAAGGTCATATTATAATTATTATTAAACTAAATGTTTCTAATCTAAATAAATCCAATGCCGGAGACCACCGATCAGCATCGGTACAGTTGACAAAAAATGTAATGTCATGCATTTAGTTGTCGTACCAGTTGTCGAAGAACCATTTTGTCTGTCCGTAGAATGTGAAGGAATTCAGCAGAGACAACGTGGTCTGGGCAGCTAAACGTAATCGCTAGTGTTGAGAAATCGAAAAAATAAAAAAAAGTATAACCAACCTTTAACCTTTAACGTTACGCAGATACATTGCACTGCGTTTCCGGTTAATTAATATTGTATAATAAGTTCAAATTATGATTGAGATCAACACGAATCGCGTGCGTCCATAAATAGTTACCATAAAAACGGAATGCATTGGAATATTGTAAAAATAAATCCACTGTACGGACGTAACGGTGTTTTTCCGGTCGAGAAATAAGTCGTTAAATGTTCGAACAACCGTTTCGATATCATACATAATTCCGGCTTGGTAAATCATTGTAGCGCACAGTAACGCGGTTAGATAAGTCACCGCGTGGTGATACCTATGTGTTTCATTGATAATAATGACATAACGATCAATCGAAAATGTAATTATTGTTTAATAAAAACTATATTATAATATGGGAAATGAACCCAAGCCGTTGGATATTTGAATTTACTAAGCACGTTGGAAGTTCAATTGAATTAATATTCTATTAACCAGACGTTCGGTTTTACCATCTCCTTAAAATACGCCGATGGATAATATAACACTTAGGTATACACATAATATGTATGTCTATCGTTTAACTTCAATTGCAATAAATGCTATGCATAATATTCACATCAAAGAACCGGTCAGGGAGCAGGACATTATTTTAATATTGTTAATTTAAAAAAATCGTTTATCGTCGCCCACTGTCAATAATTATCACGATGTGTGTCTACGAGCAGTGCCATAAACTAAAAGTTTTCGAACTTTTTATACTCATACACGTATAATTGATTTTGTTTTTTACTTTTTATACTGCTACAGATATTTATAGAGTTTGACTTAAACTTCAACTTAAACTCAACTTTAACCACACGTGCATATAACACGCTTTTATAAATACCTGTTTAAATACATTTTTATTATTATATTTTACAACATAATAAGGAAGTAAGTAATAGTTTATAAACTTATTTTTACATCGTTGTTCGTCTTACAATTTTACTGTTTGTCTGGATATCCTTCTCAGACTTGGCTAACAACCCAAAGTTGTCAATCGTTTACGCGGTGAATATTTTTTAATCACGAAACTTTATGCAGAATATTAATAGAATTTCTGCTTGGTGGAGTTTTTTTGTTTTCAAAAAACGTCAATGATAACGGTTTACAATATTGAAATATTATTAAAACAAAGTTGCATGTATACAAGAGTTTTAGTAATTTGGCTATAATCCAATCGAAAAACCTCTATGCAAATGCATTATTAAACCAAATTCAATGTGACGAAAGGGTTGACGTATCGTTGCGTAGGAATAATAGCCATTCGAGAAACGATTATCCACAAGAACGTTTTGAAAATGATAAGTACGATCATTGAGTTGTTAATTACATATTCACCCTTTGGGCATCAACTGACCACGTATGAAACACGCCGTACGGTTATGAAACTTTGACATTATTCGTTTATGTTGTTTAAAATTTAACATTTAAAAATAATGTGCAAACGAATACAATAGCTAATATCATAATAGTGAAATAACGCAATAATGTTTTAGATCGAAACTATAATTTATTGTTTGTATTCTTAGTCCAAAAAAAAAAAAAACAATATTTTTTGAACCCATCGTCGACGCGAACTTTGGACTAAAAATATAGTACGTAATAAAACTGTTTAGCTTTTTACATATTTCGTTATTTTGCTATTTATTTTAATTGATGAGATTTCTGCGTAACTTGTGTTCACGTATTATTTCCCGCCCACTGGCATACGACCTGTGGAGAGTGAGAGAGAAAAAATTAATTGAAAAACATGATTTACGATGTTAAATACACGTATAGTATTGTTATTTATTTTAAAATAAGAGTTGGTTGTAGTTCAAACGTTTCGAGTTGCCCAATGAAACCCGCGTCCGAGGTTTCAAACTGAAACAAACAAAAAACAAATAAAAACTGAATCGAGTGTTAATCGTTCCGAACACTGGACATGTTTTTTTGATACATAAATAATAATATACTGCGAAAAGGTTCCGGGCACAATAACGGTGGTCTATATACCCGTTGGTGACACGTCCCTTTGAAATTTCAGTGCTCTGTGAAAAAAAGAAAAATGAATAAATACTAGATTAGATGTGTATATATGCGTGTGTAAAAAAAAAAAAAACTAAATTTTGTTTGTTGTATTTTTTTTTGCATTGAGTAAATCGTTTGCAGACTTATTTAGTAGGACATTATATAGTATATTATATTTTCTTTGTGTTTCTGTAACAAAGTAAAAAAAAAAATTATAATAATAATAATAATAAAAGAAAAACAGTTTTACAGTCGATTTATAGTTTTATAATATCTAAGGGATTTTCTTAAGCCCCATACTTCGATTGATATATAATCCCTTTGAAATGAAATAAAATGGACAGGAATGTTTGTATTCTAAATTATGCGGAGATATGCAAAGGAAAATATTTTATTTATGTCGGTCCTTTAACAAAATGAATTCGTGTCTCACCTTAATACATTCTACAACAATAACGATAAGAAGAAAAAAAAATGAAAATGTAAGAATCACAACCGTTTGGGATTTAGTGTAATTTTATGTGTTTACCGAGGAAATGCAATATGCAAACGGTTTGATTTATTTATATTTATTGCTTTTGTTACTAAGTTATAACACCGTCACACTGTTTCTGGGTGAATTTTACAGTGCACGTTTTAATATTATACCGCGAGACATTTGTCTAATTTGCGAAATCGATGTCAGAAATATTTTAAACGTCTACAACACTCGCGGTGCTTTGCAAATTAACTAGAACTCCGTTATACGGTTCCGCTGCCGTACGCTAGGGACATGTGTGAATATTTTACGCAACGAACAAAACATTTTATTAAAGTTTATACAAATGGCTGCGCAGTAAAAAAAAAAAATGTCTTGAAAAAGATTTTTAAATTCTCGACCCGGCAGCGGTGTTACATTACGATACACTTGTTTTAAACATTTATCAAAAATATAACTCTAATAAAACATTCCGTCTGTTGCGAAAACGAGTTTGCACAACGAATGTTCACCTCAGCGTCGTATGTTTGCGCCTACCGTTCATAGTATGTTTGTTGTAGTTGTTTTTTTTTCATAGTTCTCAGCGATCATTTCGATGATGATGATGATGATGATAACACGTCGTTTTGTTACCGTTATACCTACTTAAGCGAATTGATATGCACTTGTGGACCGCCTAATGATGAGCTGGTATCAACCTAATAGTTGCTAAAGCGATCTGGTGCCTCGAACGCTATCCCGCAATGAAACACACTTAGGGATGAGCAAACAGATGGGATTTCCAGTCATAAATTCTAGGTGAGTATGCGTAAAGTAGAAGTTTGAATTAAAGGAAACGTTTATCGCTCAAGCGCAGGATTACAGGAGTCTTGCGGAACGTAAAGTGAAAAAAAATTAAACAAGAAAAGTATAGTGGATATATCTTATTCATTAAACATTAATTAAATTAATTCAGTGGACGCAGGTCATAGACTCACGAATATAAGGTGCAGTCCCTTATAAGACTGAAAATAGTTCGGAACAGTCCGGATATAATCAAACGCATTAAAAACCAACCCTGTATTAGAAACACCACTTCGGTTTTAAGATTCAAATTTTGCTAAAGGGTCGTACCGATTTTGTAAAAATAAGTTGTAGGAAATTTAGACTTTTTTGGTAAAATTTCGAGATAAATTAGTTTAAAAAAGTTTTTCTAAATATGTAGAAGATACATTCATGTTGGAATTTATCTAATTTTTCTCATTAAAGTAACAAAATGCTTTTTACAAAACGCAATTGAAAAAAAAAACCTATTTTACGATTGTTACAATTATAGTGTATAGTGTATATTCGGTAAGTATGGTTGAGATATAACAGGGAATAAAGTAAAAATACTTAGTAAAATAGAAAGGAAGGTAAAACTAAAAATAAGTGATTACCAATTTTCAGTTTCAGTTTTGTGGTTTCACGATTCAATATTATAATTATAAATGTACATAAGTATAATATTATGTAAAGCTTTAGAATAAAAATAATGTAAGATTTATGACGTCATAATTTACTGGTCTCTCTAGTGTCCTTAAATAAAAGGTTTCAACTGTACATTTGTATATACATATATACGTACAATAAATAATTAGTACAAACCTTTTACTTCGGCTGTAGAGTGCCTTTCAAACGAGCCAAAAGCTCGGTGTGAAGAAAATTTTGACATGCGTAGAGTTTTGAAAGTTTGTGTCGGCGTCAAAATAGGTTGCACGTATAATTCAACAGGGCGGTAAGCTGTTATCAGAAATACAGATTGAATTGAAATGAGCTACATAACGTTGTTTCACGTTTATGAAGTATGATCATTGGTCGTAGAATAATTTTGCATAAACGCTGGTTGACATAATAAAATTGAAATAAAATTCGTTGGATTAAAAAGAAACGTAGCTGTTTGATGTTTAGCCACAGTGCATGATGATATTTTAGAAACATTATAAAATAATATCTGGCTTAAATGTTTATTTTCTATCACCAGGAATAATATAGTTTATCCTTACCACCACAATGTGACGATGATGCCTCCGACATCAATTAGGATATTCAATATTTCTATTTTACCAACATGTACGGTGAAGCGTAATACGCTAATACAATCTGTTTTTACTTAAATACTAATACGTAGGGATAGTTTTAAAAAAATTGCAGAACGTGTTCGAGTTGGAAGAGTGTGAGTAGTTATTCAAATTTATTTCAATTTTATAGTATTGACATATTGTATTTAATTTTTTTCTGGTATAAAACTGAACTGTCGGTATTTTTAAAATGCAGTAGTCTGTCTTATGTAAATAACCACATAACAAAAATAACTTAAATCAAATCGAATTCCTTTTTATGAATCCATATTTATTTAAATTATTATTTCTCTCAAATTCCATACATTTTAATAAAAATTTTCAATTTAATTTCCATAACTGCTGTTCTTAAAAGCTAATTGGTTTGGCCCCTTACCACGCCCCATAGTGAATGTTCGTGTGTTTAAATGTTTATTGAAAATAAACTGTACTTAAAAGCAATGCATTTTAATAATTGTTTAAAAAAAAAGATGAACAGTATCTTGTATTTTGTATCCAAAACGGGTGAACACTATATCTCTTGTTTATTATCATTTTAGAAACGTACGATTTATCTTGTATCTGTATCTTTGGTGGTGATAATTGAAGTATCTAGTAGCTAGATACTTTTTTTCAAGTATCATGCCAATCCTTTACTCTTATATCGTTTTTACGTGCAATTTTAAAATTATTTTATTATCTGTGTACGTGTGTCTCATTTATAGTAGCTTTATAAATTTCAATATCCGATCACGTTGTTTTTTTTATTTAACGACATTACATTATACGATACAGGGAACTTTATAATAATGTTTTTATATTCGTTTCGTCCAAACGAACACATCCAAACGTCCTCGTTCGCGTGATAATAGCTGTGTAGTATAGGCGGTTTCGTAACGTAAAATCGAGTTCGCCGTAACGATGTATGGCGTAAAAATTAATTAAAATTTGCACTCCGATGGCACGTGTGAAGGTTTGTTTTCGATTTTTGCTTTAAAATGGTTTCGCACAAATCCGCGTCTATATGATTAAATTATGGCCGCCGTTGTCGCGTACCGACATGTGTCGTTTCGAATAGCCGTGATTGGAATCCCTTGCTCGGTACGGAATATTTTGCGGAACGCCTCGGATTTCGTTTCGGTTTCTAATTTTTAGTTCGCGAACTGCGTAGAGCGTGGTGTGTATCTACGTGGGCGTCCTATGTATACTTTTTGTTTCGAATAACCCCGTAAACTGAAATTGCATACTGCAATTGATAAGTACGGTGATTTCGAGTGCCACCGCGTGTTCTCGGATCATTTGAAGAGTATTACGGTACTGTACGCAGAACTTAAAGGATTTCCAATCATTGCTTCAAACGTACTTTCTTCGGTGAAATGAATTTCTGTGAAGTCATGGTTTAGTCAAGAAAATCAACGTTCCGAGCTTTGTACGTAGGCGTATTATTTATTTAATTATACGTTATAATGCGATGCTATTTACGTATTTGTAATTTCTTCCGTGAAACTGGCTTATTACTTCTGGTGAAAGAGAAGACCTAAACGAGTTTTTCAATGATGAATACGAATACTGCATAATATTAAAAAAGTATTGAAACCTTCGGTGTGCAACGAGAACAAATTATTATAATATGCAGTTGTGCATTTGAACCTCGCGTACGCGTTTGCGGCATTCGAATTCAATGTTATTTGGTCTGATTCTTAAGTTTTTCGGCCAGTAAAACAAATAATTCTACGATTATCGAATTCACGACTGCAGAAAAAAGTATCGTTCGACATTATTAGTTAAATATAACAATATGCTTTGTTAAGAATGTTGCTCCTATCACATTATGGGTTAGTGTATTTGTTGAAAAATATTTAAATTATTTAATTTCCAATGTGCTGAAAGTTCGGGACAGGTCTTGTGGTCTGCATAAAAACGTGCGTATATAAAAAAATATTGAAATAGCACTACACAACTATAGGCATTTAATTTAATAATACGTTCGCGCACAATAGTAATAATACTTCATTTGATAAACGATCAATTGAATCCATCACACCGGTCCACAGCGGTATTGCGTACAAAGCTACTATCATAACTCGATTCCAGTTCACTAATTAGGTTACGTTTTTCGATTTATTAAATGCGTTATACTATTAATCACAAAATTGGTTACTCGTAGAAATACCTAACTTGGTGAAAGTGTAAATGAAAAGTTAAGTTACCTATAACTAGGGCTAGGACTATGTAGCATTTTCATTATTTTTCATATTACTCAAGTACATTTAGTTTCATATTTATCAATTTAAAGTAAAATTACAATACATTTATTATAAATTTCATGTTTATAGGGAAATTTTATTCGTAAATATTTCCCAAAATAGATTCTTAGATATGGTCAGAGTGATGACCCGAGTGGGGAGTAGCGGTTGCGTCGACTGTCCGGACTTCTGACATATAGAGCAATCATTTAAAATAATACCTTTAGATAAGTTTAAAATGTTTACATTTACAGTAATTTTATTTAATATTCACTAATTTGTATAGTCGATGAAAAAAATCATAAAATAAAATAAACTATTCGTAGGCATTTCTATGGTGGATTGTATTTCATTTATTTACAAATTGTATTTAGTTGTTTTAAAAATGTATTTACTTGAACGTGTTCATTAATATACTTTTAAATAATTTTTAAGTAAGTTTTTAGTAGCATTTTCATAATAAAAAGCACTTTTGTGTCGCTTAATTGATAACTTTTTATTGCTTATACTGTAGGTTTTTAGTGCACCAATTCCCTAGCCCTACCCAAACAATACAGACCGTGCTGTATCACTTATTGCATGACATCGTATATACCTTGTACGTAGATACTCGTAAGCACAAAAATAAGAATATGTCATTAAAAAAAAATAAAATAATTTTAACGGTCTTAAAATTAATATTAAGTTTCGTGTGACCACTTGAAACGTGCGGCACGGAACGAAATCGTTGTGATGAATACTTAAATCGTAAACACCAAACCGTCGTGAATCGTAATTATGTTAGGGGGAAAAATGCACAACTGAACAACAACGGTCGGTGGATGTTTTTCTCAACTCATCCAGTCTTGCGACACCGTTCGTTACTCTCGTGCATTGTGTCATAATCACAGTTACTTACTTACACTATATTATCTTGAACTATCGGTGACCGCTGGTCGACGGTGATCCTCTCGTGTGATAGGTGATTAATTGTGCATTCCCCTTCATACGATGATAAAACTATGTATTTTTTTAAATTCTGAATTTCGGATAATGTGCTTATACTTACCCACTAAAAGTCTACCTTCTGATACATAGATTTTGTACCTCTCAACGTGTATCCTAATATCATATTTTGCGTTTAAAATGGAAACAAACGCTATTGTTTTTGTCGCAAATAATTATTTATTTCATATTTCTCGAGTTTTTGATGTTACATTTGGACCAGTACAGTGGAATTATTCAAATTAAAAATCGTCCATGAAACGTGTAAAATAACTAGAATATTGATAACTTCACTTTGTCGTTGTACAGCTTCGAGGTCACGGAAATGTAATGAAATGCGTAACGTGGTGCAAATTTTAGTCGAGTATGGGTTACCGTGTATTGGATGAAAATAGCAATAAATAACAGTCATGGGTAGGTTTATGAATTTTCTCATTTAACATCGACACCTACTATATTGTTATTATTATATACTGCTCGTACTCGGTTATAAATGTGTCTAATTCCGATAGTGCTGATCCAAATGTTGACCATGACCCGTCGAAAATTCCAAGAAAATTAACTGAATATAATGTGTTGTTTGCGAGAACAAGCGAAATGTTTCCATTCGAAAGACGAAAGTTGATATCGCCAACGGAAACTCCTTATCAATATGTATAGAAAAATGTAAGTATATATATAAAAAAAAAAACCGTGCCAAAAACCTGCAGGATTATTGATTAAAGCATAATTCAAGCACAATAAAATGGTTGGGGTGGGGTTGAGTGTGTATACTTATTGTCCATCGAATCACTGTGTATACGCATACTCGTGTTACCGTGCGTACGCGTATCGTCACGGTCATCCACGCACGCATATAACGGCACACGCGCGCACCCTTTTCGACCATTCAACCCTCGCCCAAAATTTGGAAAATATCCGCGTTCGGCCGTCATGTTCGCGCAGGGGTGCGTGGTCAAGTATACGCGCGATATTTACGACCCCGGAGCCCTTTGTGCCGGCGACGCGTATACCGTGCCCGGGTTTACGGACCGACCGTGGAATAACGGCGGCGCGGCGGCTCGCAGATATTATGTGCGAAGTCCGTGTAGGCCGGTACGCGCGTGTACGTACACGGGGATTGGCCGTGTGCGAAACGCGTGTTATTTATTATTAACGCGCGCAACGGACATCGTACTGTGTACAGTATTACACAGTATAGTGCAATGCTATGCAATACATATCATATAATACGCGATGCGCGAGGGTCGCTATACGGTTCTATTTGTTATTTTTTTCGACCCCGGGGTTTCTTCGAAGTGTACACGTTCACGGTATCGACGGTGACCGAGGCAGTGGTAAGAAAATAATATTATATTCGCTTTACCGTCGCGAGAACGCAAACGCTGCAACAGTGGTAATAGTATCGTCATCATACTGTATCGCGGCGTAAACGTTATAAGCCAACCTGCTCGAGCGACGTTTCAGATACTACATCCATCTCAAGCTGGAATAGTCTTTTCCGTTTTGAAAATATTAATGTCAAAGCAGGATTTAGCTGCACGCGTACTACCAAATATCGAAGGCCCTCACTAATGTTCCGCCCTAAGTTCCAACCCGAGTCCCTCAAAAAAAAAAAAAAAATTGTTTAGGTAGGTGCAAGACATGATACCCTTTAAATTAAGCAGCACCTGGGTCTCTAGGCTAAAGTCCGTCACTGAGGCTCTTGCGATTAAAACAGTTGCCATTCGATTAGGGGATGTCAAACCTGTAGCAAATTATGCCAAAATCGTAAAACCAAAAATATATAAATAATAGTGTTACCGGCTGTCAAGTCGATGTCGTTTGGAAGTACAAAAAGTATAGTATAGTATTTGGTGCGGATATCCGCTGATTGTGCAATCAACGTTTACCTCCATACTAAGGTATATCGACAGTATCTAAAGAAAAAATCGTTTTGAGATACTTATAGTTTACTTTTAATCCGAGGTGCCTTTATAGTCAATTTATTCCTCCTCAAGATGTATATGTTATCTGTCTCACTTCAAATTGTACTTACATTAACTTATTATTTTTGATAACAAATATAAAATAAACATAGGTAAAGGTCATGTCGCCTGTGTGTTGACTATGAATACGTGTTGAGGTAAATAGAACAACAATTTTATTATTATTAAACATCGTTTTATAATTGTATAGAAGTCTATTTTCTACGGATATATATCATATAATATTTTAATATGCATCGTACCTCCATAATATATATATATATATATATATATATATATATATATTGGTGCTGAAAATATAAGAGTGGCTTATTCATCATGTAATTACGTTTCTTGTAAAATATGCCGTCTTATAACTGAAAATTAACATAACCCTGTATGAATTATTATTTCCAACATTTTCAACATGCAACTAGTAGATAGTAATCTGATTAAAAGTCCTCGAATTTGAACACAGATTATTTTTTCATGATTTTTAAATTACGTTTGAGTAATTTAAAATTATTCGCGTTATTTTGTGAATATTTTACATGCTATAAAGTCATAAATAGTTATATAGTACGCTATGTATACCGCAGAATTCCAAATATTTCCGAATCCACCATACTTCATTTTAAATTTAATCGCTTGTACTTTATTTTAATTTGATTCTTATTATCTTTTGAACACATATTATTTTTGCATAATATTCTGACCGGTAAATTATGTACAACTTGGTAAAAGTATGTCGAAACAATTGAAAATATATTAAACTTAAGTTTTTATTCTAAACATAAATCAATAATATAATTTCAAATATGTAATAATGACGTTAAATAGTGTTAATATATGATGACCCATTCATACAACAACAATAGTTGAGTTCATACATTTCTATAGATCATCAACTTTAAATAACCAAAATATTTTAATAAGGGTGGTTCAACTTTAAACGTTCTACTCGTAATATCTGTGAAAAAAAATGTTTGAACGGTTACAATGATTATTTATAGAATAACAATCAAATAACGAAAATCTTATGAACGATATTGTAGCCATAATAAATAAACAAGTGGACTGTGCATGGTGACAAAAATACTAAACCGTGCAACATTTGACTCTCGATTTCAGTTGAAGTTTTTTGTCAATAATTCGGTAAAATATTGAGAAATTCCAAAAAGTTACGCGTTTCAGGTACCAACTAGACGAAATTTTCTTTCAGAAAAATGTCAGGTTTGTATACATCGGAGCAACCGAATGTAGATTAAAATAAATTGTGTACATAGACAAAAAAAAACATCATGATAAAAACAACATATTCTTCAGTGAGAATCTAAAAAAAAATGCAAATATGATAATTTGGATTTGATCTATTTTTACGCAAATTTATCTTATGGACTAAACTTTGTGATACGCTCACTACATGTCCAACGTGTCTAACAGACAAAAGTCGTTTACATGAGCTAGAACTTGATTTTCAAATACTTATCATTAATATCAGCATTTGAACGAGGTTGAACAGGAAATTGTTATTGAACTAAATTTATTCCATAAATGATTTTTCAAGTTTTTGAACGTAAATAAAACGGGGATGATAACGACTCTGAGATAAAACGTGTGTAAATAAGAGACTAGTGGCTTCAATGATGCGAACTGGATAAAATCTGTTCAGCTAATCGATCATCACTATCGAAATATAACCCGTATTACTATTATACGATTGTTATTTCTATCATTCTCATATACATTGTGGTGTGCCGAAAATTGGAAAATCAACTCATTATTATTAACACTATTTAACACAGTTTAATTATCAGTTAGGTATTGGTACATTTTTTTCAATGATTTATTTTTCTATTCTTTGGGCAATCTCCACTCCCAATACTTCTGAATCCAGTACTGTTTCGCTCCGACTACCACTCTCCACTCCCGACAAAAAAAAAAAACATTCGGTTTTTTATAAAAAGAACGTGAATAAGCAATTGTGCATGCTTTAAATCGATCTTTCTTACGCGCATTGGTCGTTCAGCTAAGTTGTAGGATTCGGTTTTTTCGTTTCAAAAATGTTAAAACGTTTGCAACTGTATGAGTAGGATAGTTTTTTTACTTAACAATTGGTCATATAAGACTTAATAAATTAACGCGATAGAAAAGAGTGGTGGTGAATTATTCTCTCGGTCATCCCGACCAGAAAAGGAGACCTGGTTCAAACCGGTTGTTCTTCGCCTAGTGTCTAACAGCATGTGAAACCCATTTTTTTGTGAACCTTCTGTCCAAGAAATCCTAAAAGATGTGGCAACAATAAATCATTTATTGAAATGACGAGTGATAGCTCGAAAAAATATGTATTTAAAAGACAAAAAAATTGGTTTCTCGTTGGAAATCAAGAAATATAGAATACACATCTCTTTCCAAGCATTACAATTTATCATCCGATCGGAATTCGGTAAAAAAAAAGATTGGGATCGGCTTTATGGAGACACAGCTGCTTTATTCCACTCAGCGATAATAGCCTACCGCTTTATATGGTTTTTACGTTTAATAAGTTTCTCTTGAATTTTATTATTTATATAAATAAATTTTTAAGTGGCCAGTGATTCGTAACGTTTTTCTTTGATGCTCAGTCGCATAAAAATACGTTACAGTACTGGTAAAAAATATCATATCAGTTATCGATTTTCATGAAAACTAATTAATTAGTATTAATTAAGTATAAAGCCCTCTGAAAAGACTTTGGCCGCTATGTGGGCGGAAGAACAATGACATATTGTATGAGCACCGTACAATGATTTAAATTGCTAGCTATTAAGTATTTACTATATTTCAAGTTGGACTATTTATATGTGTCTACAAAGTCTGGATTAACGATGGCCAGTGGACGGGTAAAATGGAACATCAACCTCTGCAGTGTGCACTCGGCATCTGTCTCTCTCTCTTTTTTTTAATATGCATTCTTTATTTTACTAAGTTAATCTTAATGCCATGGTAACACAATGATTATATGGTATATCGGTGCTTACTTGGAACAATTTGAATTATTTACCGTCGTAAACATATGAAAATAACATTTGGACATGTGCCATTATGTAAACGATGTCTGTTTAAAACAATTTGAAACAATTTAAAACAATTTTAACACATTGTAATCGTATGCAAATACGTATTTTGTCCATAATAGTCTATAATAGTTGGTTGAAATAATTATAAAAGTAATAATGAACAGTAATAATATTTGTAATTAAATATATAACTCGAAAAATGGGCGAGACTCCACTGTCGGGTGGGATACAAGTGTGAATGAATGATATTGCTGTGTTGATCATTAACTAGAAACCTATGGTATTATTGACCATTGCTCTGATAAAAATGATTCTGAGATGTTGGCTGGATCAGATTATATTTCTAAAAACGGCTGATATAGTAAGTAGAACCAAGTTTTTTAATAAGATCTGTTGAACTTTCAATGGTTTTACTTCTGCAAAAAATGATAAAAAAAGCTTTCGAAAATATTATGAAATGTCTATTAAATTCTAACATACGAGTAAGTACTCTGTAAAAGTTTCGAGTCACAAGGATTCATTTTTATTGAGTAACAATCAAATAACTAACATCGTGTATCCAAAACTTGTAGAAGCACCCAATTTCGTTAAAAATTTGTCCGTGACTTTCCGGTTAACATTTTATTTATTGGCTACATAGTAAATCTTGAGAAAAACATTAGATGTTTCCTCGTATATGTTTCCTCCCTTATGATTCCTCGTTTCACTCAGAATCTAAAACTTATCATTGGTCTATTTACTAAAATAATAGGTAATAATGATAAGCTGCACACACGCGTTCCGCCTGTAAGTACGAGTATAACCCGATTGAACAATGACGTTTCCAAGTTTTCGTCTTACTAACGATGTGATCAAATTAATTATTTCCGATAAAAACAATATTGTAAATTTTTTTATTATTTCAGTTTTTTTCAGATGGCGATTTTCCATACTATACACAGGTATTAAAAGAAACGACCGAAGACCACTGCCGTGGATCGTTCATGGGACGTACAACAATGTATACACTTCGACGCAAAAGACATGGTTTATAACGATTTCTCGTGTTAATTTTTCTCGATTGTGTGGCTTGTATGGGTGCTGATTGACAAATAAACGATAATTTACACCGATGAGTGAACTCTATTTTGACATTATTACGCCTTACGTCAACAAACATTTGTGTAACGAAAAAAATGTAGTGTTTTTTTTTTTCACTAGCAACGTATTATCTCGCGAGGTGAAAACTAATGGGGTGACTTATGATGTTCACATACATACTTTCGCACACTTTCCGCGTTAAACGTTTACAAACACAAAATAATTATATTTCGTGTTTTTCCTATCGTTACCCATCACTTACAATAACTTGTTGATATAAATATAGAAAACATCAAAATCAGGACGGAGGATCACTTATATTTTATATGGGCTGCAATATAACATATAGAATATGATCCTATATTTTTCCCAGGCGGGAAAGATTTTCTCGTGTTGCTTTCCGTGATGATCACTGTGAACGTAAACCCTCCCCCCCCCCCTTAGTGCGTGCTTCAATATAAATATGTTAAGCTAGAAATACATCAATTGAATCGACAACGTCGTGACTGAATATCACGTGTTACGAATGCCCGTAATTATTAGGAACGTACCTACTTGAAATTAGTGAAAAACAAAACTAAAATATTCGTTACAAAAATAAAACTTTACGCAACAGTTCGCGAGAATCGACTGAAAGTTTACAACGAAGTCAAATATTTGCGATTTTTTCCTTAGGGATTAGCGACAGCATGATTGAGCACATACACAATCTACAGCCTACATTTCATGGAAATTCCAAAGGAAAATTTTGGCAATCGAGAAAAACAACACTGTTCAAGTGAATTTTTGGACGGTGAACAGTTATAAAGATTGACATTAAAGAAAATGAATTTCCAAAATAATATTATAAATCAATATATTCTGTGCTCTAAAATATTTAATTTTCTCTCAAAAATACAACGAAATCCATTTCGACGATCGAACATCTACACAAGTTGAAGTTAAAAAAAAGAACGACGTTTATTTTGATATGTATTTAATTTTTAAAAGGTTAAAATATTTCGATGTACTAGCTCATTTTAAATTCCATCCAACCGAAGAATAGTTCAATTACGTGAACATACGTTATACGACATTTTTACTCTTGTCAAACCATTGACCCATGTGATGTATTATAATTAATTGGAGATGACATTCCGTATAGATCATCGTGCAGCAGTGTTAAATGTAGGCAACGTGTTAATCATTTTTGGAAATGTGCATTTTCCATTTTCTTCATCCAAGCATAAGAGGTTTATTGTTAACAATGCAGGTGTCATAAATTTAATTTTCCGGTCTGCCAAGCTCAAAGCTCATCTAACCCGCGGTACACACAGGGAATATTGGGTGTGCGGTGTGGGGTCTGCCTATTTGCCATTTTTTTAAACGTTTCAGCTCGTCCATTTTTGTCCTGTAACGTTTTTGTTCAGTTTTTATTATTATTATTATTATTTTTTATCTCAATATGTGCACATTCAACATAAAGTATTAACGTTTCAAACTGCGGAAAACCCATTGTGAAATATCATTTCGAAAAACATAGAGTCATGCCAATGGGACGGAAGGACGGAAAAGTGAACAAATTATTAACAATTATTATAACGACTGTGATGCCCGTGAGAGGGGGTGGTGGGATGTTGGAGCAGCGTTTCTGGCCTTGATGAATCAATTAAATTGGCTTAGGGTGCCGTTTCGCGGGTAGTAAAGTACCATTAATTTCGAACTTAATGCAGTACTCGCCGTTCGGTATACCTAGCCATCTATGTGTACAAACGCACCAAAATATTAAGAGTTATTTTTGTGACTGCGCAACTCCGCGTTTTTCGATCGCGGCTTATAAAAAACAGGCTTTTCTTCGTTTTTTATTTAAACTATGCCTTGTGCTATGCCAGTTTTTAATTTCAATAAAGATAAGTTTTCAGCCGACGGAAATGTTAATAACGCCGCTAACAACGATTCGTGTTGCGTCCACGTGATACGCAACAACTAAATGACTATATTTACGCATTTTTCTTTAAGAAAAATTGATGTGATACAGTAAATAATAGTGAACGGATAGATGCATTTTCGTATACTGCTTTGCATCTTTCAACTTCGAGCTTACAATACAAACGCGCACATTTTATTTCACAATGAAACCATTCCGAGCCGGTTAATGTTTTTATGTTACTCGCACTTCTCGGTGAATCCATAGAGGTAATGATTGCTTGACTGCTGATTAAATGACCATGGTTTCATTTAACCGCACGTAAACAATTAAACATTTTGAAATGTACTGTTGCTAATATGTATGTAACGCGAACCTACTGAGCATATTTGCAATCAAATAAGATACGAGTGTTTTAATTCTAAACTTTTTTTATCAAATAAAACGAATCTGCTGCATATTATAGTCGTTTTGATACGATCATTATTATTATCATTATTATAGTTAAAGAACGTAAAATAAAAATTAAATAAAATCGTTTTAATTTCGTTGGAAAAAAAAAGATGTCAGCACTGCTTCTAGACAATACTATCATATTATAATGTTCACTTTTATCCGGTGAATAAACTCGTAATTTTTAATCGATATGAAATATTTTTTTTCGGAATTACTTCTTAGCAATAACTTTTTATATTGCCTGTATCAAATTTTTTATGAATTTCGCCGAAAAGTTGTGTGTAAAAGAAACCACATAAAACATGTTTAAAAATGCAATAATACGCGTAGTGTATATATTTCAAAGAATTGCATTCCGTCTCGGTTTACTAAACGATTTAAAAGCCTTCCCTTGTTTGTCAACGGAAGAGTATGCTTTTAAAAGCTTTGATAAATCATTTACTTCTTTCTCCGCCGGTTCATTATAACGGTTCATTATAATATAATAAGGCGTTAAAGGGTATATACTTGAAAATCGTGCTGAATGTATAATCACATCGAATCGACGGAATTGGCTGACAACATCATCGAGATATTAAAGAATTACACGCACCTTTGAATTTATACGAAAGAGCGCAGCTTCTATTATTTTACATTTTACCATACAATTCAGTATAATCTGCGGACGTATTACGCGCCGGGTTGCGTTAAGATCGAGTATAATTAACCGAACGCGTACGAGCCGTATTTATATCATGTATTGTTATACGTATATTATGTATTTGCTGTATATAATGAAATTAAAAAGGTCCCTCGAGTTCCTCGATTCGGTATTATTTCCCCGCCATTTAGGGCGTTTACGTTTGTAATTTTGTGGCGTGAAAAAAAAACCCCCGTCGGTGAAATCCACGAGTTAAAGAAATAGATATTTCACCGATTCGGGCATAATTTCATTAACGTTTAAGCAGTGCTGTCAGAATAATGTACACGGTTATATTTTTTTTTCACGGCTTCTCAGGGGAAGTGCGCATATTATATAAACTAAAACATGGTAATTATGATTTAGGGGCTAGTTTTAATTGAAGTCATTTTCTCCGCAGGTATTTGTGTATGTGTATGTATATACTTTACACACAGCTATATGGGGGATTCGCATTTACTCAGACCAAAGTATGCGTTATGTTTTTTTTCTGTCCTCTCGTAATTTATGATCCTTAAGGGTACCCTACGTTCATCATGTGGAATTAGTTGTTATTTGCATTGGCGGCGCGAGATCTGGAAATATTATTCATACAACGCGAGTTTTGTTTCATCGCGTTGAAGAAGAAGGAAAAGAAGAAGAAGAAGAAGAAGAAGAGGAATATTTTAAGTAAACGGATTCGGATGTAAATCGTTACACATTTAAGTCCAATGCTAAACGATTCCATTTCGCGCGTACGTTCATCCCGCTTTTATTTCGTATTACTACAATTATTATGATAATCGTTGCGGCGTGATGATCCGGATGTAAAACCTAGGTGACGTGTAGGCACACACCGAAGAAGTGTTGTAGCATAATCATATAAGTTCGACAATAGCTGCGCACAGTGATGCGGTGAGATAATTATTTTTATTTCCGACGGCCTTTTTTGATGAAAAAAAAAAAATTGCTTAACAGTTAATTTCGCAGTAATCGCTTTTGCCACTTAGGCCGTGTTCTCACCAAAAGCAACTTATGACGGTAACGCAACCACGACGCAACGCGACTTGTATTATTAAATTGACATGTTCTCACCGGTAGCAACAGGATTGAAAAACAACTCAACTGTTTAAAAACTATTTTTGAGCAACTCGACGTGTCAGTCTCTGTCTAGTTGCTGATCACTAGTTGCTTGCGGTTTTGTGAAATATATTTGATACAAATACAAATATTATTCTGGTTTATTTTAATTAGGTACAATAAATTTCATATTTTGTTAAGAATTTATTTAAAATGGCAAATGAGCAAGAAGAAAATGTGACTTTCGTACAACCATAGAAAGTCACCAATGTCTTTATGATATAACATCAACTAATTACACTCGACAAGACATAAAAGAAAAGGCATAGAATGACATTAAAAAAAAAACAAACAATTCTAGTAAGTAAAATGTTGTCAAAAAATCAAAAACGTAATTTCTAATTAATATTCTATGTATTATGTACATACAGATACAATATTAAATAGCCATTTTGATAACTGAATATTTATGCATTGAAGTTATATTGAAGTTTTATATTAGTTGCATTTCAGGTTTTTTGATGAGAACAACTGGGCAACTCAACTAAAACTAGACTCGAATCTCTATCGCGTTGCTGTCATCAGTTGCTTTTGGTGAGAACACGGCCTTATGTTACGTACGAACTGCGTACTGTAAAAAATGTTACCGCGTACGTACGCACAAGCCGTTTTGATATAATGATATCAGCTCGCTTTATATATGGTTAATCTGAGATTATTTTGTGCATTATTTATGAGGCCTAGCAGGGTTCCTTGAATGTGTTAAATTGTGCTAAGCTGCAAATTAATTCTATTCCGTACATGTCTTGTCTAATCTACAATTATAAATTTAACTCGTACGCGGTGCAGCGCTGTTAAGATTAAGTTTTTAATACCGTAACCTTATTCGATATCGTGCATTGTACAAAACCGACCATCGCATTGAGTGCGCCACGTGCGAACAACCGTGTAAATATTGCTTTTATGCACTAATATCATGTGTCCGTCAAAATGAAAATGTTTACGCGTACGCGCGTATTTATTTTGGAAGACGACCGAATAGAAAAAGTGAAATGCAAAACTTCGGTATGATAATGTACTTTGGTAACAATAGATTTCATAAAATATTACGGGCCTCGTGTCTTTACAGGTTCTAAAAATCGATTAGTAACGCGGGTTCATTACTGCCGTTTATTTAAAAAATGTATTGTTCAAAACTTTGTAACCATACGATAATATTAAAACGTTCCCTTTACAATCTTGTCGAATCGTTTTTATCTTAACCGTTCCTTTAACAATGTTTTATTGTACACTTGCGCTGTGAAATATTAAAACAATTCATATTCGCTACGGTCTACGGCTGTAATTTTTTTTCAAGTACATTATATTATATTTCCAATGCCATAAACTTATACCATACTTTATTTATTCGTACTATAAATATTGTTTTTAATTACAAGATAAAAAAAAAAAAAAAATGCATTTAATGGAGTTGAAATTATAATTTATTTTATATGATATATTAAGGCATAATATCTTTAATAAAAACTCGCAGTTTCTTTTTTGTTTCACGAACACAACGAAACGTGATGAATGGAATCTTTTCAAGTGAAATTATTAATGATCTTTGCCGTTTTTAAGATAGTACCCAATGTCAACATGGCACTCTTGCGTAAAGTATAAATCAATTTTCTCGCAACTCGGTCTCGCGTACACGTAACTTTATCAGAAAAGAGTTCGAAATCCAAAGCAATGGTGTGGCCCCACCCCCACGCCGTCAAGACGCGATAGATATTATCACGGGGGTCGGAGTTCACGAAAACGATGACGACGACGACGACGACGGTCACAGGAACACGACTACGGCGAAACCGTCAGCAAACCATGGTATATGGACCGTGTAATCACACCATGCGGTATAATTCAGGTATACTGGTATACACGGTGCACTATTTCACGCGTCCCGTGCGCGCGCATGAATAATTTCCGATTCGTTTTTTATCGAAAATAATTTATTACTGCCGGGACGACGACGTGTAAGATATAATTCGCCCCCGGAAACGTGTTGAATTGTTAATATATTTAGAAAGAGAAAAAAACCCTTGGCGGCGGTGCGCGAACGATATTGTAGTACACGGCGGCGCTTCGAATGACAATTTGTGTAAACGCCGTGCTCACGTATTTAATGGTATCCCTAGCCACAGCAAAATCACAGATGGAATGTACACCGTTGAAGCGCAAACCGACTTTTCGGCCGGCTCGCGATGGTTTTGAACATTATAGTTCACCGAGATCGTTGCAGTTTTATACTCGCTGAATGGCAGCATTGCGATAAAAATACTCGTACGAATAAAATATTGAACTTATTGTTTTGAAAGTTGATTTCGAAAAAAAAAAAAATATATATAAAAGTATTGTAGTTTATGAGTTCGCCGTTACCAGAAAATCTACTTAGATGTTCTCGAAACTGCACGAAAGTCACGGATAACTACCGTTGAGGATGCGCTAAAAAAACACAAAATACGTTGGTCAAAACTGCATTTTATTGCGATTGAAAAAAATATGTGTTTTTAAATTGATGTGAAACGCGTTTCGAGCTCGCTTAGCGACGAGTATAGTAAGTAACAAGGGTCTGCAAAAAAACATGTGAATACGCTAACTTCACTGCTTTTATCACTAAACCGTCCGCAACCACTCGTGCGATTGTTACATTGTAAACCATGAGAAATATATCGCCCTGGCGCCCAACGGATAACGCGAATTTTTCAAACAATAAACCGCTATCGGAGAGTGAACGCCACTTCTAAGGGACGCGTCGGGCAGAGGCGTAGTCGGTTCAGACACAACGGGCGTGAACTGCGCGCGAATAACAACGGTTATAAGGACATCGAGAGCGACTTCACCAGCTTCGCACGTCGGATAATCAATACGCTCCGATCCCTGTGCAGTGTGCAGGTGTCTTCGGTGCAAACGCAATCGGCAAAGAGTTATGTTATAACGACGCGTACGAAACGGTTTCGCTTCGAGCAAATGCCGAGCCGATCTCCTGATAGGTTTTCCCGCCGGCTATGTGTACACGAATGTATTTATTATTTGCCGACCAGTTGAGAAAAACAACTTATACGTCTCGTTTTTGTCAGCGTTTTCTTGCAATGGATTTGATTAATTTTATTCAATACGTAGTTATTCGGCTCATACATATTTTTTTTCGTGTTTTCATGCCACAGAGTGTCCCGCGAACGTACGTCTATGGCAATTATATCTTATGGGATGAACAATTTCAGTTTTTTTCTTTAACCTACTGAGTAAGTACTCAGATTTAAATTAAATCGTTATGTTGCACAATAGAATATATTATTGAGTGCACCATAATAGGGTTTCGAAATGATCAGAAAACGAAATGAGATAATATTGATAATATCAAAACACGATTGTCTGTGAAATATTAAAAATCCTGAGGGTGATAAAGATAAAAAGTTGAAGCGTCAACAATTTCAAAAGCATGAAATCGGCAAAATGGCTATCTTCCAGGTTTTCGAAAATAATTACATTTTATTACTATGGGTATACGTATCTTTATGGGAAACCTTGCAGTACAGAATATATTCAACATTTAAATTATATATGCTTTATGAATTCAGTCCCAACAATAAGCAACACGTTATGATGGTCCTCGAATAATTAGTGCATACGATATCTCGAATTTGACAAAAATATTTAACGGTATAAACTACTGTTTTGACAAGTAAAAGTTACCAAACGTACAAAATTTGCAATTTTAATATTGCTAACCGATATCGAATACATTAAAGACACCTACATATTGTATTCAACGTGTTATTTTCATAAGAACTTTTGCTACAAAAATAATTATTTACTACTTCTTCGCACAGTGAATTAGGAATGCAGTCGACAGCATCATACGGACGAATACAAATCGTATTTCCGACCATTTACGTTCCATATTGATATCGGTATTCAGTGTTACGTATTTAACGAAATATACGTTGAATGAAATCAAACCTTTGAAACAGTGATTAATATCATCGCGCGATGCACTAATTACCATGGAACATAAAACACTCGGGAGTTGTTATCGAAATTCGTATAGTATGGCTTCCGCTGAGTATAATATTTTGAAATTAATATTTGCAGCTGTATAAAGAACGGTATAATCTGTAAGGATACAAAAAGAAAAGCGAAAATATTAAGATAAACTCGATTAATTACACACACAGTTCAAGTTAATTATTTTATAATGTATTTCTCATGATATCGTACTTAGGATGAGGATTATTGGACCGTTCCGAATTAAAAGCGTCGCGCGCTCACGCAATTTAGTGTTTCGTTTAGTGAATTGTTTTTAATCGATTTCGCCGCGCGAGACAAAACTTTTTCCGTCGACTTGCCTGTACACGGATTTGCAGCGTGATATTTATTCATCTCGGGACGCGGGTTTATGCGCGGTATCATCGATAATCACCGTAGTACACATTTTTCAATCCAACGCCGTTGCGAGACGCGCACGCATTTACATACCGGCGGCGTGCCTACCCATGCACACACGCATATACACGTATAGCAGCCCATCAGGCTCAGCAGGCCGAAATGAAAATTTCGACTTTTTTTTCATAGAAAATTGTTCATTGCTTCGTCATGATTTTTAACCTGACATTTTGATTTTACCACCAACACTTTAACCGTCAAAACCGTGTTTTCCGGGGTTCTGGGCGGACGCGGATCTTTCGATTGACTCGTGCTCGATATTCGCCCACTTAACGCACTACCGTGGTAACGCATAAGACAGTGTCGAGCACCGGTGGTCAATGTTCGGTCATGAAGGTGTTGTGTCGACGAAATCGATATTAAACACCGGGTTAGGCAGCCGAAACGAGTGAAAATGAACGAGGATAAATCCGTACGAATCGCGTACACGCGCTGCAGTGGGAGTGAAGTGACCTCATGACGTAACGCTGTACGATAAGTTAATTTTAGTGCGGGCTGCAACTGTTAAGCACACGAGTAACCTATACACGGCTCTACGGATAAACGAGCGGCTCTCGTCGGAAAAAATAAAACAGAAAATCAGCGCACAACCCCATTCGTCGTGTTCCGATATAATTATGAGGCGTTACGACTTTACGAGTCGTGAAAACTCAACACTATGTATACGTGTCCACGTACAACGACAGTACTATTTTATCCGACCACGGACTTCCACAGGTTTCTGTTTAAATTAATCACACAATAGTGGATGCACTTGGATATTGAAAGTTAACGTCGGTTATTTTGATAACGGGGCAAACCGTAAACCTTAACAAATAAAACTCTGATTGTAATAAAATATAGTATGATTTTCACTATAGAGAGAGACAGAGCCAGCCATAAACATAAGTGATTTGAGACTATACGACTGAAAATATTTAGGTTTCACTTGGCAAACATTTTTCAAGATTGTTCAGCTAAAACTTTGGACGGAAAATTAATAATCGCCAAACTAACGTTTGCTAGAAGTCTAGAGGTTAATAAAAGTAAATCCAGTGCTCCTAAATCGAACCAGTATAGCTTCTGTCTGGGTTTTTGGAAAAATTATAACGTCCCCTTGTTTTCTAAATGTTCGGCCTTAAGCCTTGCAATGGTTAAACGTCGAAATAGAATCTATCTACACACAAATCCAGAGTAATACGAAAATAGACTATAAAATATTCCGTCGGAAACGAAACATAGCACAATTATTTAGTTGCCTCAAGATTGTAATATTATTGTGTGAAACATGTTTGGAAACTCCGAGGTTAGAGTGTACTCTTAACCTTTACTTAACATCTCATAAAAATAATATTATGAGTACTTTACCGCGTTTCTTTTCTATGAATAAAATTGTAGTGCACACCGCCAAGATTTTTTTTTTTTTTCATATGATTATAAATAAAATATCACGCTAAAAGGTCATGGTTATACTATTTTTTAAACGTTGAAAAGCTTTTGTCCATTTAATTGAACTTTGCTTTTCGCGAGTCTTACTAGATGTATGTACTCCGACGGTGAATATATTATTATAACATCAATGGGGAACACTTTAGGAAATTGTCTTATGATTGATATTATTTTTATTTCCATGTTGCGTTTTATACAGTTTTCTTTTGATCATTTGAACCGTTGTACTTATAGCATACAAGTAGCAGTCGATTATCATTTATGTAAAATTATGGAATTATCCCGGTATATTATTCCTAAGTAATTTCATGCGCCCATAGCTGTTATACTTGTACCGTTAACGTTCGTTATTCTTGTTACGAAACGAGTGTACGGTCGGACACGCGAGTTTCAGCGCATCAATTTGAAATCCAAATCGCTTGGAAATTGTTGACCGAGATTCGTGTTTAATTTAAAAAAAAAAAACCGTTAAAATAGGCAATGAAATTGAAATATTGTGCGAATGTAATGGTTGACAAAAATGAACAAAGATTCGAAAATAATATGCGTCAACGTCGTTTATGAACAATTTGAATGCTCGGAATCGATTGACCTCGCATATAAATGTGATCGGTATTTTTAACGCAGTGCGCGGTACACTGTAACACATCTGGAGTAACGAAATGATCGCCGCCAAATCGAATTGCTGCACTTTTTCCTCGGGAACGTAGTCAAACGCGCAATTATCTACTTCTCGCACGCCGCACCGCTCGTCGAGCGAACGAGGGGGGAACGATCGATTTAGTTACTGTATCATAAACTTTTGAAACGTAATCGAATCGTGAAAAATAAAATGTCGATATCTAAAAATAAAATTAAAAAAAAAATTATCAATTATTGGAATTTGATTTTTTACGCGCGTATAACTTTCAATCGGCATTCGTCGGTTGTCGTTGAGATGATGCATCGTGTCCTTTAATAATCGAATTGCCCGCCCCGCCGTGACGATGCCATCAAAAACGGACGCGTTCCACTGGCGGCAGTGTCGAATCGGTTTGCCGTTGTTATGCAAAATAATCTTGTTGCGTGTCGATCGATAACGGGCGAGACGTGATTCGTGAAATTCCGATCGGGGCCCGTTGAAACTTCTTCCGCGTTGCGGACAACCATTGAGGCTCGGGACTTCATGGCTTTCCGGTAAAACATTTATGAACTCTTTATAATATCATGTTACGTTCACTACGACCGTGCACGCGCCCCGTTGCGCAGGGTCCGCGTGCCAAGTTTGTCCGCGTTAACGTTTCGTAGACGGAAATCCCTCTTGAACCAATTTCGCCATTATCTATTATTACGCCGCCGCGCCATTTATTCGAATGGAACAATTAACTTAATGTGCTCGGAGAGTAAAACAAGAAAAAAAAATGATAAAAAAAAACAAATAAAATAAAAAAAACAACAATAGCGTATACTCGGTTCTAATGAATTTGTTTTGTGTCACGGATTATTACATTTTCCGACCATTGTTACGGCGGAAATATGTTCTTCCATCATTCGCCACTTACTATTGATTATGTGCTTAGAACATTTGTTTTTAAAGCTATCATCAAAAAGATGAATACGATAGTATAACAGTGTTTTATTCTTATGAAAAAAGCAAAAAAGAGACAAAAAAAATCAATTATTTCCTTATGATTGTAGTTCAAACATGCCGCTATTGTTGCTGAGAAAATTATTTAGATTGTGTTTCACGATTATTTTATTCTTTAATGTTCCATCTAATCCTGCCTTATTTTAGTGCACTCGATTATATTTTTGTTTATGATTTGAAGTGTCGCGTTACGATAATACTGAATACGCATGGGTCAAACCAATGATATTGTATTTCAGTTTAAGGATATACCGTCTCCAACACCAAAACAATAATAATAAACATGAATTATTTTATAGCATCCAGTTTCACATGACACACAAGTGTTAACAGTTTGTCTGGATGACAGTTTTTCTACTGTAAGTAGAACATTGTTGTAAAACATTTTCTGATTGAATATAACACACCTACTATGCATGCAGAATAATATTGTTTTTCCATTTATGTTTTTTTTCTTTATAAACCTTTGAAAATATTGGCCATTGTAAACTGTGTCATCTGCGTCCGAGTTCCTATCAAATGTCAATGGGTGACAATGCAGACTGCACCCGAGTAAAATCTTAAAAAAAACAAAATTACGAAATAATCTCTTATTTATAATAAGTTCATTACAACCATCTTATATGAGTAAAACAATTAGGAAAAATATACACAGATTGTTAATACACTAAATTGTGCATTTGGTGTTTCTCTACTTTTATATTTACATAATAAAATTTTTAAGTTTTTTTATTTTTATTTCAAAATTTTGACATTTAAAAGGTACATTTATGCTATTTTAAATGTACTGTTTGTTTCAATTTTCAATTTTTTTAACATAAAAATATTTAGATGAGTTGTACAAAATGTTAGATTTAAAATGTATAAGTTATATCGCTGATTATTTTCCAATAGTTGGTTTTAGATAGATTCAGTACTAATTGATTAAATATATGAATATAAAACTTTCCGGTACCGTAGTGTACTTAAATTCAATATCAGTAATAAGGCTCATCGATAAAAGAAGCACGCTTGACGATTCCAACAATTTAAAATAAGTTCAAGACCTGCCGCGCATTTTCATTCCTATAACAATAGTAATTCTTGTTGCAGTCGCAGCTTCCAATTTATATCGTAGTTTAGGTGAGTTCAGGGGCGTAATTGAGAATGTTTTATGGGGGTAGATTTCAAGAGAACATTTCAAAGCTCTAGTTGGGGGGATTCGCCCCCTAAGCCTTCCTTATAAACATTTTAAAATCATCAAATATCTACACATTTCTTCTGTATTACAAATTTAATTTACCTAAAGCAGTTAAAACAATTTATTTTCTTTTTTAAAATAAAAATAACTTCGTTATGAATTGCTAACTTTGCTAAACCATTAAGTCGTGTGTTTAAACACAATTAAAAACTCAAACACAAAATCCACTATTTCATTTTTATATAATGCTTACACCGATTACAGAGTATAAAATAACTATAAATAGACTGATACAATTAAACGTTTGAAATTGTTTTTTTCCGTAGTAGTTGGTTATTTGTAAATTTGTATAAGACAACAATATATAACCATGGCTCATTGGAGGTGTGGGAGATTTATGCTCCATTCCCCACCCATAATTACGCCCCTGGGTGAGTTCAAACGTATATTATAATTGTATAAAAAGTGTAATGCTATAATAAGAGATAGCCATGTAGGGTTTAAATATGATACTATAACCGTGTGGTTTCCGAATATAAACGCATTTTATGTTTCAGAAAGACGTGATTGAATCCCAATAGTCTATATGGTACGGTCGATTACTTCTTTCAAAATTCACGGATCGAAAAGATTTTTAAAACTCTTCAGTTTTGAAATACGTTCCATAGAACTTACATTTATAAAACTCGCATTAATAAATTACAATGAAACACCACACTCAGCAAATTTTTGAAACTAATTACGTTACCCTTGATGTATATCATGGTGCTATATAAGATTTATATGATTTTATGTTATCTCAAAATTATCACGTGACACTTCAGTCTAAATACATTATTTCGTATGCAATGATCCATTTTGTATGTTTTCACATGGTTTGTATAATATCTTATTTCTCCTGCATGAGACGCGTTATTGAGACGGAAAATAAGAAACAATAGGATTGACGATGATAATTATCAATTAAAACGGTGTACTTCATTGTTGCAATGGGCAGTGATGAGTCTCTGTGATTATAAATTATATTTTCGTTTAATTTTAAACACTAATTGGATACTTTGTTCGCGCCACACATAAGTTACGACTAAGAGGTGAACACTCAAGTTATATTCAAGCAGAGTAGCGGGAAAAACTAATGGTTTAATAATACTAAGTGTTTCTTATTATAATTTTTATGAACACTGGTTCGGGATAAAAATGTTATACACAAAACGTCCCGAACAGCACATTCAGTTCGATGTAGATTGTACTTTTGGTAACAATAAAATTAAGATGTTACAATGTTTTCAAAATTAAAAACCGAGAGCACCATTCTAATATTGTAAGCTTATATAACTTTTAAGTACGTCTTGGAAATTTAAATCTCGACTAATTGTATCATGTTCTAGAGCACTATGCGTTTATCAAAATACGATATTCTGAAAAATCTTTACTCGTAACTTTAGACGAAACATTAAAATAAGTTTGAAAACAACGATGACTTAATAAAAACATGTTCATATTATGTAACATCATAATAATACGTACCACATCAGATACACCAAGAGTTTAATATTATGATATATTTCAAGCAAAAATATAGTTTTTGAATTTAACAGAAAAGTGCACACATTATATGCGAATAGAACTGAAGTTTATAAAAAAACTAACACTATCATACAATACAAAAATTACGTACATTCGCTGCCAAATCAAACTAAAACGGTTTTTCTGTATTGTAATAATTTATAATGCATAGATTTTTTTTTTTTTTTGCTACGAATACTCGTATACCATTTCAAATGCCTCAATAGAAATCATTCAACGTTTTATCGAATCGTTGTATAATTTTTTTTGATTGGGAGAACGCAACTCAAACGTATTACGACACCATGTAATGAAGAACTTCTATTCATACACCAGTGAATGAAAGGTAAGACTTACGCTGTTACACTGTTACTAGTATTGCTTTTTCTCTATATACTTACTCTTAAAGAAAAACGTAAAAAATATGTCTAGCAACGACTACGAGCAATCGATTGACTTGCCATTAGAGTGGCCTTTTTATTTTATTACAATACACTGTTGCTTTACGTCGGTGGTGAGACTAAAAACTTTTTTCGCAAACGAGGTCTATACCAATAATGCAAGTCTCATCAGCACGAACACGTGTACTTCTAAACACGCGTCACTGCTTATGGGGGAAACCTTTCTCTAACGGACATTAGGAGAATCCCGCTGTCGTTGAACCGTAGTTGCATTAGGCCCAACAGCGTCTCATCGGTAAATCGTGAGAAGCCAATAGTGTTTTGGATTTTTTCGAGGGCCGCCCGATAATTACGTTTTCGCGGACGAATTCGCGTGCGATAAAATCGTTTATGGCAGCTGATAAACGATCGGGAGGATTTTGAAATAACGCGTGTGCCAAGAAACCCCAAAGGTGTGATACGGATCGTGGTACAACACTTGTTAGGTGGTTGATGGCGGTCGAACCACGGTGGCGGAGGCGGCGGAGAGACGTGTACGAGCTAGAGTTAAGAGCGCGCGACAGGGTAGGTAGGTAAACGGCAAATGGTGAGCACTGGTGGGGTGGAAGGGGCAGAGCGGAATCCGCGCGTTGAAATTGACGACCAATCCGACCGATTCAGCCGACCGATAAATCAGCAAAGGCCGCACGTTAATTGCGCCTCCTACCCGCCGTCCGAGCGCGCCAGCGGATTCAAAGTTCATTTATCTTTGGAATTCGAGAAGTCCGACGACGGGGGCCGAATCGCGATTCGCGCCGCGCGATAGGGACGGGCCGCGGCGGTCGATGTGAAAAAAAGTGAGCGAAATATAAATAGAAATAAGAAAGGAGAAAAAGGTAATGCAAAGAGAAGGGTGCGCGTGCGAGTAAAAATACGCTGTAAGAAGATTGTATTTCGCGATATACACGGCGGCGGCGGCGGCGGAGGGGCGCGACTATAAGCGGGGAGAGGATTTATATACGACGCTTATGGCGTAGATTTGTGAAAGTCCGAAGGCGATGCGTGACACATCTACGGTTGCTATAAATTCACTTCTCGCGATACACCTTTTGTCCGCCGTCATCGTGTGCCCTGTGCGCGCGGAAATTCTATCGGACGCACGGACATTTTGACGAATAACAATCCATGCAACGTAGAGAGAAAAAAACCTCCCCGGTGGTGCGTCGTGTAATACCTTTAGTCGGTCGCTTCGATTGTGCACGGTTCGCGTGTACCGTGGTAACGTCGTGACGTTTTGCCAGGAATCACGAGTTACCTGTGCGACGTTTGACTACGGTTTTTTGCACGTAATCATAAAACTCCTGTTACGACTATCGCCCGGCGTATATTCCTGCGGCCGGT
Organism: Periphyllus acericola; assembly: GCA_949715065.1. Lineage (NCBI taxonomy): Eukaryota > Metazoa > Arthropoda > Insecta > Hemiptera > Aphididae > Periphyllus > Periphyllus acericola. The sequence continues at coordinate 36,757,775 of OX454267.1, read as the reverse complement.
GCTTTGGTTGCCTTCACATGCCGATCGGATAAAAAGGAGAAAAAAAGGCTACCCTAATTAAATTTTTACGGCTGCGGCGTCGGTGGATCGCAATCCAAGCAAGTTTACCGGATCAAAATACTCGTACCCGTTTATTGATAGAGATTTGAAGATTTTTTTCTTCATACCCAGCCAGATTTTGAATAATTTCGTTCCAAGTGGATCCACACGGTTCTAACGTATAGATTAAATAAGTTAACTGTATCGCGGGATATGGTTATTTTTCCGTTGACTCCCCTTGTACTATTAAAACAATCGTATACTATTTGTTTAAGTTGTACACATACGTACGAAAGCCAATGATAGACACGTTAGAATATATTATGAGTAAACGAATGCAATGAACGTTTGTAAAACGCGTACATACAAATTAAGAACAATGTGCAACCACGTGCGAAGTCCGTGACCATAATTCGACAAAAATATTATCCAAAGTATGATCCTCAAAGCTCGTCAAGTCGTTTTGTATACTACTATATCGTGACGTCAAGAGGACGCCACAACCGCATGCATTGTCTTCTGTTTACAAACGTGCATCGTGGAAAAGCTGTATTCCGTAGAACTACTTTTGTGTTTCTATAATCTACGTTCTGAATTACCCGCGGCTCGCACGGAATAGGTAAAGGGCTGAGACCAAAAATTACGAACGGGACAGTACTACGAACACAACAAAAAAAATTCGCTGTCTTGCCGTTCTCAAGCGATGATCTTCCATATATGTGGCAAATGGCAATCGGTTATAGAATATATTATGTATAAAATTATCCGTCGCTTCCGTGTCAGTTTAAATATTTGTTACATTTATTAGTTTAAAATATTTAAATTACAGTAAAGAGTATTTTTAACGCGACACTAAATCTTACTAAACGATCAAAGCAAATCAAAATAAAACGGTATGTTATCACTATGGTAAAAAAAATGATGATTTTATGTCTTTTTTAATTTGCACCAATATTCAAGAACTCTTTCGTTATCAATTCTTCTATCGACGATGTGAATTGACAAATAATGAGAGTGGAAACGGAATGAGGTCAGTGGAAGCGTCAACCGGAAATTTGTCATTGTCAATGTTAAATATTGCTTGGAAAATACTTCCACCAATTCGTCATTTTGTACCGTGACTCGCATATTCGTTGATTACTTGAGAGTTTTCAGGTACGTCCACGAAATCGATGGACTTCAAGCAAGCGTTTATTTCATCAGCAGCTGTTGATCATGGAATTACTGTCATCGTTTGGCAAGAATCACCGGTCAGCTTAATCATCGTACTCCAAAAATATCCTTATTATTTTACAAATCTTATAACGTTCGATCGAGTGCCTCCAATACTCGTCTTGACGTCGTCGTGTTACTTATCTATGTTACCAAGGTAACTGATGAATCAACAATCAACAATAGCCTGTTTGAAAATATTCTTAAATAATTGTTAATTTTTTCAGCACCCGATAAATTTTTCCAAACTAATTATGCATTTAAACTTTCCCTGAGTCTAGACCTGTTTATTAGTGGAAACTGTACTAAAATCCGTTGAGTACTTTTTGAGATTTTTGCGAACAAACAACGGATGTCTCTTTATATAATATAGTAAGATAAGATTAAACAAGATAACACTATAGTAAACCGGCGCATTATTATCGAACAACATTGTCAGCGTGTTCTCGTAAGTTTCATACTATATTTGAATTAAAATGTTGAGCTTTGTCAAAAATGTGATATTTTACATAATTATAATTCACTCCGTGTACAATAGCCGACTCGACATTTTCGTAGCTGTAATACGAGAGTAGTATAATATTATGATGATTAGATAACAATACATTTTATTCGTCCGCTTACCGCGATCACACCGTATTTCATCGTATGAATTTCGCGGCTAGACGTTAACGTATAATATTATTATTTGAACTCTGCTAATGTATAGGTATTTACTATAATGCGAACGCATAATGTAGACATTGCCAGTGAATAATTCTACAAACTCCATGTAATCCGTTCAATGATACGGATCTAATTGTTTTACATCAATTATTCGACACGTGTATTGTTCATCTCGGGAAATACCGACTACACGAGTCACCAAATGACAAAACAAATATTTGAGAATCTTACTTCTGCGTGATATTATGTTATCGAAAGTAAATTGAAATGCGGAGATTAATTAACGTTCATTAATAATGTTATTTGTTTTAGAGTCGCGTTTACTTACCAAGAGTTTCGGGAAATCGTCGAATGACGCGTATACCGAACATTATAGTAAACTCGCTCCAAAGGAACAGCTGATATCGAAATTTAGTGTTTACGCGCGACAAGAGCAAATAATGTCGTTTTCATTTTCATTAACGTTGCAGTCGTTGCATATATTTTTAACAACAACACGATTATTTTATAATCGAGCAAACTCTTAATAATATTGTTTCCAGATTGTACGGCTATTTCTGATAAATTCGTTTAACAATCGATTCTCTTTTTTTTTTTTTGCAATACTTCTTTCGAAAATAAAATAAAATAAAACATTTTCTTCGTCATAAGTGAAAAATCAAAGTGAAAATATCTAGAATCTGTATACACATTGCATTTCATGAATAATACAATTTTATAAAAAACGTTCCAAAAGGTGTATGTACCGTGTTAACACTTTTGTTTTGCATAAATATTGATATAACTTTGAAAATATACTTGTCGCAAATAAAGGTTATGTCAGTTTTTCTTAGAAATCTTAATGTACATAAATTTCGTTAAATAAATCATAAAGGTAATTTATAAGAAATGAGATGAAAAAAATATCAATAAAATCAATGCGATGATGATCAGTTAAAAATTAGTCAGGTACATAGTGCTTGATAGAACACGTCGTTGGAAAATTGTAATGACAATATTATTGTTACCAGCAAAATTTGACGTAATTCTTCAATTTTTTATATTCATTTTTATTATAATCTGAATAGGAAGTGTAATATATTTTTTAAGCTTGTCGACTTTGTACTCGGAAATATAATTCATTTCGAATTGAATAAGATAATATTTTAACTATTAACTTTTTTTTACAATAGTTGTCATCTACGGCCACATGGTAAATTGAATTAACTTTTGATTTTTGAAAACTAAAATACAATCAACTATTTTACTGTGATTTGGATTTACGATTGATTTATATATCATTGAGTGATCGGACGAATAAGATAAGCAGTAGTAATTAGAAACAAGTTATGGGTCGATTATATAATGTCAGGTAAATTACACTTCTAGAATAAAGCTCATGTAAAACGCACGTGGTCAAGTTTTCAAGAAAAAAATATAAAAAAACAAATACATTTTACATTTTTGGACGAACCTATAGTTTTAATAATATTTTAACTTCGTGATTCGTGATTTTTAACCATACAAAGAAAAATAAAGTTATACTTTCAAAAATATTTTTCAGAAGAAAATTCTGTAGATAAAATAATTAAAATATATAAAACAGTTAATGAAACAGGCTCTTTTAAAAGGTCACCCAAACAAATTACAATACTTTCGGCCGGATGGCATTGCATTCTTTTATAGTCACTCGTCCAAATGCATTATGCTAAGATGTCCTTACTCATTGCAATTTTGAACAAAATTCTCCCAAACACAAGCCGCCCATAATATTTGCGTAGCGCCGTAGCAGCAACCGTTGCATATACAGTGTTTAGTGTAAAATTAAAACGATTTTTTTATGTTTTATAGCATAACGCTATAAAATAATGTTCGTATCAAAACGATTATTATCAATTTCGTTTAATTCGGTAAAAACACTCATATCTTATTCGATTGCAAGTATACTTTGAACTTTCACTATACGCGCACTATACTATAGCAATAATACATTTCGAAATGTTTAATTGTTTTAAAAAATCATAGCAATTTAATCAGCAGACAAGGAATCATTAAAATGACCTCTATGAATAACCGAGATGTACGAGTAAAATTAAAACACCGATAAACCTGCTCGGAACGGTTTCGTTGTGAAATGAAAAGTGCGAGTTCGCATTGTAAACTCGAAGTTTACATAGAACAAGACACCGTCAAAACAAAGATAATTTTTATTATTTCGTTATTTTTTATAAGCCACGATTGAAAAACGCGTAGTTGCGCCGTCACAAAATTAACTCTGAATCTTTCGATGCGTGTGTACACATACGAGCTAGGTGTACCGAACAACGAGCACCGTATTAAGTTTGAAATTAATGGTTGAAATAAATAGAGGGTACTTTGGTACCCTCAAACTGCACCCTTACCCATTCAATTGATTCATCAAGGCCAGAAACGCATATTATAAACACTGCGTACAGATACGATCCCTGTATACCAACGTCTACGTTCGTCCGGAAGGCGAAATCATTATTACAAAAAACTGTTTTTTTTTTCTCGTCTTCGATCATGTCATATAGTATATCCTTTGTTTATGACAAAGAATGGCAGTACAAGTTTATTTTCTGCATTCGTCGCTTGGGAAATCTACTGATCATGATCTATCGAGATCACGATCTTCACATAATTATTACAATCGAAACGCAAACGATAAAATAATATTTATGAGTGCCGACAAGGGTCCGGTAATTGTATTTCGCTTCTCGGCGATTCCAAATGTTAGTTTTCAATTTTAATTTTATTGAATAATAGCCGTCGTTCCGAAACCTACTCTAGATAACGATATGTTTTCATCGCCTCGCGAGTAGTCACGCGAACTCATTGGAAATCGCAAGAAAAACGTCACGTTGCACGGTCATTAGATAGCCCGATCGCTATCAATTCCGGGGACTTGAAAGTTTACCGGCTACCGTGGTTCGGAAATATAAAAATTAATTATTTTCCGTGTTATCGTGTAGTAGTACAAGGGAATATAAGGAGTGCGTATTATATTTATCTGCGCATCGAAATCTAGTCGGTTCGCCAAGAAATAAGCATAAAGCTCGCCCCGTACCGGACCCTTTGAATTTAAACGGCATAATAAAAGGGTTAAACGTACATTTTAAATTGTGTAACCGAGCTTTGCGTTAAACTGTCCGGAAAGTATAAGACAATTTCCCGCTTACGTTTGCCTATTCAACCGCGCGTTAGTCCTGTCGCAGATTTTTAACCCCGTGTTGTTCCTTTTATACTGTAACCGAATTGTATTTTTTTTTTCTCGTCTACGACCAAATATTTTAATTCATGCGAACCACACCGTAGTGCTGGTGGTCACCACAAATCAATGTTTAAACTGCTCCGTGATTAGTTATTACGCTGTGGTCCGTTTTAACGTCAAAACCGCGCGCGTTTCGGTTAAACACTCAAATCATTTTCACCGTACATATTATTATAATAATGATAATATTGTACTACGATGACAACAGTTGCGCGCAATTCAGATTTATAATATACAACTGTCTGCTATTTAAAAGTGCGGCCGAACCGTGCGTTGAGGGCTATTCAAATTTTTTTTTTATTTGACACTCTAACGGTTCGTAGGTAACTGCAGTGATTTATGTTTAAATGACCATATTATTATACAAGTACAAGTAGCGATGCGGGCGAATCAAGTATTTAATAAATAATGTCATAAATACTGCACCTACGTACGTTTTTTATTTTGTTTTTTTTCAAGCTGGTATTTAATTGTACATTTTGGTAAACTGTATTTATCCCCCACCGAAAAAGCGTTCGGGTTTATTTCGTAGCCAAATTTAACTGGGTGGTACAAAAGCAAAATTTAAAATATATACACACTGCCGTTAAACGTACATTTTGGTTACGACATTTTAAGAGTCAAAAAAAAAAACATTTATCTTGTTTCACAAACACATATTGCCAAGCATGCGAAGATAAAACAATCATCAGTGACCATCTTCGAATGTAAATGACAAAATAATATATGTTATGAAAAATTGATTTAACATGCTCTTCATGATTTATAGTTCTTGTGTGACTTGAATCAAACGCACAGTACATTTTGTAAATAAAGATGTAGATTTTTTGCAGCGTGTAATATTATTATTACGATTATTATGAGTCACTATTAAGCGTTAAAAATTACAATAATGAAAAGCGTATGTGCACACACCTGTACTCCAAAAGTGTTTACATAATTTCCTTTGAGAAACACAAGTTACATTTTGAATCAATGAACGCAGGAGTCAAACTTAGTGAAACGTGCCAAATAATTCAGATAAAATAATACTCAATATTTATCTGCCATAAATAAATATAATATCTAGAACATATCTACACGAATAATATTCACTTCGAAGATCATAAGAATAACAAATCGCTATGTATATTTAAATCGTGTTCCGGTCCGTTCCGTTCAATAGTTAAACAAATTGTTACATATGCTTTAACATCAAACGCACTACGGTTTCGGTATAATGTTCTGCAATCATTGGCATTTCGCTATTAAAGTTTTAAACAAATCTTCGTATAAGTTCGTCTGCATCATGCATCATGTGTAGCAAATGTAATACAAATGGATATTTATAGGACAGATACCACCTACCTACTATAATTTTAAAATCCTCGTAATAAACGTCATATTATGTAGTACTCGTATACCTAATATAATATGTCAGTGTCGGCAATCCAGGCAATATAGGTACCTAATGATAAGGCTACGCGATTAATGGCGGTGAGCACACCAGCTGCATTCATTGTGGACAATCGGTGCACATTTCCGATATTGATTGAAACGCCATTGTCACGCATCGGTATTTCCGAATCGGGTTATCGATTTATCGCTCACGAAGTATTACGTTTTACATGTATTTAACGAAGCGTGCGATCTTCATATCACTTACAACTGGACGTGCAGAAGTGCTTTTAATTTTTAATTGTCTACACAATTTTTGGGATACTAGCCATATATTACACACTTTGATACAGATGAATGATACATAAAATCCTGAAACATAAATATATAAACGAACAGAAGTTTATTGCGAGGAACATTTTCTTGATTTAAAAAATTACAGTATTGTTGGCCTACGAAACCGAAATAACTCTGCAGGAGGCTGCCGGACATTACAGTATTGCTGAGACTCTGGGACCCAAATATATCAGAGGTGTCATTGCAAAACTAAACATGCAAATAATCGATGTGCTTGTCGAGCAGAAAACATGATATGCGATTCAAAGTGGCATAATAGTTTATTTTGTGAAAATAAATGAAACTTTAAAATGTATTAAGCATAATGATATTAATAAATACATTAAATATTGTTCATTTTGACTGTTAACTTTATTTATTATCAGTGATGTCGATAGATAATGTCAACACCGTCTACGGTTACCATAGTTATCAATGTTTTTAAATGTACTTTAAGGAGCATAAACTTAGATTTGTACAGATACCTTACTCCTGATCACTATTCGTATTACAGTAAGCCTTACGATTATGATTTTAAAATATTCACGATGATCTGGGTAAATAATACGGAATACAATTCTTTTATTACGATTAATGTTTTGAACGGTTAGAAAAAAAAAACAATTTCCGTGTACAGTATATCTTATAATGTAATGCGGGGTGGTTCATTCCCATCTAGAAGACTTATATTAAAAAAAAAAAGTCACAATAACATTATAACAAAATCGCAACATGATCATCTCAATTTTACGTTTTATAGTACAAAACGTAAGTACATAGTATATATGTAGTTCAAAATGTATACAATATGACGTGTAATGAGCAGCGTCCAAAACTATGATTCAGTTCAGATCGGTACGTAAAATTTAAATGATAATAAAATGTCTTTTCCTTTTGGCGATCCCCAGTGTTTTTTCGAATGTGGAAATTGGCGCGCCAACTACAAACGGTTGGACCACCTCGATGTAACGCGTACTCGTGCCCTCCCCGCCAGCGTAACTTGCACTGAGTATGGGTTCGATGGGATCGAACGTACAACATTAATTTATCTAAGGTACGGTCTGCAAGGCACGATACGTCGTCATTATGTTTTCATTATGATTTTACGGAAATCGTATAATCCGGTCTGCCGGACGCGACACCATGTCAAAAGTATTATCTTCGCCGTCCGATGATGAAATATTGGTGAAAGAGGTGCAAAATAATCCTATATTGTGTAACACATGAGCTGCGGATTACAAAACTATTATTATAATAGATAATACATAGAAAGATATATCGATTACAATTTAAAAAGCTGGTAAATAATATAGTGTATTACCACAAATATAAAATAAGTCATACATACAAATGGTAAATAATTACAATGATTCTGAAATTAATCTTACAACTGACAGCATATTTTCTGTTCGTGACGACTGACCGAAAAAATTATTTTATCGTCGCAGACGTGTGGCGTCTTGGAAACCGCACTTGCCGTCGCGGTCACATACCCCGTACCTTAAACGCGTATATTATAATGCCGGAAACGTACAGTCGCCACGGGATCGGTGCGCAGTATGGGGTATGGGGACTTAAAATATAAAACGCATCCAAAGTGTAGGGGTTACATCGACACGTAGATTCTTCTCGAAAATCTACGCTCCCCTCCGCATACGTGAACGTAATTGGAATCGAGACTGTTAAACAGTGTTGTCGCCGTCATCGCACCGTGCTCGTCCGATTACTTGCCGACGATATTTTTCATACTTCACGGCCGTGATTTTTGTTGTAATTCATTGACTGTCTCAATTTTTGTAAAAATGAACGACGAAAAACTTATAGAATTAGTGCGGAAATATCCCGTATTGTATGATTTATCTCCAGTGTGTGTCTCGTTTTTTTAGATGAATTTCTAATTTGCTTAACAGTGAATTGAATGAATTTTCCGACATTCTAAAGTATTCAAAAATCATTGTTACAACATCCATCAATTCCTTATATAGAGTAGAAAATTCCCCTTCTGTTGGCCTTTTCTACCATGCCTGATGAACCCATATCCGTTTTTTTTACTACTTCTTCTTCCTCCTCTTCGTCCAAAATCAAAGCAATCATCAAAAGTTTATTTTCCGAAAACAAAGTCGTCGTGGCAGACACCATGCACACTACCATTGATAATATAACAGTCTATTATATAATCAATGACACTACTCAACGACGGATGAATCACGGTCCAATGTGAATAGAAATCACGGCCGGTAGAATCCCGGAACGGGTACGGCACGGTCACGGCACTGTCACGTCACTGCTGTGTGTAAATAGACCTTTATTCGCCGCGCAAACGTAACACAACACGCGGCATATTACAATATTCGGTAGTATGATTAAGTTCATCCCACGGGGTAGGAGGGGCGGGAGGGGGTGTCATCGACAGGTGGTTTTCGCGATAAACTCGCAATACGTATCACAGCGCGTTCCGACGGATTAATTTAATTCACTAATCGCACGTGATTCGCGCGCGTACGGCATGCAGACGATGCTGCTCGGTGTGTACAAATGTACACGTAGGTACATAGCGATCGCATTAGACCCCGCGCGTATTCGGGAAATGGTTTCCGCGAGTTCGACCCCAGATATCGGTTTGCGTTGGGTTCTCGCATTCGTCCCGTACGCACCGACACGTTTGAATAATCACTTTATTACTACGTCGTGTTAATAACGGTTCTAATTTCATAAATCACTATGCTCAGTAATACTCTTGGTGTTTTTTGTTTCTCTCTTTTTTTTCCGTCTGAACGAAAATCGACTGGATAACAAACGCGAATGTTGTTGCATATTCACCGCGCTCAAACTGCAGCTGCGACCGCGGTAAGAGGATTAGAACGTTGGTTGTCGATTACGTATTGTAAGATTAAACCGTGCACGTCCCCGCAGACACATTAATATGCGTGACTTGATACTATCCGAATGAAACGGAGCTCTTGGCTATAGGAACTCGCCGGATGCACATTTGAGAAAAAAAGTCATCTGCATCGTAAGACGCCGGCTTGTGAATGGCATAATATTGGAACGACGTCCCACACGAATGATTGAAATGCGGTGGGATGTATTTATTATTACCTATACCACGCACTTGTTAGTATTCGTACGAAAAAGACTGTGTAGCGATTTAATCATATTCATGATGAAATGGGACTTTTTCTTAAATCAAACGTCTTTGAGATTTATATTCGAAATATTAATTACGAAATTCGAGAAACTCTCTTAAGGTACTTAAGAGTTAAAAGGTTATACTTATTCACTGAACGACTGGAGAAAATAATGTCTTAAATCTTAAACCCACCGACAGTGTACAATTTCGTCCGAATCCTTGTAAGGGCTGTATTGAGCGGGGAAGTAGTGCTGGAAATCTGGCAGGCTTTAACACCCCACATAGACGGTCTGATGCGTATACACACACACACACACACCCGTTTATCGCGCGTTTATCCGTATGGTGCAATATATCGGTAAATTTGGAAACGTTTACGAATCAACGTTAAACCCTATACCATTCTTATAACAGTGAGTTGGGTCGTACACACACATATACACGCGTAGTCCAGCGGTTTTCGTTTAATCACCGGACTGACCGGTAGACCGGGTGGGCTACTCGAGCCCATAAAACGGTTTTAATTGGTTCGATTTTATTGCTCCAGACAACGTTCTGGGGGATAATAATAAAAATATATCGGTCCGAAGAATTGCAAAACGCCACGCGATACATGCAGTGATACGCGCGTCGTCATCGACCGTTTCTTCCGGGAAAACACGGAATGGTTTTTAAATACATAACTCTAACGGAAGTAAAATAAATGTTCTTAAATAATATAAGATTCTGAGTGAAACGACTAGTGTGTTGGTATCATCGTGATGTTTTTTTTTGTGTACACGGTTTAGACCAGAAGAATTGCTCCGATGTATACAAACATGGTACTTTTCTGAAAGGATATTTAGTCAAGTTGGTGCAATAATTACGGGAATAATTGTAAAAATTACAAATAACTTCAACTGAGATTGAGAATCGAGCCTTTCACCGTTTAAAATTATCGTCACGCATTATCCATTTGTTTATTAATAGATTTTTTTATTTGGTTCTCATTCTTTAAATATTTATCGTATTAGTTCGAAACATACTTACATTATCGAGTAGGTAAATTAATTTAATAGACATTTCATAATATTTTTGAAACCTTTCAGTTGTAAAATATAAAAAGTTCAATCTACCTTATTCAGAAATTTCGTTATACTACTATATCGACCATGTTTATAAATATAAACTGATCCTCCCGACCTCTTTCCCTTAGAATCGTTTTTCAAGAGCAATGGTATCAATAGGAAATTGGTCTCAAATTTAAAAGACCCATCCGCATATCTCATCCAAGCGTGGACTCTCGCCCGGCCAAGGGGTTTCGTCCGTTTTTTTTATTGAAAACTGAATTCATTCATTTTATGCCATTTAAAAGTTCAAAGGTTAAAAAAAATATGTGTTCATATTTCGTATGTATATAGATTCTTGAAATGGAAATGTGCCTCGTCCGATATTAACGAGTCGTCGTCTACTATCTTTCAAATATATTTTCCACTAAGCCGGTGTAGCCGAAATCGGTGGTCCATTGATATCAGATATTGTACGATTGGGACTTTGCACGTGCGTTGACATGCACAATGTCAGCGTTTGATTTCCGGAAGGTATATTGCGGCTTACGGGTACTGCTTTTAAGACATGACATTTTTAACCTTTGACCTATAAATGGCATATTATGTGTGGATTGTGTTTTAAATAAAATAAATTTTCCTTATTTTTCAAATGTTTCCGATTTTCCGGAATACCTTGTATTTTATCGCGGTCTCGCTGCAGCATCGCGTCCTCCGGGTTGTCCCGCGTCTTGGCAATACTATATTTACACGCGTTCGGCGGCGACAAGGATGATAATTTATTCGGGACTCGACGGGGTGGGCGGTGATGGCGACGGCGACAAGTGTTGAAATTCGCGTGCGCACACCTCGAAACCCGCGCGCGTTGCCGCATTTCCGGCCGAGCGTTCCCGAGGGAACAAAGGATGGAAATCGGGAACAAGCACGCGGCGGCGGCGGCGTTACGACTACAACACACTACCGTACAATATAATACAGACGCCGCGCCGCTATCGTCACAATCCCGTCGCCTTAGATCCGGGATCCGATTAAGCCCCGGAGGTCCTATCTGACCACGTCATCTGAGAGTTATCCGACGAGAAGCAGTGGTGACGGTGGCTGACGGCACGGGGAAGGGATCGCATCGACCGTCAGGTCGTCGTCGTCAGGACGAGGACGCACCCGAAAACGTTATTATTCGCCCATCGACAAAGCACCGAGATTCGCAAACCTGGCTGTATAGGTATATTTTATTTGAAAACTGTACCTTTATACTATTGATATACCCACGATATGATGATACGCGGTTTCGGTAATAACAATACCGTTGTTGAAAGCGATACGGTCTCTTGAAATCGGACGGGACATAATTTTATTTTACTCGACGTGTGGAGACATAAAATCATATTATACATTGATGACGTTTGATTTCTACGAGGGCATCTACACATTTACAATACAATAGTGCTTTTAATAGTGGTGTTACTTCAACATTTGGGCCCGGAAGCAAAATGCTCAACCTTATAGTACCATACCCATCACCTTCGTTCCAGACTATACGATTGGCACGTATAGGGTGTGCAACGGTGTACGTGCATTGTGCATCCCTTTAACGAATCAACTTTTAAATTTTAAAATATTATTCCGTGATTTATTGTACATCGTGTCAGTTGTCATGATTTGAATAAGGATTTAATAAATAAATGATACTTGTCATAAGCTGTATACATTTCACAATACACACTATATGGTTCTATACTTAAAATAGGGTAACGAAAAAAATAAAAAAATAAAACTTTGGGTTCTACTGATTATCACCGGATGGCCTACCTCACGTATCTCATTGTTGTGTTCTTTTTTTATGTACATAATGTATTTAATTTGCTTGTTCTACCTTACTGTAAATATTCTATGTAATAAATAAAAAAATAATACCTTACCAATTTTTGTAAAAATGAATTATTTTTTATTTTTTTAGTGGATAAGATACCTTGTTATTCTAATCATAAAAATAAAAAACAATTATTAAAATACAACTAAAATTTGATTAATCTTGTTTACAACTATAGTTGCAATTCAGAATGAAAAACCATTCAAATAATATGAGCGGTAAAAAGAGAAAGTAATATTACGAAGTATCGATAAATATACTCGTATAATAAATATGTATTGACTCATGAAAAGGTGAAATCATAATGTTTACTAAACACTGACTTACTTGAATAAAAGCCATTTGATAATTTTAGGGAGCTCACAATAAAAAACAGATGAACCAAGAAGACTTACTAAACAAAGTTAAAATCTACTCCCCCCCCAGGGAAATCAACTTTTATAAAATAGAAAATATTAGTTAATTAATGTACTTTTATATAATACATATTTAAATTGTTGTCATCAATAAAACTGATACATATATATATATATATATATACGAGTATATATTGGAATATTGCAAAAAGAAACTAACTTTTACCTACAATAATTATGACTGTACTAAAAATTAGACGAATCTAGACCCGCTGACCAAAATTTCAAAGCTCCCCAAAAGTTCAAACACGGTTAAATTACAAATTTTGGGAATTAACTCACAAATTTGAACAAATAAGGAGCTACAACTTACTATTCGTTTGAAACGGTTCGGCTATGATGATTTCGAGTGGGAGGGAGTTAAAATATAAAACTTTTTATATTAAACAATATTTTTATTAATGTATAAGCATCGCTTGTTACTTAGGGGTTGGTGCCCCTTAAGCATATGGCCTTGGTTGCGATCGCACACTCTGATCCCTGAGATCCCTCTCAGTTGCGCCACTATCTGGTGCTAAATATGATAAATATTATGCTGAAACGAAATGATTATTAATTCGGGGTTTACAATTCGCTTTCAATTCTCGCCGGGTATAATCAAATAAGGCGAATAAGAAAATTATGACGATCACAGCGTGTTTGCGTTTTCTGCAGTTATCGTGAAATAATAATATGTGTTATGGAACCGTAACACGGTGTAAAATTATTTTAGTGTTATTTTTTTATGAGTTTTAATTAAATGTTTTCCCCTCGGGTAAACCACGGCATTGCAAGTGGAAAAATATGCGTTCACGGTGATTCTGATAAGATTTATGTAATTTTTATCGTGCGAATTGCATTAATTTTTTAATGTCTGTATTTATTTATTTTTCTGGTAATTCTATGGCATTGTTAAATCATCGCTTACCATGTTTATTATTATTGTTATTTAACTACTCGAAAAATATACATTTTAGAAATCATAGATTTGAATAGTAGATATGAGATTTCACTATAGATAAGAACATGTTTTATCGTTATTGTTTATGTTTCTAATCGGAGAAAGCTGGCCGAGGTTAAATAGAAAAAAAAGGCCTAAGCTCCTAGGCCGTATATGACTGAACAATCAGGCGAGATACAGAGATCTAACTGCTGTAAGTCTCACCTTTTTTTTAAAGTCTAAAATTTATTTACATTCGAAAAACAAGTAATATTATGATTTATGAGACACCTGCGGAAGGCAATTTTACTGCAATAACCATACAAATCGAATAGCCTAAAATGTACTAAATTGAATATTATAATTATATTTGACCATATTCAACCTGGATAAAATCTTATCATATCTCGTACACAATCGTACACATTAACGCATCGAAAATGATGAGACTTCTATTATAATATGCTAATATCGATGTATAGTGTATGTTTGTTCGAGTCGCTACCGCTAAATTGCATAGCATTACAACCAAAATGTTGTCTAAAAAAATTTTGGTAAAAAAGATAAATATCTTGTATCTATGAAAAATGGACAAGTGGGTAGTGCGTGGTGACGGAAATAGTAGACGGTGAAGTGTTCGATTCTCGATTTCGGTTTATTTGTTTGCACTTTTTAATCTGTTTTTATCAATTCATGTTTAACTGTTGAGAAATGCAAAATGTAACCTTTCCAAAGTACTAACAAGAAGAAATTTCCTTTCAGAATAGTACCAAGTGTGTGTACATCGGAAAAATCCTAATGATCGAAATCGTATACACAGACTCAAAAAAAAAATCACACGCACGTCATGATAAAACTAGTACATTTCTCGTGTCACTCAGAATCTAAAAAAACAAATTATTCTGCAATTATTATGAAGAAAACTATACAAATTAATTGGAATAGTCACTAGAAAATATAAAAAAATAAATATTATTATTAATAAATATAAACTTTACCTAGCGGATAGTCGAAAATTATGGGCAAAAGAATAAAGGGATATCATATGAGACGGCGAAAAAGACTTTTTGATGCTTGTGAGGAGGGAGGGGTATTGAAAACAATATGGAGATCATACGATATAATTATAAAAACCTTTTATAAAAATTAATATAAAGAATGATTTGTATTATACCACAGTAAATGATATGTCCAGGTATACTATGCGCTTATTTTATGTTGCATATTAAAAATACATTATAACCAAATGCTTGAAAGAGTTAATATTTTGTTTTGCATCTTCATACTACATCAATACATGTTATTTATACATTGTGTGTGGTCAATTTGTAAATTATTTATGAACCAGACACTAAAATTCCGGGTAACATTGTAATACGGTTGTGCCGACCGTATTTTGAAGTTGCAAATCAAGTCGGTATACTGTTAATACTTTCTGCACTGACGTGTAAACAAGACTGTTTTTCAAATGGACACTAAACATAACAAATTCGAGAAAACGTCTTATACCCCTTATTAAACGCTGAACTTACTATATCTATATATTATATGAAGGTGCGAGGAGTAGAATTAGTTTTTAATTATGAATGTAATTTGACTATAAGTATATGTATGTACTTGGAATAAATTAGTTGCTGTAGTTATAATTTAACGGATTGCAACTACAATAATAATTATTATTATTATCGAGCTAATAAATATTATTATTATCGAGCTAATAAATATTAATTATTTAATTATAATTTATGCCTCGTTGCATGGACCCCATGTTTAAATAACATTAACTCTTCGTTTTCATTAAACGAATGCTGTTGCGACGATACGCATTTACTTTATATTATTATTTTGTCAAAGTTTTATTAATATTGCATTTGTTATTTTAACCATTGTCAACTCGTTATTTTTGAGTAATTATATTATATTGACAACGAGTAACAACTTACTAACAATCAGTTAAAAAATGAATAGTAATAATGACTAATACTTTTAAAATATTCTTCATAATTTTCATTATACTTATAAATACGAAATATTTATGTATATATATATTTACGTAGGAAAAAAGTTTTACAATAATATTAATAAAATAAATAAATCATAAACATAAATCTTTTTATACTTATTATCTACATTCAGGTGATTTTTTTTTTAGTACAAAATATTAAACTATTCATAATTCTTTTTTAGTTTAGTTTATTTTATATGCAAGTCACGTCAAACTCTTTCAACCATTCATTTTTAGCCGAGGGGAAGGAGGTGAATCATAATTTGTAACCGAAAATTAAAATTTCAAACAAAGTTTTAAAGAAAACTTGTTACTTTTGGAAAAATATTTTACAGGTACTCCATATTTTGTTTTGTTACATCAAGTAAATTAAGTAAAACAAAACGAAAAAAAAACGTACACTTTTTTAACTATTATTTTTACGTGCTTTCTTGCAACCACTTTACATTATTTGTCATACTGTCAAAAAAAAATAAAAATAATAAGCATACAATATTATAGACATGTACGTAATATAAGTATGCTTAACAATTATTGACAAATTGTCATGTACACAACATTTGCTCAAGTTTGAGTATACATCGTTTTAAAACACAACGCGATGGGCAATAGGAAATCATAATATAATACGAGTATGTTATATAAATATTTTACATTTTACAAATATTATAAAGATATTAAAAAATATTTGTCTTTATATTCATTTTTTTTTCAAATAATCTAGTTAAATTGCATAACGTTTGCACAACCACAGAAAATGAAAATGAATGAACACGAAGTAATCTTGATATTATATTACACGTATTTGCTTTTAGTGTTATAAATTACAAAAGTTTCAGAATTTTCATAAAAATATGTGATTCTTATAAGTAGTTAAGAAAAGACAAACAAGCATTATTCTTCACTGTACAACTGTGCTATGCGTTGTAGGCATTGTACTGCTGTGAACGTAACGAATTGTTATGCTCGATGTTTTGCAACTTTCTAGTCAAAACGGTTTTAAATGATAGCGTCCATCGATAGCTTATACCTATTGATAAACAAATGGAATATTTTTAAGGAGGGTCTTAGACGCAATGTACCGCCTACTCAGCGCTAGCCGATCGGTTTAAAAAAAATCGTATTCTCTACTCTATATGTATGGGTACGTACTTTTTTTTTACCTCCGAACCATTATTATTTTATGTCCGTTGACGGCGGGTGAACTGTATCGACCAAGACGACTTTAGCGTTTTAGAAGAATGAATACGTTCATGAACATAAGGCGGTCACCGCGTTAATGCCGTAGTACGTCGAGAGTAGATCGACGGGGTGTGTATTGAAAATGGGTAAGGTGCGTTTCCCGGCAAAGGGCAACAACACGTCCACGGCAGTCTAGCGAATGAATACGGGTGAACCGAAAACAGGGGTCGTTGACTTTTATTTCAGTCACCGAAACAATTATTGCCACTGCTCTTCACGTTATGCCAGGGTGAGATTGTACTCGATGCCCAGAGGACCATCCCCTTCTGCAGCTCACACACGCCCGTGGTAGAACTGCAGAAAACCGGGACCTTTGACTTTTTTTCGGTCACCGAGACAACCATGGCCACTGCTTTACATATCGTGCCAGGTTGAGCTATTACGGTATTATAACTCGAGCTTTATGCTGCGTATCTCATGCAGTGGGAATTTCGGGGACGAACGCAAAACCACGCGTAATCAACTTGGAAACAACAATGGTTCTTAGTGAATTTTCAAATATTATCCTGATAACTGATTACGTACTAATTGCTGCCGAGTATGTGCGTAGGCGAAAAATATGTGAGTTCAATGGTTTAGGCACTTTCATGAACTATGTACGATACACCGTACGTAATAATATGGAACATTAAAAACAATACTAATATTAGTGTTTTGGTTATGTTTAATTTATGATGTTTGCGAATAAAATGATTTATGTTAACGATAATTGACTTTGGCACGCAATTAAATTATGAAAAAAAAAAAGTAAAACAATGTGTCAACAGCGGGCAGGTACGTCGTAATCGTTCCTAAACACACATTTCACCTCGTGTTTCCCGCAGTTGTTTTCACGGGACACTCGCGACAGTGCGCGGGCGGTCGCCACAACAAACTCAACGTCCGCCTGTCTACGATCATTCGCAGACTTTAGAAAGTCATCGGTTCCGCTTGTACTCGAATCGTAGGGCTCGCCTATATGTCTGCGCGTGCGTACATTCCATAGTTTTTGAACGGGCGAGGATCGACAATTTTTTTCACTCCATTCTCGTGCTCACCGCGTAGCCGGACAAAAGTTGTAATTAAATAAATTCTCCTTCTTAACGGCGTCCGTCCATTTGCGCGCGCCGAGGTGTTAATTAATTTCACTATAGTTTTGAGAGTACGCGCAAAAGTAGGTACGTTTGATTGCTGTTTGCGGAGCCATCGAAACGGTCAGACGGGGTGTGATATATACCACGGTTCCCCGGGCGCGAAGGGTCCAGGCGAACGTGATTCATGCTCAAAGCTCTACAAATTTCCCGGCTAACCGGGTATAACGTATATTCCGGATAAATAGAATTGGTCACATTTACGTGAAATAATACGTAACTGTACCGGTATACATTATACAGTGTTTGCGCCGAGATTTAAGCATCCATTCTCCGTCGACCTTTTTCAAAATTGTATGTAGTATTGCATCAAACATTGATACCAGCACGGTGAAACCCGTGGTAAAATTTGGACCGAAAGAACTAATCAAACATTTAAATCGCCGAATTTCTTCTTTTTTTTTCAATAAATAAACCATTCGGACGAGAATCTTTGTGTCGAGTTGTGAGAAAAATAAAATCGTTCGGGAAAAGTTTTCAGCTTATAAACAACATACGTAATGTAAATGGGTTTTTGTTTTGTTGGGAAAATCAGGGTAACAGTTCTCAAAATACAAGCTGAAATATTATACCGTTTATAGTTCGGTTAATTATAAAAACAAAAAAAATAAAAATATGCGTATGAAAAATAATGACGTCCTCTGGAAAATGTAAAAAATGCAATTATGTAGATTAGTTTTACTACTATCCCGACACATTACCTCCACTGGGAGGTTTCTTCTATCTGTTATTCCAGTTTTTTTTGTTTTCGTCACTATTTTTCAATTAACCTTATTGTTCTTTATTTAAATATATTTCTGAAATAAAAAACGAGGGGGAAAAAAAGGTTTCCTCGATATTGTATTCCTTCCTTCGTTAGAAATACTTCTTAGAACTGTAAATCTAAGTTTCATTAATAAACTGTTCTATTATAACCACACAGTGTCTTTCGTGAAATACTTAATACATAATTGCATAATTGTTTACAATCTATTGAACACGATTGAATATTTTGTAAACATTACACATCGGTATGTACTCATATATTTATTATTAAATAAGAGTGGTTCAATGATAATAATATTGTTCGTATACAATTTGAGTGAAATCGCCACGAATATTATTATCGAGCGCATCTGAATAGTGTTGCTTTCACATTATTCAGTTTGCACTTTTTTCTACGAACTTGTGTAAGTTGCGTTACATTATTCTAAGGTTCCCCGTATGTACGTAGAAGAAATCAAACTCAACTTTAACCAGTAGTCAAAGTTTTACCGACTTGAAATTATAATAACGACAATACAACAATAGTGTTCGGCCGGAAAATAATTTCCTTTTGTATTTCGTTTCACATATACGTGAAAAATATTGCGTTAAGTTAGGTAAAGCTACTACTACTAGTGCATAATGTACGTTTAATATTTATTATGATATAAGTTGATTATGGTTTTTGGATATTTCTCATTTAATACGACGCGTATAACGTAACGCGTACTTAGCACGCTACCGTTTCGTGTCGGTCAACAATTTGTCATTTTAATTCGTTTAATTTATGCACGTACATCGAAAATATTGTAATCATTGTTATTATTCAAACCGGCGGGACTTGTAAAACGCAGCAGTACACCGAAGCGTCATTGAAATGCGTGCGGGGGCGCGTGCGTTTGATAAAATGACAACAATGGAACGTGCGCGCACATAACGCACGGGCGGATCGAAATAAGAGCGCCGGGCCTTCCGCTCGCGCGTCCCCATTAATCTGCGCGCCGTTACGATGACCGTGTACCCGGCCGCGGCCGTACGTCGTCGAGCGATAGAAATCTTTCGCAGGTGGCGGAAAACGGCTCAAGTCCGAACGGTCCCGTGATCTGCCTCCTTCAAACGCTCGAAATAATAATGGTAATGATGACGATAATGATTAAAAGAAAAAAAAAACAACTTATTTATGCGAAAAATTAAAAAAAAATAATAATAACAACGCGGATCCCACGTCACTTGCACATGTCGTCTTGTGCGAATCGAATCGAACCTGATGGACCGTCGTTACGATACATTTTAACTATCCGACGAAACCGTTCGGGTCGGTTATGCATAACAGTTTGCGACGAAAAAAAAAAATGAAAAATCTCGACTTCGAAATCAAACATAGGACGTTTTATAAAATTATTCATAACCAAAATGTTAGAGTTGCGCTCTTTTCGTTTTGGCTGAAAATAATGCATAAAAGAAAACTCATTCCAATTATGTAAAGTTTTAAATGTAATTTTCATAAAATAGTAATTAATGGTTGTCATGCGTTGTAAAAATACGCTTATCGGCTGAATCTATAAGCGATGTTAACTACTTTTTTAACTGCGTTATGTAGTAACGAGGCAAAAACAAAACAAACGGTAACAACTATTAATACATTTAAAAGAAAAGAGAAGTTATAACAATAGTGAGTTTTGAATTGGTCAAAACTTTCGAGCACATATTATAATAATAAGACATCACAGTGATCACATATTTTTGAGTATACCGGATCGACGAGCAGCGGATATGATAATAACACAAAGCGTAACTACTTGTGGTGATTAATAACATGGTAATATAGTGGAAATGGACTACGGAGGATATGATAAGGAATTACTACAAATAAGGGGTAGTTTAAAGTGGTAGCGATCAGGGGAAAACTAAATTAGAATCAGTTGCGACGGACGATGGTTCAGGCATATTTTATGAGGAAAGTAAGAAAATTTTATCAAGAAGTGAAAAATGAATATAAAAGGAAAAAGAGAAGCAGTAGGACTGATGAAGAGATTGATAGATGGAATGTGTGAGCGAGAGTTTGAATTTGGGTTTTGACTGACCCATACGGTTAACAGTGAAGGCAGAGCCGAGAAAAAAAAGGGAATTGAACAGTGTTGCTCTTCATGAACACGGTTTCTGAAAATGGTTTCTTCAACGTTGCAGTCATAGATCTGAAAAAGAGAATATTATTAATATTAAAGTTCGCTCGGCAAAAAGGTGCCTTAATAGGTGAATAATACAAATGTGCCTAAATGTACGTATAGTTCGATCGATGCCTAGTTAGAAGGGATTCAGGTGCGAGTGTTATTTTTCGTATTTTTTTTCAATACTGTTGAAAATTATTATAGAACGGAAAGTTTTACAATGCGACACTTGACTTTCTCTCGCGCATTGTTCGTATACTTGTTTCGTCCACTTACATAATATACTTTTATTAAATATATATTGTTCGTTACTCTTAAGGTGTACAAGAGTATCACTCCTATTATGTTTAAGTTGGGCAGGATTGAAACTAAACGTTCAATATTTATGTTTTATAAGAAGTTTAAAAAAAAAAGAATCAAAATGCAATTTTTCCTGTTAAGTTAAGGTGCATATTGACTACATATTAGAACTGCAGATGTCATGTTTGTTTTCTTTTTTTTTCTGATTAAATATACTTAGAAAAGACATGGATTACTCTATTTAAACAGATGGTTTCCACCGTAGAAAGTTTATTTACTGTACAGTATATATTGCGTAGTGTTTTCTTTTTTGTTAGATATTGATTTGACCTGGCCAAAACTTATGTACTTTAAAGATATTACAATAATAAGAGATTGCACTTTTCAATTTTAATTTTAAAAGTTTCGTTGAGTGATATTATTCAATGTATCTATTATTATAAACCAATAAGTTTATATTATTACCAATATTGTATACACAGTACCGTTTGGTGAATGACATTTATGTGATAATAAAATTTTTTTTTAGATTCTGTTCGAAGCGAGGAATGTTTTTTGCATTAAACTTTGAATAGGTATGTATTGATTTACTGTTTATACAATTACGACGTAAAATCCAATATTGATAATAAAACAGGTTTAAGTACTGACATTTTTATCGCAAATAAAATATAAAATAATAAATACGGCACTAAACATTAAATAAAAAAACAAATTATAATAATTTGAAAAATTGCTTGAATCGCAACGTAATTTTTAAAGAAAATTATTTAGGGCAATAAAGCACAAAATCTTTTGGTATTAATAATTTGTATATCACTTCAAATGTAGACACGTTGATACGATGATATTATGTGTACGAAGAAACTTTACGTAGTTTAAATTGATTTATAATATTACAGGCATAAAATCATTGAGATGCTCACACAAATCGCGTCGGTTCAAGATCTATGTCGATCAACAATTTACTTAATCACAACCACCATAATGACAAAAAATGCCCTTAAAGATGAAATTAAATATATTAAATAAATAATTAAATAAAAAAATTACAAATATTATAAATAAATATTATAATTTCCAAGTTTTAAGTTATCGGCATAATGGTCGAAAAGAAACGATAAGAAGTGAACTAGTGTGAAATCAGTAAAAATGACTTAAAATGTGGGAAAATGACCTAAAAATGTCAAAAAATGACTTGTAAAGTAAAAAACACCAAAAAATGCAAAATTAAAATTAGTTACTCAGTTCCACATGCTAATGAAACACATTTGTGGCCAGAAGAGCATCGTCTAAAACGTTCCAAAAAAAAATGCAAAAAGCATCAACTACCGAGCCCTAGTCATAACTATTGACGTTGAGTATGCCACCTGCGTTGGAGCCCGTACGCGAAATCTTATCGACGCACGGTCGTTGTGTCACGGGGTGAGCATTACGATTTTAATGTGACCGCGTCACGCACGCAGTGTTCCGTTCGGTTTTCCCAAAATCTCGAGTGACAGATTAATGGGCTTATGGTAAACGAGTCTTGCAATAATTAGCGCGGCACGAAAACAAGTAGGTCGGCGATAACTCTAGCGCACGCGGCTCGATTGGCAAACAGACGAAACGGTAAACTTACAAAAGAAACGCAAGTCTGAGCAACCAACTTTGTACGAACCTCGAACGCGACGGAAGCTGCACAGGTACATGTATATTATTACGCTATGCGCTTGAGACTTACCGTATATTCCGCTGCAGACCCGGGGGTTGTACGTACGCGTGTCTGTGAATGCACGACTCTCGTGTGCAGTGTACCGTGAACTGGATGGCCGGGACAAAATGTGTGCGTGTGTTCGCTCATTTATTTGCCTAGTTACCGAAGAAATTTGTTCGGTTCGGTTTAAACGACATGCAGGCGCGTACTGATGAATCACAGGATCTTTTTATCCGTTTCGCGACGAGTATGATGTGGGAATAAGATTGTTTTTTCACTTCCCGCGTCACAATATGCATATACACCCCGTAAAATGTGACCCTCTTTCGCCTACACGGAGCTTCAAAGGTCTCGTTGAACTTTGACGTGCTGTCAAAATATCTTCAACGCGTCGTGTCATAATATATTATATCGTTTGAACGAACACGTTGAGTAACCGTCCGGACGAGTGCAGTGTTGTACGCGCGCACGTACGTCACGCACGCCGCTTGTGTTTGCATTTCGGTCGGGAAAATATGAGCGATTTGTAGACCGGGTGACGGGCGTATTGTACACATAAAAAGAAAAAAAAAAATTTAAAACACGCGGTCGTGTACGAGTAAAAACGGAAACGGCTAGTGGTGTAGTCCAAGTTCGATCGTGGTGGTCGTTGATGACGTTAATCTTCAAATAAACAGTTGTGTTCAAAGCGAGCAGGAGAAACGTGTAGACATAATATTGTACATTATGTTTTTACTATAACATCGTGTTTTATTTTATAGTAATACATTTTATTTGATACATTCCCCGAGCTTTGAAACATTTTTCACAATTTTTGTTGAGCCAGGTGTTAAAAGTCGAACATCGAACATGTTTTAACAATCAAATTATTATGGTTAAGGGTTACAAATGTGCACCGATGGAGTGGTGGATACTGTGGAGCTGTAGCGTCAAACCCACGAAATGTTAATTTATTATTGGTACCTACGGGCTATAATATTATAAACAATAATTATCTACGATTCTATTTCAACGTACATTTGCTGTGGGTCATTTATATACTCGGTCAACTAGCCGATTTCCGAACACGGTTATCGATAGTATTACACGGCGTTGACACGAATTATTACAATCGAAAAATAAATGGTAAAATATTTTTGTTTTGCAATCATATTAAAAAATTGTGAACTCTAAATTATAGAAAAAATTAATCGGCAAATTGAGTATTTTTAGTTAAAAGTAACCATTCTATGCATAACTTTTCCCCGTGGTAAATAGTTTTTTTTTAATTTTTGTAACAATACTGTGTAGTTTTCAAGTGTCTCCATGGATATTATATTATTATGTGCGCACATATTATAATACAATTTATTTTGTATAGGTCAGTGTTTGGTTTACGTAGTATAATAATATTATAGTTATACATTTGTAAAATACTTTAATAAAAAAACAAATAGCATTAATAACATTGGTTATTTAGTTTGTTTTCGTATACAGTTTAAAATATCGAATACATGAGATTAGTAAACTAAAAACATACGTTACCTCGATGAACCGATACTAGAAGGTAAACATAACTGAATTATTGGTCTACACTCTACACCCTTGTTTATCATGTTATGTATTTTAAACGGCTATACTGGTATTACAGTTTAAAACCTATAGCTACTGTTTTCACTGTTTTCAAAAGTCCTAATCATTTACCAATTATTATTAAAACGCCTCTATAACAACCATAATCGTATTTGCTTTACGTCTGGCCCGTAGTTATACAGTTGCGAATTTCGCAATACGATACATTCCAGTTGATCCCAGATTTTGAAATGATGAAGTGTTTAGCAATGCTATTTTGTGCACACAATAGCGAGCGGTAAATAGAGTTTATTAAGATTGGTTAGATGAAAAAATAAAAAAAAAATATTGTTTCCCGTGTAAATTATTATTTTATCTTACGACGTAAGACTTATAGAACAAAATATCTATTTAGATAATATTGTTTCATTCCGAGACCGTTCAGGAAATATAACTTCTATCAAAAATAATATCAAACAACTTTACTTAATAAACATTACATTTTCCATACTTGCATTTCAATGTGTGCGAAATGTTGATCAAATAATGTAAATGAAATAAAATCGTATTATTTTTATTTACATACACTCTAAGAACTCGACGAACTACAAGCTGCTGTGTAAACATAATGTCATTAGTACCACTTTTCATTCGAATGATTTCAACACTCAGTTTCACGAAAGAAATTTAGTAGCCATATAAGTTATAAGTTATAAGCTGTACGATAAAAACATTATTATTTGAAAGATTGTCAGCATTGATTTACAAAAAATTTTTAGTTTATGTTCAAAAATATTGAAAAAATACTTGAAAAATTAATCCAAATATCAAAAGCCGTCAACAAAATTTAGTATATTAAATATTATCTTCATAAATTATTAGATCATTATAATATAACAAAAAAAAGTTATACATCCTTATCAGCGATAATTATTTATATATTATATATATTTTTAACTCGTGGCCAACTGAAGTTGATATTGATCTTCATATTGAAATAATTTAAAGTGTTTATTAAATAATGTATTTTTAAAAATAATTCTATAAGTATAATTTGTAAGTTATAAAAATTTTTAACTAAAACAAATGTATAATTTTTAGTTACGTTTTCTGTAATTTCCAATAAACTGTCATGTTTAATTCGTGTACGATGGATAAACTCACAATTAAATTTTTTTTTTAAATTAGTATATTCATAAAAATGATTTAATTTAAGTTATTTTCATATATTACTATATAAATCACTACGGCCTACACCACCACAAGTTTAGCTTAATGGTGTATAGATAATTTTTGTTTTATTATTTAATACTGTGTATATATAGTTTAAATATAATAACAAATCTTTGTTCAATCGAAAAAAATAAATAAAAACAAAAATATGACTGGAATGAGTATAAAAATAAAAATGTCAGCATGATATCAAAATATGGTTTTATAAGAAACAATAATAATTTTTCAATTGTGTTATAAAAACTTTAATAACCATCGGAAATATAAATTTAATGATTTTGGTAATTTATAAAATTGATATGCTATGAGTGTAGTTGATAGAAATCAGTCTGAAAATACGTGATAAAGTAAAACTGAATAACACAATTTTACATTTGAAAATTAGATTTATTTTTAAATTAATTTTTACATTCGTAAGCTAGAAAAATAATAATTGTATTAGATGTCTGTTGAATTATTTCAAAATGATGTAATAAGTAAAGATCAATATAACAAGAATCAAACTAAAGAAATTTTTATTTGTTTGTCCATATAATAACTATACACATTTTAAGTATTTCATGAATTTCACCTTAATATAAAAATATTCTCGTCGCCTACGATTCGTAATTTCATGAATTACTAAGTTCGCATGGGAAAATATTCAGTAATATTTTCACGGCTTTCCGTATAAAAACTGAAATACTCATGATATCGCGTTCGAACGAGCATTTTTTTTTATTTTTTTTTTCCCCCGACCACCGGTACGTGGACCATTTTATAACTATTTTCTATGCGAAAAAGTAAAATAGAACAAAAATAAACAGCAACCGTCGCCAGCACACTTCTTGATTAATTTTCAAGACCGATCGTTTTAATTCAATATTTGCTCAGGGCGTGAAACAAAAGGCGAAAGAACCAAAACGAATAAAACGATACTACGGCACCTTTACAATATATATATACGTTAGCCGGTATTGCCAACACGATGAAATTGAACACGTGGCCGCCGATAACGGGAGAATAAAAAATAACGGCGACGTTATTGTTTCGCGCTCCGTGAGTTGTGACCGCGAAACGATTGGAAAACGTACAAACGAACCTCGCGGTACACAACGCACGGTTAATACGTGTCTATTATACCTAGGTAAGTGGACCAGCTACAGCAGCCAGCCGATCCCAGGCAGTGGCGTAGCAAGGGTATGGCGAACTGTGCCTACGCCAGGGGCGCAAATTATGAAGTGGCGCAAATGTGTGCTTTAAAACTGGTACTTATTTTTATCGATGAATTCACTAGCCTTAAAGCAAGAAAAAAAAAATTTTAAAGTTTGAAATTTACATTGTAACAAAAACTGATAGTTAAATAATTTTGTATTACCTAATTATATACATAAAAAATATCATTCCTTATTTTCGTCAATTTTTTAATCGCTAAAAAGGCGCATTTTCCTAGGTTTGCCAGGGGCGCTAACGAGTCTTCCTACGCCACTGATCCCAGGTATGAGTGATCTTCTCGTTCTTCTTCGTCATCCCTCGGTCTCCGCGTCCTGGTCGTCGCGATATTACACGTGCGCGTGCGCGAACCGTCACCACCGCGGTCCGGGCCGAACTATTACAAAACCGTTTCACGTGCGACACATTTAGCCCCGAGGAGTGTCGGCTTGCACGGTTGTGTAGAAATAACGTTTCCGCGAACGGCGGTGGTGGCGATAGGGATGGTGGTGGTATCCAAATCACGAACGACGTTCAATCAAAGAGAAAAGGAAAACAACAAAGAATGGGGGGGGGGAAATAGATAACTCCCCGGTCCGCGTGGCATATTTTGCCGTTGAAACTTATTGTCAGCGATTCGTTTATAACGAAAACGCGCGTGCGGCGGAGGATACCCCGGGCCCATTTTATAGATGAAAAAAAGAACTAATATCGGAACAAATAAATCGTAAAGTCAAACCGCGCCACCAGCGTACCGCCGGCGCACCGGGATCTCATACAGGTTTTATTCTTTCGATTTTTCCGCGCACGAAATCGTTTTGTTTTCCGCCGCCAGTCCTCGTATACGGCTCAATATTATCATACCCGCCCGCCGATAAATGCGAAATGCGAAAATCCATTGTCCTTCACTTTGACATTAAATAGTGATAAATATTACTTTATAATTATATGATACCAGGTATACCGTAATGTTATTATCTCCGACATTATCGTTTATACCTTACAAGTGTATACCAAGTCGGGACCAAATCGAGCACGGACGTATGCCATATTACCACACAGTTTTTAAACGGAATACAGTTCGTATATTGATCTCGATACTCGTTTGTGAAGTATAGTACCTACGTTTAAATAAACTAATTAATACTTACTGACGGCTTGAAAGTATATGGTGCATTCAAAAGATGCGAGAAGCTCGCAAAATGATATATTATGTAATATGGACATTAATTTCATTAGATTTTAGCAGGTGGAAAACGGATTAGTACAGCGATACCTACCTTTCATACGAATAGGTACATTCGCTTTGTTGCGCTCTCATTTTACGTTCCGTGATGCATATTATATACTCATATATTTTTTGTATTCGACCATAAAACAAATCAATATACAGTCGACTCTCGATAATTCAAACCTTAGATAATTCAAAACCTTTGGTAATTCGAAGTAAATACTCGGTTTCTTGAAAATCACGGGGTAATTCGAACAAAAACAGTGCATTTAAGTACACTCGGTAATTCGAAATTAAATTTTGGGAAAACTGGCCACTAACACTTGACAATTCGAAGTATCATTCGTTCAATGCTCGGAAATTCGAAGTACATATATTCACCAAATGTATTTTTCCTGTATTCTTATGATCTTTTTATTAATAATTTACTCTACAATCGTGTAGAAATTTAGATTATTATTGTCGATAACTATATAATACTATAGAAAATACTATTGAAAAAATGAAACTAAATTCAATGAAGCAGAAAACCATTACAGATTTCTTCAAAAAATAATAATCTTTTATAATAATAATAAAATTAACAATAAATAACTTTAATATGTATGTATTACCTAATTTACTGAAATAATTAATATGTATGTACGTACAATAATAAAAAACAACATTTTTTTCTTAACTCTCTATAATTCGATTTTTTTTTGCCCTCTCGTTATTTCGAACTAATCAAGTTTTTCAACAGTCCCGTCGATTTCGAACTATCGAGAGTCGACTGTAGCATTATAACCGCAGTGCACACCTACGTATGCAATTATATCGTACTGCTTTTGTATTATTTGATTTCGTATTATGAGACAACTATTATGCCCGATAGAATAAGGAATTAGAAAAAAGTGTAAGCGTATAACTTTTCGTTAAAATATACTACACGTATGATATTAATGTAATTTTATTTTCATCGAACTGTTACTGGCGCTTATAGCCAATATTATTCAAATTAGATAATTGGTCAGATGCGTACTACTGCAGTGATAATTATCATAATGTACGCGAATGCAACGTGCCTCGGCGATTGTTTCGTTGTGAACAACAATGATTCTCCGACCCCCCCCCCCCCTTGAACAACTCAATTTACGGTGTGCTATTAGTATACTACTTACATTTAAATAAACGATAACCTTTGGGTGCAGCGAACAAATGACCTCAGCGGCTTAAGTGAACAAACGAACCGAAAAATACACCGTTTCTCTATCATTACCGCTATTATTCGCTACGCGTGAACTATGTACGTACCTACGACACGACGATGGTCCGTGAACGTTTGCTATATTATATTGTTATATTCCCGCATAGATAAGCCTCGAAAAATCGTAAAACGATTCGATCTTGGCTAATACCGCGCTCCGGTGATAATCGAAAACGTTCTACCGCAAAACGTTTGTATTCTCGGTAATTGCAAGTTTGCCGCGAGGAGTAAAACGAAGACGATAATAATATAACAATGCGATAACAACGACATTATTATATATCATTTTTTATTTTCTTTTGTTTTTTATCTCATTTTTTCTGGACTTTTACTGCTTTTACGCATAGATGAAATCGAGTGAGTTTGGTATGGAGAAAAAAAAACTCAGACGGTGACCCATTTACCCATTCGGGACCCGTAGTACGGCGTTTAAACGGTTAAACTATACTAAAATGTCTAATTTAACGACTCACTGCGCAACGGCGACTGCCTGCGAACGGATTTTAGTCTAAAAATTACACGTTACGAGTATCCTAAACACTCGAGTTCAAAGTACCGATTAAATTAAAATTGCGCGTACATATTTATAATATGATGTCCGCACCGCCATTTGAACGATAATTACATTTGTTCGCGGACGCAGTCGTTTTGCACAGCAGCCGTGCTGCTGCAGACACGGATTGATTCGATTATTTGGAAAACGAGTTGGTTTTTCTTTCTGCTGGTGCAGTTTCATTCGCGTTGTGCATCCACCGGGATCGTACTGCACGCATGGCGAATTTTTCGGTGCTCTGATGTATTCTCTATAGTTTTAATTTCGTAAGTGCCGACCGGTTCGTAGTACACCGTAAAAATGTACTCCACTGATGATAAATAATATTATGTACTAAATTTGTTTTCTTGAAATCGCGAGTCGTAACGATCACAAGTTTTTGTTTCGGGTTTTTTTCTTTTTTTTTTTTTGTGGATATTTACTTTTGATATTTAACAGACGACGTATTTTTAAGCCTGCAAATAACAATAATTGAACTAGAAAGAGGAAAGACGATTTTGTTTGCTCGCAACATTATTCCGCGTATTGACTTTATGTAACATGAAATTGTGTAAATGATGTTACCCGCGTTTTCGCAGTCTCTCTCTTTGCTCTTGTATACACGGTACCCGTGAAAACGTACAAAGTGGCAATCAAATCTAATGCGATTTTGTATTCTTATGATTTTTTAGTTAGAAAAAAACAATAAATAAATGGCAGTGTTAGAAGATCACGCGAAACATATTTTCACATGATACGGCGGCTCTGTCTGCGCGGCGAAATGGCGAACACGACTACGTTACGCGCGTTGTCTACGTGCACGGTATACAACGCGGTTCAACCGAAACTTGGCTTTTTTTTTGTTTCAAGCGTTTCACGTTTATAGAATATAATATAATGCTTTCAGGAGCGCAGGACGTGTGTGTAGCGCAGACGTTTTTAATATACGCGTGCACCTACGTAATATTCCAGCCCTTCCTCGCCGCGTATCTCTGCTGTTTAAATGTCATGTTGACGGTTCGCATACACTTAAGTTGCCGACATAGCGTTGATATGAGATACGCTTTTGTGGGTGTAAATACTGAGAGATGAGGTTCAGCTCATTAATTACCGCTTTCGGATGGAACAATAATTATGCTTATGTTACGTTAAGTCTAGAAACTT